>OZ010730.1:22078728-23285928 GCA_963932275.1 Andrena praecox
TCAATCCTTACAATTGAAGTTATTTTCATCTAAATTTACTCAAATATAGATCCTACAACAAAAATACTCAACAAAATCCAAAAAAATCGAAGTTGGTTTCAAATAAATTTATTAAAATTTGACACTTCCAACTAAAATTTTTTTTCACAATCCAAAAAATTGTCGTTATTTTCATCTAAATTTACTCAAATATACATCCAACAACAAAAATACTCGACAAAATCCAAAAAAATCGAAGTTGGTTTCAAATAAATTTATTAAAATTTGACACTTCCAACTAAAATTTTTTTTCACAATCCAAAAAATTGTCTTTATTTTCATCTAAATTTACTCAAATATACATCCTACAAAAAAATACTCGACAAAATCCAAAAAAATCGATGTTGGTTTCAAATAAATTTATTAAAATTTGACACTTCCAAGTAAAATTTTTTTCACATTCCTAAAAATTGAAGTTATTTTCATCTAAATTTATTCAAATATAGACCCTACAACAAAAATACTCAACAAAATCCAAAATAATCCAAGTTGATTTCAAATAAATTTATTAAAATTTGACAAAAATCGTGACAAAATCCAAAAAATCGAAGTTAATTTCAACTGACATTACTCAAATTAAGCTTCTCTATCAAAAAAACTCAACATAGTCGAGGAAAATCGAAGTTGGTTTCAAATAAATTTATTAAAATTTGACACTTCCAACTAAAATTTTTTTTCACAATGCAATAAATTGTCGATATTTTCATCTAAATTTACTCAAATATTCATCCTACAGACAAAAATACTCAACAAAATCCAAAAAAATCGAAGTTGGTTTCAAATAAATTTATTAAAATTTGACACTTCCAACTAAAATTTTTTTCACAATCCTAAAAATTGAAGTTATTTTCATCAAAAATTACTCTAATATAGACCCTACAACAAAAATACTCAACAAAATCCAAAAAAATCGAAGCTGGTTTCAAATAAATTTATTAAAATTTGACACTTCCAACTAAAATTTTTGTTCACAATCCAATAAATTGTCGTTATTTTCATCTAAATTTACTCAAATATACATCCTACAACAAAAATACTCAACTAAATCCAAAAATATCGAAGTTGGTTTCAAATAAATTTATTAAAATTTGACACTTCCAACTAAATTTTTTTCACAATCCAAAAAATTGAAGTTATTTTCATCTAAATTTACTCAAATATAGATCCTACAACAAAAATACTCAACAAAATCCAAAATAATCCAAGTTGATTTCAAATAAATTTATTAAAATTTGACAAAAATCGTGACAAAATCCAAAAAATCGAAGTTAATTTCAACTGAAATTACTCAAATTCACCTTCTCTATAAAAAAAACTCAACATAATCGAGGAAAATCGAAGTTGGTTTCAAATAAATTTATTAAAATTTGACACTTCCAACTAAAATTTTTTTCACAATCCAAAAAATTGAAGTTATTTTCATCCAAATTTACTCAAATATAGGTCCTACAACAAAAATATTCAACTAAATCCAAAATAATCGAAGTTGGTTTCAAATAAATTTATTAAAATTTGACACTTCCAACTAAATTTTTTTCACAATCCAAAAAATTGAAGTTATTTTCATCTAAATTTACTCAAATATAGATCCTACAACACAAATACTCAACTAAATCCAAAAAAATCGAAGTTGGTTTCAAATAAATTTATTAAAATTTGACACTTCCAACTAAAAATTTTTTCTCAATCCTTAAAATTGAAGTTATTTTCATCTAAATTTACTCAAATATAGATCCTACAACAAAAATACTCAACAAAATCCAAAAAAATCGAAGTTGGTTTCAAATAAATTTATTAAAATTTGACACTTCCAACTAAAATTTTTTTTCACAATCCAAAAAATTGTCGTTATTTTCATCTAAATTTACTCAAATATACATCCAACAACAAAAATACTCGACAAAATCCAAAAAAATCGAAGTTGGTTTCAAATAAATTTATTAAAATTTGACACTTCCAACTAAAATTTTTTTTCACAATCCAAAAAATTGTCTTTATTTTCATCTAAATTTACTCAAATATACATCCTACAACAAAAATACTCAACTAAATCCAAAAAAATCGAAGTTGGTTTCAAATAAATTTATTAAAATTTGACACTTCCAACTAAATTTTTTTTCACAATCCAAAAAATTGTCTTTATTTTCATCTAAATTTACTCAAATATACATCCTACAACAAAAATACTCGACAAAATCCAAAAAAATCGATGTTGGTTTCAAATAAATTTATTAAAATTTGACACTTCCAAGTAAAATTTTTTTCACATTCCTAAAAATTGAAGTTATTTTCATCTAAATTTATTCAAATATAGACCCTACAACAAAAATACTCAACAAAATCCAAAATAATCCAAGTTGATTTCAAATAAATTTATTAAAATTTGACAAAAATCGTGACAAAATCCAAAAAATCGAAGTTAATTTCAACTGACATTACTCAAATTAAGCTTCTCTATCAAAAAAACTCAACATAGTCGAGGAAAATCGAAGTTGGTTTCAAATAAATTTATTAAAATTTGACACTTCCAACTAAAATTTTTTTTCACAATGCAATAAATTGTCGATATTTTCATCTAAATTTACTCAAATATTCATCCTACAGACAAAAATACTCAACAAAATCCAAAAAAATCGAAGTTGGTTTCAAATAAATTTATTAAAATTTGACACTTCCAACTAAAATTTTTTTCACAATCCTAAAAATTGAAGTTATTTTCATAAAAAATTACTTTAATATAGACCCTACAACAAAGATACTCAACAAAATCCAAAAAAATCGAAGCTGGTTTCAAATAAATTTATTAAAATTTGACACTTCCAACTAAAATTTTTGTTCACAATCCAATAAATTGTCGTTATTTTCATCTAAATTTACTCAAATATACATCCTACAACAAAAATACTCAACTAAATCCAAAAAAATCGAAGTTGGTTTCAAATAAATTTATTAAAATTTGACACTTCCAACTAAATTTTTTTCATAATCCAAAAAATTGAAGTTATTTTCATCTAAATTTACTCAAATATAGATCCTACAACAAAAATACTCAACTAAATCCAAAAAAATCGAAGTTGGTTTCAAATAAATTTATTAAAATTTGACACTTCCAACTAAATTTTTTTCATAATCCAAAAAATTGTCGTTATTTTCATCTAAATTTACTCAAATATACATCCTACAACAAAAATACTCAACTAAATCCAAAAAAATCGAAGTTGGTTTCAAATAAATTTATTAAAATTTGACACTTCCAACTAAATTTTTTTCATAATCCAAAAAATTGAAGTTATTTTCATCTAAATTTACTCAAATATAGATCCTACAACAAAAATACTCAACTAAATCCAAAAAAATCGAAGTTGGTTTCAAATAAATTTATTAAAATTTGACACTTCCAACTAAATTTTTTTCATAATCCAAAAAATTGTCGTTATTTTCATCTAAATTTACTCAAATATACATCCTACAACAAAAATACTCAACTAAATCCAAAAAAATCGAAGTTGGTTTCAAATAAATTTATTAAAATTTGACACTTCCAACTAAATTTTTTTCACAATCCAAAAAATTGAAGTTATTTTCATCTAAATTTACTCAAATATAGGTCCTACAACAAAAATACTCAACTAAATCCAAAAAAATCGAAGTTGGTTTCAAATAAATTTATTAAAATTTGACACTTCCAACTAAATTTTTTTCACAATCCAAAAAATTGAAGTTATTTTCATCTAAATTTACTCAAATATAGATCCTACAACAAAAATACTCAACTAAATCCAAAAAAATCGAAGGAGGTTTCAAATAAATTTATTAAAATTTGACACTTCCAACTAAAATTTTTTTCTCATTCCTTAAAATTGAAGTTATTTTCATCTAAATTTACTCAAATATAGATCCTACAACAAAAATACTCAACAAAATCTAAAAAAATCGAAGTTGGTTTCAAATAAATTTATTAAAATTTAACACTTCCAACTAAAATTTTTTTTCACAATCCAAAAAATTGTCGTTATTTTCATCTAAATTTACTCAAATATACATCCAACAACAAAAATACTCGACAAAATCCAAAAAAATCGAAGTTGGTTTCAAATAAATTTATTAAAATTTGACACTTCCAACTAAAATTTTTTTTCACAATCCAAAAAATTGTCTTTATTTTCATCTAAATTTACTCAAATATACATCCTACAAAAAAATACTCGACAAAATCCAAAAAAATCGATGTTGGTTTCAAATAAATTTATTAAAATTTGACACTTCCAAGTAAAATTTTTTTCACATTCCTAAAAATTGAAGTTATTTTCATCTAAATTTATTCAAATATAGACCCTACAACAAAAATACTCAACAAAATCCAAAATAATCCAAGTTGATTTCAAATAAATTTATTAAAATTTGACAAAAATCGTGACAAAATCCAAAAAATCGAAGTTAATTTCAACTGACATTACTCAAATTAAGCTTCTCTATCAAAAAAACTCAACATAGTCGAGGAAAATCGAAGTTGGTTTCAAATAAATTTATTAAAATTTGACACTTCCAACTAAAATTTTTTTTCACAATGCAATAAATTGTCGATATTTTCATCTAAATTTACTCAAATATTCATCCTACAGACAAAAATACTCAACAAAATCCAAAAAAATCGAAGTTGGTTTCAAATAAATTTATTAAAATTTGACACTTCCAACTAAAATTTTTTTCACAATCCTAAAAATTGAAGTTATTTTCATCAAAAATTACTCTAATATAGACCCTACAACAAAAATACTCAACAAAATCCAAAAAAATCGAAGCTGGTTTCAAATAAATTTATTAAAATTTGACACTTCCAATTAAAATTTTTGTTCACAATCCAATAAATTGTCGTTATTTTCATCTAAATTTACTCAAATATACATCCTACAACAAAAATACTCAACTAAATCCAAAAAAATCGAAGTTGGTTTCAAATAAATTTATTAAAATTTGACACTTCCAACTAAATTTTTTTCATAATCCAAAAAATTGAAGTTATTTTCATCTAAATTTACTCAAATATACAGGGTGTCCCAAAAATGTCGGACTTCCTTGAAAGGGGTTACTCAGGGGGTGATTTGAAACCACTTTTTCCTTAGCGAAAATATTGTCCGAAGCTTCGTTAAGGAGATATTAACCAAAAACCCCGACCAATCAGAGCGCGCGCCTTCCGCCTGAGTTCCCGCGGTAGCGTTGGCTACGAGGTAGGCGACCGCGCTTGTGCTACGAACGTACGAACAAGCAAGTCGGCATGCATCGAAGGAAACCGCGTTACACATTTTTTTTTAAAGCAGAATCTTAAATAAGAATAATTTGAAGTGAGAGGACAAGAAGTACGTAAATTTCGTTTTTAAATAAGGCATAAACGAAAAGCTAACGTAACAGAAAATGTACGACAAGTGATCGTAATTCGTTATTGAGGTAAAAATCCGTAGTTTAAGAACGGCCAACACAACTAAATTTAAAAAATAATATTAGGTGTATGAATAAATTCTTTCCGACTGGAATTTCTATCGCGGTGGTATTCAAAAGCTGCCAGAAAAATGGCAAAAGGTAATGAACAATAATGGAAATTATTGCGATGATCGAGTTGTTTTCATATTTTTTAAATCGAACTGTTATTGTACCCTAAAATCGGAAAGAATTTATTTTCACACCTAATAATCACCAATAAATTAAATAAAACTCACCCTTTCTGGACATTCCTTTCCTTGCTTTCCTTCCCTTTTCGGAAACCTGGCCACTGTACCGATCCTGGTCATCGGCGTCCAGTGCTCAGCTGATCGCAGGGTCAATGTACCGAATATTCACTTCACTGCACGGCTACTAACACTGATCACTGAACCGATCCTGGTCATCGATGGACGAGCCCAGTGCACAGCTGGTTTCAGGTACACGACACCATCCAAGGTTAATGTGCCGAATATTCACTTTACTGCACGGCTACTAACACTGATCACTGAATTTATTTTTCACGGAACGTGTTGTTCCTACGTTATAAAAATTGGTGGCCGCGAAAGGGGCCGATTACTGTTAATTACTGGGACGAGATTACTACTATTACCCGGCGAAAAGAAAACTCGTGGCAGACTGTCTCGGGCTGTGCAGTCCGCTGCTGTGCAGCGATCAGATACGGATCCGAGTTCCGACCGACGATCGTCAAAACAAAAGCGTACGCTACGCTTGGTCAAATCGCTCTATCCCACTCGATCTCGTGTTTCGTTCGATCTCTTCGTCGCGCGGTGCGACAATGTATGTGGCAACTTCAGCCAATAACCAAAATACGTGTGTCCCGTCTTTAAAAGTGTGCCCAAATAGGTGACTCGACCAATCGTCACAGCAGCGGACTGCACAGCCCGAGACAGTCTGCCACGAGTTTTCTTTTCGCCGGGTAATAGTAGTAATCTCGTCCCAGTAATTAACAGTAATCGGCCCCTTTCGCGGCCACCAATTTTTATAACGTAGGAACAACACGTTCCGTGAAAAATAAATTCAGTGATCAGTGTTAGTAGCCGTGCAGTAAAGTGAATATTCGGCACATTAACCTTGGATGGTGTCGTGTACCTGAAACCAGCTGTGCACTGGGCTCGTCCATCGATGACCAGGATCGGTTCAGTGATCAGTGTTAGTAGCCGTGCAGTGAAGTGAATATTCGGTACATTGACCCTGCGATCAGCTGAGCACTGGACGCCGATGACCAGGATCGGTACAGTGGCCAGGTTTCCGAAAAGGGAAGGAAAGCAAGGAAAGGAATGTCCAGAAAGGGTGAGTTTTATTTAATTTATTGGTGATTATTAGGTGTGAAAATAAATTCTTTCCGATTTTAGGGTACAATAACAGTTCGATTTAAAAAATATGAAAACAACTCGATCATCGCAATAATTTCCATTATTGTTCATTACCTTTTGCCATTTTTCTGGCAGCTTTTGAATACCACCGCGATAGAAATTCCAGTCGGAAAGAATTTATTCATACACCTAATATTATTTTTTAAATTTAGTTGTGTTGGCCGTTGTTAAACTACGGATTTTTTCCTCAATAACGAATTACGATCACTTGTCGTACATTTTCTGTTACGTTAGCTTTTCGTTTATGCCTTATTTAAAAACGAAATTTACGTACTTCTTGTCGTCTCACTTCAAATTATTCTTATTTAAGATTCTGCTTTAAAAAAAAAATGTGTAACGCGGTTTCCTTCGATGCATGCCGACTTGCTTGTTCGTACGTTCGTAGCACAAGCGCGGTCGCCTACCTCGTAGCCAACGCTACCGCGGGAACTCAGGCGGAAGGCGCGCGCTCTGATTGGTCGGGGTTTTTGGTTAATATCTCCTTAACGAAGCTTCGGACAATATTTTCGCTAAGGAAAAAGTGGTTTCAAATCACCCCCTGAGTAACCCCTTTCAAGGAAGTCCGACATTTTTGGGACACCCTGTAGATCCTACAACAAAAATACTCAACTAAATCCAAAAAAATCGAAGTTGGTTTCAAATAAATTTATTAAAATTTGACACTTCCAACTAAATTTTTTTCATAATCCAAAAAATTGAAGTTATTTTCATCTAAATTTACTCAAATATAGATCCTACAACAAAAATACTCAACTAAATCCAAAAAAATCGAAGTTGGTTTCAAATAAATTTATTAAAATTTGACACTTCCAACTAAATTTTTTTCACAATCCAAAAAATTGAAGTTATTTTCATCTAAATTTATTCAAATATAGACCCTACAACAAAAATACTCAACAAAATCCAAAAAAATCGAAGCTGGTTTCAAATAAATTTATTAAAATTTGACACTTCCAACTAAAATTTTTTTCTCATTCCTTAAAATTGTAGTTATTTTCCACTAAATTTACTCAAATATACATCCTACAACAGAAATACTCGACAAAATCCAAAAAAATCGAAGTTGGTTTCAAATAAATTTATTAAAATTTGACACTTCCAACTAAATTTTTTTTCACAATCCTAAAAATTGAAGTTATTTTCATCAAAATTTACTCTAATATAGACCCTACAACAAAAATACGCTACAAAATCCAAAAAATCGAAGTTGGTTTCAAATAAATTTATTAATATTTGACACTTCCAACTAAAATATGTTTTCACAATCCAATAAATTGTCGTTATTTTCATTTAAATTTACTCAAATATACATCCTACAACAAAAATACTCAACAAAATCCAAAATAATCCAAGTTGATTTCAAATAAATTTATTAAAATTTGACAAAAATCGTGACAAAATCCAAAAAATCGAAGTTAATTTCAACTGAAATTTACTCAAATATAGGTCCTACAACAAAAATATTCAACTAAATCCAAAATAATCGAAGTTGGTTTCAAATAAATTTATTAAAATTTGACACTTCCAACTAAATTTTTTTCACAATCCAAAAAATTGAAGTTATTTTCATCTAAATTTACTCAAATATAGATCCTACAACAAAAATACTCAACTAAATCCAAAAAAATCGAAGTTGGTTTCAAATAAATTTATTAAAATTTGACACTTCCAACTAAAAATTTTTTCTCAATCCTTAAAATTGAAGTTATTTTCATCTAAATTTACTCAAATATAGATCCTACAACAAAAATACTCAACAAAATCCAAAAAAATCGAAGTTGGTTTCAAATAAATTTATTAAAATTTGACACTTCCAACTAAAATTTTTTTTCACAATCCAAAAAATTGTCGTTATTTTCATCTAAATTTACTCAAATATACATCCAACAACAAAAATACTCGACAAAATCCAAAAAAATCGAAGTTGGTTTCAAATAAATTTATTAAAATTTGACACTTCCAACTAAAATTTTTTTTCACAATCCAAAAAATTGTCTTTATTTTCATCTAAATTTACTCAAATATACATCCTACAAAAAAATACTCGACAAAATCCAAAAAAATCGATGTTGGTTTCAAATAAATTTATTAAAATTTGACACTTCCAACTAAAATTGTTTTTCACAATGCAATAAATTGTCGATATTTTCATCTAAATTTACTCAAATATTCATCCTACAGACAAAAATACTCAACAAAATCCAAAAAAATCGAAGTTGGTTTCAAATAAATTTATTAAAATTTGACACTTCCAACTAAATTTTTTTCATAATCCAAAAAATTGAAGTTATTTTCATCTAAATTTACTCAAATATAGATCCTACAACAAAAATACTCAACTAAATCCAAAAAAATCGAAGTTGGTTTCAAATAAATTTATTAAAATTTGACACTTCCAACTAAATTTTTTTCATAATCCAAAAAATTGAAGTTATTTTCATCTAAATTTACTCAAATATAGGTCCTACAACAAAAATATTCAACTAAATCCAAAATAATCGAAGTTGGTTTCAAATAAATTTATTAAAATTTGACACTTCCAACTAAATTTTTTTCACAATCCAAAAAATTGAAGTTATTTTCATCTAAATTTACTCAAATATAGATCCTACAACAAAAATACTCAACTAAATCCAAAAAAATCGAAGTTGGTTTCAAATAAATTTATTAAAATTTGACACTTCCAACTAAAAATTTTTTCTCAATCCTTAAAATTGAAGTTATTTTCATCAAAATTTACTCAAATATAGATCCTACAACAAAAATACTCAACAAAATCCAAAAAAATCGAAGTTGGTTTCAAATAAATTTATTAAAATTTGACACTTCCAACTAAAATTTTTTTTCACAATCCAAAAAATTGTCGTTATTTTCATCTAAATTTACTCAAATATACATCCAACAACAAAAATACTCGACAAAATCCAAAAAAATCGAAGTTGGTTTCAAATAAATTTATTAAAATTTGACACTTCCAACTAAAATTTTTTTTCACAATCCAAAAAATTGTCTTTATTTTCATCTAAATTTACTCAAATATACATCCTACAAAAAAATACTCGACAAAATCCAAAAAAATCGATGTTGGTTTCAAATAAATTTATTAAAATTTGACACTTCCAAGTAAAATTTTTTTCACATTCCTAAAAATTGAAGTTATTTTCATCTAAATTTATTCAAATATAGACCCTACAACAAAAATACTCAACAAAATCCAAAATAATCCAAGTTGATTTCAAATAAATTTATTAAAATTTGACAAAAATCGTGACAAAATCCAAAAAATCGAAGTTAATTTCAACTGACATTACTCAAATTAAGCTTCTCTATCAAAAAAACTCAACATAGTCGAGGAAAATCGAAGTTGGTTTCAAATAAATTTATTAAAATTTGACACTTCCAACTAAAATTGTTTTTCACAATGCAATAAATTGTCGATATTTTCATCTAAATTTACTCAAATATTCATCCTACAGACAAAAATACTCAACAAAATCCAAAAAAATCGAAGTTGGTTTCAAATAAATTTATTAAAATTTGACACTTCCAACTAAATTTTTTTCATAATCCAAAAAATTGAAGTTATTTTCATCTAAATTTACTCAAATATAGATCCTACAACAAAAATACTCAACTAAATCCAAAAAAATCGAAGTTGGTTTCAAATAAATTTATTAAAATTTGACACTTCCAACTAAATTTTTTTCATAATCCAAAAAATTGAAGTTATTTTCATCTAAATTTACTCAAATATAGATCCTACAAAAAAATACTCAACTAAATCCAAAAAAATCGAAGTTGGTTTCAAATAAATTTATTAAAATTTGACACTTCCAACTAAAATTTTTTTTCACAATCCAATAAATTGTCGTTATTTTCATCTAAATTTACTCAAATATACATCCTACAACAAAAATACTCAACTAAATCCAAAAAAATCGAAGTTGGTTTCAAATAAATTTATTAAAATTTGACACTTCCAACTAAATTTTTTTCACAATCCAAAAAATTGAAGTTATTTTCATCTAAATTTACTCAAATATAGGTCCTACAACAAAAATACTCAACTAAATCCAAAAAAATCGAAGTTGGTTTCAAATAAATTTATTAAAATTTGACACTTCCAACTAAATTTTTTTCACAATCCAAAAAATTGAAGTTATTTTCATCTAAATTTACTCAAATATAGATCCTACAACAAAAATACTCAACTAAATCCAAAAAAATCGCAGTTGGTTTCAAATAAATTTATTAAAATTTGACACTTCCAACTAAAATTTTTTTTCACAATCCAATAAATTGTCGTTATTTTCATCTAAATTTACTCAAATATACATCCTACAACAAAAATACTCAAATAAAACCAAAAAAATCGAAGTTGGTTTCAAATAAATTTATTAAAATTTGACACTTCCAAGTAAAATTTTTTTCACATTCCTAAAAATTGAAGTTATTTTCATCTAAATTTATTCAAATATAGACCCTACAACAAAAATACTCAACAAAATCCAACAAAATCGAAGCTGGTTTCAAATAAATTTATTAAAATTTGACACTTCCAACTAAAATTTTTTTCTCATTCCTTAAAATTGTAGTTATTTTCCACTAAATTTACTCAAATATACATCCTACAACAGAAATACTCGACAAAATCCAAAAAAATCGAAGTTGGTTTCAAATAAATTTATTAAAATTTGACACTTCCAACTAAATTTTTTTTCACAATCCTAAAAATTGAAGTTATTTTCATCAAAATTTACTCTAATATAGACCCTACAACAAAAATACGCTACAAAATCCAAAAAATCGAAGTTGGTTTCAAATAAATTTATTAAAATTTGACACTTCCAACTAAAATATGTTTTCACAATCCAATAAATTGTCGTTATTTTCATTTAAATTTACTCAAATATACATCCTACAACACAAATACTCAACAAAATCCAAAAAAATCGAAGTTGGTTTCAAATAAATTTATTAAAATTTGACACTTCCAACTAAAAATTTTTCTCAATCCTTAAAATTGAAGTTATTTTCATCTAAATTTACTCAAATATAGATCCTACAACAAAAATACTCAACAAAATCCAAAAAAATCGAAGTTGGTTTCAAATAAATTTATTAAAATTTGACACTTCCAACTAAATTTTTTTTCACAATCCTAAAAATTGAAGTTATTTTCATAAAAATTTACTCTAATATAGACCCTACAACAAAAATACGCTACAAAATCCAAAAAATCGAAGTTGGTTTCAAATAAATTTATTAAAATTTGACACTTCCAACTAAAATTTTTTTTCACAATCCAATAAATTGTCGTTATTTTCATCTAAATTTACTCAAATATACATCCTACAACACAAATACTCAACAAAATCCAAAAAAATCGAAGTTGGTTTCAAATAAATTTATTAAAATTTGACACTTCCAACTAAAAATTTTTTCTCAATCCTTAAAATTGAAGTTATTTTCATCTAAATTTACTCAAATATAGATCCTACAACAAAAATACTCAACAAAATCCAAAAAAATCGAAGTTGGTTTCAAATAAATTTATTAAAATTTGACACTTCCAACTAAAATTTTTTTTCACAATCCAAAAAATTGTCGTTATTTTCATCTAAATTTAATCAAATATACATCCAACAACAAAAATACTCGACAAAATCCAAAAAAATCGAAGTTGGTTTCAAATAAATTTATTAAAATTTGACACTTCCAACTAAATTTTTTTTTCACAATCCAAAAAATTGTCGTTATTTTCATCTAAATTTACTCAAATATACATCCTACAAAAAAATACTCGACAAAATCCAAAAAAATCGATGTTGGTTTCAAATAAATTTATTAAAATTTGACACTTCCAACTACAATTTTTTCCCAATCCAAAAAATTGAAGTTATTTTCATCTAAATTTACTCAAATATACATCCTACAACAAAAATACTCAACTAAATCCAAAAATATCGAAGTTGGTTTCAAATAAATTTATTAAAATTTGACACTTCCAACTAAATTTTTTTCACAATCCAAAAAATTGAAGTTATTTTCATCTAAATTTACTCAAATATAGATCCTACAACAAAAATACTCAACAAAATCCAAAATAATCCAAGTTGATTTCAAATAAATTTATTAGAAAAATTTGACAAAAATCGTGACAAAATCCAAAAAATCGAAGTTAATTTCAACTGAAATTACTCAAATTCACCTTCTCTATAAAAAAAACTCAACATAATCGAGGAAAATCGAAGTTGGTTTCAAATAAATTTATTAAAATTTGACACTTCCAACTAAAATTTTTTTCACAATCCAAAAAATTGAAGTTATTTTCATCTAAATTTACTCAAATATAGGTCCTACAACAAAAATATTCAACTAAATCCAAAATAATCGAAGTTGGTTTCAAATAAATTTATTAAAATTTGACACTTCCAACTAAATTTTTTTCACAATCCAAAAAATTGAAGTTATTTTCATCTAAATTTACTCAAATATAGATCCTACATCAAAAATACTCAACTAAATCCAAAAAAATCGAAGTTGGTTTCAAATAAATTTATTAAAATTTGACACTTCCAACTAAAAATTTTTTCTCAATCCTTAAAATTGAAGTTATTTTCATCTAAATTTACTCAAATATAGATCCTACAACAAAAATACTCAACAAAATCCAAAAAAATCGAAGTTGGTTTCAAATAAATTTATTAAAATTTGACACTTCCAACTAAAATTTTTTTTCACAATCCAAAAAATTGTCGTTATTTTCATCTAAATTTACTCAAATATACATCCAACAACAAAAATACTCGACAAAATCCAAAAAAATCGAAGTTGGTTTCAAATAAATTTATTAAAATTTGACACTTCCAACTAAAATTTTTTTTCACAATCCAAAAAATTGTCTTTATTTTCATCTAAATTTACTCAAATATACATCCTACAAAAAAATACTCGACAAAATCCAAAAAAATCGATGATGGTTTCAAATAAATTTATTAAAATTTGACACTTCCAAGTAAAATTTTTTTTCACAATCCAAAAAATTGTCGTTATTTTCATCTAAATTTACTCAAATATACATCCAACAACAAAAATACTCGACAAAATCCAAAAAAATCGAAGTTGGTTTCAAATAAATTTATTAAAATTTGACACTTCCAACTAAAATTTTTTTTCACAATCCAAAAAATTGTCTTTATTTTCATCTAAATTTATTCAAATATAGACCCTACAACAAAAATACTCAACAAAATCCAAAATAATCCAAGTTGATTTCAAATAAATTTATTAAAATTTGACAAAAATCGTGACAAAATCCAAAAAATCGAAGTTAATTTCAACTGACATTACTCAAATTAAGCTTCTCTATCAAAAAAACTCAACATAGTCGAGGAAAATCGAAGTTGGTTTCAAATAAATTTATTAAAATTTGACACTTCCAACTAAAATTTTTTTTCACAATGCAATAAATTGTCGATATTTTCATCTAAATTTACTCAAATATTCATCCTACAGACAAAAATACTCAACAAAATCCAAAAAAATCGAAGTTGGTTTCAAATAAATTTATTAAAATTTGACACTTCCAACTAAAATTTTTTTCACAATCCTAAAAATTGAAGTTATTTTCATCAAAAATTACTCTAATATAGACCCTACAACAAAAATACTGAACAAAATCCAAAAAAATCGAAGCTGGTTTCAAATAAATTTATTAAAATTTGACACTTCCAACTAAAATTTTTGTTCACAATCCAATAAATTGTCGTTATTTTCATCTAAATTTACTCAAATATACATCCTACAACAAAAATACTCAACTAAATCCAAAAAAATCGAAGTTGGTTTCAAATAAATTTATTAAAATTTGACACTTCCAACTAAATTTTTTTCATAATCCAAAAAATTGAAGTTATTTTCATCTAAATTTACTCAAATATAGATCCTACAACAAAAATACTCAACTAAATCCAAAAAAATCGAAGTTGGTTTCAAATAAATTTATTAAAATTTGACACTTCCAACTAAAATTTTTTTTCACAATCCAAAAAATTGTCGTTATTTTCATCTAAATTTACTCAAATATACATCCTACAAAAAAATACTCGACAAAATCCAAAAAAATCGATGTTGGTTTCAAATAAATTTATTAAAATTTGACACTTCCAACTACAATTTTTTCCCAATCCAAAAAATTGAAGTTATTTTCATCTAAATTTACTCCAATATACATCCTACAACAAAAATACTCAACTAAATCCAAAAAAATCGAAGTTGGTTTCAAATAAATTTATTAAAATTTGACACTTCCAACTAAATTTTTTTCACAATCCAAAAAAACGAAGTTATTTTAATCTAAATTTACTCAAATATACATCCTACGACAAAAATACTCAACTAAATCCAAAAAAATCGAAGCTGGTTTCAAATAAATTTATTAAAATTTGACACTTCCAACAAAAAATTTTTTTCACAATCCAATAAATTGTCGTTATTTTCATCTAAATTTACTCAAATATACATCCTACAACAAAAATACTCAACTAAATCCAAAAATATCGAAGTTGGTTTCAAATAAATTTATTAAAATTTGACACTTCCAACTAAATTTTTTTCACAATCCAAAAAATTGAAGTTATTTTCATCTAAATTTACTCAAATATAGATCCTACAACAAAAATACTCAACAAAATCCAAAATAATCCAAGTTGATTTCAAATAAATTTATTAAAATTTGACAAAAATCGTGACAAAATCCAAAAAATCGAAGTTAATTTCAACTGAAATTACTCAAATTCACCTTCTCTATAAAAAAAACTCAACATAATCGAGGAAAATCGAAGTTGGTTTCAAATAAATTTATTAAAATTTGACACTTCCAACTAAAATTTTTTTCACAATCCAAAAAATTGAAGTTATTTTCATCTAAATTTACTCAAATATAGATCCTACAACAAAAATACTCAACTAAATCCAAAAAAATCGAAGTTGGTTTCAAATAAATTTATTAAAATTTGACACTTCCAACTAAAAATTTTTTCTCAATCCTTAAAATTGAAGTTATTTTCATCTAAATTTACTCAAATATAGATCCTACAACAAAAATACTCAACAAAATCCAAAAAAATCGAAGTTGGTTTCAAATAAATTTATTAAAATTTGACACTTCCAACTAAAATTTTTTTTCACAATCCAAAAAATTGTCGTTATTTTCATCTAAATTTACTCAAATATACATCCAACGACAAAAATACTCGACAAAATCCAAAAAAATCGAAGTTGGTTTCAAATAAATTTATTAAAATTTGACACTTCCAACTAAAATTTTTTTTCACAATCCAAAAAATTGTCTTTATTTTCATCTAAATTTACTCAAATATACATCCTACAAAAAAATACTCGACAAAATCCAAAAAAATCGATGTTGGTTTCAAATAAATTTATTAAAATTTGACACTTCCAAGTAAAATTTTTTTCACATTCCTAAAAATTGAAGTTATTTTCATCTAAATTTATTCAAATATAGACCCTACAACAAAAATACTCAACAAAATCCAAAATAATCCAAGTTGATTTCAAATAAATTTATTAAAATTTGACAAAAATCGTGACAAAATCCAAAAAATCGAAATTAATTTCAACTGACATTACTCAAATTAAGCTTCTCTATCAAAAAAACTCAACATAGTCGAGGAAAATCGAAGTTGGTTTCAAATAAATTTATTAAAATTTGACACTTCCAACTAAAATTGTTTTTCACAATGCAATAAATTGTCGATATTTTCATCTAAATTTACTCAAATATTCATCCTACAGACAAAAATACTCAACAAAATCCAAAAAAATCGAAGTTGGTTTCAAATAAATTTATTAAAATTTGACACTTCCAACTAAAATTTTTTTCACAATCCTAAAAATTGAAGTTATTTTCATCAAAAATTACTCTAATATAGACCCTACAACAAAAATACTCAACAAAATCCAAAAAAATCGAAGCTGGTTTCAAATAAATTTATTAAAATTTGACACTTCCAACTAAAATTTTTCTTCACAATCCAATAAATTGTCGTTATTTTCATCTAAATTTACTCAAATATACATCCTACAACAAAAATACTCAACTAAATCCAAAAAAATCGAAGTTGGTTTCAAATAAATTTATTAAAATTTGACACTTCCAACTAAATTTTTTTCATAATCCAAAAAATTGAAGTTATTTTCATCTAAATTTACTCAAATATAGATCCTACAACAAAAATACTCAACTAAATCCAAAAAAATCGAAGTTGGTTTCAAATAAATTTATTAAAATTTGACACTTCCAACTAAAATTTTTTTTCACAATCCAATAAATTGTCGTTATTTTCATCTAAATTTACTCAAATATACATCCTACAACAAAAATACTCAACTAAATCCAAAAAAATCGAAGTTGGTTTCAAATAAATTTATTAAAATTTGACACTTCCAACTAAATTTTTTTCACAATCCAAAAAATTGAAGTTATTTTCATCTAAATTTACTCAAATATAGGTCCTACAACAAAAATACTCAACTAAATCCAAAAAAATCGAAGTTGGTTTCAAATAAATTTATTAAAATTTGACACTTCCAACTAAATTTTTTTCACAATCCAAAAAATTGAAGTTATTTTCATCTAAATTTACTCAAATATAGATCCTACAACAAAAATACTCAACTAAATCCAAAAAAATCGAAGGAGGTTTCAAATAAATTTATTAAAATTTGACACTTCCAACTAAAATTTTTTTCTCATTCCTTAAAATTGAAGTTATTTTCATCTAAATTTACTCAAATATAGATCCTACAACAAAAATACTCAACAAAATCTAAAAAAATCGAAGTTGGTTTCAAATAAATTTATTAAAATTTAACACTTCCAACTAACATTTTATTCACAATCCAAAAAATAGTAGTTATTTTCCACTAAATTTACTCAAATACACATCCTACAACAAAAATACTCGACAAAATAAAAAAAAATCGAAGTTGGTTTCAAATAAATTTATTAAAATTTGACACTTCCAAGTAAAATTTTTTTCACATTCCTAAAAATTGAAGTTATTTTCATCTAAATTTATTCAAATATAGACCCTACAACAAAAATACTCAACAAAATCCAAAATAATCCATGTTGATTTCAATTAAATTTATTAAAATTTGGCAAAAATCGTGACAAAATCCAAAAAATCGAAGTTAATTTTAACTGAAATTACTCAAATTAGGCTTCTCTATCAAAAAAACTCAACATAGTCGAGAAAAATCGAAATTGGTTTCAAATAAATTTATTAAAATTTGACACTTCCAACTAAAATTTTTTTCACAATCCAAAAAATTGACTTATTTTCATCTAAATTTACTGAAATATAGATCCTAACACAACATACTCATCAAAATAAAAAAAAATCGAAGTTGGTTTCAAATAAATTTATTAAAATTTGACACTTCCAACTATAATTTTTTTTCACAATCCAAAAAAATTGTAGTTATTTTCAACTAAATTTACTCAAATATACATTCTACAACAGAAATACTCGACAAAATCCAAAAAAATCGAAGTTGGTTTCAAATAAATTTATTAACATTTGACACTTCCAACTAAATTTTTTTTCACAATCCTAAAAATTGAAGTTATTTTCATCAAAATTTACTCTAATATAGACCCTACAACAAAAATACGCTACAAAATCCAAAAAATCGAAGTTGGTTTCAAATAAATTTATTAAAATTTGACACTTCCAACTAAAATTTGTTTTCACAATTCAATAAGTTGTCGTTATTTTCATCTAAATTTACTCAAATATACATCCTAGAACACAAATACTCAACAAAATCCAAAAAAATCGAAGTTGGTTTCAAATAAATTTATTAAAATTTGACACTTCCAACTAAAATTTTTTTCACAATCCAAAAAATTGACTTATTTTCATCTAAATTTACTGAAATATAGATCCTAACACAACATACTCATCAAAATAAAAAAAAATCGAAGTTGGTTTCAAATAAATTTATTAAAATTTGACACTTCCAACTATAATTTTTTTTCACAATCCAAAAAAATTGTAGTTATTTTCAACTAAATTTACTCAAATATACATTCTACAACAGAAATACTCGACAAAATCCAAAAAAATCGAAGTTGGTTTCAAATAAATTTATTAACATTTGACACTTCCAACTAAATTTTTTTTCACAATCCTAAAAATTGAAGTTATTTTCATCAAAATTTACTCTAATATAGACCCTACAACAAAAATACGCTACAAAATCCAAAAAATCGAAGTTGGTTTCAAATAAATTTATTAAAATTTGACACTTCCAACTAAAATTTGTTTTCACAATTCAATAAGTTGTCGTTATTTTCATCTAAATTTACTCAAATATACATCCTAGAACACAAATACTCAACAAAATCCAAAAAAATCGAAGTTGGTTTCAAATAAATTTATTAAAATTTGACACTTCCAACTAAAATTTTTTTCACAATCCTAGAAATTTAAGTTATTTTCATAAAAAATTACTCTAATATAGACCCCACAACAAAAATACTCAACAAAATCCAAAAAAATCGAAGCTGGTTTCAAATAAATTTATTAAAATTTGACACTTCCAACTAAAATTTTTTTTCACAATCCAATAAATTGTCGTTATTTTCATCTAAATTTACTCAAATATACATCCTACAACAAAAATACTCAACTAAATCCAAAAAAATCGAAGTTGGTTTCAAATAAATTTATTAAAATTTGACACTTCCAACTAAATTTTTTTCACAATCCAAAAAATTGAAGTTATTTTCATCTAAATTTACTCAAATATAGATCCTACAACAAAAATACTCAACTAAATCCAAAAAAATCGCAGTTGGTTTCAAATAAATTTATTAAAATTTGACACTTCCAACTAAAATTTTTTTTCACAATCCAATAAATTGTCGTTATTTTCATCTAAATTTACTCAAATATACATCCTACAACAAAAATACTCAAATAAAACCAAAAAAATCGAAGTTGGTTTCAAATAAATTTATTAAAATTTGACACTTCCAAGTAAAATTTTTTTCACATTCCTAAAAATTGAAGTTATTTTCATCTAAATTTATTCAAATATAGACCCTACAACAAAAATACTCAACAAAATCCAACAAAATCGAAGCTGGTTTCAAATAAATTTATTAAAATTTGACACTTCCAACTAAAATTTTTTTCTCATTCCTTAAAATTGTAGTTATTTTCCACTAAATTTACTCAAATATACATCCTACAACAGAAATACTCGACAAAATCCAAAAAAATCGAAGTTGGTTTCAAATAAATTTATTAAAATTTGACACTTCCAACTAAATTTTTTTTCACAATCCTAAAAATTGAAGTTATTTTCATCAAAATTTACTCTAATATAGACCCTACAACAAAAATACGCTACAAAATCCAAAAAATCGAAGTTGGTTTCAAATAAATTTATTAAAATTTGACACTTCCAACTAAAATATGTTTTCACAATCCAATAAATTGTCGTTATTTTCATTTAAATTTACTCAAATATACATCCTACAACACAAATACTCAACAAAATCCAAAAAAATCGAAGTTGGTTTCAAATAAATTTATTAAAATTTGACACTTCCAACTAAAAATTTTTCTCAATCCTTAAAATTGAAGTTATTTTCATCTAAATTTACTCAAATATAGATCCTACAACAAAAATACTCAACAAAATCCAAAAAAATCGAAGTTGGTTTCAAATAAATTTATTAAAATTTGACACTTCCAACTAAATTTTTTTTCACAATCCTAAAAATTGAAGTTATTTTCATAAAAATTTACTCTAATATAGACCCTACAACAAAAATACGCTACAAAATCCAAAAAATCGAAGTTGGTTTCAAATAAATTTATTAAAATTTGACACTTCCAACTAAATTTTTTTCACAATCCTAAAAATTGAAGTTATTTTCATCTAAATTTACTCAAATATAGATCCTACAATAAAAGTACTCAACAAAATCCAAAATAATCCAAGTTGATTTCAAATAAATTTATTAAAATTTGACAAAAATTGTGACAAAATCCAAAAAATCGAAGTTAATTTCAACTGAAATTACTCAAATTAAGCTTCTCTATCCAAAAAACTCAACATAGTCGAGGAAAATCGAAGTTGGTTTCAAATAAATTTATTAAAATTTGACACTTCCAACTAAAATTTTTTTTCACGATGCAATAAATTGTCGATTTTTTCATCTAAATTTACTCAAATATTCATCCTACAAACAAAAATATTCAACAAAATCCAAAAAAATCGAAGTTGGTTTCAAATAAATTTATTAAAATTTGACACTTCCAACTAAAATTTTTTTCACAATCCTAGAAATTTAAGTTATTTTCATAAAAAATTACTCTAATATAGACCCTACAACAAAAATACTCAACAAAATCCAAAAAAATCGAAGCTGGTTTCAAATAAATTTATTAAAATTTGACACTTCCAACTAAAATTTTTTTTCACAATCCAATAAATTGTCGTTATTTTCATCTAAATTTACTCAAATATACATCCTACAACAAAAATACTCAAATAAAACCAAAAAAATCGAAGTTGGTTTCAAATAAATTTATTAAAATTTGACACTTCCAAGTAAAATTTTTTTCACATTCCTAAAAATTGAAGTTATTTTCATCTAAATTTATTCAAATATAGACCCTACAACAAAAATACTCAACAAAATCCAACAAAATCGAAGTTGGTTTCAAATAAATTTATTAAAATTTGACACTTCCAACTAAAAATTTTTTCTCAATCCTTAAAATTGAAGTTATTTTCATCTAAATTTACTCAAATATAGATCCTACAACAAAAATACTCAACAAAATCCAAAAAAATCGAAGTTGGTTTCAAATAAATTTATTAAAATTTGACACTTCCAACTAAAATTTTTTTTCACAATCCAAAAAATTGTCGTTATTTTCATCTAAATTTAATCAAATATACATCCAACAACAAAAATACTCGACAAAATCCAAAAAAATCGAAGTTGGTTTCAAATAAATTTATTAAAATTTGACACTTCCAACTAAATTTTTTTTTCACAATCCAAAAAATTGTCGTTATTTTCATCTAAATTTACTCAAATATACATCCTACAAAAAAATACTCGACAAAATCCAAAAAAATCGATGTTGGTTTCAAATAAATTTATTAAAATTTGACACTTCCAACTACAATTTTTTCCCAATCCAAAAAATTGAAGTTATTTTCATCTAAATTTACTCAAATATACATCCTACAACAAAAATACTCAACTAAATCCAAAAAAATCGAAGTTGGTTTCAAATAAATTTATTAAAATTTGACACTTCCAACTAAATTTTTTTCACAATCCAAAAAATTGAAGTTATTTTCATCTAAATTTACTCAAATATAGATCCTACAATAAAAGTACTCAACAAAATCCAAAATAATCCAAGTTGATTTCAAATAAATTTATTAAAATTTGACAAAAATTGTGACAAAATCCAAAAAATCGAAGTTAATTTCAACTGAAATTACTCAAATTAAGCTTCTCTATCCAAAAAACTCAACATAGTCGAGGAAAATCGAAGTTGGTTTCAAATAAATTTATTAAAATTTGACACTTCCAACTAAAATTTTTTTTCACAATGCAATAAATTGTCGATTTTTTCATCTAAATTTACTCAAATATTCATCCTACAAACAAAAATATTCAACAAAATCCAAAAAAATCGAAGTTGGTTTCAAATAAATTTATTAAAATTTGACACTTCCAACTAAATTTTTTTTCACAATCCTAGAAATTTAAGTTATTTTCATAAAAAATTACTCTAATATAGACCCTACAACAAAAATACTCAACAAAATCCAAAAAAATCGAAGCTGGTTTCAAATAAATTTATTAAAATTTGACACTTCCAACTAAAATTTTTTTTCACAATCCAATAAATTGTCGTTATTTTCATCTAAATTTACTCAAATATACATCCTACAACAAAAATACTCAACTAAATCCAAAAAAATCGAAGTTGGTTTCAAATAAATTTATTAAAATTTGACACTTCCAACTAAAAATTTTTCTCAATCCTTAAAATTGAAGTTATTTTCATCTAAATTTACTCAAATATAGATCCTACAACAAAAATACTCAACAAAATCCAAAAAAATCGAAGTTGGTTTCAAATAAATTTATTAAAATTTGACACTTCCAACTAAATTTTTTTTCACAATCCTAAAAATTGAAGTTATTTTCATAAAAATTTACTCTAATATAGACCCTACAACAAAAATACGCTACAAAATCCAAAAAATCGAAGTTGGTTTCAAATAAATTTATTAAAATTTGACAAAAATCGTGACAAAATCCAAAAAATCGAAGTTAATTTCAACTGAAATTACTCAAATTCACCTTCTCTATAAAAAAAACTCAACATAATCGAGGAAAATCGAAGATGGTTTCAAATAAATTTATTAAAATTTGACACTTCCAAGTAAAATTTTTTTCACATTCCTAAAAATTGAAGTTATTTTCATCTAAATTTATTCAAATATAGACCCTACAACAAAAATACTCAACAAAATCCAAAAAAATCGAAGTTGGTTTCAAATAAATTTATTAAAATTTGACACTTCCAAGTAAAATTTTTTTCACATTCCTAAAAATTGAAGTTATTTTCATCTAAATTTATTCAAATATAGACCCTACAACAAAAATACTCAACAAAATCCAACAAAATCCAACAAAATCGAAGCTGGTTTCAAATAAATTTATTAAAATTTGACACTTCCAACTAAAATTTTTTTCTCATTCCTTAAAATTGTAGTTATTTTCCACTAAATTTACTCAAATATACATCCTACAACAGAAATACTCGACAAAATCCAAAAAAATCGAAGTTGGTTTCAAATAAATTTATTAAAATTTGACACTTCCAACTAAATTTTTTTTCACAATCCTAAAAATTGAAGTTATTTTCATCAAAATTTACTCTAATATAGACCCTACAACAAAAATACGCTACAAAATCCAAAAAATCGAAGTTGGTTTCAAATAAATTTATTAAAATTTGACACTTCCAACTAAAATATGTTTTCACAATCCAATAAATTGTCGTTATTTTCATTTAAATTTACTCAAATATACATCCTACAACACAAATACTCAACAAAATCCAAAAAAATCGAAGTTGGTTTCAAATAAATTTATTAAAATTTGACACTTCCAACTAAAAATTTTTCTCAATCCTTAAAATTGAAGTTATTTTCATCTAAATTTACTCAAATATAGATCCTACAACAAAAATACTCAACAAAATCCAAAAAAATCGAAGTTGGTTTCAAATAAATTTATTAAAATTTGACACTTCCAACTAAATTTTTTTTCACAATCCTAAAAATTGAAGTTATTTTCATAAAAATTTACTCTAATATAGACCCTACAACAAAAATACGCTACAAAATCCAAAAAATCGAAGTTGGTTTCAAATAAATTTATTAAAATTTGACACTTCCAACTAAAATTTTTTTTCACAATCCAATAAATTGTCGTTATTTTCATCTAAATTTACTCAAATATACATCCTACAACAAAAATACTCAACTAAATCCAAAAAAATCGAAGTTGGTTTCAAATAAATTTATTAAAATTTGACACTTCCAACTAAAAATTTTTCTCAATCCTTAAAATTGAAGTTATTTTCATCTAAATTTACTCAAATATAGATCCTACAACAAAAATACTCAACAAAATCCAAAAAAATCGAAGTTGGTTTCAAATAAATTTATTAAAATTTGACACTTCCAACTAAATTTTTTTTCACAATCCTAAAAATTGAAGTTATTTTCATAAAAATTTACTCTAATATAGACCCTACAACAAAAATACGCTACAAAATCCAAAAAATCGAAGTTGGTTTCAAATAAATTTATTAAAATTTGACAAAAATCGTGACAAAATCCAAAAAATCGAAGTTAATTTCAACTGAAATTACTCAAATTCACCTTCTCTATAAAAAAAACTCAACATAATCGAGGAAAATCGAAGATGGTTTCAAATAAATTTATTAAAATTTGACACTTCCAAGTAAAATTTTTTTCACATTCCTAAAAATTGAAGTTATTTTCATCTAAATTTATTCAAATATAGACCCTACAACAAAAATACTCAACAAAATCCAAAAAAATCGAAGTTGGTTTCAAATAAATTTATTAAAATTTGACACTTCCAAGTAAAATTTTTTTCACATTCCTAAAAATTGAAGTTATTTTCATCTAAATTTATTCAAATATAGACCCTACAACAAAAATACTCAACAAAATCCAACAAAATCCAACAAAATCGAAGCTGGTTTCAAATAAATTTATTAAAATTTGACACTTCCAACTAAAATTTTTTTCTCATTCCTTAAAATTGTAGTTATTTTCCACTAAATTTACTCAAATATACATCCTACAACAGAAATACTCGACAAAATCCAAAAAAATCGAAGTTGGTTTCAAATAAATTTATTAAAATTTGACACTTCCAACTAAATTTTTTTTCACAATCCTAAAAATTGAAGTTATTTTCATCAAAATTTACTCTAATATAGACCCTACAACAAAAATACGCTACAAAATCCAAAAAATCGAAGTTGGTTTCAAATAAATTTATTAAAATTTGACACTTCCAACTAAAATATGTTTTCACAATCCAATAAATTGTCGTTATTTTCATTTAAATTTACTCAAATATACATCCTACAACACAAATACTCAACAAAATCCAAAAAAATCGAAGTTGGTTTCAAATAAATTTATTAAAATTTGACACTTCCAACTAAAAATTTTTCTCAATCCTTAAAATTGAAGTTATTTTCATCTAAATTTACTCAAATATAGATCCTACAACAAAAATACTCAACAAAATCCAAAAAAATCGAAGTTGGTTTCAAATAAATTTATTAAAATTTGACACTTCCAACTAAATTTTTTTTCACAATCCTAAAAATTGAAGTTATTTTCATAAAAATTTACTCTAATATAGACCCTACAACAAAAATACGCTACAAAATCCAAAAAATCGAAGTTGGTTTCAAATAAATTTATTAAAATTTGACACTTCCAACTAAAATTTTTTTTCACAATCCAATAAATTGTCGTTATTTTCATCTAAATTTACTCAAATATACATCCTACAACAAAAATACTCAACTAAATCCAAAAAAATCGAAGTTGGTTTCAAATAAATTTATTAAAATTTGACACTTCCAACTAAAAATTTTTCTCAATCCTTAAAATTGAAGTTATTTTCATCTAAATTTACTCAAATATAGATCCTACAACAAAAATACTCAACAAAATCCAAAAAAATCGAAGTTGGTTTCAAATAAATTTATTAAAATTTGACACTTCCAACTAAATTTTTTTTCACAATCCTAAAAATTGAAGTTATTTTCATAAAAATTTACTCTAATATAGACCCTACAACAAAAATACGCTACAAAATCCAAAAAATCGAAGTTGGTTTCAAATAAATTTATTAAAATTTGACAAAAATCGTGACAAAATCCAAAAAATCGAAGTTAATTTCAACTGAAATTACTCAAATTCACCTTCTCTATAAAAAAAACTCAACATAATCGAGGAAAATCGAAGATGGTTTCAAATAAATTTATTAAAATTTGACACTTCCAAGTAAAATTTTTTTCACATTCCTAAAAATTGAAGTTATTTTCATCTAAATTTATTCAAATATAGACCCTACAACAAAAATACTCAACAAAATCCAAAAAAATCGAAGTTGGTTTCAAATAAATTTATTAAAATTTGACACTTCCAAGTAAAATTTTTTTCACATTCCTAAAAATTGAAGTTATTTTCATCTAAATTTATTCAAATATAGACCCTACAACAAAAATACTCAACAAAATCCAACAAAATCCAACAAAATCGAAGCTGGTTTCAAATAAATTTATTAAAATTTGACACTTCCAACTAAAATTTTTTTCTCATTCCTTAAAATTGTAGTTATTTTCCACTAAATTTACTCAAATATACATCCTACAACAGAAATACTCGACAAAATCCAAAAAAATCGAAGTTGGTTTCAAATAAATTTATTAAAATTTGACACTTCCAACTAAATTTTTTTTCACAATCCTAAAAATTGAAGTTATTTTCATCAAAATTTACTCTAATATAGACCCTACAACAAAAATACGCTACAAAATCCAAAAAATCGAAGTTGGTTTCAAATAAATTTATTAAAATTTGACACTTCCAACTAAAATATGTTTTCACAATCCAATAAATTGTCGTTATTTTCATTTAAATTTACTCAAATATACATCCTACAACACAAATACTCAACAAAATCCAAAAAAATCGAAGTTGGTTTCAAATAAATTTATTAAAATTTGACACTTCCAACTAAAAATTTTTCTCAATCCTTAAAATTGAAGTTATTTTCATCTAAATTTACTCAAATATAGATCCTACAACAAAAATACTCAACAAAATCCAAAAAAATCGAAGTTGGTTTCAAATAAATTTATTAAAATTTGACACTTCCAACTAAATTTTTTTTCACAATCCTAAAAATTGAAGTTATTTTCATAAAAATTTACTCTAATATAGACCCTACAACAAAAATACGCTACAAAATCCAAAAAATCGAAGTTGGTTTCAAATAAATTTATTAAAATTTGACACTTCCAACTAAAATTTTTTTTCACAATCCAATAAATTGTCGTTATTTTCATCTAAATTTACTCAAATATACATCCTACAACACAAATACTCAACAAAATCCAAAAAAATCGAAGTTGGTTTCAAATAAATTTATTAAAATTTGACACTTCCAACTAAAAATTTTTTCTCAATCCTTAAAATTGAAGTTATTTTCATCTAAATTTACTCAAATATAGATCCTACAACAAAAATACTCAACAAAATCCAAAAAAATCGAAGTTGGTTTCAAATAAATTTATTAAAATTTGACACTTCCAACTAAAATTTTTTTTCACAATCCAAAAAATTGTCGTTATTTTCATCTAAATTTAATCAAATATACATCCAACAACAAAAATACTCGACAAAATCCAAAAAAATCGAAGTTGGTTTCAAATAAATTTATTAAAATTTGACACTTCCAACTAAATTTTTTTTTCACAATCCAAAAAATTGTCGTTATTTTCATCTAAATTTACTCAAATATACATCCTACAAAAAAATACTCGACAAAATCCAAAAAAATCGATGTTGGTTTCAAATAAATTTATTAAAATTTGACACTTCCAACTACAATTTTTTCCCAATCCAAAAAATTGAAGTTATTTTCATCTAAGTTTACTCAAATATACATCCTACAACAAAAATACTCAACTAAATCCAAAAAAATCGAAGTTGGTTTCAAATAAATTTATTAAAATTTGACACTTCCAACTAAATTTTTTTCACAATCCAAAAAATTGAAGTTATTTTCATCTAAATTTACTCAAATATAGATCCTACAATAAAAGTACTCAACAAAATCCAAAATAATCCAAGTTGATTTCAAATAAATTTATTAAAATTTGACAAAAATTGTGACAAAATCCAAAAAATCGAAGTTAATTTCAACTGAAATTACTCAAATTAAGCTTCTCTATCCAAAAAACTCAACATAGTCGAGGAAAATCGAAGTTGGTTTCAAATAAATTTATTAAAATTTGACACTTCCAACTAAAATTTTTTTTCACAATGCAATAAATTGTCGATTTTTTCATCTAAATTTACTCAAATATTCATCCTACAAACAAAAATATTCAACAAAATCCAAAAAAATCGAAGTTGGTTTCAAATAAATTTATTAAAATTTGACACTTCCAACTAAATTTTTTTTCACAATCCTAGAAATTTAAGTTATTTTCATAAAAAATTACTCTAATATAGACCCTACAACAAAAATACTCAACAAAATCCAAAAAAATCGAAGCTGGTTTCAAATAAATTTATTAAAATTTGACACTTCCAACTAAAATTTTTTTTCACAATCCAATAAATTGTCGTTATTTTCATCTAAATTTACTCAAATATACATCCTACAACAAAAATACTCAACTAAATCCAAAAAAATCGAAGTTGGTTTCAAATAAATTTATTAAAATTTGACACTTCCAACTAAATTTTTTTCACAATCCAAAAAATTGAAGTTATTTTCATCTAAATTTACTCAAATATAGATCCTACAACAAAAATACTCAACTAAATCCAAAAAAATCGCAGTTGGTTTCAAATAAATTTATTAAAATTTGACACTTCAAACTAAAATTTTTTTTCACAATCCAATAAATTGTCGTTATTTTCATCTAAATTTACTCAAATATACATCCTACAACAAAAATACTCAAATAAAACCAAAAAAATCGAAGTTGGTTTCAAATAAATTTATTAAAATTTGACACTTCCAAGTAAAATTTATTTCACATTCCTAAAAATTGAAGTTATTTTCATCTAAATTTATTCAAATATGGACCCTACAACAAAAATACTCAACAAAATCCAAAAAAATCGAAGCTGGTTTCAAATAAATTTATTAAAATTTGACACTTCCAACTAAAATTTTTTTCTCATTCCTTAAAATTGTAGTTATTTTCCACTAAATTTACTCAAATATACATCCTACAACCGAAATACTCGACAAAATCCAAAAAAATCGAAGTTGGTTTCAAATAAATTTATTAAAATTTGACACTTCCAACTAAATTTTTTTTCACAATCCTAAAAATTGAAGTTATTTTCATCAAAATTTACTCTAATATAGACCCTACAACAAAAATACGCTACAAAATCCAAAAAATCGAAGTTGGTTTCAAATAAATTTATTAAAATTTGACACTTCCAACTAAAATATGTTTTCACAATCCAATAAATTGTCGTTATTTTCATTTAAATTTACTCAAATATACATCCTACAACACAAATACTCAACAAAATCCAAAAAAATCGAAGTTGGTTTCAAATAAATTTATTAAAATTTGACACTTCCAACTAAAAATTTTTCTCAATCCTTAAAATTGAAGTTATTTTCATCTAAATTTACTCAAATATAGATCCTACAACAAAAATACTCAACAAAATCCAAAAAAATCGAAGTTGGTTTCAAATAAATTTATTAAAATTTGACACTTCCAACTAAATTTTTTTTCACAATCCTAAAAATTGAAGTTATTTTCATAAAAATTTACTCTAATATAGACCCTACAACAAAAATACGCTACAAAATCCAAAAAATCGAAGTTGGTTTCAAATAAATTTATTAAAATTTGACAAAAATCGTGACAAAATCCAAAAAATCGAAGTTAATTTCAACTGAAATTACTCAAATTCACCTCCTCTATAAAAAAAACTCAACATAATCGAGGAAAATCGAAGTTGGTTTCAAATAAATTTATTAAAATTTGACACTTCCAAGTAAAATTTTTTTCACATTCCTAAAAATTGAAGTTATTTTCATCTAAATTTATTCAAATATAGACCCTACAACAAAAATACTCAACAAAATCACAAATAATCCAAGTTGATTTCAAATAAATTTATTAAAATTTGACAAAAATCGTGACAAAATCCAAAAAATCGAAGTTAATTTCAACTGACATTACTCAAATTAAGCTTCTCTATCAAAAAAACTCAACATAGTCGAGGAAAATCGAAGTTGGTTTCAAATAAATTTATTAAAATTTGACACTTCCAACTAAAATTTTTTTTCACAATGCAATAAATTGTCGATATTTTCATCTAAATTTACTCAAATATTCATCCTACAGACAAAAATACTCAACAAAATCCAAAAAAATCGAAGTTGGTTTCAAATAAATTTATTAAAATTTGACACTTCCAACTAAAATTTTTTTCACAATCCTAAAAATTGAAGTTATTTTCATCAAAAATTACTCTAATATAGACCCTACAACAAAAATACTCAACAAAATCCAAAAAAATCGAAGCTGGTTTCAAATAAATTTATTAAAATTTGACACTTCCAACTAAAATTTTTGTTCACAATCCAATAAATTGTCGTTATTTTCATCTAAATTTACTCAAATATACATCCTACAACAAAAATACTCAACTAAATCCAAAAAAATCGAAGTTGGTTTCAAATAAATTTATTAAAATTTGACACTTCCAACTAAATTTTTTTCATAATCCAAAAAATTGAAGTTATTTTCATCTAAATTTACTCAAGTATAGATCCTACAACAAAAATACTCAACTAAATCCAAAAAAATCGAAGTTGGTTTCAAATAAATTTATTAAAATTTGACACTTCCAACTAAATCTTTTTCATAATCCAAAAAATTGAAGTTATTTTCATCTAAATTTACTCAAATATAGATCCTACAACAAATATACTCAACTAAATCCAAAAAAATCGAAGTTGGTTTCAAATAAATTTATTAAAATTTGACACTTCCAACTAAAATTTTTTTTCACAATCCAATAAATTGTCGTTATTTTCATCTAAATTTACTCAAATATACATCCTACAACAAAAATACTCAAATAAAACCAAAAAAATCGAAGTTGGTTTCAAATAAATTTATTAAAATTTGACACTTCCAAGTAAAATTTTTTTCACATTCCTAAAAATTGAAGTTATTTTCATCTAAATTTATTCAAATATAGACCCTACAACAAAAATACTCAACAAAATCCAAAAAAATCGAAGCTGGTTTCAAATAAATTTATTAAAATTTGACACTTCCAACTAAAATTTTTTTCTCATTCCTTAAAATTGTAGTTATTTTCCACTAAATTTACTCAAATATACATCCTACAACAGAAATACTCGACAAAATCCAAAAAAATCGAAGTTGGTTTCAAATAAATTTATTAAAATTTGACACTTCCAACTAAATTTTTTTTCACAATCCTAAAAATTGAAGTTATTTTCATAAAAATTTACTCTAATATAGACCCTACAACAAAAATACGCTACAAAATCCAAAAAATCGAAGTTGGTTTCAAATAAATTTATTAAATATTGACACATCCAACTAAAATATGTTTTCACAATCCAATAAATTGTCGTTATTTTCATTTAAATTTACTCAAATATACATCCTACAACACAAATACTCAACAAAATCCAAAAAAATCGAAGTTGGTTTCAAATAAATTTATTAAAATTTGACACTTCCAACTAAAAATTTTTCTCAATCCTTAAAATTGAAGTTATTTTCATCTAAATTTACTCAAATATAGATCCTACAACAAAAATACTCAACAAAATCCAAAAAAATCGAAGTTGGTTTCAAATAAATTTATTAAAATTTGACACTTCCAACTAAATTTTTTTTCACAATCCAATAAATTGTCGTTATTTTCATCTAAATTTACTCAAATATACATCCTACAACAAAAATACTCGACAAAATCCAAAAAAATCGAAGCTGGTTTCAAATAAATTTATTAAAATTTGACACTTCCAACTAAAATTTTTTTTCACAATCCAAAAAATTGTCGTTATTTTCATCTAAATTTACTCAAATATACATCCTACAAAAAAATACTCGACAAAATCCAAAAAAATCGATGTTGGTTTCAAATAAATTTATTAAAATTTGACACTTCCAACTACAATTTTTTCCCAATCCAAAAAATTGAAGTTATTTTCATCTAAATTTACTCAAATATACATCCTACAACAAAAATACTCAACTAAATCCAAAAAAATCGAAGTTGGTTTCAAATAAATTTATTAAAATTTGACACTTCCAACTAAATTTTTTTCACAATCCTAGAAATTTAAGTTATTTTCATAAAAAATTACTCTAATATAGACCCTACAACAAAAATACTCAACAAAATCCAAAAAAATCGAAGCTGGTTTCAAATAAATTTATTAAAATTTGACACTTCCAACTAAAATTTTTTTTCACAATCCAATAAATTGTCGTTATTTTCATCTAAATTTACTCAAATATTCATCCTACAAACAAAAATATTCAACAAAATCCAAAAAAGTCGAAGTTGGTTTCAAATAAATTTATAAAAATTTGACACTTCCAACTAAAATTTTTTTCACAATCCAAAAAATTGAAGTTATTTTCATCTAAATTTACTCAAATATAGGTCCTACAACAAAAATACTCAACTAAATCCAAAAAAATCGAAGTTGGTTTCAAATAAATTTATTAAAATTTGACACTTCAAACTAAATTTTTTTCACAATCCAAAAAATTGAAGTTATTTTCATCTAAATTTACTCAAATATAGATCCTACAACAAAAATACTCAACTAAATCCAAAAAAATCGAAGGAGGTTTCAAATAAATTTATTAAAATTTGACACTTCCAACTAAAATTTTTTTCTCACTCCTTAAAATTGAAGTTATTTTCATCTAAATTTACTCAAATATAGATCCTACAACAAAAATACTCATCAAAATAAAAAAAATCGAAGTTGGTTTCAAATAAATTTATTAAAATTTGACACTTCCAACTATAATTTTTTTTCACAATCCAATAAATTGTCGTTATTTTCATCTAAATTTACTCAAATATACATCCTACAACAAAAATACTCGACAAAATCCAAAAAAATCGAAGCTGGTTTCAAATAAATTTATTAAAATTTGACACTTCCAACTAAAATTTTTTTTCACAATCCAAAAAATTGTCGTTATTTTCATCTAAATTTACTCAAATATACATCCTACAAAAAAATACTCGACAAAATCCAAAAAAATCGATGTTGGTTTCAAATAAATTTATTAAAATTTGACACTTCCAACTACAATTTTTTCCCAATCCAAAAAATTGAAGTTATTTTCATCTAAATTTACTCAAATATACATCCTACAACAAAAATACTCAACTAAATCCAAAAAAATCGAAGTTGGTTTCAAATAAATTTATTAAAATTTGACACTTCCAACTAAATTTTTTTCACAATCCTAGAAATTTAAGTTATTTTCATAAAAAATTACTCTAATATAGACCCTACAACAAAAATACTCAACAAAATCCAAAAAAATCGAATCTGGTTTCAAATAAATTTATTAAAATTTGACACTTCCAACTAAAATTTTTTTTCACAATCCAATAAATTGTCGTTATTTTCATCTAAATTTACTCAAATATTCATCCTACAAACAAAAATATTCAACAAAATCCAAAAAAGTCGAAGTTGGTTTCAAATAAATTTATTGAAATTTGACACTTCCAACTAAAATTTTTTTCACAATCCTAGAAATTTAAGTTATTTTCATAAAAAATTACTCTAATATAGACCCTACAACAAAAATACTCAACAAAATCCAAAAAAATCGAAGCTGGTTTCAAATAAATTTATTAAAATTTGACACTTCCAACTAAAATATTTTTTCACAATCCAATAAATTGTCGTTATTTTCATCTAAATTTACTCAAATATACATCCTACAACAAAAATACTCAACTAAATCCAAAAAAATCGAAGTTGGTTTCAAATAAATTTATTAAAATTTGACACTTCCAACTAAATTTTTTTCACAATCCAAAAAATTGAAGTTATTTTCATCTAAATTTACTCAAATATAGATCCTACAACAAAAATACTCAACTAAATCCAAAAAAATCGCAGTTGGTTTCAAATAAATTTATTAAAATTTGACACTTCCAACTAAAATTTTTTTTCACAATCCAAAAAAGTGTCGTTATTTTCATCTAAATTTAATCAAATATACATCCAACAACAAAAATACTCGACAAAATCCAAAAAAAATCGAAGCTGGTTTCAAATAAATTTATTAAAATTTGACACTTCCAACTAAAATTTTTTTTCACAATCCAAAAAATTGTCGTTATTTTCATCTAAATTTACTCAAATATACATCCTACAAAAAAATACTCGACAAAATCCAAAAAAATCGATGTTGGTTTCAAATAAATTTATTAAAATTTGACACTTCCAACTACAATTTTTTCCCAATCCAAAAAATTGAAGTTATTTTCATCTAAATTTACTCAAATATACATCCTACAACAAAAATACTCAACTAAATCCAAAAAAATTGAAGTTGGTTTCAAATAAATTTATTAAAATTTGACACTTCCAACTAAATTTTTTTCACAATCCAAAAAATTGAAGTTATTTTCATCTAAATTTACTCAAATATAGATCCTACAATAAAAGTACTCAACAAAATCCAAAATAATCCAAGTTGATTTCAAATAAATTTATTAAAATTTGACAAAAATTGTGACAAAATCCAAAAAATCGAAGTTAATTTCAACTGAAATTACTCAAATTAAGCTTCTCTATCCAAAAAACTCAACATAGTCGAGGAAAATCGAAGTTGGTTTCAAATAAATTTATTAAAATTTGACACTTCCAACTAAAATTTTTTTTCACAATGCAATAAATTTTCGATTTTTTCATCTAAATTTACTCAAATATTCATCCTACAAACAAAAATATTCAACAAAATCCAAAAAAATCGAAGTTGGTTTCAAATAAATTTATTAAAATTTGACACTTCCAACTAAAATTTTTTTCACAATCCTAGAAATTTAAGTTATTTTCATAAAAAATTACTCTAATATAGACCCTACAACAAAAATACTCAACAAAATCCAAAAAAATCGAAGCTTGTTTCAAATAAATTTATTAAAATTTGACACTTCCAACTAAAATTTTTTTTCACAATCCAATAAATTGTCGTTATTTCCATCTAAATTTACTCAAATATACATCCTACAACAAAAATACTCAACTAAATCCAAAAAAATCGAAGTTGGTTTCAAATAAATTTATTAAAATTTGACACTTCCAACTAAATTTTTTTCACAATCCAAAAAATTGAAGTTATTTTCATCTAAATTTACTCAAATATAGATCCTACAACAAAAATACTCAACTAAATCCAAAAAAATCGCAGTTGGTTTCAAATAAATTTATTAAAATTTGACACTTCCAACTAAAATTTTTTTTCACAATCCAATAAATTGTCGTTATTTTCATCTAAATTTACTCAAATATACATCCTACAACAAAAATACTCAAATAAAACCAAAAAAATCGAAGTTGGTTTCAAATAAATTTATTAAAATTTGACACTTCCAAGTAAAATTTTTTTCACGTTCCTAAAAATTGAAGTTATTTTCATCTAAATTTATTCAAATATAGACCCTACAACAAAAATACTCAACAAAATCCAAAAAAATCGAAGCTGGTTTCAAATAAATTTATTAAAATTTGACACTTCCAACTAAAATTTTTTTCTCATTCCTTAAAATTGTAGTTATTTTCCACTAAATTTACTCAAATATACATCCTACAACAAAAATACTCAACTAAATCCAAAAAAATCGAAGTTGGTTTCAAATAAATTTATTAAAATTTGACACTTCCAACTAAATTTTTTTCACAATCCAAAAAATTGAAGTTATTTTCATCTAAATTTACTCAAATATAGATCCTACAACAAAAATACTCAACTAAATCCAAAAAAATCGCAGTTGGTTTCAAATAAATTTATTAAAATTTGACACTTCCAACTAAATTTTTTTCACAATCCAAAAAATTGAAGTTATTTTCATCTAAATTTACTCAAATATAGATCCTACATCAAAAATACTCAACAAAATCCAAAATAAACCAAGTTGATTTCAAATAAATTTATTAAAATTTGACAAAAATCGTGACAAAATACAAAAAATCGAAGTTAATTTCAACTGAAATTACTCAAATTCACCTTCTCTATCAAAAAAACTCAACATAATCGAGGAAAATCGAAGTTGGTTTCAAATAAATTTATAAAAATTTGACACTTCCAACTAAAATTTTTTTCACAATCCAAAAAATTGAAGTTATTTTCATCTAAATTTACTCAAATATAGGTCCTACAACAAAAATACTCAACTAAATCCAAAAAAATCGAAGTTGGTTTCAAATAAATTTATTAAAATTTGACACTTCAAACTAAATTTTTTTCACAATCCAAAAAATTGAAGTTATTTTCATCTAAATTTACTCAAATATAGATCCTACAACAAAAATACTCAACTAAATCCAAAAAAATCGAAGGAGGTTTCAAATAAATTTATTAAAATTTGACACTTCCAACTAAAATTTTTTTCTCACTCCTTAAAATTGAAGTTATTTTCATCTAAATTTACTCAAATATAGATCCTACAACAAAAATACTCATCAAAATAAAAAAAATCGAAGTTGGTTTCAAATAAATTTATTAAAATTTGACACTTCCAACTATAATTTTTTTTCACAATCCAATAAATTGTCGTTATTTTCATCTAAATTTACTCAAATATACATCCTACAACAAAAATACTCGACAAAATCCAAAAAAATCGAAGCTGGTTTCAAATAAATTTATTAAAATTTGACACTTCCAACTAAAATTTTTTTTCACAATCCAAAAAATTGTCGTTATTTTCATCTAAATTTACTCAAATATACATCCTACAAAAAAATACTCGACAAAATCCAAAAAAATCGATGTTGGTTTCAAATAAATTTATTAAAATTTGACACTTCCAACTACAATTTTTTCCCAATCCAAAAAATTGAAGTTATTTTCATCTAAATTTACTCAAATATACATCCTACAACAAAAATACTCAACTAAATCCAAAAAAATTGAAGTTGGTTTCAAATAAATTTATTATAATTTGACACTTCCAACTAAATTTTTTTCACAATCCAAAAAATTGAAGTTATTTTCATCTAAATTTACTCAAATATAGATCCTACAATAAAAGTACTCAACAAAATCCAAAATAATCCAAGTTGATTTCAAATAAATTTATTAAAATTTGACAAAAATTGTGACAAAATCCAAAAAATCGAAGTTAATTTCAACTGAAATTACTCAAATTAAGCTTCTCTATCCAAAAAACTCAACATAGTCGAGGAAAATCGAAGTTGGTTTCAAATAAATTTATTAAAATTTGACACTTCCAACTAAAATTTTTTTTCACAATGCAATAAATTTTCGATTTTTTCATCTAAATTTACTCAAATATTCATCCTACAAACAAAAATATTCAACAAAATCCAAAAAAATCGAAGTTGGTTTCAAATAAATTTATTAAAATTTGACACTTCCAACTAAAATTTTTTTCACAATCCTAGAAATTTAAGTTATTTTCATAAAAAATTACTCTAATATAGACCCTACAACAAAAATACTCAACAAAATCCAAAAAAATCGAAGCTTGTTTCAAATAAATTTATTAAAATTTGACACTTCCAACTAAAATTTTTTTTCACAATCCAATAAATTGTCGTTATTTCCATCTAAATTTACTCAAATATACATCCTACAACAAAAATACTCAACTAAATCCAAAAAAATCGAAGTTGGTTTCAAATAAATTTATTAAAATTTGACACTTCCAACTAAATTTTTTTCACAATCCAAAAAATTGAAGTTATTTTCATCTAAATTTACTCAAATATAGATCCTACAACAAAAATACTCAACTAAATCCAAAAAAATCGCAGTTGGTTTCAAATAAATTTATTAAAATTTGACACTTCCAACTAAAATTTTTTTTCACAATCCAATAAATTGTCGTTATTTTCATCTAAATTTACTCAAATATACATCCTACAACAAAAATACTCAAATAAAACCAAAAAAATCGAAGTTGGTTTCAAATAAATTTATTAAAATTTGACACTTCCAAGTAAAATTTTTTTCACGTTCCTAAAAATTGAAGTTATTTTCATCTAAATTTATTCAAATATAGACCCTACAACAAAAATACTCAACAAAATCCAAAAAAATCGAAGCTGGTTTCAAATAAATTTATTAAAATTTGACACTTCCAACTAAAATTTTTTTCTCATTCCTTAAAATTGTAGTTATTTTCCACTAAATTTACTCAAATATACATCCTACAACAAAAATACTCAACTAAATCCAAAAAAATCGAAGTTGGTTTCAAATAAATTTATTAAAATTTGACACTTCCAACTAAATTTTTTTCACAATCCAAAAAATTGAAGTTATTTTCATCTAAATTTACTCAAATATAGATCCTACAACAAAAATACTCAACTAAATCCAAAAAAATCGAAGTTGGTTTCAAATAAATTTATTAAAATTTGACACTTCCAACTAAAAATTTTTTCTCAATCCTTAAAATTGAAGTTATTTTCATCTAAATTTACTCAAATATAGATCCTACAACAAAAATACTCAACAAAATCCAAAAAAATCGAAGTTGGTTTCAAATAAATTTATTAAAATTTGACACTTCCAACTAAAATTTTTTTTCACAATCCAAAAAAACGAAGTTATTTTCATCTAAATTTACTCAAATATACATCCTACGACAAAAATACTCAACTAAATCCAAAAAAATCGAAGCTGGTTTCAAATAAATTTATTAAAATTTGACACTTCCAACAAAAATTTTTTTTCACAATCCAATAAATTGTCGTTATTTTCATCTAAATTTACTCAAATATACATCCTACAACAAAAATACTCAACTAAATCCAAAAATATCGAAGTTGGTTTCAAATAAATTTATTAAAATTTGACACTTCCAACTAAATTTTTTTCACAATCCAAAAAATTGAAGTTATTTTCATCTAAATTTACTCAAATATAGATCCTACAACAAAAATACTCAACAAAATCCAAAATAATCCTAGTTGATTTCAAATAAATTTATTAAAATTTGACAAAAATCGTGACAAAATCCAAAAAATCGAAGTTAATTTCAACTGAAATTACTCAAATTCACCTTCTCTATCAAAAAAACTCAACATAATCGAGGAAAATCGAAGTTGGTTTCAAATAAATTTATAAAAATTTAACACTTCCAACTAAAATTTTTTTCACAATCCAAAAAATTGAAGTTATTTTCATCTAAATTTACTCAAATATAGGTCCTACAACAAAAATACTCAACTAAATCCAAAAAAATCGAAGTTGGTTTCAAATAAATTTATTAAAATTTGACACTTCAAACTAAATTTTTTTCACAATCCAAAAAATTGAAGTTATTTTCATCTAAATTTACTCAAATATAGATCCTACAACAAAAATACTCAACTAAATCCAAAAAAATCGAAGGAGGTTTCAAATAAATTTATTAAAATTTGACACTTCCAACTAAAATTTTTTTCTCACTCCTTAAAATTGAAGTTATTTTCATCTAAATTTACTCAAATATAGATCCTACAACAAAAATACTCATCAAAATAAAAAAAATCGAAGTTGGTTTCAAATAAATTTATTAAAATTTGACACTTCCAACTATAATTTTTTTTCACAATCCAAAAAAATTGTAGTTATTTTCAACTAAATTTACTCAAATATACATTCTACAACAGAAATACTCGACAAAATCCAAAAAAATCGAAGTTGGTTTCAAATAAATTTATTAACATTTGACACTTCCAACTAAATTTTTTTTCACAATCCTAAAAATTGAAGTTATTTTCATCAAAATTTACTCTAATATAGACCCTACAACAAAAATACGCTACAAAATCCAAAAAATCGAAGTTGGTTTCAAATAAATTTATTAAAATTTGACACTTCCAACTAAAATTTGTTTTCACAATTCAATAAATTGTCGTTATTTTCATCTAAATTTACTCAAATATACATCCTACAACACAAATACTCAACAAAATCCAAAAAAATCGAAGTTGGTTTCAAATAAATTTATTAAAATTTGACACTTCCAACTAAAAATTTTTCTCAATCCTTAAAATTGAAGTTATTTTCATCTAAATTTACTCAAATATAGATCCTACAACAAAAATACTCAACAAAATCCAAAAAAATCGAAGTTGGTTTCAAATAAATTTATTAAAATTTGACACTTCCAACTAAATTTTTTTTCACAATCCTAAAAATTGAAGTTATTTTCATAAAAATTTACTCTAATATAGACCCTACAACAAAAATACGCTACAAAATCCAAAAAATCGAAGTTGGTTTCAAATAAATTTATTAAAATTTGACACTTCCAACTAAATTTTTTTTCACAATCCTAAAAATTGAAGTTATTTTCATCAAAATTTACTCTAATATAGACCCTACAACAAAAATACGCTACAAAATCCAAAAAATCGAAGTTGGTTTCAAATAAATTTATTAAAATTTGACACTTCCAACTAAAATTTGTTTTCACAATTCAATAAATTGTCGTTATTTTCATCTAAATTTACTCAAATATACATCCTACAACACAAATACTCAACAAAATCCAAAAAAATCGAAGTTGGTTTCAAATAAATTTATTAAAATTTGACACTTCAAACTAAATTTTTTTCACAATCCAAAAAATTGAAGTTATTTTCATCTAAATTTACTCAAATATAGATCCTACAACAAAAATACTCAACTAAATCCAAAAAAATCGAAGGAGGTTTCAAATAAATTTATTAAAATTTGACACTTCCAACTAAAATTTTTTTCTCACTCCTTAAAATTGAAGTTATTTTCATCTAAATTTACTCAAATATAGATCCTACAACAAAAATACTCATCAAAATAAAAAAAATCGAAGTTGGTTTCAAATAAATTTATTAAAATTTGACACTTCCAACTATAATTTTTTTTCACAATCCAAAAAAATTGTAGTTATTTTCAACTAAATTTACTCAAATATACATTCTACAACAGAAATACTCGACAAAATCCAAAAAAATCGAAGTTGGTTTCAAATAAATTTATTAACATTTGACACTTCCAACTAAATTTTTTTTCACAATCCTAAAAATTGAAGTTATTTTCATCAAAATTTACTCTAATATAGACCCTACAACAAAAATACGCTACAAAATCCAAAAAATCGAAGTTGGTTTCAAATAAATTTATTAAAATTTGACACTTCCAACTAAAATTTGTTTTCACAATTCAATAAATTGTCGTTATTTTCATCTAAATTTACTCAAATATACATCCTACAACACAAATACTCAACAAAATCCAAAAAAATCGAAGTTGGTTTCAAATAAATTTATTAAAATTTGACACTTCCAACTAAAAATTTTTCTCAATCCTTAAAATTGAAGTTATTTTCATCTAAATTTACTCAAATATAGATCCTACAACAAAAATACTCAACAAAATCCAAAAAAATCGAAGTTGGTTTCAAATAAATTTATTAAAATTTGACACTTCCAACTAAAAATTTTTCTCAATCCTTAAAATTGAAGTTATTTTCATCTAAATTTACTCAAATATAGATCCTACAACAAAAATACTCAACAAAATCCAAAAAAATCGAAGTTGGTTTCAAATAAATTTATTAAAATTTGACACTTCCAACTAAATTTTTTTTCACAATCCTAAAAATTGAAGTTATTTTCATCTAAATTTACTCAAATATACATCCAACAACAAAAATACTCGACAAAATCCAAAAAAATCGAAGTTGGTTTCAAATAAATTTATTAAAATTTGACACTTCCAACTAAAATTTTTTTTCACAATCCAAAAAATTGTCGTTATTTTCATCTAAATTTACTCAAATATACATCCTACAAAAAAATACTCGACAAAATCCAAAAAAATCGATGTTGGTTTCAAATAAATTTATTAAAATTTGACACTTCCAACTAAAATTTTTTTTCACAATCCAAAAAATTGTCGTTATTTTCATCTAAATTTACTCAAATATACATCCTACAAACAAAAATATTCAACAAAATCCAAAAAAGTCGAAGTTGGTTTCAAATAAATTTATTGAAATTTGACACTTCCAACTAAAATTTTTTTCACAATCCTAGAAATTTAAGTTATTTTCATAAAAAATTACTCTAATATAGACCCTACAACAAAAATACTCAACAAAATCCAAAAAAATCGAAGCTGGTTTCAAATAAATTTATTAAAATTTGACACTTCCAACTAAAATATTTTTTCACAATCCAATAAATTGTCGTTATTTTCATCTAAATTTACTCAAATATACATCCTACAACAAAAATACTCAACTAAATCCAAAAAAATCGAAGTTGGTTTCAAATAAATTTATTAAAATTTGACACTTCCAACTAAATTTTTTTCACAATCCAAAAAATTGAAGTTATTTTCATCTAAATTTACTCAAATATAGATCCTACAACAAAAATACTCAACTAAATCCAAAAAAATCGCAGTTGGTTTCAAATAAATTTATTAAAATTTGACACTTCCAACTAAAATTTTTTTTCACAATCCAAAAAAGTGTCGTTATTTTCATCTAAATTTAATCAAATATACATCCAACAACAAAAATACTCGACAAAATCCAAAAAAATCGAAGCTGGTTTCAAATAAATTTATTAAAATTTGACACTTCCAACTAAAATTTTTTTTCACAATCCAAAAAATTGTCGTTATTTTCATCTAAATTTACTCAAATATACATCCTACAAAAAAATACTCGACAAAATCCAAAAAAATCGATGTTGGTTTCAAATAAATTTATTAAAATTTGACACTTCCAACTACAATTTTTTCCCAATCCAAAAAATTGAAGTTATTTTCATCTAAATTTACTCAAATATACATCCTACAACAAAAATACTCAACTAAATCCAAAAAAATTGAAGTTGGTTTCAAATAAATTTATTAAAATTTGACACTTCCAACTAAATTTTTTTCACAATCCAAAAAATTGAAGTTATTTTCATCTAAATTTACTCAAATATAGATCCTACAATAAAAGTACTCAACAAAATCCAAAATAATCCAAGTTGATTTCAAATAAATTTATTAAAATTTGACAAAAATTGTGACAAAATCCAAAAAATCGAAGTTAATTTCAACTGAAATTACTCAAATTAAGCTTCTCTATCCAAAAAACTCAACATAGTCGAGGAAAATCGAAGTTGGTTTCAAATAAATTTATTAAAATTTGACACTTCCAACTAAAATTTTTTTTCACAATGCAATAAATTTTCGATTTTTTCATCTAAATTTACTCAAATATTCATCCTACAAACAAAAATATTCAACAAAATCCAAAAAAATCGAAGTTGGTTTCAAATAAATTTATTAAAATTTGACACTTCCAACTAAAATTTTTTTCACAATCCTAGAAATTTAAGTTATTTTCATAAAAAATTACTCTAATATAGACCCTACAACAAAAATACTCAACAAAATCCAAAAAAATCGAAGCTTGTTTCAAATAAATTTATTAAAATTTGACACTTCCAACTAAAATTTTTTTTCACAATCCAATAAATTGTCGTTATTTCCATCTAAATTTACTCAAATATACATCCTACAACAAAAATACTCAACTAAATCCAAAAAAATCGAAGTTGGTTTCAAATAAATTTATTAAAATTTGACACTTCCAACTAAATTTTTTTCACAATCCAAAAAATTGAAGTTATTTTCATCTAAATTTACTCAAATATAGATCCTACAACAAAAATACTCAACTAAATCCAAAAAAATCGCAGTTGGTTTCAAATAAATTTATTAAAATTTGACACTTCCAACTAAAATTTTTTTTCACAATCCAATAAATTGTCGTTATTTTCATCTAAATTTACTCAAATATACATCCTACAACAAAAATACTCAAATAAAACCAAAAAAATCGAAGTTGGTTTCAAATAAATTTATTAAAATTTGACACTTCCAAGTAAAATTTTTTTCACGTTCCTAAAAATTGAAGTTATTTTCATCTAAATTTATTCAAATATAGACCCTACAACAAAAATACTCAACAAAATCCAAAAAAATCGAAGCTGGTTTCAAATAAATTTATTAAAATTTGACACTTCCAACTAAAATTTTTTTCTCATTCCTTAAAATTGTAGTTATTTTCCACTAAATTTACTCAAATATACATCCTACAACAAAAATACTCAACTAAATCCAAAAAAATCGAAGTTGGTTTCAAATAAATTTATTAAAATTTGACACTTCCAACTAAATTTTTTTCACAATCCAAAAAATTGAAGTTATTTTCATCTAAATTTACTCAAATATAGATCCTACAACAAAAATACTCAACTAAATCCAAAAAAATCGCAGTTGGTTTCAAATAAATTTATTAAAATTTGACACTTCCAACTAAATTTTTTTCACAATCCAAAAAATTGAAGTTATTTTCATCTAAATTTACTCAAATATAGATCCTACATCAAAAATACTCAACAAAATCCAAAATAAACCAAGTTGATTTCAAATAAATTTATTAAAATTTGACAAAAATCGTGACAAAATCCAAAAAATCGAAGTTAATTTCAACTGAAATTACTCAAATTCACCTTCTCTATCAAAAAAACTCAACATAATCGAGGAAAATCGAAGTTGGTTTCAAATAAATTTATAAAAATTTGACACTTCCAACTAAAATTTTTTTCACAATCCAAAAAATTGAAGTTATTTTCATCTAAATTTACTCAAATATAGGTCCTACAACAAAAATACTCAACTAAATCCAAAAAAATCGAAGTTGGTTTCAAATAAATTTATTAAAATTTGACACTTCAAACTAAATTTTTTTCACAATCCAAAAAATTGAAGTTATTTTCATCTAAATTTACTCAAATATAGATCCTACAACAAAAATACTCAACTAAATCCAAAAAAATCGAAGGAGGTTTCAAATAAATTTATTAAAATTTGACACTTCCAACTAAAATTTTTTTCTCACTCCTTAAAATTGAAGTTATTTTCATCTAAATTTACTCAAATATAGATCCTACAACAAAAATACTCATCAAAATAAAAAAAATCGAAGTTGGTTTCAAATAAATTTATTAAAATTTGACACTTCCAACTATAATTTTTTTTCACAATCCAATAAATTGTCGTTATTTTCATCTAAATTTACTCAAATATACATCCTACAACAAAAATACTCGACAAAATCCAAAAAAATCGAAGCTGGTTTCAAATAAATTTATTAAAATTTGACACTTCCAACTAAAATTTTTTTTCACAATCCAAAAAATTGTCGTTATTTTCATCTAAATTTACTCAAATATACATCCTACAAAAAAATACTCGACAAAATCCAAAAAAATCGATGTTGGTTTCAAATAAATTTATTAAAATTTGACACTTCCAACTACAATTTTTTCCCAATCCAAAAAATTGAAGTTATTTTCATCTAAATTTACTCAAATATACATCCTACAACAAAAATACTCAACTAAATCCAAAAAAATTGAAGTTGGTTTCAAATAAATTTATTAAAATTTGACACTTCCAACTAAATTTTTTTCACAATCCAAAAAATTGAAGTTATTTTCATCTAAATTTACTCAAATATAGATCCTACAATAAAAGTACTCAACAAAATCCAAAATAATCCAAGTTGATTTCAAATAAATTTATTAAAATTTGACAAAAATTGTGACAAAATCCAAAAAATCGAAGTTAATTTCAACTGAAATTACTCAAATTAAGCTTCTCTATCCAAAAAACTCAACATAGTCGAGGAAAATCGAAGTTGGTTTCAAATAAATTTATTAAAATTTGACACTTCCAACTAAAATTTTTTTTCACAATCCAAAAAAACGAAGTTATTTTCATCTAAATTTACTCAAATATACATCCTACGACACAAATACTCAACTAAATCCAAAAAAATCGAAGCTGGTTTCAAATAAATTTATTAAAATTTGACACTTCCAACAAAAAATTTTTTTCACAATCCAATAAATTGTCGTTATTTTCATCTAAATTTACTCAAATATACATCCTACAACAAAAATACTCAACAAAATCCAAAAATATCGAAGTTGGTTTCAAATAAATTTATTAAAATTTGACACTTCCAACTAAATTTTTTTCACAATCCAAAAAATTGAAGTTATTTTCATCTAAATTTACTCAAATATAGATCCTACAACAAAAATACTCAACAAAATCCAAAATAATCCTAGTTGATTTCAAATAAATTTATTAAAATTTGACAAAAATCGTGACAAAATCCAAAAAATCGAAGTTAATTTCAACTGAAATTACTCAAATTCACCTTCTCTATAAAAAAAACTCAACATAATCGAGGAAAATCGAAGTTGGTTTCAAATAAATTTATTAAAATTTGACACTTCCAACTAAAATTTTTTTCACAATCCAAAAAATTGAAGTTATTTTCATCTAAATTTACTCAAATATAGGTCCTACAACAAAAATATTCAACTAAATCCAAAATAATCGAAGTTGGTTTCAAATAAATTTATTAAAATTTGACACTTCCAACTAAATTTTTTTCACAATCCAAAAAATTGAAGTTATTTTCATCTAAATTTACTCAAATATAGATCCTACAACAAAAATACTCAACTAAATCCAAAAAAATCGAAGTTGGTTTCAAATAAATTTATTAAAATTTGACACTTCCAACTAAAAATTTTTTCTCAATCCTTAAAATTGAAGTTATTTTCATCTAAATTTACTCAAATATAGATCCTACAACAAAAATACTCAACAAAATCCAAAAAAATCGAAGTTGGTTTCAAATAAATTTATTAAAATTTGACACTTCCAACTAAAATTTTTTTTCACAATCCAAAAAATTGTCGTTATTTTCACCTAAATTTACTCAAATATACATCCAACAACAAAAATACTCGACAAAATCCAAAAAAATCGAAGTTGGTTTCAAATAAATTTATTAAAATTTGACACTTCCAACTAAAATTTTTTTTCACAATCCAAAAAATTGTCTTTATTTTCATCTAAATTTACTCAAATATACATCCTACAAAAAATTACTCGACAAAATCCAAAAAAATCGATGTTGGTTTCAAATAAATTTATTAAAATTTGACACTTCCAAGTAAAATTTTTTTCACATTCCTAAAAATTGAAGTTATTTTCATCTAAATTTATTCAAATATAGACCCTACAACAAAAATACTCAACAAAATCCAAAATAATCCAAGTTGATTTCAAATAAATTTATTAAAATTTGACAAAAATCGTGACAAAATCCAAAAAATCGAAGTTAATTTCAACTGACATTACTCAAAGTAAGCTTCTCTATCAAAAAAACTCAACATAGTCGAGGAAAATCGAAGTTGGTTTCAAATAAATTTATTAAAATTTGACACTTCCAACTAAATTTTTTTCACAATCCAAAAAATTGAAGTTATTTTCATCTAAATTTACTCAAATATAGATCCTACAACAAAAATACTCAACTAAATCCAAAAAAATCGCAGTTGGTTTCAAATAAATTTATTAAAATTTGACACTTCCAACTAAATTTTTTTCACAATCCAAAAAATTGAAGTTATTTTCATCTAAATTTACTCAAATATAGATCCTACATCAAAAATACTCAACAAAATCCAAAATAAACCAAGTTGATTTCAAATAAATTTATTAAAATTTGACAAAAATCGTGACAAAATCCAAAAAATCGAAGTTAATTTCAACTGAAATTACTCAAATTCACCTTCTCTATCAAAAAAACTCAACATAATCGAGGAAAATCGAAGTTGGTTTCAAATAAATTTATAAAAATTTGACACTTCCAACTAAAATTTTTTTCACAATCCAAAAAATTGAAGTTATTTTCATCTAAATTTACTCAAATATAGGTCCTACAACAAAAATACTCAACTAAATCCAAAAAAATCGAAGTTGGTTTCAAATAAATTTATTAAAATTTGACACTTCAAACTAAATTTTTTTCACAATCCAAAAAATTGAAGTTATTTTCATCTAAATTTACTCAAATATAGATCCTACAACAAAAATACTCAACTAAATCCAAAAAAATCGAAGGAGGTTTCAAATAAATTTATTAAAATTTGACACTTCCAACTAAAATTTTTTTCTCACTCCTTAAAATTGAAGTTATTTTCATCTAAATTTACTCAAATATAGATCCTACAACAAAAATACTCATCAAAATAAAAAAAATCGAAGTTGGTTTCAAATAAATTTATTAAAATTTGACACTTCCAACTATAATTTTTTTTCACAATCCAAAAAAATTGTAGTTATTTTCAACTAAATTTACTCAAATATACATTCTACAACAGAAATACTCGACAAAATCCAAAAAAATCGAAGTTGGTTTCAAATAAATTTATTAACATTTGACACTTCCAACTAAATTTTTTTTCACAATCCTAAAAATTGAAGTTATTTTCATCAAAATTTACTCTAATATAGACCCTACAACAAAAATACGCTACAAAATCCAAAAAATCGAAGTTGGTTTCAAATAAATTTATTAAAATTTGACACTTCCAACTAAAATTTGTTTTCACAATTCAATAAATTGTCGTTATTTTCATCTAAATTTACTCAAATATACATCCTACAACACAAATACTCAACAAAATCCAAAAAAATCGAAGTTGGTTTCAAATAAATTTATTAAAATTTGACACTTCCAACTAAAAATTTTTCTCAATCCTTAAAATTGAAGTTATTTTCATCTAAATTTACTCAAATATAGATCCTACAACAAAAATACTCAACAAAATCCAAAAAAATCGAAGTTGGTTTCAAATAAATTTATTAAAATTTGACACTTCCAACTAAATTTTTTTTCACAATCCTAAAAATTGAAGTTATTTTCATAAAAATTTACTCTAATATAGACCCTACAACAAAAATACGCTACAAAATCCAAAAAATCGAAGTTGGTTTCAAATAAATTTATTAAAATTTGACACTTCCAACTAAAATTTTTTTTCACAATCCAATAAATTGTCGTTATTTTCATCTAAATTTACTCAAATATACATCCTACAACACAAATACTCAACAAAATCCAAAAAAATCGAAGTTGTTTTCAAATAAATTTATTAAAATTTGACATTTCCAACTAAAAATTTTTTCTCAATCCTTAAAATTGAAGTTATTTTCATCTAAATTTACTCAAATATAGATCCTACAACAAAAATACTCAACAAAATCCAAAAAAATCGAAGTTGGTTTCAAATAAATTTATTAAAATTTGACACTTCCAACTAAAATTTTTTTTCACAATCCAAAAAATTGTCGTTATTTTCATCTAAATTTAATCAAATATACATCCAACAACAAAAATACTCGACAAAATCCAAAAAAATCGAAGTTGGTTTCAAATAAATTTATTAAAATTTGACACTTCCAACTAAAATTTTTTTTCACAATCCAAAAAATTGTCGTTATTTTCATCTAAATTTACTCAAATATACATCCTACAAAAAAATACTCGACAAAATCCAAAAAAATCGATGTTGGTTTCAAATAAATTTATTAAAATTTGACACTTCCAACTACAATTTTTTCCCAATCCAAAAAATTGAAGTAATTTTCATCTAAATTTACTCCAATATACATCCTACAACAAAAATACTCAACTAAATCCAAAAAAATCGAAGTTGGTTTCAAATATATTTATTAAAATTTGACACTTCCAACTAAATTTATTTCACAATCCAAAAAAACGAAGTTATTTTCATCTAAATTTACTCAAATATACATCCTACGACAAAAATACTCAACTAAATCCAAAAAAATCGAAGCTGGTTTCAAATAAATTTATTAAAATTTGACACTTCCAACAAAAAATTTTTTTCACAATCCAATAAATTGTCGTTATTTTCATCTAAATTTACTCAAATATACATCCTACAACAAAAATACTCAACTAAATCCAAAAATATCGAAGTTGGTTTCAAATAAATTTATTAAAATTTGACACTTCCAACTAAATTTTTTTCACAATCCAAAAAATTGAAGTTATTTTCATCTAAATTTACTCAAATATAGATCCTACAACAAAAATACTCAACAAAATCCAAAATAATCCAAGTTGATTTCAAATAAATTTATTAAAATTTGACAAAAATCGTGACAAAATCCAAAAAATCGAAGTTAATTTCAACTGAAATTACTCAAATTCACCTTCTCTATCAAAAAAACTCAACATAATCGAGGAAAATCGAAGTTGGTTTCAAATAAATTTATTAAAATTTGACACTTCCAACTAAAATTTTTTTCACAATCCTAAAAATTGAAGTTATTTTCATAAAAAATTACTCTAATATAGACCCTACAACAAAAATACTCAACAAAATCCAAAAAAATCGAAGCTGGTTTCAAATAAATTTATTAAAATTTGACACTTCCAACTAAAATTTTTGTTCACAATCCAATAAATTGTCGTTATTTTCATCTAAATTTACTCAAATATACATCCTACAACAAAAATACTCAACTAAATCCAAAAAAATCGAAGTTGGTTTCAAATAAATTTATTAAAATTTGACACTTCCAACTAAATTTTTTTCATAATCCAAAAAATTGAAGTTATTTTCATCTAAATTTACTCAAATATAGATCCTACAACAAAAATACTCAACTAAATCCAAAAAAATCGAAGTTGGTTTCAAATAAATTTATTAAAATTTGACAAAAATCGTGACAAAATCCAAAAATTCGAAGTTAATTTCAACTGACATTACTCAAATTAAGCTTCTCTATCAAAAAAACTCAACATAGTCGAGGAAAATCGAAGTTGGTTTCAAATAAATTTATTAAAATTTGACACTTCCAACTAAAATTTTTTTTCACAATGCAATAAATTGTCGATATTTTCATCTAAATTTACTCAAATATTCATCCTACAGACAAAAATACTCAACTAAATCCAAAAAAATCGAAGTTGGTTTCAAATAAATTTATTAAAATTTGACACTTCCAACTAAATTTTTTTCACAATCCAAAAAATTGAAGTTATTTTCATCTAAATTTACTCAAATATAGATCCTACAACAAAAATACTCAACTAAATCCAAAAAAATCGCAGTTGGTTTCAAATAAATTTATTAAAATTTTACACTTCCAACTAAAATTTTTTTTCACAATCCAATAAATTGTCGTTATTTTCATCTAAATTTACTCAAATATACATCCTACAACAAAAATACTCAAATAAAACCAAAAAAATCGAAGTTGGTTTCAAATAAATTTATTAAAATTTGACACTTCCAAGTAAAATTTTTTTCACATTCCTAAAAATTGAAGTTATTTTCATCTAAATTTAGTCAAATATAGACCCTACAACAAAAATACTCAACAAAATCCAAAAAAATCGAAGCTGGTTTCAAATAAATTTATTAAAATTTGACACTTCCAACAAAAATTTTTTTTCACAATCCAATAAATTGTCGTTATTTTCATCTAAATTTACTCAAATATACATCCTACAACAAAAATACTCAACTAAATCCAAAAAAATCGAAGTTGGTTTCAAATAAATTTATTAAAATTTGACACTTCCAACTAAATTTTTTTCACAATCCAAAAAATTGAAGTTATTTTCATCTAAATTTACTCAAATATAGATCCTACAACAAAAATACTCAACTAAATCCAAAAAAATCGAAGGAGGTTTCAAATAAATTTATTAAAATTTGACACTTCCAACTAAAATTTTTTTCTCACTCCTTAAAATTGAAGTTATTTTCATCTAAATTTACTCAAATATAGATCCTACAACAAAAATACTCATCAAAATAAAAAAAATCGAAGTTGGTTTCAAATAAATTTATTAAAATTTGACACTTCCAACTATAATTTTTTTTCACAATCCAAAAAAATTGTAGTTATATTCAACTAAATTTACTCAAATATACATTCTACAACAGAAATACTCGACAAAATCCAAAAAAATCGAAGTTGGTTTCAAATAAATTTATTAACATTTGACACTTCCAACTAAATTTTTTTTCACAATCCTAAAAATTGAAGTTATTTTCATCAAAATTTACTCTAATATAGACCCTACAACAAAAATACGCTACAAAATCCAAAAAATCGAAGTTGGTTTCAAATAAATTTATTAAAATTTGACACTTCCAACTAAAATTTGTTTTCACAATTCAATAAATTGTCGTTATTTTCATCTAAATTTACTCAAATATACATCCTACAACACAAATACTCAACAAAATCCAAAAAAATCGAAGTTGGTTTCAAATAAATTTATTAAAATTTGACACTTCCAACTAAAAATTTTTCTCAATCCTTAAAATTGAAGTTATTTTCATCTAAATTTACTCAAATATAGATCCTACAACAAAAATACTCAACAAAATCCAAAAAAATCGAAGTTGGTTTCAAATAAATTTATTAAAATTTGACACTTCCAACTAAATTTTTTTTCACAATCCTAAAAATTGAAGTCATTTTCATAAAAATTTACTCTAATATAGACCCTACAACAAAAATACGCTACAAAATCCAAAAAATCGAAGTTGGTTTCAAATAAATTTATTAAAATTTGACACTTCCAACTAAAATTTTTTTTCACAATCCAATAAATTGTCGTTATTTTCATCTAAATTTACTCAAATATACATCCTACAACACAAATACTCAACAAAATCCAAAAAAATCGAAGTTGTTTTCAAATAAATTTATTAAAATTTGACATTTCCAACTAAAAATTTTTTCTCAATCCTTAAAATTGAATTTATTTTCATCTAAATTTACTCAAATATAGATCCTACAACACAAATACTGAACAAAATCCAAAAAAATCGAAGTTGGTTTCAAATAAATTTATTAAAATTTGACACTTCCAACTAAAAATTTTTCTCAATCCTTAAAATTGAAGTTATTTTCATCTAAATTTACTCAAATATAGATCCTACAACAAAAATACTCAACAAAATCCAAAAAAATCGAAGTTGGTTTCAAATAAATTTATTAAAATTTGACACTTCCAACTAAAATTTTTTTCACAATCCTAGAAATTTAAGTTATTTTCATAAAAAAGTACTCTAATATAGACCCTACAACAAAAATACTCAACAAAATCCAAAAAAATCGAAGCTGGTTTCAAATAAAATTATTAAAATTTGACACTTCCAACTAAAATTTTTTTTCACAATCCAATAAATTGTCGTTATTTTCATCTAAATTTATTCAAATATAGACCCTACAACAAAAATACTCAACAAAATCCAACAAAATCGAAGCTGGTTTCAAATAAATTTATTAAAATTTGACACTTCCAACTAAAATTTTTTTCTCATTCCTTAAAATTGTAGTTATTTTCCACTAAATTTACTCAAATATACATCCTACAACAGAAATACTCGACAAAATCCAAAAAAATCGAAGTTGGTTTCAAATAAATTTATTAAAATTTGACACTTCCAACTAAATTTTTTTTCACAATCCTAAAAATTGAAGTTATTTTCATCAAAATTTACTCTAATATAGACCCTACAACAAAAATACGCTACAAAATCCAAAAAATCGAAGTTGGTTTCAAATAAATTTATTAAAATTTGACACTTCCAACTAAAATATGTTTTCACAATCCAATAAATTGTCGTTATTTTCATTTAAATTTACTCAAATATACATCCTACAACACAAATACTGAACAAAATCCAAAAAAATCGAAGTTGGTTTCAAATAAATTTATTAAAATTTGACACTTCCAACTAAAAATTTTTCTCAATCCTTAAAATTGAAGTTATTTTCATCTAAATTTACTCAAATATAGATCCTACAACAAAAATACTCAACAAAATCCAAAAAAATCGAAGTTGGTTTCAAATAAATTTATTAAAATTTGTCACTTCCAACTAAATTTTTTTTCACAATCCTAAAAATTGAAGTTATTTTCATAAAAATTTACTCTAATATAGACCCTACAACAAAAATACGCTACAAAATCCAAAAAATCGAAGTTGGTTTCAAATAAATTTATTAAAATTTGACACTTCCAACTAAAATTTTTTTTCACAATCCAATAAATTGTCGTTATTTTCATCTAAATTTACTCAAATATACATCCTACAACACAAATACTCAACAAAATCCAAAAAAATCGAAGTTGGTTTCAAATAAATTTATTAAAATTTGACACTTCCAACTAAAAATTTTTTCTCAATCCTTAAAATTGAAGTTATTTTCATCTAAATTTACTCAAATATAGATCCTACAACAAAAATACTCAACAAAATCCAAAAAAATCGAAGTTGGTTTCAAATAAATTTATTAAAATTTGACACTTCCAACTAAAATTTTTTTCACAATCCAAAAAATTGAAGTTATTTTCATCTAAATTTACTCAAATATAGGTCCTACAACAAAAATACTCAACTAAATCCAAAAAAATCGAAGTTGGTTTCAAATAAATTTATTAAAATTTGACACTTCCAACTAAATTTTTTTCACAATCCAAAAAATTGAAGTTATTTTCATCTAAATTTACTCAAATATAGATCCTACAACAAAAATACTCAACTAAATCCAAAAAAATCGAAGGAGGTTTCAAATAAATTTATTAAAATTTGACACTTCCAACTAAAATTTTTTTCTCACTCCTTAAAATTGAAGTTATTTTCATCTAAATTTACTCAAATATAGATCCTACAACAAAAATACTCATCAAAATAAAAAAAATCGAAGTTGGTTTCAAATAAATTTATTAAAATTTGACACTTCCAACTATAATTTTTTTTCACAATCCATAAAAATTGTAGTTATTTTCAACTAAATTTACTCAAATATACATTCTACAACAGAAATACTCGACAAAATCCAAAAAAATCGAAGTTGGTTTCAAATAAATTTATTAACATTTGACACTTCCAACTAAATTTTTTTTCACAATCCTAAAAATTAAAGTTATTTTCATCAAAATTTACTCTAATATAGACCCTACAACAAAAATACGCTACAAAATCCAAAAAATCGAAGTTGGTTTCAAATAAATTTATTAAAATTTGACACTTCCAACTAAAATTTGTTTTCACAATTCAATAAATTGTCGTTATTTTCATCTAAATTTACTCAAATATACATCCTACAACACAAATACTCAACAAAATCCAAAAAAATCGAAGTTGGTTTCAAATAAATTTATTAAAATTTGACACTTCCAACTAAAAATTTTTCTCAATCCTTAAAATTGAAGTTATTTTCATCTAAATTTACTCAAATATAGATCCTTCAACAAAAATACTCAACAAAATCCAAAAAAATCGAAGTTGGTTTCAAATAAATTTATTAAAATTTGACACTTCCAACTAAATTTTTTTTCACAATCCTAAAAATTGAAGTTATTTTCATAAAAATTTACTCTAATATAGACCCTACAACAAAAATACGCTACAAAATCCAAAAAATCGAAGTTGGTTTCAAATAAATTTATTAAAATTTGACACTTCCAACTAAAATTTTTTTTCACAATCGAATAAATTGTCGTTATTTTCATCTAAATTTACTCAAATATAGATCCTACAACAAAAATACTCAACAAAATCCAAAAAAATCGAAGTTGGTTTCAAATAAATTTATTAAAATTTGACACTTCCAACTAAAATTTTTTTTCACAATCCAAAAAATTGTCGTTATTTTCATCTAAATTTAATCAAATATACATCCAACAACAAAAATACTCGACAAAATCCAAAAAAATCGAAGTTGGTTTCAAATAAATTTATTAAAATTTGACACTTCCAACTAAAATTTTTTTTCACAATCCAAAAAATTGTCGTTATTTTCATCTAAATTTACTCAAATATACATCCTACAAAAAAATACTCGACAAAATCCAAAAAAATCGATGTTGGTTTCAAATAAATTTATTAAAATTTGACACTTCCAACTACAATTTTTTCCCAATCCATAAAATTGAAGTTATTTTCATCTAAATTTACTCAAATATACATCCTACAACAAAAATACTCAACTAAATCCAAAAAAATCGAAGTTGGTTTCAAATAAATTTATTAAAATTTGACACTTCCAACTAAAATTTTTTTTCACAATGCAATAAATTGTCGATTTTTTCATCTAAATTTACTCAAATATTCATCCTACAAACAAAAATATTCAACAAAATCCAAAAAAATCGAAGTTGGTTTCAAATAAATTTATTAAAATTTGACACTTCCAACTAAATTTTTTTCACAATCCAAAAAATTGAAGTTATTTTCATCTAAATTTACTCAAATATAGATCCTACAACAAAAATACTCAACTAAATAAAAAAAAATCGCAGTTGGTTTCAAATAAATTTATTAAAATTTGACACTTCCAACTAAAATTTTTTTTCACAATCCAATAAATTGTCGTTATTTTCATCTAAATTTACTCAAATATACATCCTACAACAAAAATACTCAAATAAAACCAAAAAAATCGAAGTTGGTTTCAAATAAATTTATTAAAATTTGACACTTCCAAGTAAAATTTTTTTCACATTCCTAAAAATTGAAGTTATTTTCATCTAAGTTTATTCAAATATAGACCCTACAACAAAAATACTCAACAAAATCCAACAAAATCGAAGCTGGTTTCAAATAAATTTATTAAAATTTGACACTTCCAACTAAAAATTTTTTCTCATTCCTTAAAATTGTAGTTATTTTCCACTAAATTTACTCAAATATACATCCTACAACAGAAATACTCGACAAAATCCAAAAAAATCGAAGTTGGTTTCAAATAAATTTATTAAAATTTGACAGTTCCAACTAAAATTTTTTTTCACAATCCAAAAAATTGTCGTTATTTTCATCTAAATTTAATCAAATATACATCCAACAACAAAAATACTCGACAAAATCCAAAAAAATCGAAGTTGGTTTCAAATAAATTTATTAAAATTTGACACTTCCAACTAAAATTTTTTTTCACAATCCAAAAAATTGTCGTTATTTTCATCTAAATTTACTCAAATATACATCCTACAAAAAAATACTCGACAAAATCCAAAAAAATCGATGTTGGTTTCAAATAAATTTATTAAAATTTGACACTTCCAACTACAATTTTTTCCCAATCCAAAAAATTGAAGTTAGTTTCATCTAAATTTACTCAAATATACATCCTACAACCAAAATACTCAACTAAATCCAAAAAAATCGAAGTTGGTTTCAAATAAATTTATTAAAATTTGACACTTCCAACTAAAATTTTTTTCACAATCCTAGAAATTTAAGTTATTTTCATAAAAAATTACTCTAATATAGACCCTACAACAAAAATACTCAACAAAATCCAAAAAAATCGAAGCTGGTTTCAAATAAAATTATTAAAATTTGACACTTCCAACTAAAATTTTTTTTCACAATCCAAAAAATTGTCGTTATTTTCATCTAAATTTACTCAAATATACATCCTACAAAAAAATACTCGACAAAATCCAAAAAAATCGATGTTGGTTTCAAATAAATTTATTAAAATTTGACACTTCCAACTACAATTTTTTCCCAATCCAAAAAATTGAAGTTATTTTCATCTAAATTTACTCAAATATAGATCCTACAACAAAAATACTCAACAAAATCCAAAAAATCGAAGTTGGTTTCAAATAAATTTATTAAAATTTGACACTTCCAACTAAAATTTTTTTTCACAATCCAATAAATTGTCGTTATTTTCATCTAAATTTACTCAAATATACATCCTACAACAAAAATACTCAAATAAAACCAAAAAAATCGAAGTTGGTTTCAAATAAATTTATTAAAATTTGACACTTCCAAGTAAAATTTTTTTCACATTCCTAAAAATTGAAGTTATTTTCATCTAAGTTTATTCAAATATAGACCCTACAACAAAAATACTCAACAAAATCCAACAAAATCGAAGCTGGTTTCAAATAAATTTATTAAAATTTGACACTTCCAACTAAAAATTTTTTCTCATTCCTTAAAATTGTAGTTATTTTCCACTAAATTTACTCAAATATACATCCTACAACAGAAATACTCGACAAAATCCAAAAAAATCGAAGTTGGTTTCAAATAAATTTATTAAAATTTGACAGTTCCAACTAAAATTTTTTTTCACAATCCAAAAAATTGTCGTTATTTTCATCTAAATTTAATCAAATATACATCCAACAACAAAAATACTCGACAAAATCCAAAAAAATCGAAGTTGGTTTCAAATAAATTTATTAAAATTTGACACTTCCAACTAAAATTTTTTTTCACAATCCAAAAAATTGTCGTTATTTTCATCTAAATTTACTCAAATATACATCCTACAAAAAAATACTCGACAAAATCCAAAAAAATCGATGTTGGTTTCAAATAAATTTATTAAAATTTGACACTTCCAACTACAATTTTTTCCCAATCCAAAAAATTGAAGTTAGTTTCATCTAAATTTACTCAAATATACATCCTACAACCAAAATACTCAACTAAATCCAAAAAAATCGAAGTTGGTTTCAAATAAATTTATTAAAATTTGACACTTCCAACTAAAATTTTTTTTCACAATCCAAAAAATTGTCGTTATTTTCATCTAAATTTAATCAAATATACATCCAACAACAAAAATACTCGACAAAATCCAAAAAAATCGAAGTTGGTTTCAAATAAATTTATTAAAATTTGACACTTCCAACTAAAATTTTTTTTCACAATCCAAAAAATTGTCGTTATTTTCATCTAAATTTACTCAAATATACATCCTACAAAAAAATACTCGACAAAATCCAAAAAAATCGATGTTGGTTTCAAATAAATTTATTAAAATTTGACACTTCCAACTACAATTTTTTCCCAATCCAAAAAATTGAAGTTATTTTCATCTAAATTTACTCAAATATAGATCCTACAACAAAAATACTCAACAAAATCCAAAAAATCGAAGTTGGTTTCAAATAAATTTATTAAAATTTGACACTTCCAACTAAATTTTTTTTCACAATCCTAAAAATTGAAGTTATTTTCATAAAAATTTACTCTAATATAGACCCTACAACAAAAATCCGCTACAAAATCCAAAAAATCGAAGTTGGTTTCAAATAAATTTATTAAAATTTGACACTTCCAACTAAAATTTTTTTTCACAATCCAATAAATTGTCGTTATTTTCATCTAAATTTACTCAAATATACATCCTACAACACAAATACTCAACAAAATCCAAAAAAATCGAAGTTGGTTTCAAATAAATTTATTAAAATTTGACATTTCCAACTAAAAATTTTTTCTCAATCCTTAAAATTGAAGTTATTTTCATCTAAATTTACTCAAATATAGATCCTACAACAAAAATACTCAACAAAATCCAAAAAAATCGAAGTTGGTTTCAAATAAATTTATTAAAATTTGACACTTCCAACTAAAATTTTTTTTCACAATCCAAAAAATTGTCGTTATTTTCATCTAAATTTAATCAAATATACATCCAACAACAAAAATACTCGACAAAATCCAAAAAAATCGAAGTTGGTTTCAAATAAATTTATTAAAATTTGACACTTCCAAATAAAATTTTTTTTCACAATCCAAAAAATTGTCGTTATTTTCATCTAAATTTACTCAAATATACATCCTACAAAAAAATACTCGACAAAATCCAAAAAAATCGATGTTGGTTTCAAATAAATTTATTAAAATTTGACACTTCCAACTACAATTTTTTCCCAATCCAAAAAATTGAAGTTATTTTCATCTAAATTTACTCAAATACATCCTACAACAAAAATACTCCTACTAAATCCAAAAAAATCGAAGTTGGTTTCAAATAAATTTATTAAAATTTGACACTTCCAACTAAATTTTTTTCACAATCCAAAAAATTGAAGTTATTTTCATCTAAATTTACTCAAATATAGATCCTACAATAAAAGTACTCAACAAAATCCAAAATAATCCAAGTTGATTTCAAATAAATTTATTAAAATTTGACAAAAATTGTGACAAAATCCAAAAAATCGAAGTTAATTTCAACTGAAATTACTCAAATTAAGCTTCTCTATCCAAAAAACTCAACATAGTCGAGGAAAATCGAAGTTGGTTTCAAATAAATTTATTAAAATTTGACACTTCCAACTAAAATTTTTTTTCACAATGCAATAAATTGTCGATTTTTTCATCTAAATTTACTCAAATATTCATCCTACAAACAAAAATATTCAACAAAATCCAAAAAAATCGAAGTTGGTTTCAAATAAATTTATTAAAATTTGACACTTCCAACTAAATTTTTTTCACAATCCAAAAAATTGAAGTTATTTTCATCTAAATTTACTCAAATATTGATCCTACAACAAAAATACTCAACTAAATAAAAAAAAATCGCAGTTGGTTTCAAATAAATTTATTAAAATTTGACACTTCCAACTAAAATTTTTTTTCACAATCCAATAAATTGTCGTTATTTTCATCTAAATTTACTCAAATATACATCCTACAACAAAAATACTCAAATAAAACCAAAAAAATCGAAGTTGGTTTCAAATAAATTTATTAAAATTTGACACTTCCAAGTAAAATTTTTTTCACATTCCTAAAAATTGAAGTTATTTTCATCTAAGTTTATTCAAATGTAGACCCTACAACAAAAATACTCAACAAAATCCAACAAAATCGAAGCTGGTTTCAAATAAATTTATTAAAATTCGACACTTCCAACTACAATTTTTTCCCAATCCAAAAAATTGAAGTTATTTTCATCTAAATTTACTCAAATATACATCCTACAACCAAAATACTCAACTAAATCCAAAAAAATCGAAGTTGGTTTCAAATAAATTTATTAAAATTTGACACTTCCAACTAAAATTTTTTTCACAATCCTAGAAATTTAAGTTATTTTCATAAAAAATTACTCTAATATAGACCCTACAACAAAAATACTCAACAAAATCCAAAAAAATCGAAGCTGGTTTCAAATAAAATTATTAAAATTTGACACTTCCAACTAAAATTTTTTTTCACAATCCAAAAAATTGTCGTTATTTTCATCTAAATTTACTCAAATATACATCCTACAAAAAAATACTCGACAAAATCCAAAAAAATCGATGTTGGTTTCAAATAAATTTATTAAAATTTGACACTTCCAACTACAATTTTTTCCCAATCCAAAAAATTGAAGTTATTTTCATCTAAATTTACTCAAATATAGATCCTACAACAGAAATACTCGACAAAATCCAAAAAAATCGAAGTTGGTTTCAAATAAATTTATTAACATTTGACACTTCCAACTAAATTTTTTTTCACAATCCTAAAAATTAAAGTTATTTTCATCAAAATTTACTCTAATATAGACCCTACAACAAAAATACGCTACAAAATCCAAAAAATCGAAGTTGGTTTCAAATAAATTTATTAAAATTTGACACTTCCAACTAAAATTTTTTTTCACAATCGAATAAATTGTCGTTATTTTCATCTAAATTTACTCAAATATAGATCCTACAACAAAAATACTCAACAAAATCCAAAAAAATCGAAGTTGGTTTCAAATAAATTTATTAAAATTTGACACTTCCAACTAAAATTTTTTTTCACAATCCAAAAAATTGTCGTTATTTTCATCTAAATTTAATCAAATATACATCCAACAACAAAAATACTCGACAAAATCCAAAAAAATCGAAGTTGGTTTCAAATAAATTTATTAAAATTTGACACTTCCAACTAAAATTTTTTTTCACAATCCAAAAAATTGTCGTTATTTTCATCTAAATTTACTCAAATATACATCCTACAAGAAAATACTCGACAAAATCCAAAAAAATCGATGTTGGTTTCAAATAAATTTATTAAAATTTGACACTTCCAACTACAATTTTTTCCCAATCCAAAAAATTGAAGTTATTTTCATCTAAATTTACTCAAATATACATCCTACAACAAAAATACTCAACTAAATCCAAAAAAATCGAAGTTGGTTTCAAATAAATTTATTAAAATTTGACACTTCCAACTAAATTTTTTTCACAATCCAAAAAATTGAAGTTATTTTCATCTAAATTTACTCAAATATAGATCCTACAATAAAAGTACTCAACAAAATCCAAAATAATCCAAGTTGATTTCAAATAAATTTATTAAAATTTGACAAAAATTGTGACAAAATCCAAAAAATCGAAGTTAATTTCAACTGAAATTACTCAAATTAAGCTTCTCTATCCAAAAAACTCATCATAGTCGAGGAAAATCGAAGTTGGTTTCAAATAAATTTATTAAAATTTGACACTTCCAACTAAAATTTTTTTTCACAATGCAATAAATTGTCGATTTTTTCATCTAAATTTACTCAAATATTCATCCTACAAACAAAAATATTCAACAAAATCCAAAAAAATCGAAGTTGGTTTCAAATAAATTTATTAAAATTTGACACTTCCAACTAAATTTTTTTCACAATCCAAAAAATTGAAGTTATTTTCATCTAAATTTACTCAAATATAGATCCTACAACAAAAATACTCAACTAAATAAAAAAAAATCGCAGTTGGTTTCAAATAAATTTATTAAAATTTGACACTTCCAACTAAAATTTTTTTTCACAATCCAATAAATTGTCGTTATTTTCATCTAAATTTACTCAAATATACATCCTACAACAAAAATACTCAAATAAAACCAAAAAAATCGAAGTTGGTTTCAAATAAATTTATTAAAATTTGACACTTCCAAGTAAAATTTTTTTCACATTCCTAAAAATTGAAGTTATTTTCATCTAAGTTTATTCAAATATAGACCCTACAACAAAAATACTCAACAAAATCCAACAAATCGAAGCTGGTTTCAAATAAATTTATTAAAATTTGACACTTCCAACTAAAATTTTTTTCTCATTCCTTAAAATTGTAGTTATTTTCCACTAAATTTACTCAAATATACATCCTACAACAGAAATACTCGACAAAATCCAAAAAAATCGAAGTTGGTTTCAAATAAATTTATTAAAATTTGACAGTTCCAACTAAAATTTTTTTTCACAATCCAAAAAATTGTCGTTATTTTCATCTAAATTTAATCAAATATACATCCAACAACAAAAATACTCGACAAAATCCAAAAAAATCGAAGTTGGTTTCAAATAAATTTATTAAAATTTGACACTTCCAACTAAAATTTTTTTTCACAATCCAAAAAATTGTCGTTATTTTCATCTAAATTTACTCAAATATACATCCTACAAAAAAATACTCGACAAAATCCAAAAAAATCGATGTTGGTTTCAAATAAATTTATTAAAATTTGACACTTCCAACTACAATTTTTTCCCAATCCAAAAAATTGAAGTTATTTTCATCTAAATTTACTCAAATATACATCCTACAACCAAAATACTCAACTAAATCCAAAAAAATCGAAGTTGGTTTCAAATAAATTTATTAAAATTTGACACTTCCAACTAAAATTTTTTTCACAATCCTAGAAATTTAAGTTATTTTCATAAAAAATTACTCTAATATAGACCCTACAACAAAAATACTCAACAAAATCCAAAAAAATCGAAGCTGGTTTCATATAAAATTATTAAAATTTGACACTTCCAACTAAAATTTTTTTTCACAATCCAAAAAATTGTCGTTATTTTCATCTAAATTTACTCAAATATACATCCTACAAAAAAATACTCGACAAAATCCAAAAAAATCGATGTTGGTTTCAAATAAATTTATTAAAATTTGACACTTCCAACTACAATTTTTTCCCAATCCAAAAAATTGAAGTTATTTTCATCTAAATTTACTCAAATATAGATCCTACAACAAAAATACTCAACAAAATCCAAAAAATCGAAGTTGGTTTCAAATAAATTTATTAAAATTTGACACTTCCAACTAAATTTTTTTTCACAATCCTAAAAATTGAAGTTATTTTCATAAAAATTTACTCTAATATAGACCCTACAACAAAAATCCGCTACAAAATCCAAAAAATCGAAGTTGGTTTCAAATAAATTTATTAAAATTTGACACTTCCAACTAAAATTTTTTTTCACAATCCAATAAATTGTCGTTATTTTCATCTAAATTTACTCAAATATACATCCTACAACACAAATACTCAACAAAATCCAAAAAAATCGAAGTTGGTTTCAAATAAATTTATTAAAATTTGACATTTCCAACTAAAAATTTTTTCTCAATCCTTAAAATTGAAGTTATTTTCATCTAAATTTACTCAAATATAGATCCTACAACAAAAATACTCAACAAAATCCAAAAAAATCGAAGTTGGTTTCTAATAAATTTATTAAAATTTGACACTTCCAACTAAAATTTTTTTTCACAATCCAAAAAATTGTCGTTATTTTCATCTAAATTTAATCAAATATACATCCAACAACAAAAATACTCGACAAAATCCAAAAAAATCGAAGTTGGTTTCAAATAAATTTATTAAAATTTGACACTTCCAACTAAAATTTTTTTTCACAATCCAAAAAATTGTCGTTATTTTCATCTAAATTTACTCAAATATACATCCTACAAAAAAATACTCGACAAAATCCAAAAAAATCGATGTTGGTTTCAAATAAATTTATTAAAATTTGACACTTCCAACTACAATTTTTTCCCAATCCAAAAAATTGAAGTTATTTTCATCTAAATTTACTCAAATATACATCCTACAACAAAAATACTCAACTAAATCCAAAAAAATCGAAGTTGGTTTCAAATAAATTTATTAAAATTTGACACTTCCAACTAAATTTTTTTCACAATCCAAAAAATTGAAGTTATTTTCATCTAAATTTACTCAAATATAGATCCTACAATAAAAGTACTCAACAAAATCCAAAATAATCCAAGTTGATTTCAAATAAATTTATTAAAATTTGACAAAAATTGTGACAAAATCCAAAAAATCGAAGTTAATTTCAACTGAAATCACTCAAATTAAGCTTCTCTATCCAAAAAACTCAACATAGTCGAGGAAAATCGATGTTGGTTTCAAATAAATTTATTAAAATTTGACACTTCCAACTAAAATTTTTTTTCACAATGCAATAAATTGTCGATTTTTTCATCTAAATTTACTCAAATATTCATCCTACAAACAAAAATATTCAACAAAATCCAAAAAAATCGAAGTTGGTTTCAAATAAATTTATTAAAATTTGACACTTCCAACTACAATTTTTTCCCAATCCAAAAAATTGAAGTTATTTTCATCTAAATTTACTCAAATATAGATCCTACAACAAAAATACTCAACAAAATCCAAAAAAATCGAAGTTGGTTTCAAATAAATTTATTAAAATTTGACACTTCCAACTAAATTTTTTTTCACAATCCTAAAAATTGAAGTTATTTTCATAAAAATTTACTCTAATATAGACCCTACAACAAAAATACGCTACAAAATCCAAAAAATCGAAGTTGGTTTCAAATAAATTTATTAAAATTTGACACTTCCAACTAAAATTTTTTTTCACAATCCAATAAATTGTCGTTATTTTCATCTAAATTTACTCAAATATACATCCTACAACACAAATACTCAACAAAATCCAAAAAAATCGAAGTTGGTTTCAAATAAATTTATTAAAATTTGACACTTCCAACTAAAATTTTTTTCACAATCCTAGAAATTTAAGTTATTTTCATAAAAAATTACTCTAATATAGACCCTACAACAAAAATACTCAACAAAATCCAAAAAAATCGAAGCTGGTTTCAAATAAAATTATTAAAATTTGACACTTCCAACTAAAATTTTTTTTCACAATCCAATAAATTGTCGTTATTTTCATCTAAATTTACTCAAATATACATCCTACAACAAAAATACTCAACTAAATCCAAAAAAATCGAAGTTGGTTTCAAATAAATTTATTAAAATTTGACACTTCCAACTAAATTTTTTTCACAATCCAAAAAATTGAAGTTATTTTCATCTAAATTTACTCAAATATAGATCCTACAACAAAAATACTCAACTAAATCAAAAAAAATCGCAGTTGGTTTCAAATAAATTTATTAAAATTTGACACTTCCAACTAAAAATTTTTCTCAATCCTTAAAATTGAAGTTATTTTCATCTAAATTTACTCAAATATAGATCCTACAACAAAAATACTCAACAAAATCCAAAAAAATCGAAGTTGGTTTCAAATAAATTTATTAAAATTTGACACTTCCAACTAAATTTTTTTTCACAATCCTAAAAATTGAAGTTATTTTCATAAAAATTTACTCTAATATAGACCCTACAACAAAAATACGCTACAAAATCCAAAAAATCGAAGTTGGTTTCAAATAAATTTATTAAAATTTGACACTTCCAACTAAAATTTTTTTTCACAATCCAATAAATTGTCGTTATTTTCATCTAAATTTACTCAAATATACATCCTACAACACAAATACTCAACAAAATCCAAAAAAATCGAAGTTGGTTTCAAATAAATTTATTAAAATTTGACACTTCCAACTAAAAATTTTTTCTCAATCCTTAAAATTGAAGTTATTTTCATCTGAATTTACTCAAATATAGATCCTACAACAAAAATACTCAACAAAATCCAAAAAAATCGAAGTTGGTTTCAAATAAATTTATTAAAATTTGACACTTCCAACTAAAATTTTTTTTCACAATCCAAAAAATTGTCGTTATTTTCATCTAAATTTAATCAAATATACATCCAACAACAAAAATACTCGACAAAATCCAAAAAAATCGAAGTTGGTTTCAAATAAATTTATTAAAATTTGACACTTCCAACTAAAATTTTTTTTCACAATCCAAAAAATTGTCGTTATTTTCATCTAAATTTACTCAAATATACATCCTACAAAAAAATACTCGACAAAATCCAAAAAAATCGATGTTGGTTTCAAATAAATTTATTAAAATTTGACACTTCCAACTACAATTTTTTCCCAATCCAAAAAATTGAAGTTATTTTCATCTAAATTTACTCAAATATACATCCTACAAAAAAATACTCGACAAAATCCAAAAAAATCGATGTTGGTTTCAAATACGTTTATTAAAATTTGACACTTCCAACTACAATTTTTTCCCAATCCAATAAATTGTCGTTATTTTCATCTAAATTTACTCAAATATACATCCTACAACACAAATACTCAACAAAATCCAAAAAAATCGAAGTTGGTTTCAAATAAATTTATTAAAATTTGACATTTCCAACTAAAAATTTTTTCTCAATCCTTAAAATTGAAGTTATTTTCACCTAAATTTACTCAAATATAGATCCTACAACAAAAATACTCAACAAAATCCAAAAAAATCGAAGTTGGTTTCTAATAAATTTATTAAAATTTGACACTTCCAACTAAAATTTTTTTTCACAATCCAAAAAATTGTCGTTATTTTCATCTAAATTTAATCAAATATACATCCAACAACAAAAATACTCGACAAAATCCAAAAAAATCGAAGTTGGTTTCAAATAAATTTATTAAAATTTGACACTTCCAACTAAAATTTTTTTTCACAATCCAAAAAATTGTCGTTATTTTCATCTAAATTTACTCAAATATACATCCTACAAAAAAATACTCGACAAAATCCAAAAAAATCGATGTTGGTTTCAAATAAATTTATTAAAATTTGACACTTCCAACTACAATTTTTTCCCAATCCAAAAAATTGAAGTTATTTTCATCTAAATTTACTCAAATATACATCCTACAACAAAAATACTCAACTAAATCCAAAAAAATCGAAGTTGGTTTCAAATAAATTTATTAAAATTTGACACTTCCAACTAAATTTTTTTCACAATCCAAAAAATTGAAGTTATTTTCATCTAAATTTACTCAAATATAGATCCTACAATAAAAGTACTCAACAAAATCCAAAATAATCCAAGTTGATTTCAAATAAATTTATTAAAATTTGACAAAAATTGTGACAAAATCCAAAAAATCGAAGTTAATTTCAACTGAAATTACTCAAATTAAGCTTCTCTATCCAAAAAACTCAACATAGTCGAGGAAAATCGAAGTTGGTTTCAAATAAATTTATTAAAATTTGACACTTCCAACTAAAATTTTTTTTCACAATGCAATAAATTGTCGATTTTTTTATCTAAATTTACTCAAATATTCATCCTACAATCAAAAATATTCAACAAAATCCAAAAAAATCGAAGTTGGTTTCAAATAAATTTATTAAAATTTGACACTTCCAACTACAATTTTTTCCCAATCCAAAAAATTGAAGTTATTTTCATCTAAATTTACTCAAATATAGATCCTACAACAAAAATACTCAACAAAATCCAAAAAAATCGAAGTTGGTTTCAAATAAATTTATTAAAATTTGACACTTCCAACTAAATTTTTTTTCACAATCCTAAAAATTGAAGTTATTTTCATAAAAATTTACTCTAATATAGACCCTACAACAAAAATACGCTACAAAATCCAAAAAATCGAAGTTGGTTTCAAATAAATTTATTAAAATTTGACACTTCCAACTAAAATTTTTTTTCACAATCCAATAAATTGTCGTTATTTTCATCTAAATTTACTCAAATATACATCCTACAACACAAATACTCAACAAAATCCAAAAAAATCGAAGTTGGTTTCAAATAAATTTATTAAAATTTGACATTTCCAACTAAAAATTTTTTCTCAATCCTTAAAATTGAAGTTATTTTCATCTAAATTTACTCAAATATAGATCCTACAACAAAAATACTCAACAAAATCCAAAAAAATCGAAGTTGGTTTCAAATAAATTTATTAAAATTTGACACTTCCAACTAAAATTTTTTTTCACAATCCAAAAAATTGTCGTTATTTTCATCTAAATTTAATCAAATATACATCCAACAACAAAAATACTCGACAAAATCCAAAAAAATCGAAGTTGGTTTCAAATAAATTTATTAAAATTTGACACTTCCAACTAAAATTTTTTTTCACAATCCAAAAAATTGTCGTTATTTTCATCTAAATTTACTCAAATATACATCCTACAAAAAAATACTCGACAAAATCCAAAAAAATCGATGTTGGTTTCAAATAAATTTATTAAAATTTGACACTTCCAACTACAATTTTTTCCCAATCCAAAAAATTGAAGTTATTTTCATCTAAATTTACTCAAATATACATCCTACAACAAAAATACTCAACTAAATCAAAAAAAATCGAAGTTGGTTTCAAATAAATTTATTAAAATTTGACACTTTCAACTAAATTTTTTTCACAATCCAAAAAATTGAAGTTATTTTCATCTAAATTTACTCAAATATAGATCCTACAATAAAAGTACTCAACAAAATCCAAAATAATCCAAGTTGATTTCAAATAAATTTATTAAAATTTGACAAAAATTGTGACAAAATCCAAAAAATCGAAGTTAATTTCAACTGAAATTACTCAAATTAAGCTTCTCTATCCAAAAAACTCAACATAGTCGAGGAAAATCGAAGTTGGTTTCAAATAAATTTATTAAAATTTGACACTTCCAACTAAAATTTTTTTTCACAATGCAATAAATTGTCGATTTTTTCATCTAAATTTACTCAAATATTCATCCTACAAACAAAAATATTCAACAAAATCCAAAAAAATCGAAGTTGGTTTCAAATAAATTTATTAAAATTTGACACTTCCAACTAAAATTTTTTTCACAATCCTAGAAATTTAAGTTATTTTCATAAAAAATTACTCTAATATAGACCCTACAACAAAAATACTCAACAAAATCCAAAAAAATCGAAGCTGGTTTCAAATAAAATTATTAAAATTTGACACTTCCAACTAAAATTTTTTTTCACAATCCAATAAATTGTCGTTATTTTCATCTAAATTTACTCAAATATACATCCTACAACAAAAATACTCAACTAAATCCAAAAAAATCGAAGTTGGTTTCAAATAAATTTATTAAAATTTGACACTTCCAACTAAATTTTTTTCACAATCCAAAAAATTGAAGTTATTTTCATCTAAATTTACTCAAATATAGATCCTACAACAAAAATACTCAACTAAATCAAAAAAAATCGCAGTTGGTTTCAAATGAATTTATTAAAATTTGACACTTCCAACTAAAAATTTTTCTCAATCCTTAAAATTGAAGTTATTTTCATCTAAATTTACTCAAATATAGATCCTACAACAAAAATACTCAACAAAATCCAAAAAAATCGAAGTTGGTTTCAAATAAATTTATTAAAATTTGACACTTCCAACTAAATTTTTTTTCACAATCCTAAAAATTGAAGTTATTTTCATAAAAATTTACTCTAATATAGACCCTACAACAAAAATACGCTACAAAATCCAAAAAATCGAAGTTGGTTTCAAATAAATTTATTAAAATTTGACACTTCCAACTAAAATTTTTTTTCACAATCCAATAAATTGTCGTTATTTTCATCTAAATTTACTCAAATATACATCCTACAACACAAATACTCAACAAAATCCAAAAAAATCGAAGTTGGTTTCAAATAAATTTATTAAAATTTGACACTTCCAACTAAAAATTTTTTCTCAATCCTTAAAATTGAAGTTATTTTCATCTGAATTTACTCAAATATAGATCCTACAACAAAAATACTCAACAAAATCCAAAAAAATCGAAGTTGGTTTCAAATAAATTTATTAAAATTTGACACTTCCAACTAAAATTTTTTTTCACAATCCAAAAAATTGTCGTTATTTTCATCTAAATTTAATCAAATATACATCCAACAACAAAAATACTCGACAAAATCCAAAAAAATCGAAGTTGGTTTCAAATAAATTTATTAAAATTTGACACTTCCAACTAAAATTTTTTTTCACAATCCAAAAAATTGTCGTTATTTTCATCTAAATTTACTCAAATATACATCCTACAAAAAAATACTCGACAAAATCCAAAAAAATCGATGTTGGTTTCAAATAAATTTATTAAAATTTGACACTTCCAACTACAATTTTTTCCCAATCCAAAAAATTGAAGTTATTTTCATCTAAATTTACTCAAATATACATCCTACAAAAAAATACTCGACAAAATCCAAAAAAATCGATGTTGGTTTCAAATACGTTTATTAAAATTTGACACTTCCAACTACAATTTTTTCCCAATCCAAAAAATTGAAGTTATTTTCATCTAAATTTACTCAAATATACATCCTACAACAAAAATACTCAACTAAATCCAAAAAAATCGAAGTTGGTTTCAAATAAATTTATTAAAATTTGACACTTCCAACTAAATTTTTTTCACAATCCTTAAAATTGAAGTTATTTTCATCTGAATTTACTCAAATATAGATCCTACAACAAAAATACTCAACAAAATCCAAAAAAATCGAAGTTGGTTTCAAATAAATTTATTAAAATTTGACACTTCCAACTAAAATTTTTTTTCACAATCCAAAAAATTGTCGTTATTTTTATCTAAATTTAATCAAATATACATCCAACAACAAAAATACTCGACAAAATCCAAAAAAATCGAAGTTGGTTTCAAATAAATTTATTAAAATTTGACACTTCCAACTAAAATTTTTTTTCACAATCCAAAAAATTGTCGTTATTTTCATCTAAATTTACTCAAATATACATCCTACAAAAAAATACTCGACAAAATCCAAAAAAATCGATGTTGGTTTCAAATAAATTTATTAAAATTTGACACTTCCAACTACAATTTTTTCCCAATCCAAAAAATTGAAGTTATTTTCATCTAAATTTACTCAAATATAGATCCTACAACAAAAATACTCAACAAAATCCAAAAAAATCGAAGTTGGTTTCAAATAAATTTATTAAAATTTGACACTTCCAACTAAATTTTTTTTCACAATCCTAAAAATTGAAGTTATTTTCATAAAAATTTACTCTAATATAGACCCTACAACAAAAATACGCTACAAAATCCAAAAAATCGAAGTTGGTTTCAAATAAATTTATTAAAATTTGACACTTCCAACTAAAATTTTTTTTCACAATCCAATAAATTGTCGTTATTTTCATCTAAATTTACTCAAATATACATCCTACAACACAAATACTCAACAAAATCCAAAAAAATCGAAGTTGGTTTCAAATAAATTTATTAAAATTTGACATTTCCAACTAAAAATTTTTTCTCAATCCAAAAAATTGTCGTTATTTTCATCTAAATTTACTCAAATATACATCCTACAAAAAAATACTCGACAAAATCCAAAAAAATCGAAGTTGGTTTCAAATAAATTTATTAAAATTTGACACTTCCAACTAAAATTTTTTTTCACAATCCAAAAAATTGTTGTTATTTTCATCTAAATTTAATCAAATATACATCCAACAACAAAAATACTCGACAAAATCCAAAAAAATCGAAGTTGGTTTCAAATAAATTTATTAAAATTTGACACTTCCAACTAAAATTTTTTTTCACAATCCAAAAAATTGTCGTTATTTTCATCTAAATTTACTCAAATATACATCCTACAAAAAAATACTCGACAAAATCCAAAAAAATCGATGTTGGTTTCAAATAAATTTATTAAAATTTGACACTTCCAACTACAATTTTTTCCCAATCCAAAAAATTGAAGTTATTTTCATCTAAATTTACTCAAATATACATCCTACAACAAAAATACTCAACTAAATCCAAAAAAATCGAAGTTGGTTTCAAATAAATTTATTAAAATTTGACACTTCCAACTAAAATTTTTTTTCACAATGCAATAAATTGTCGATTTTTTCATCTAAATTTACTCAAATATTCATCCTACAAACAAAAATATTCAACAAAATCCAAAAAAATCGAAGTTGGTTTCAAATAAATTTATTAAAATTTGACATTTCCAACTAAAATTTTTTTCACAATCCTAGAAATTTAAGTTATTTTCATAAAAAATTACTCTAATATAGACCCTACAACAAAAATACGCTACAAAATCCAAAAAATCGAAGTTGGTTTCAAATAAATTTATTAAAATTTGACACTTCCAACTAAAATTTTTTTTCACAATCCAATAAATTGTCGTTATTTTCATCTAAATTTACTCAAATATACATCCTACAACAAAAATACTCAACTAAATCCAAAAAAATCGAAGTTGGTTTCAAATAAATTTATTAAAATTTGACACTTCCAACTAAATTTTTTTCACAATCCAAAAAATTGAAGTTATTTTCATCTAAATTTACTCAAATATAGATCCTACAACAAAAATACTCAACTAAATAAAAAAAAATCGCAGTTGGTTTCAAATAAATTTATTAAAATTTGACACTTCCAACTAAAATTTTTTTTCACAATCCAATAAATTGTCGTTATTTTCATCTAAATTTACTCAAATATACATCCTACAACAAAAATACTCAAATAAAACCAAAAAAATCGAAGTTGGTTTCAAATAAATTTATTAAAATTTGACACTTCCAAGTAAAATTTTTTTCACATTCCTAAAAATTGAAGTTATTTTCATCTAAATTTATTCAAATATAGACCCTACAACAAAAATACTCAACAAAATCCAACAAAATCGAAGCTGGTTTCAAATAAATTTATTAAAATTTGACACTTCCAACTAAAATTTTTTCTCATTCCTTAAAATTGTAGTTATTTTCCACTAAATTTACTCAAATATACATCCTACAACAGAAATACTCGACAAAATCCAAAAAAATCGAAGTTGGTTTCAATTAAATTTATTAAAATTTGACACTTCCAACTAAATTTTTTTTCACAATCCTAAAAATTGAAGTTATTTTCATCAAAATTTACTCTAATATAGACCCTACAACAAAAATACGCTACAAAATCCAAAAAATCGAAGTTGGTTTCAAATAAATTTATTAAAATTTGACACTTCCAACAAAAATATGTTTTCACAATCCAATAAATTGTCGTTATTTTCATTTAAATTTACTCAAATATACATCCTACAACACAAATACTCAACAAAATCCAAAAAAATCGAAGTTGGTTTCAAATAAATTTATTAAAATTTGACACTTCCAACTAAAAATTTTTCTCAATCCTTAAAATTGAAGTTATTTTCATCTAAATTTACTCAAATATAGATCCTACAACAAAAATACTCAACAAAATCCAAAAAAATCGAAGTTGGTTTCAAATAAATTTATTAAAATTTGACACTTCCAACTAAATTTTTTTTCACAATCCTAAAAATTGAAGTTATTTTCATAAAAATTTACTCTAATATAGACCCTACAACAAAAATACGCTACAAAATCCAAAAAATCGAAGTTGGTTTCAAATAAATTTATTAAAATTTGACACTTCCAACTAAAATTTTTTTTCATAATCCAATAAATTGTCGTTATTTTCATCTAAATTTACTCAAATATACATCCTACAACACAAATACTCAACAAAATCCAAAAAAATCGAAGTTGGTTTCAAATAAATTTATTAAAATTTGACACTTCCAACTAAAAATTTTTTCTCAATCCTTAAAATTGAAGTTATTTTCATCTAAATTTACTCAAATATAGATCCTACAACAAAAATACTCAACAAAATCCAAAAAAATCGAAGTTGGTTTCAAATAAATTTATTAAAATTTGACACTTCCAACTAAATTTTTTTCACAATCCAAAAAATTGAAGTTATTTTCATCTAAATTTACTCAAATATAGATCCTACAATAAAAGTACTCAACAAAATCCAAAATAATCCAAGTTGATTTCAAATAAATTTATTAAAATTTGACACTTCCAACTAAAATTTTTTTTCACAATCCAAAAAATTGTCGTTATTTTCATCTAAATTTACTCAAATATACATCCTACAAAAAAATACTCGACAAAATCCAAAAAAATCGATGTTGGTTTCAAATAAATTTATTAAAATTTGACACTTCCAACTACAATTTTTTCCCAATCCAAAAAATTGAAGTTATTTTCATCTAAATTTACTCAAATATAGATCCTACAACAAAAATACTCAACAAAATCCAAAAAAATCGAAGTTGGTTTCAAATAAATTTATTAAAATTTGACACTTCCAACTAAATTTTTTTTCACAATCCTAAAAATTGAAGTTATTTTCATAAAAATTTACTCTAATATAGACCCTACAACAAAAATACGCTACAAAATCCAAAAAATCGAAGTTGGTTTCAAATAAATTTATTAAAATTTGACACTTCCAACTAAAATTTTTTTTCACAATCCAATAAATTGTCGTTATTTTCATCTAAATTTACTCAAATATACATCCTACAACACAAATACTCAACAAAATCCAAAAAAATCGAAGTTGGTTTCAAATAAATTTATTAAAATTTGACATTTCCAACTAAAAATTTTTTCTCAATCCTTAAAATTGAAGTTATTTTCATCTAAATTTACTCAAATATAGATCCTACAACAAAAATACTCAACAAAATCCAAAAAAATCGAAGTTGGTTTCAAATAAATTTATTAAAATTTGACACTTCCAACTAAAATTTTTTTTCACAATCCAAAAAATTGTCGTTATTTTCATCTAAATTTAATCAAATATACATCCAACAACAAAAATACTCGACAAAATCCAAAAAAATCGAAGTTGGTTTCAAATAAATTTATTAAAATTTGACACTTCCAACTAAAATTTTTTTTCACAATCCAAAAAATTGTCGTTATTTTCATCTAAATTTACTCAAATATACATCCTACAAAAAAATACTCGACAAAATCCAAAAAAATCGATGTTGGTTTCAAATAAATTTATTAAAATTTGACACTTCCAACTACAATTTTTTCCCAATCCAAAAAATTGAAGTTATTTTCATCTAAATTTACTCAAATATACATCCTACAACAAAAATACTCAACTAAATCCAAAAAAATCGAAGTTGGTTTCAAATAAATTTATTAAAATTTGACACTTTCAACTAAATTTTTTTCACAATCCAAAAAATTGAAGTTATTTTCATCTAAATTTACTCAAATATAGATCCTACAATAAAAGTACTCAACAAAATCCAAAATAATCCAAGTTGATTTCAAATAAATTTATTAAAATTTGACAAAAATTGTGACAAAATCCAAAAAATCGAAGTTAATTTCAACTGAAATTACTCAAATTAAGCTTCTCTATCCAAAAAACTCAACATAGTCGAGGAAAATCGAAGTTGGTTTCAAATAAATTTATTAAAATTTGACACTTCCAACTAAAATTTTTTTTCATAATCCAATAAATTGTCGTTATTTTCATCTAAATTTACTCAAATATACATCCTACAACACAAATACTCAACAAAATCCAAAAAAATCGAAGTTGGTTTCAAATAAATTTATTAAAATTTGACACTTCCAACTAAAAATTTTTTCTCAATCCTTAAAATTGAAGTTATTTTCATCTAAATTTACTCAAATATAGATCCTACAACAAAAATACTCAACAAAATCCAAAAAAATCGAAGTTGGTTTCAAATAAATTTATTAAAATTTGACACTTCCAACTAAATTTTTTTCACAATCCAAAAAATTGAAGTTATTTTCATCTAAATTTACTCAAATATAGATCCTACAATAAAAGTACTCAACAAAATCCAAAATAATCCAAGTTGATTTCAAATAAATTTATTAAAATTTGACACTTCCAACTAAAATTTTTTTTCACAATCCAAAAAATTGTCGTTATTTTCATCTAAATTTACTCAAATATACATCCTACAAAAAAATACTCGACAAAATCCAAAAAAATCGATGTTGGTTTCAAATAAATTTATTAAAATTTGACACTTCCAACTACAATTTTTTCCCAATCCAAAAAATTGAAGTTATTTTCATCTAAATTTACTCAAATATAGATCCTACAACAAAAATACTCAACAAAATCCAAAAAAATCGAAGTTGGTTTCAAATAAATTTATTAAAATTTGACACTTCCAACTAAATTTTTTTTCACAATCCTAAAAATTGAAGTTATTTTCATAAAAATTTACTCTAATATAGACCCTACAACAAAAATACGCTACAAAATCCAAAAAATCGAAGTTGGTTTCAAATAAATTTATTAAAATTTGACACTTCCAACTAAAATTTTTTTTCACAATCCAATAAATTGTCGTTATTTTCATCTAAATTTACTCAAATATACATCCTACAACACAAATACTCAACAAAATCCAAAAAAATCGAAGTTGGTTTCAAATAAATTTATTAAAATTTGACATTTCCAACTAAAAATTTTTTCTCAATCCTTAAAATTGAAGTTATTTTCATCTAAATTTACTCAAATATAGATCCTACAACAAAAATACTCAACAAAATCCAAAAAAATCGAAGTTGGTTTCAAATAAATTTATTAAAATTTGACACTTCCAACTAAAATTTTTTTTCACAATCCAAAAAATTGTCGTTATTTTCATCTAAATTTAATCAAATATACATCCAACAACAAAAATACTCGACAAAATCCAAAAAAATCGAAGTTGGTTTCAAATAAATTTATTAAAATTTGACACTTCCAACTAAAATTTTTTTTCACAATCCAAAAAATTGTCGTTATTTTCATCTAAATTTACTCAAATATACATCCTACAAAAAAATACTCGACAAAATCCAAAAAAATCGATGTTGGTTTCAAATAAATTTATTAAAATTTGACACTTCCAACTACAATTTTTTCCCAATCCAAAAAATTGAAGTTATTTTCATCTAAATTTACTCAAATATACATCCTACAACAAAAATACTCAACTAAATCCAAAAAAATCGAAGTTGGTTTCAAATAAATTTATTAAAATTTGACACTTTCAACTAAATTTTTTTCACAATCCAAAAAATTGAAGTTATTTTCATCTAAATTTACTCAAATATAGATCCTACTATAAAAGTACTCAACAAAATCCAAAATAATCCAAGTTGATTTCAAATAAATTTATTAAAATTTGACAAAAATTGTGACAAAATCCAAAAAATCGAAGTTAATTTCAACTGAAATTACTCAAATTAAGCTTCTCTATCCAAAAAACTCAACATAGTCGAGGAAAATCGAAGTTGGTTTCAAATAAATTTATTAAAATTTGACACTTCCAACTAAAATTTTTTTTCACAATGCAATAAATTGTCGATTTTTTCATCTAAATTTACTCAAATATTCATCCTACAAACAAAAATATTCAACAAAATCCAAAAAAATCGAAGTTGGTTTCAAATAAATTTATTAAAATTTTACACTTCCAACTAAAATTTTTTTCACAATCCTAGAAATTTAAGTTATTTTCATAAAAAATTACTCTAATATAGACCCTACAACAAAAATACTCAACAAAATCCAAAAAAATCGAAGCTGGTTTCAAATAAAATTATTAAAATTTGACACTTCCAACTAAAATTTTTTTTCACAATCCAATAAATTGTCGTTATTTTCATCTAAATTTACTCAAATATACATCCTACAACAAAAATACTCAACTAAATCCAAAAAAATCGAAGTTGGTTTCAAATAAATTTATTAAAATTTGACACTTCCAACTAAATTTTTTTCACAATCCAAAAAATTGAAGTTATTTTCATCTAAATTTACTCAAATATAGATCCTACAACAAAAATACTCAACTAAATCAAAAAAAATCGCAGTTGGTTTCAAATAAATTTATTAAAATTTGACACTTCCAACTAAAATTTTTTTTCACAATCCAATAAATTGTCGTTATTTTCATCTAAATTTACTCAAATATACATCCTACAACAAAAATACTCGACAAAATCCAAAAAAATCGAAGTTGGTTTCAAATAAATTTATTAAAATTTGACACTTCCAACTAAAATTTTTTTTCACAATCCAAAAAATTGTCGTTATTTTCATCTAAATTTACTCAAATATACATCCTACAAAAAAATACTCGACAAAATCCAAAAAAATCGATGTTGGTTTCAAATAAATTTATTAAAATTTGACACTTCCAACTACAATTTTTTCCCAATCCAAAAAATTGAAGTTATTTTCATCTAAATTTACTCAAATATACATCCTACAACAAAAATACTCAACTAAATCCAAAAAAATCGAAGTTGGTTTCAAATAAATTTATTAAAATTTGACACTTCCAACTAAATTTTTTTCACAATCCAAAAAATTGAAGTTATTTTCATCTAAATTTACTCAAATATAGATCCTACAATAAAAGTACTCAACAAAATCCAAAATAATCCAAGTTGATTTCAAATAAATTTATTAAAATTTGACAAAAATTGTGACAAAATCCAAAAAATCGAAGTTAATTTCAACTGAAATTACTCAAATTAAGCTTCTCTATCCAAAAAACTCAACATAGTCGAGGAAAATCGAAGTTGGTATCAAATAAATTTATTAAAATTTGACACTTCCAACTAAAATTTTTTTTCACAATCCAAAAAATTGTCGTTATTTTCATCTAAATTTAATCAAATATACATCCAACAACAAAAATACTCGACAAAATCCAAAAAAATCGAAGTTGGTTTCAAATAAATTTATTAAAATTTGACACTTCCAACTAAAATTTTTTTTCACAATCCAAAAAATTGTCGTTATTTTCATCTAAATTTACTCAAATATACATCCTACAAAAAAATACTCGACAAAATCCAAAAAAATCGATGTTGGTTTCAAATAAATTTATTAAAATTTGACACTTCCAACTACAATTTTTTCCCAATCCAAAAAATTGAAGTTATTTTCATCTAAATTTACTCAAATATACATCCTACAACAAAAATACTCAACTAAATCCAAAAAAATCGAAGTTGGTTTCAAATAAATTTATTAAAATTTGACACTTCCAACTAAATTTTTTTCACAATCCAAAAAATTGAAGTTATTTTCATCTAAATTTACTCAAATATAGATCCTACAATAAAAGTACTCAACAAAATCCAAAATAATCCAAGTTGATTTCAAATAAATTTATTAAAATTTGACAAAAATTGTGACAAAATCCAAAAAATCGAAGTTAATTTCAACTGAAATTACTCAAATTAAGCTTCTCTATCCAAAAAACTCAACATAGTCGAGGAAAATCGAAGTTGGTTTCAAATAAATTTATTAAAATTTGACACTTCCAACTAAAATTTTTTTTCACAATGCAATAAATTGTCGATTTTTTCATCTAAATTTACTCAAATATTCATCCTACAAACAAAAATATTCAACAAAATCCAAAAAAATCGAAGTTGGTTTCAAATAAATTTATTAAAATTTTACACTTCCAACTAAAATTTTTTTCACAATCCTAGAAATTTAAGTTATTTTCATAAAAAATTACTCTAATATAGACCCTACAACAAAAATACTCAACAAAATCCAAAAAAATCGAAGCTGGTTTCAAATAAAATTATTAAAATTTGACACTTCCAACTAAAATTTTTTTTCACAATCCAATAAATTGTCGTTATTTTCATCTAAATTTACTCAAATATACATCCTACAACAAAAATACTCAACTAAATCCAAAAAAATCGAAGTTGGTTTCAAATAAATTTATTAAAATTTGACACTTCCAACTAAATTTTTTTCACAATCCAAAAAATTGAAGTTATTTTCATCTAAATTTACTCAAATATAGATCCTACAACAAAAATACTCAACTAAATAAAAAAAAATCGCAGTTGGTTTCAAATAAATTTATTAAAATTTGACACTTCCAACTAAAATTTTTTTTCACAATCCAATAAATTGTCGTTATTTTCATCTAAATTTACTCAAATATACATCCTACAACAAAAATACTCGACAAAATCCAAAAAAATCGAAGTTGGTTTCAAATAAATTTATTAAAATTTGACACTTCCAACTAAAATTTTTTTTCACAATCCAAAAAATTGTCGTTATTTTCATCTAAATTTACTCAAATATACATCCTACAAAAAAATACTCGACAAAATCCAAAAAAATCGATGTTGGTTTCAAATAAATTTATTAAAATTTGACACTTCCAACTACAATTTTTTCCCAATCCAAAAAATTGAAGTTATTTTCATCTAAATTTACTCAAATATACATCCTACAACAAAAATACTCAACTAAATCCAAAAAAATCGAAGTTGGTTTCAAATAAATTTATTAAAATTTGACACTTCCAACTAAATTTTTTTCACAATCCAAAAAATTGAAGTTATTTTCATCTAAATTTACTCAAATATAGATCCTACAATAAAAGTACTCAACAAAATCCAAAATAATCCAAGTTGATTTCAAATAAATTTATTAAAATTTGACAAAAATTGTGACAAAATCCAAAAAATCGAAGTTAATTTCAACTGAAATTACTCAAATTAAGCTTCTCTATCCAAAAAACTCAACATAGTCGAGGAAAATCGAAGTTGGTTTCAAATAAATTTATTAAAATTTGACACTTCCAACTAAAATTTTTTTTCACAATCCAAAAAATTGTCGTTATTTTCATCTAAATTTAATCAAATATACATCCAACAACAAAAATACTCGACAAAATCCAAAAAAATCGAAGTTGGTTTCAAATAAATTTATTAAAATTTGACACTTCCAACTAAAATTTTTTTTCACAATCCAAAAAATTGTCGTTATTTTCATCTAAATTTACTCAAATATACATCCTACAAAAAAATACTCGACAAAATCCAAAAAAATCGATGTTGGTTTCAAATAAATTTATTAAAATTTGACACTTCCAACTACAATTTTTTCCCAATCCAAAAAATTGAAGTTATTTTCATCTAAATTTACTCAAATATACATCCTACAACAAAAATACTCAACTAAATCCAAAAAAATCGAAGTTGGTTTCAAATAAATTTATTAAAATTTGACACTTCCAACTAAATTTTTTTCACAATCCAAAAAATTGAAGTTATTTTCATCTAAATTTACTCAAATATAGATCCTACAATAAAAGTACTCAACAAAATCCAAAATAATCCAAGTTGATTTCAAATAAATTTATTAAAATTTGACAAAAATTGTGACAAAATCCAAAAAATCGAAGTTAATTTCAACTGAAATTACTCAAATTAAGCTTCTCTATCCAAAAAACTCAACATAGTCGAGGAAAATCGAAGTTGGTTTCAAATAAATTTATTAAAATTTGACACTTCCAACTAAAATTTTTTTTCACAATGCAATAAATTGTCGATTTTTTCATCTAAATTTACTCAAATATTCATCCTACAAACAAAAATATTCAACAAAATCCAAAAAAATCGAAGTTGGTTTCAAATAAATTTATTAAAATTTGACATTTCCAACTAAAATTTTTTTCACAATCCTAGAAATTTAAGTTATTTTCATAAAAAATTACTCTAATATAGACCCTACAACAAAAATACTCAACAAAATCCAAAAAAATCGAAGCTGGCTTCAAATAAAATTATTAAAATTTGACACTTCCAACTAAAATTTTTTTTCACAATCCAATAAATTGTCGTTATTTTCATCTAAATTTACTCAAATATACATCCTACAACAAAAATACTCAACTAAATCCAAAAAAATCGAAGTTGGTTTCAAATAAATTTATTAAAATTTGACACTTCCAACTAAATTTTTTTCACAATCCAAAAAATTGAAGTTATTTTCATCTAAATTTACTCAAATATAGATCCTACAACAAAAATACTCAACTAAATAAAAAAAAATCGCAGTTGGTTTCAAATAAATTTATTAAAATTTGACACTTCCAACTAAAATTTTTTTTCACAATCCAATAAATTGTCGTTATTTTCATCTAAATTTACTCAAATATACATCCTACAACAAAAATACTCAAATAAAACCAAAAAAATCGAAGTTGGTTTCAAATAAATTTATTAAAATTTGACACTTCCAAGTAAAATTTTTTTCACATTCCTAAAAATTGAAGTTATTTTCATCTAAATTTATTCAAATATAGACCCTACAACAAAAATACTCAACAAAATCCAACAAAATCGAAGCTGGTTTCAAATAAATTTATTAAAATATGACACTTCCAACTAAAATTTTTTTCTCATTCCTTAAAATTGTAGTTATTTTCCACTAAATTTACTCAAATATACATCCTACAACAGAAATACTCGACAAAATCCAAAAAAATCGAAGTTGGTTTCAATTAAATTTATTAAAATTTGACACTTCCAACTAAATTTTTTTTCACAATTCTAAAAATTGAAGTTATTTTCATCAAAATTTACTCTAATATAGACCCTACAACAAAAATACGCTACAAAATCCAAAAAATCGAAGTTGGTTTCAAATAAATTTATTAAAATTTGACACTTCCAACAAAAATATGTTTTCACAATCCAATAAATTGTCGTTATTTTCATTTAAATTTACTCAAATATACATCCTACAACACAAATACTCAACAAAATCCAAAAAAATCGAAGTTGGTTTCAAATAAATTTATTAAAATTTGACACTTCCAACTAAAAATTTTTCTCAATCCTTAAAATTGAAGTTATTTTCATCTAAATTTACTCAAATATAGATCCTACAACAAAAATACTCAACAAAATCCAAAAAAATCGAAGTTGGTTTCAAATAAATTTATTAAAATTTGACACTTCCAACTAAATTTTTTTTCACAATCCTAAAAATTGAAGTTATTTTCATCAAAATTTACTCTAATATAGACCCTACAACAAAAATACGCTACAAAATCCAAAAAATCGAAGTTGGTTTCAAATAAATTTATTAAAATTTGACACTTCCAACAAAAATATGTTTTCACAATCCAATAAATTGTCGTTATTTTCATTTAAATTTACTCAAATATACATCCTACAACACAAATACTCAACAAAATCCAAAAAAATCGAAGTTGGTTTCAAATAAATTTATTAAAATTTGACACTTCCAACTAAAAATTTTTCTCAATCCTTAAAATTGAAGTTATTTTCATCTAAATTTACTCAAATATAGATCCTACAACAAAAATACTCAACAAAATCCAAAAAAATCGAAGTTGGTTTCAAATAAATTTATTAAAATTTGACACTTCCAACTAAATTTTTTTCACAATCCAAAAAATTGAAGTTATTTTCATCTAAATTTACTCAAATATAGATCCTACAATAAAAGTACTCAACAAAATCCAAAATAATCCAAGTTGATTTCAAATAAATTTATTAAAATTTGACACTTCCAACTAAAATTTTTTTTCACAATCCAAAAAATTGTCGTTATTTTCATCTAAATTTACTCAAATATACATCCTACAAAAAAATACTCGACAAAATCCAAAAAAATCGATGTTGGTTTCAAATAAATTTATTAAAATTTGACACTTCCAACTACAATTTTTTCCCAATCCAAAAAATTGAAGTTATTTTCATCTAAATTTACTCAAATATAGATCCTACAACAAAAATACTCAACAAAATCCAAAAAAATCGAAGTTGGTTTCAAATAAATTTATTAAAATTTGACACTTCCAACTAAATTTTTTTTCACAATCCTAAAAATTGAAGTTATTTTCATAAAAATTTACTCTAATATAGACCCTACAACAAAAATACGCTACAAAATCCAAAAAATCGAAGTTGGTTTCAAATAAATTTATTAAAATTTGACACTTCCAACTAAAATTTTTTTTCACAATCCAATAAATTGTCGTTATTTTCATCTAAATTTACTCAAATATACATCCTACAACACAAATACTCAACAAAATCCAAAAAAATCGAAGTTGGTTTCAAATAAATTTATTAAAATTTGACATTTCCAACTAAAAATTTTTTCTCAATCCTTACAATTGAAGTTATTTTCATCTAAATTTACTCAAATATAGATCCTACAACAAAAATACTCAACAAAATCCAAAAAAATCGAAGTTGGTTTCAAATAAATTTATTAAAATTTGACACTTCCAACTACAATTTTTTCCCAATCCAAAAAATTGAAGTTATTTTCATCTAAATTTACTCAAATATAGATCCTACAATAAAAGTACTCAACAAAATCCAAAATAATCCAAGTTGATTTCAAATAAATTTATTAAAATTTGACAAAAATTGTGACAAAATCCAAAAAATCGAAGTTAATTTCAACTGAAATTACTCAAATTAAGCTTCTCTATCCAAAAAACTCAACATAGTCGAGGAAAATCGAAGTTGGTTTCAAATAAATTTATTAAAATTTGACACTTCCAACTAAAATTTTTTTTCACAATGCAATAAATTGTCGATTTTTTCATCTAAATTTACTCAAATATTCATCCTACAAACAAAAATATTCAACAAAATCCAAAAAAATCGAAGTTGGTTTCAAATAAATTTATTAAAATTTGACATTTCCAACTAAAATTTTTTTCACAATCCTAGAAATTTAAGTTATTTTCATAAAAAATTACTCTAATATAGACCCTACAACAAAAATACTCAACAAAATCCAAAAAAATCGAAGCTGGTTTCAAATAAAATTATTAAAATTTGACACTTCCAACTAAAATTTTTTTTCACAATCCAATAAATTGTCGTTATTTTCATCTAAATTTACTCAAACATACATCCTACAACAAAAATACTCAACTAAATCCAAAAAAATCGAAGTTGGTTTCAAATGAATTTATTAAAATTTGACACTTCCAACTAAATTTTTTTCACAATCCAAAAAATTGAAGTTATTTTCATCTAAATTTACTCAAATATAGATCCTACAACAAAAATACTCAACTAAATAAAAAAAAATCGCAGTTGGTTTCAAATAAATTTATTAAAATTTGACACTTCCAACTAAAATTTTTTTTCACAATCCAATAAATTGTCGTTATTTTCATCTAAATTTACTCAAATATACATCCTACAACAAAAATACTCAAATAAAACCAAAAAAATCGAAGTTGGTTTCAAATAAATTTATTAAAATTTGACACTTCCAAGTAAAATTTTTTTCACATTCCTAAAAATTGAAGTTATTTTCATCTAAATTTATTCAAATATAGACCCTACAACAAAAATACTCAACAAAATCCAACAAAATCGAAGCTGGTTTCAAATAAATTTATTAAAATTTGACACTTCCAACTAAAATTTTTTTCTCATTCCTTAAAATTGTAGTTATTTTCCACTAAATTTACTCAAATATACATCCTACAACAGAAATACTCGACAAAATCCAAAAAAATCGAAGTTGGTTTCAATTAAATTTATTAAAATTTGACACTTCCAACTAAATTTTTTTTCACAATCCTAAAAATTGAAGTTATTTTCATCAAAATTTACTCTAATATAGACCCTACAACAAAAATACGCTACAAAATCCAAAAAATCGAAGTTGGTTTCAAATAAATTTATTAAAATTTGACACTTCCAACAAAAATATGTTTTCACAATCCAATAAATTGTCGTTATTTTCATTTAAATTTACTCAAATATACATCCTACAACACAAATACTCAACAAAATCCAAAAAAATCGAAGTTGGTTTCAAATAAATTTATTAAAATTTGACACTTCCAACTAAAAATTTTTCTCAATCCTTAAAATTGAAGTTATTTTCATCTAAATTTACTCAAATATAGATCCTACAATAAAAGTACTCAACAAAATCCAAAATAATCCAAGTTGATTTCAAATAAATTTATTAAAATTTGACACTTCCAACTAAAATTTTTTTTCACAATCCAAAAAATTGTCGTTATTTTCATCTAAATTTACTCAAATATACATCCTACAAAAAAATACTCGACAAAATCCAAAAAAATCGATGTTGGTTTCAAATAAATTTATTAAAATTTGACACTTCCAACTACAATTTTTTCCCAATCCAAAAAATTGAAGTTATTTTCATCTAAATTTACTCAAATATAGATCCTACAACAAAAATACTCAACAAAATCCAAAAAAATCGAAGTTGGTTTCAAATAAATTTATTAAAATTTGACACTTCCAACTAAATTTTTTTTCACAATCCTAAAAATTGAAGTTATTTTCATAAAAATTTACTCTAATATAGACCCTACAACAAAAATACGCTACAAAATCCAAAAAATCGAAGTTGGTTTCAAATAAATTTATTAAAATTTGACACTTCCAACTAAAATTTTTTTTCACAATCCAATAAATTGTCGTTATTTTCATCTAAATTTACTCAAATATACATCCTACAACACAAATACTCAACAAAATCCAAAAAAATCGAAGTTGGTTTCAAATAAATTTATTAAAATTTGACATTTCCAACTAAAAATTTTTTCTCAATCCTTAAAATTGAAGTTATTTTCATCTAAATTTACTCAAATATAGATCCTACAACAAAAATACTCAACAAAATCCAAAAAAATCGAAGTTGGTTTCAAATAAATTTATTAAAATTTGACACTTCCAACTAAAATTTTTTTTCACAATCCAAAAAATTGTCGTTATTTTCATCTAAATTTAATCAAATATACATCCAACAACAAAAATACTCGACAAAATCCAAAAAAATCGAAGTTGGTTTCAAATAAATTTATTAAAATTTGACACTTCCAACTAAAATTTTTTTTCACAATCCAAAAAATTGTCGTTATTTTCATCTAAATTTACTCAAATATACATCCTACAAAAAAATACTCGACAAAATCCAAAAAAATCGATGTTGGTTTCAAATAAATTTATTAAAATTTGACATTTCCAACTAAAATTTTTTTCACAATCCTAGAAATTTAAGTTATTTTCATAAAAAATTACTCTAATATAGACCCTACAGCAAAAATACGCTACAAAATCCAAAAAATCGAAGTTGGTTTCAAATAAATTTATTAAAATTTGACACTTCCAACTAAAATTTTTTTTCACAATCCAATAAATTGTCGTTATTTTCATCTAAATTTACTCAAATATACATCCTACAACAAAAATACTCAACTAAATCCAAAAAAATCGAAGTTGGTTTCAAATAAATTTATTAAAATTTGACACTTCCAACTAAATTTTTTTCACAATCCAAAAAATTGAAGTTATTTTCATCTAAATTTACTCAAATATAGATCCTACAACAAAAATACTCAACTAAATAAAAAAAAATCGGAGTTGGTTTCAAATAAATTTATTAAAATTTGACACTTCCAACTAAAATTTTTTTTCACAATCCAATAAATTGTCGTTATTTTCATCTAAATTTACTCAAATATACATCCTACAACAAAAATACTCAACAAAATCCAAAAAAATCGAAGTTGGTTTCAAATAAATTTATTAAAATTTGACACTTCCAACTAAATTTTTTTTCACAATCCTAAAAATTGAAGTTATTTTCATAAAAATTTACTCTAATATAGACCCTACAACAAAAATACGCTACAAAATCCAAAAAATCGAAGTTGGTTTCAAATAAATTTATTAAAATTTGACACTTCCAACTAAAATTTTTTTTCATAATCCAATAAATTGTCGTTATTTTCATCTAAATTTACTCAAATATACATCCTACAACACAAATACTCAACAAAATCCAAAAAAATCGAAGTTGGTTTCAAATAAATTTATTAAAATTTGACACTTCCAACTAAAATTTTTTTTCACAATCCAAAAAATTGTCGTTATTTTCATCTAAATTTAATCAAATATACATCCAACAACAAAAATACTCGACAAAATCCAAAAAAATCGAAGTTGGTTTCAAATAAATTTATTAAAATTTGACACTTCCAACTAAAAATTTTTCTCAATCCTTAAAATTGAAGTTATTTTCATCTAAATTTACTCAAATATAGATCCTACAACAAAAATACTCAACAAAATCCAAAAAAATCGAAGTTGGTTTCAAATAAATTTATTAAAATTTGACACTTCCAACTAAATTTTTTTTCACAATCCTAAAAATTGAAGTTATTTTCATCAAAATTTACTCTAATATAGACCCTACAACAAAAATACGCTACAAAATCCAAAAAATCGAAGTTGGTTTCAAATAAATTTATTAAAATTTGACACTTCCAACAAAAATATGTTTTCACAATCCAATAAATTGTCGTTATTTTCATTTAAATTTACTCAAATATACATCCTACAACACAAATACTCAACAAAATCCAAAAAAATCGAAGTTGGTTTCAAATAAATTTATTAAAATTTGACATTTCCAACTAAAATTTTTTTCACAATCCAATAAATTGTCGTTATTTTCATCTAAATTTACTCAAATATACATCCTACAACAAAAATACTCAAATAAAACAAAAAAAATCGAAGTTGGTTTCAAATAAATTTATTAAAATTTGACACTTCCAAGTAAAATTTTTTTCACATTCCTAAAAATTGAAGTTATTTTCATCTAAATTTATTCAAATATAGACCCTACAACAAAAATACTCAACAAAATCCAACAAAATCGAAGCTGGTTTCAAATAAATTTATTAAAATTTGACACTTCCAACTAAAATTTTTTTCTCATTCCTTAAAATTGTAGTTATTTTCCACTAAATTTACTCAAATATACATCCTACAACAGAAATACTCGACAAAATCCAAAAAAATCGAAGTTGGTTTCAATTAAATTTATTAAAATTTGACACTTCCAACTAAATTTTTTTTCACAATCCTAAAAATTGAAGTTATTTTCATCAAAATTTACTCTAATATAGACCCTACAACAAAAATACGCTACAAAATCCAAAAAATCGAAGTTGGTTTCAAATAAATTTATTAAAATTTGACACTTCCAACAAAAATATGTTTTCACAATCCAATAAATTGTCGTTATTTTCATTTAAATTTACTCAAATATACATCCTACAACACAAATACTCAACAAAATCCAAAAAAATCGAAGTTGGTTTCAAATAAATTTATTAAAATTTGACACTTCCAACTAAAAATTTTTCTCAATCCTTAAAATTGAAGTTATTTTCATCTAAATTTACTCAAATATAGATCCTACAACAAAAATACTCAACAAAATCCAAAAAAATCGAAGTTGGTTTCAAATAAATTTATTAAAATTTGACACTTCCAACTAAATTTTTTTTCACAATCCTAAAAATTGAAGTTATTTTCATAAAAATTTACTCTAATATAGACCCTACAACAAAAATACGCTACAAAATCCAAAAAATCGAAGTTGGTTTCAAATAAATTTATTAAAATTTGACACTTCCAACTAAAATTTTTTTTCATAATCCAATAAATTGTCGTTATTTTCATCTAAATTTACTCAAATATACATCCTACAACACAAATACTCAACAAAATCCAAAAAAATCGAAGTTGGTTTCAAATAAATTTATTAAAATTTGACACTTCCAACTAAAATTTTTTTTCACAATCCAAAAAATTGTCGTTATTTTCATCTAAATTTAATCAAATATACATCCAACAACAAAAATACTCGACAAAATCCAAAAAAATCGAAGTTGGTTTCAAATAAATTTATTAAAATTTGACACATCCAACTAAAATTTTTTTTCACAATCCAAAAAATTGTCGTTATTTTCATCTAAATTTACTCAAATATACATCCAACAACAAAAATACTCGACAAAATCCAAAAAAATCGAAGTTGGTTTCAAATAAATTTATTAAAATTTGACACTTCCAACTAAAATTTTTTTTCACAATCCAAAAAATTGTCTTTATTTTCATCTAAATTTACTCAAATATACATCCTACAAAAAAATACTCGACAAAATCCAAAAAAATCGATGTTGGTTTCAAATAAATTTATTAAAATTTGACACTTCCAAGTAAAATTTTTTTCACATTCCTAAAAATTGAAGTTATTTTCATCTAAATTTATTCAAATATAGACCCTACAACAAAAATACTCAACAAAATCCAAAATAATCCAAGTTGATTTCAAATAAATTTATTAAAATTTGACAAAAATCGTGACAAAATCCAAAAAATCGAAGTTAATTTCAACTGACATTACTCAAATTAAGCTTCTCTATCAAAAAAACTCAACATAGTCGAGGAAAATCGAAGTTGGTTTCAAATAAATTTTTTAAAATTTGACACTTCCAACTAAAATTTTTTTTCACAATGCAATAAATTGTCGATATTTTCATCTAAATTTACTCAAATATTCATCCTACAGACAAAAATACTCAACAAAATCCAAAAAAATCGAAGTTGGTTTCAAATAAATTTATTAAAATTTGACACTTCCAACTAAAATTTTTTTCACAATCCTAAAAATTGAAGTTATTTTCATCAAAATTTACTCTAATATAGACCCTACAACAAAAATACGCTACAAAATCCAAAAAATCGAAGTTGGTTTCAAATAAATTTATTAAAATTTGACACTTCCAACAAAAATATGTTTTCACAATCCAATAAATTGTCGTTATTTTCATTTAAATTTACTCAAATATACATCCTACAACACAAATACTCAACAAAATCCAAAAAAATCGAAGTTGGTTTCAAATAAATTTATTAAAATTTGACACTTCCAACTAAAAATTTTTCTCAATCCTTAAAATTGAAGTTATTTTCATCTAAATTTACTCAAATATAGATCCTACAACAAAAATACTCAACAAAATCCAAAAAAATCGAAGTTGGTTTCAAATAAATTTATTAAAATTTGACACTTCCAACTAAATTTTTTTTCACAATCCTAAAAATTGAAGTTATTTTCATAAAAATTTACTCTAATATAGACCCTACAACAAAAATACGCTACAAAATCCAAAAAATCGAAGTTGGTTTCAAATAAATTTATTAAAATTTGACACTTCCAACTAAAATTTTTTTTCATAATCCAATAAATTGTCGTTATTTTCATCTAAATTTACTCAAATATACATCCTACAACACAAATACTCAACAAAATCCAAAAAAATCGAAGTTGGTTTCAAATAAATTTATTAAAATTTGACACTTCCAACTAAAATTTTTTTTCACAATCCAAAAAATTGTCGTTATTTTCATCTAAATTTAATCAAATATACATCCAACAACAAAAATACTCGACAAAATCCAAAAAAATCGAAGTTGGTTTCAAATAAATTTATTAAAATTTGACACATCCAACTAAAATTTTTTTTCACAATCCAAAAAATTGTCGTTATTTTCATCTAAATTTACTCAAATATACATCCAACAACAAAAATACTCGACAAAATCCAAAAAAATCGAAGTTGGTTTCAAATAAATTTATTAAAATTTGACACTTCCAACTAAAATTTTTTTTCACAATCCAAAAAATTGTCTTTATTTTCATCTAAATTTACTCAAATATACATCCTACAAAAAAATACTCGACAAAATCCAAAAAAATCGATGTTGGTTTCAAATAAATTTATTAAAATTTGACACTTCCAAGTAAAATTTTTTTCACATTCCTAAAAATTGAAGTTATTTTCATCTAAATTTATTCAAATATAGACCCTACAACAAAAATACTCAACAAAATCCAAAATAATCCAAGTTGATTTCAAATAAATTTATTAAAATTTGACAAAAATCGTGACAAAATCCAAAAAATCGAAGTTAATTTCAACTGACATTACTCAAATTAAGCTTCTCTATCAAAAAAACTCAACATAGTCGAGGAAAATCGAAGTTGGTTTCAAATAAATTTTTTAAAATTTGACACTTCCAACTAAAATTTTTTTTCACAATGCAATAAATTGTCGATATTTTCATCTAAATTTACTCAAATATTCATCCTACAGACAAAAATACTCAACAAAATCCAAAAAAATCGAAGTTGGTTTCAAATAAATTTATTAAAATTTGACACTTCCAACTAAAATTTTTTTCACAATCCTAAAAATTGAAGTTATTTTCATCAAAAATTACTCTAATATAGACCCTACAACAAAAATACTCAACAAAATCCAAAAAAATCGAAGCTGGTTTCAAATAAATTTATTAAAATTTGACACTTCCAACTAAAATTTTTGTTCACAATCCAATAAATTGTCGTTATTTTCATCTAAATTTACTCTAATATAGACCCTACAACAAAAATACGCTACAAAATCCAAAAAATCGAAGTTGGTTTCAAATAAATTTATTAAAATTTGACACTTCCAACAAAAATATGTTTTCACAATCCAATAAATTGTCGTTATTTTCATTTAAATTTACTCAAATATACATCCTACAACACAAATACTCAACAAAATCCAAAAAAATCGAAGTTGGTTTCAAATAAATTTATTAAAATTTGACACTTCCAACTAAAAATTTTTCTCAATCCTTAAAATTGAAGTTATTTTCATCTAAATTTACTCAAATATAGATCCTACAACAAAAATACTCAACAAAATCCAAAAAAATCGAAGTTGGTTTCAAATAAATTTATTAAAATTTGACACTTCCAACTAAAAATTTTTCTCAATCCTTAAAATTGAAGTTATTTTCATCTAAATTTACTCAAATATAGATCCTACAACAAAAATACTCAACAAAATCCAAAAAAATCGAAGTTGGTTTCAAATAAATTTATTAAAATTTGACACTTCCAACTAAATTTTTTTTCACAATCCTAAAAATTGAAGTTATTTTCATCAAAATTTACTCTAATATAGACCCTACAACAAAAATACGCTACAAAATCCAAAAAATCGAAGTTGGTTTCAAATAAATTTATTAAAATTTGACACTTCCAACAAAAATATGTTTTCACAATCCAATAAATTGTCGTTATTTTCATTTAAATTTACTCAAATATACATCCTACAACACAAATACTCAACAAAATCCAAAAAAATCGAAGTTGGTTTCAAATAAATTTATTAAAATTTGACACTTCCAACTAAAAATTTTTCTCAATCCTTAAAATTGAAGTTATTTTCATCTAAATTTACTCAAATATAGATCCTACAACAAAAATACTCAACAAAATCCAAAAAAATCGAAGTTGGTTTCAAATAAATTTATTAAAATTTGACACTTCCAACTAAATTTTTTTCACAATCCAAAAAATTGAAGTTATTTTCATCTAAATTTACTCAAATATAGATCCTACAATAAAAGTACTCAACAAAATCCAAAATAATCCAAGTTGATTTCAAATAAATTTATTAAAATTTGACACTTCCAACTAAAATTTTTTTTCACAATCCAAAAAATTGTCGTTATTTTCATCTAAATTTACTCAAATATACATCCTACAAAAAAATACTCGACAAAATCCAAAAAAATCGATGTTGGTTTCAAATAAATTTATTAAAATTTGACACTTCCAACTACAATTTTTTCCCAATCCAAAAAATTGAAGTTATTTTCATCTAAATTTACTCAAATATAGATCCTACAACAAAAATACTCAACAAAATCCAAAAAAATCGAAGTTGGTTTCAAATAAATTTATTAAAATTTGACACTTCCAACTAAATTTTTTTTCACAATCCTAAAAATTGAAGTTATTTTCATAAAAATTTACTCTAATATAGACCCTACAACAAAAATACGCTACAAAATCCAAAAAAATCGAAGTTGGTTTCAAATAAATTTATTAAAATTTGACACTTCCAACTAAATTTTTTTCACAATCCAAAAAATTGAAGTTATTTTCATCTAAATTTACTCAAATATAGATCCTACAATAAAAGTACTCAACAAAATCCAAAATAATCCAAGTTGATTTCAAATAAATTTATTAAAATTTGACAAAAATTGTGACAAAATCCAAAAAATCGAAGTTAATTTCAACTGAAATTACTCAAATTAAGCTTCTCTATCCAAAAAACTCAACATAGTCGAGGAAAATCGAAGTTGGTTTCAAATAAATTTATTAAAATTTGACACTTCCAACTAAAATTTTTTTTCACAATGCAATAAATTGTCGATTTTTTCATCTAAATTTACTCAAATATTCATCCTACAAACAAAAATATTCAACAAAATCCAAAAAAATCGAAGTTGGTTTCAAATAAATTTATTAAAATTTGACATTTCCAACTAAAATTTTTTTCACAATCCTAGAAATTTAAGTTATTTTCATAAAAAATTACTCTAATATAGACCCTACAACAAAAATACGCTACAAAATCCAAAAAATCGAAGTTGGTTTCAAATAAATTTATTAAAATTTGACACTTCCAACTAAAATTTTTTTTCACAATCCAATAAATTGTCGTTATTTTCATCTAAATTTACTCAAATATACATCCTACAACAAAAATACTCAACTAAATCCAAAAAAATCGAAGTTGGTTTCAAATAAATTTATTAAAATTTGACACTTCCAACTAAATTTTTTTCACAATCCAAAAAATTGAAGTTATTTTCATCTAAATTTACTCAAATATAGATCCTACAACAAAAATACTCAACTAAATAAAAAAAAATCGCAGTTGGTTTCAAATAAATTTATTAAAATTTGACACTTCCAACTAAAATTTTTTTTCACAATCCAATAAATTGTCGTTATTTTCATCTAAATTTACTCAAATATACATCCTACAACAAAAATACTCAAATAAAACCAAAAAAATCGAAGTTGGTTTCAAATAAATTTATTAAAATTTGACACTTCCAAGTAAAATTTTTTTCACATTCCTAAAAATTGAAGTTATTTTCATCTAAATTTATTCAAATATAGACCCTACAACAAAAATACTCAACAAAATCCAACAAAATCGAAGCTGGTTTCAAATAAATTTATTAAAATTTGACACTTCCAACTAAAATTTTTTTCTCATTCCTTAAAATTGTAGTTATTTTCCACTAAATTTACTCAAATATACATCCTACAACAGAAATACTCGACAAAATCCAAAAAAATCGAAGTTGGTTTCAATTAAATTTATTAAAATTTGACACTTCCAACTAAATTTTTTTTCACAATCCTAAAAATTGAAGTTATTTTCATCAAAATTTACTCTAATATAGACCCTACAACAAAAATACGCTACAAAATCCAAAAAATCGAAGTTGGTTTCAAATAAATTTATTAAAATTTGACACTTCCAACAAAAATATGTTTTCACAATCCAATAAATTGTCGTTATTTTCATTTAAATTTACTCAAATATACATCCTACAACACAAATACTCAACAAAATCCAAAAAAATCGAAGTTGGTTTCAAATAAATTTATTAAAATTTGACACTTCCAACTAAAAATTTTTCTCAATCCTTAAAATTGAAGTTATTTTCATCTAAATTTACTCAAATATAGATCCTACAACAAAAATACTCAACAAAATCCAAAAAAATCGAAGTTGGTTTCAAATAAATTTATTAAAATTTGACACTTCCAACTAAATTTTTTTTCACAATCCTAAAAATTGAAGTTATTTTCATAAAAATTTACTCTAATATAGACCCTACAACAGAAATACTCGACAAAATCCAAAAAAATCGAAGTTGGTTTCAATTAAATTTATTAAAATTTGACACTTCCAACTAAATTTTTTTTCACATTCCTAAAAATTGAAGTTATTTTCATCTAAATTTATTCAAATATAGACCCTACAACAAAAATACTCAACAAAATCCAACAAAATCGAAGCTGGTTTCAAATAAATTTATTAAAATTTGACACTTCCAACTAAAATTTTTTTCTCATTCCTTAAAATTGTAGTTATTTTCCACTAAATTTACTCAAATATACATCCTACAACAGAAATACTCGACAAAATCCAAAAAAATCGAAGTTGGTTTCAATTAAATTTATTAAAATTTGACACTTCCAACTAAATTTTTTTTCACAATCCTAAAAATTGAAGTTATTTTCATCAAAATTTACTCTAATATAGACCCTACAACAAAAATACGCTACAAAATCCAAAAAATCGAAGTTGGTTTCAAATAAATTTATTAAAATTTGACACTTCCAACTAAAATTTTTTTTCATAATCCAATAAATTGTCGTTATTTTTATCTAAATTTACTCAAATATACATCCTACAACACAAATACTCAACAAAATCCAAAAAAATCGAAGTTGGTTTCAAATAAATTTATTAAAATTTGACACTTCCAACTAAAATTTTTTTTCACAATCCAAAAAATTGTCGTTATTTTCATCTAAATTTAATCAAATATACATCCAACAACAAAAATACTCGACAAAATCCAAAAAAATCGAAGTTGGTTTCAAATAAATTTATTAAAATTTGACACATCCAACTAAAATTTTTTTTCACAATCCAAAAAATTGTCGTTATTTTCATCTAAATTTACTCAAATATACATCCAACAACAAAAATACTCGACAAAATCCAAAAAAATCGAAGTTGGTTTCAAATAAATTTATTAAAATTTGACACTTCCAACTAAAATTTTTTTTCACAATCCAAAAAATTGTCTTTATTTTCATCTAAATTTACTCAAATATACATCCTACAAAAAAATACTCGACAAAATCCAAAAAAATCGATGTTGGTTTCAAATAAATTTATTAAAATTTGACACTTCCAAGTAAAATTTTTTTCACATTCCTAAAAATTGAAGTTATTTTCATCTAAATTTATTCAAATATAGACCCTACAACAAAAATACTCAACAAAATCCAAAATAATCCAAGTTGATTTCAAATAAATTTATTAAAATTTGACAAAAATCGTGACAAAATCCAAAAAATCGAAGTTAATTTCAACTGACATTACTCAAATTAAGCTTCTCTATCAAAAAAACTCAACATAGTCGAGGAAAATCGAAGTTGGTTTCAAATAAATTTTTTAAAATTTGACACTTCCAACTAAAATTTTTTTTCACAATGCAATAAATTGTCGATATTTTCATCTAAATTTACTCAAATATTCATCCTACAGACAAAAATACTCAACAAAATCCAAAAAAATCGAAGTTGGTTTCAAATAAATTTATTAAAATTTGACACTTCCAACTAAAATTTTTTTCACAATCCTAAAAATTGAAGTTATTTTCATAAAAAATTACTCTAATATAGACCCTACAACAAAAATACTCAACAAAATCCAAAAAAATCGAAGCTGGTTTCAAATAAATTTATTAAAATTTGACACTTCCAACTAAAATTTTTGTTCACAATCCAATAAATTGTCGTTATTTTCATCTAAATTTACTCAAATATACATCCTACAACAAAAATACTCAACTAAATCCAAAAAAATCGAAGTTGGTTTCAAATAAATTTATTAAAATTTGACACTTCCAACTAAATTTTTTTCATAATCCAAAAAATTGAAGTTATTTTCATCTAAATTTACTCAAATATAGATCCTACAACAAAAATACTCAACTAAATCCAAAAAAATCGAAGTTGGTTTCAAATAAATTTATTAAAATTTGACACTTCCAACTAAATTTTTTTCATAATCCAAAAAATTGTCGTTATTTTCATCTAAATTTACTCAAATATACATCCTACAACAAAAATACTCGACAAAATCCAAAAAAATCGAAGTTGGTTTCAAATAAATTTATTAAAATTTGACACTTCCAACTAAAATTTTTTTTCACAATCCAAAAAATTGTCTTTATTTTCATCTAAATTTACTCAAATATACATCCTACAAAAAAATACTCGACAAAATCCAAAAAAATCGATGTTGGTTTCAAATAAATTTATTAAAATTTGACACTTCCAAGTAAAATTTTTTTCACATTCCTAAAAATTGAAGTTATTTTCATCTAAATTTATTCAAATATAGACCCTACAACAAAAATACTCAACAAAATCCAAAATAATCCAAGTTGATTTCAAATAAATTTATTAAAATTTGACAAAAATCGTGACAAAATCCAAAAAATCGAAGTTAATTTCAACTGACATTACTCAAATTAAGCTTCTCTATCAAAAAAACTCAACATAGTCGAGGAAAATCGAAGTTGGTTTCAAATAAATTTTTTAAAATTTGACACTTCCAACTAAAATTTTTTTTCACAATGCAATAAATTGTCGATATTTTCATCTAAATTTACTCAAATATTCATCCTACAGACAAAAATACTCAACAAAATCCAAAAAAATCGAAGTTGGTTTCAAATAAATTTATTAAAATTTGACACTTCCAACTAAAATTTTTTTCACAATCCTAAAAATTGAAGTTATTTTCATCAAAAATTACTCTAATATAGACCCTACAACAAAAATACTCAACAAAATCCAAAAAAATCGAAGCTGGTTTCAAATAAATTTATTAAAATTTGACACTTCCAACTAAAATTTTTGTTCACAATCCAATAAATTGTCGTTATTTTCATCTAAATTTACTCAAATATAGATCCTACAACAAAAATACTCAACAAAATCCAAAAAAATCGAAGTTGGTTTCAAATAAATTTATTAAAATTTGACACTTCCAACTAAATTTTTTTTCACAATCCTAAAAATTGAAGTTATTTTCATCAAAATTTACTCTAATATAGACCCTACAACAAAAATACGCTACAAAATCCAAAAAATCGAAGTTGGTTTCAAATAAATTTATTAAAATTTGACACTTCCAACAAAAATATGTTTTCACAATCCAATAAATTGTCGTTATTTTCATTTAAATTTACTCAAATATACATCCTACAACACAAATACTCAACAAAATCCAAAAAAATCGAAGTTGGTTTCAAATAAATTTATTAAAATTTGACACTTCCAACTAAAAATTTTTCTCAATCCTTAAAATTGAAGTTATTTTCATCTAAATTTACTCAAATATAGATCCTACAACAAAAATACTCAACAAAATCCAAAAAAATCGAAGTTGGTTTCAAATAAATTTATTAAAATTTGACACTTCCAACTAAATTTTTTTCACAATCCAAAAAATTGAAGTTATTTTCATCTAAATTTACTCAAATATAGATCCTACAATAAAAGTACTCAACAAAATCCAAAATAATCCAAGTTGATTTCAAATAAATTTATTAAAATTTGACACTTCCAACTAAAATTTTTTTTCACAATCCAAAAAATTGTCGTTATTTTCATCTAAATTTACTCAAATATACATCCTACAAAAAAATACTCGACAAAATCCAAAAAAATCGATGTTGGTTTCAAATAAATTTATTAAAATTTGACACTTCCAACTACAATTTTTTCCCAATCCAAAAAATTGAAGTTATTTTCATCTAAATTTACTCAAATATAGATCCTACAACAAAAATACTCAACAAAATCCAAAAAAATCGAAGTTGGTTTCAAATAAATTTATTAAAATTTGACACTTCCAACTAAATTTTTTTTCACAATCCTAAAAATTGAAGTTATTTTCATAAAAATTTACTCTAATATAGACCCTACAACAAAAATACGCTACAAAATCCAAAAAAATCGAAGTTGGTTTCAAATAAATTTATTAAAATTTGACACTTCCAACTAAATTTTTTTCACAATCCAAAAAATTGAAGTTATTTTCATCTAAATTTACTCAAATATAGATCCTACAATAAAAGTACTCAACAAAATCCAAAATAATCCAAGTTGATTTCAAATAAATTTATTAAAATTTGACAAAAATTGTGACAAAATCCAAAAAATCGAAGTTAATTTCAACTGAAATTACTCAAATTAAGCTTCTCTATCCAAAAAACTCAACATAGTCGAGGAAAATCGAAGTTGGTTTCAAATAAATTTATTAAAATTTGACACTTCCAACTAAAATTTTTTTTCACAATGCAATAAATTGTCGATTTTTTCATCTAAATTTACTCAAATATTCATCCTACAAACAAAAATATTCAACAAAATCCAAAAAAATCGAAGTTGGTTTCAAATAAATTTATTAAAATTTGACATTTCCAACTAAAATTTTTTTCACAATCCTAGAAATTTAAGTTATTTTCATAAAAAATTACTCTAATATAGACCCTACAACAAAAATACGCTACAAAATCCAAAAAATCGAAGTTGGTTTCAAATAAATTTATTAAAATTTGACACTTCCAACTAAAATTTTTTTTCACAATCCAATAAATTGTCGTTATTTTCATCTAAATTTACTCAAATATACATCCTACAACAAAAATACTCAACTAAATCCAAAAAAATCGAAGTTGGTTTCAAATAAATTTATTAAAATTTGACACTTCCAACTAAATTTTTTTCACAATCCAAAAAATTGAAGTTATTTTCATCTAAATTTACTCAAATATAGATCCTACAACAAAAATACTCAACTAAATAAAAAAAAATCGCAGTTGGTTTCAAATAAATTTATTAAAATTTGACACTTCCAACTAAAATTTTTTTTCACAATCCAATAAATTGTCGTTATTTTCATCTAAATTTACTCAAATATACATCCTACAACAAAAATACTCAAATAAAACCAAAAAAATCGAAGTTGGTTTCAAATAAATTTATTAAAATTTGACACTTCCAAGTAAAATTTTTTTCACATTCCTAAAAATTGAAGTTATTTTCATCTAAATTTATTCAAATATAGACCCTACAACAAAAATACTCAACAAAATCCAACAAAATCGAAGCTGGTTTCAAATAAATTTATTAAAATTTGACACTTCCAACTAAAATTTTTTTCTCATTCCTTAAAATTGTAGTTATTTTCCACTAAATTTACTCAAATATACATCCTACAACAGAAATACTCGACAAAATCCAAAAAAATCGAAGTTGGTTTCAATTAAATTTATTAAAATTTGACACTTCCAACTAAATTTTTTTTCACAATCCTAAAAATTGAAGTTATTTTCATCAAAATTTACTCTAATATAGACCCTACAACAAAAATACGCTACAAAATCCAAAAAATCGAAGTTGGTTTCAAATAAATTTATTAAAATTTGACACTTCCAACAAAAATATGTTTTCACAATCCAATAAATTGTCGTTATTTTCATTTAAATTTACTCAAATATACATCCTACAACACAAATACTCAACAAAATCCAAAAAAATCGAAGTTGGTTTCAAATAAATTTATTAAAATTTGACACTTCCAACTAAAAATTTTTCTCAATCCTTAAAATTGAAGTTATTTTCATCTAAATTTACTCAAATATAGATCCTACAACAAAAATACTCAACAAAATCCAAAAAAATCGAAGTTGGTTTCAAATAAATTTATTAAAATTTGACACTTCCAACTAAATTTTTTTTCACAATCCTAAAAATTGAAGTTATTTTCATAAAAATTTACTCTAATATAGACCCTACAACAGAAATACTCGACAAAATCCAAAAAAATCGAAGTTGGTTTCAATTAAATTTATTAAAATTTGACACTTCCAACTAAATTTTTTTTCACATTCCTAAAAATTGAAGTTATTTTCATCTAAATTTATTCAAATATAGACCCTACAACAAAAATACTCAACAAAATCCAACAAAATCGAAGCTGGTTTCAAATAAATTTATTAAAATTTGACACTTCCAACTAAAATTTTTTTCTCATTCCTTAAAATTGTAGTTATTTTCCACTAAATTTACTCAAATATACATCCTACAACAGAAATACTCGACAAAATCCAAAAAAATCGAAGTTGGTTTCAATTAAATTTATTAAAATTTGACACTTCCAACTAAATTTTTTTTCACAATCCTAAAAATTGAAGTTATTTTCATCAAAATTTACTCTAATATAGACCCTACAACAAAAATACGCTACAAAATCCAAAAAATCGAAGTTGGTTTCAAATAAATTTATTAAAATTTGACACTTCCAACTAAAATTTTTTTTCATAATCCAATAAATTGTCGTTATTTTTATCTAAATTTACTCAAATATACATCCTACAACACAAATACTCAACAAAATCCAAAAAAATCGAAGTTGGTTTCAAATAAATTTATTAAAATTTGACACTTCCAACTAAAATTTTTTTTCACAATCCAAAAAATTGTCGTTATTTTCATCTAAATTTAATCAAATATACATCCAACAACAAAAATACTCGACAAAATCCAAAAAAATCGAAGTTGGTTTCAAATAAATTTATTAAAATTTGACACATCCAACTAAAATTTTTTTTCACAATCCAAAAAATTGTCGTTATTTTCATCTAAATTTACTCAAATATACATCCAACAACAAAAATACTCGACAAAATCCAAAAAAATCGAAGTTGGTTTCAAATAAATTTATTAAAATTTGACACTTCCAACTAAAATTTTTTTTCACAATCCAAAAAATTGTCTTTATTTTCATCTAAATTTACTCAAATATACATCCTACAAAAAAATACTCGACAAAATCCAAAAAAATCGATGTTGGTTTCAAATAAATTTATTAAAATTTGACACTTCCAAGTAAAATTTTTTTCACATTCCTAAAAATTGAAGTTATTTTCATCTAAATTTATTCAAATATAGACCCTACAACAAAAATACTCAACAAAATCCAAAATAATCCAAGTTGATTTCAAATAAATTTATTAAAATTTGACAAAAATCGTGACAAAATCCAAAAAATCGAAGTTAATTTCAACTGACATTACTCAAATTAAGCTTCTCTATCAAAAAAACTCAACATAGTCGAGGAAAATCGAAGTTGGTTTCAAATAAATTTTTTAAAATTTGACACTTCCAACTAAAATTTTTTTTCACAATGCAATAAATTGTCGATATTTTCATCTAAATTTACTCAAATATTCATCCTACAGACAAAAATACTCAACAAAATCCAAAAAAATCGAAGTTGGTTTCAAATAAATTTATTAAAATTTGACACTTCCAACTAAAATTTTTTTCACAATCCTAAAAATTGAAGTTATTTTCATAAAAAATTACTCTAATATAGACCCTACAACAAAAATACTCAACAAAATCCAAAAAAATCGAAGCTGGTTTCAAATAAATTTATTAAAATTTGACACTTCCAACTAAAATTTTTGTTCACAATCCAATAAATTGTCGTTATTTTCATCTAAATTTACTCAAATATACATCCTACAACAAAAATACTCAACTAAATCCAAAAAAATCGAAGTTGGTTTCAAATAAATTTATTAAAATTTGACACTTCCAACTAAATTTTTTTCATAATCCAAAAAATTGAAGTTATTTTCATCTAAATTTACTCAAATATAGATCCTACAACAAAAATACTCAACTAAATCCAAAAAAATCGAAGTTGGTTTCAAATAAATTTATTAAAATTTGACACTTCCAACTAAATTTTTTTCATAATCCAAAAAATTGTCGTTATTTTCATCTAAATTTACTCAAATATACATCCTACAACAAAAATACGCTACAAAATCCAAAAAATCGAAGTTGGTTTCAAATAAATTTATTAAAATTTGACACTTCCAACTAAAATTTTTTTTCACAATGCAATAAATTGTCGATTTTTTCATCTAAATTTACTCAAATATTCATCCTACAAACAAAAATATTCAACAAAATCCAAAAAAATCGAAGTTGGTTTCAAATAAATTTATTAAAATTTGACATTTCCAACTAAAATTTTTTTCACAATCCTAGAAATTTAAGTTATTTTCATAAAAAATTACTCTAATATAGACCCTACAACAAAAATACGCTACAAAATCCAAAAAAACGAAGTTGGTTTCAAATAAATTTATTAAAATTTGACACTTCCAACTAAAATTTTTTTTCACAATCCAATAAATTGTCGTTATTTTCATCTAAATTTACTCAAATATACATCCTACAACAAAAATACTCAACTAAATCCAAAAAAATCGAAGTTGGTTTCAAATAAATTTATTAAAATTTGACACTTCCAACTAAATTTTTTTCACAATCCAAAAAATTGAAGTTATTTTCATCTAAATTTACTCAAATATAGATCCTACAACAAAAATACTCAACTAAATAAAAAAAAATCGCAGTTGGTTTCAAATAAATTTATTAAAATTTGACACTTCCAACAAAAATTTTTTTTCACAATCCAATAAATTGTCGTTATTTTCATCTAAATTTACTCAAATATACATCCTACAACAAAAATACTCAAATAAAACCAAAAAAATCGAAGTTGGTTTCAAATAAATTTATTAAAATTTGACACTTCCAAGTAAAATTTTTTTCACATTCCTAAAAATTGAAGTTATTTTCATCTAAATTTATTCAAATATAGACCCTACAACAAAAATACTCAACAAAATCCAACAAAATCGAAGCTGGTTTCAAATAAATTTATTAAAATTTGACACTTCCAACTAAAATTTTTTTCTCATTCCTTAAAATTGTAGTTATTTTCCACTAAATTTACTCAAATATACATCCTACAACAGAAATACTCGACAAAATCCAAAAAAATCGAAGTTGGTTTCAATTAAATTTATTAAAATTTGACACTTCCAACTAAATTTTTTTTCACAATCCTAAAAATTGAAGTTATTTTCATCAAAATTTACTCTAATATAGACCCTACAACAAAAATACGCTACAAAATCCAAAAAATCGAAGTTGGTTTCAAATAAATTTATTAAAATTTGACACTTCCAACAAAAATATGTTTTCACAATCCAATAAATTGTCGTTATTTTCATTTAAATTTACTCAAATATACATCCTACAACACAAATACTCAACAAAATCCAAAAAAATCGAAGTTGGTTTCAAATAAATTTATTAAAATTTGACACTTCCAACTAAAAATTTTTCTCAATCCTTAAAATTGAAGTTATTTTCATCTAAATTTACTCAAATATAGATCCTACAACAAAAATACTCAACAAAATCCAAAAAAATCGAAGTTGGTTTCAAATAAATTTATTAAAATTTGACACTTCCAACTAAATTTTTTTTCACAATCCTAAAAATTGAAGTTATTTTCATAAAAATTTACTCTAATATAGACCCTACAACAAAAATACGCTTCAAAATCCAAAAAATCGAAGTTGGTTTCAAATAAATTTATTAAAATTTGACACTTCCAACTAAAATTTTTTTTCATAATCCAATAAATTGTCGTTATTTTCATCTAAATTTACTCAAATATACATCCTACAACACAAATACTCAACAAAATCCAAAAAAATCGAAGTTGGTTTCAAATAAATTTATTAAAATTTGACACTTCCAACTAAAAATTTTTTCTCAATCCTTAAAATTGAAGTTATTTTCATCTAAATTTACTCAAATATAGATCCTACAACAAAAATACTCAACAAAATCCAAAAAAATCGAAGTTGGTTTCAAATAAATTTATTAAAATTTGACACTTCCAACTAAATTTTTTTCACAATCCAAAAAATTGAAGTTATTTTCATCTAAATTTACTCAAATATAGATCCTACAATAAAAGTACTCAACAAAATCCAAAATAATCCAAGTTGATTTCAAATAAATTTATTAAAATTTGACACTTCCAACTAAAATTTTTTTTCACAATCCAAAAAATTGTCGTTATTTTCATCTAAATTTACTCAAATATACATCCTACAAAAAAATACTCGACAAAATCCAAAAAAATCGATGTTGGTTTCAAATAAATTTATTAAAATTTGACACTTCCAACTACAATTTTTTCCCAATCCAAAAAATTGAAGTTATTTTCATCTAAATTTACTCAAATATAGATCCTACAACAAAAATACTCAACAAAATCCAAAAAAATCGAAGTTGGTTTCAAATAAATTTATTAAAATTTGACACTTCCAACTAATTTTTTTTCACAATCCTAAAAATTGAAGTTATTTTCATAAAAATTTACTCTAATATAGACCCTACAACAAAAATACGCTACAAAATCCAAAAAATCGAAGTTGGTTTCAAATAAATTTATTAAAATTTGACACTTCCAACTAAAATTTTTTTTCACAATCCAATAAATTGTCGTTATTTTCATCTAAATTTACTCAAATATACATCCTACAACACAAATACTCAACAAAATCCAAAAAAATCGAAGTTGGTTTCAAATAAATTTATTAAAATTTGACATTTCCAACTAAAAATTTTTTCTCAATCCTTAAAATTGAAGTTATTTTCATCTAAATTTACTCAAATATAGATCCTACAACAAAAATACTCAACAAAATCCAAAAAAATCGAAGTTGGTTTCAAATAAATTTATTAAAATTTGACACTTCCAACTAAAATTTTTTTTCACAATCCAAAAAATTGTCGTTATTTTCATCTAAATTTAATCAAATATACATCCAACAACAAAAATACTCGACAAAATCCAAAAAAATCGAAGTTGGTTTCAAATAAATTTATTAAAATTTGACACTTCCAACTAAAATTTTTTTTCACAATCCAAAAAATTGTCGTTATTTTCATCTAAATTTACTCAAATATACATCCTACAAAAAAATACTCGACAAAATCCAAAAAAATCGATGTTGGTTTCAAATAAATTTATTTAAATTTGACACTTCCAACTACAATTTTTTCCCAATCCAAAAAATTGAAGTTATTTTCATCTAAATTTACTCAAATATACATCCTACAACAAAAATACTCAACTAAATCCAAAAAAATCGAAGTTGGTTTCAAATAAATTTATTAAAATTTGACACTTTCAACTAAATTTTTTTCACAATCCAAAAAATTGAAGTTATTTTCATCTAAATTTACTCAAATATAGATCCTACAATAAAAGTACTCAACAAAATCCAAAATAATCCAAGTTGATTTCAAATAAATTTATTAAAATTTGACAAAAATTGTGACAAAATCCAAAAAATCGAAGTTAATTTCAACTGAAATTACTCAAATTAAGCTTCTCTATCCAAAAAACTCAACATAGTCGAGGAAAATCGAAGTTGGTTTCAAATAAATTTATTAAAATTTGGCACTTCCAACTAAAATTTTTTTTCACAATGCAATAAATTGTCGATTTTTTCATCTAAATTTACTCAAATATTCATTCTACAAACAAAAATATTCAACAAAATCCAAAAAAATCGAAGTTGGTTTCAAATAAATTTATTAAAATTTTACACTTCCAACTAAAATTTTTTTCACAATCCTAGAAATTTAAGTTATTTTCATAAAAAATTACTCTAATATAGACCCTACAACAAAAATACTCAACAAAATCCAAAAAAATCGAAGCTGGTTTCAAATAAAATTATTAAAATTTGACACTTCCAACTAAAATTTTTTTTCACGATCCAATAAATTGTCGTTATTTTCATCTAAATTTACTCAAATATACATCCTACAACAAAAATACTCAACTAAATCCAAAAAAATCGAAGTTGGTTTCAAATAAATTTATTAAAATTTGACACTTCCAACTAAATTTTTTTCACAATCCAAAAAATTGAAGTTATTTTCATCTAAATTTACTCAAATATAGATCCTACAACAAAAATACTCAACTAAATCAAAAAAAATCGCCGTTGGTTTCAAATAAATTTATTAAAATTTGACACTTCCAACTAAAATTTTTTTTCACAATCCAATAAATTGTCGTTATTTTCATCTAAATTTACTCAAATATACATCCTACAACAAAAATACTCGACAAAATCCAAAAAAATCGAAGTTGGTTTCAAATAAATTTATTAAAATTTGACACTTCCAACTAAAATTTTTTTTCACAATCCAAAAAATTGTCGTTATTTTCATCTAAATTTACTCAAATATACATCCTACAACAAAAATACTCAACTAAATCCAAAAAAATCGAAGTTGGTTTCAAATAAATTTATTAAAATTTGACACTTCCAACTAAATTTTTTTCACAATCCAAAAAATTGAAGTTATTTTCATCTAAATTTACTCAAATATAGATCCTACAACAAAAATACTCAACTAAATAAAAAAAAATCGCAGTTGGTTTCAAATAAATTTATTAAAATTTGACACTTCCAACTAAAATTTTTTTTCACAATCCAATAAATTGTCGTTATTTTCATCTAAATTTACTCAAATATACATCCTACAACAAAAATACTCAAATAAAACCAAAAAAATCGAAGTTGGTTTCAAATAAATTTATTAAAATTTGACACTTCCAAGTAAAATTTTTTTCACATTCCTAAAAATTGAAGTTATTTTCATCTAAATTTATTCAAATATAGACCCTACAACAAAAATACTCAACAAAATCCAACAAAATCGAAGCTGGTTTCAAATAAATTTATTAAAATTTGACACTTCCAACTAAAATTTTTTTCTCATTCCTTAAAATTGTAGTTATTTTCCACTAAATTTACTCAAATATACATCCTACAACAGAAATACTCGACAAAATCCAAAAAAATCGAAGTTGGTTTCAATTAAATTTATTAAAATTTGACACTTCCAACTAAATTTTTTTTCACAATCCTAAAAATTGAAGTTATTTTCATCAAAATTTACTCTAATATAGACCCTACAACAAAAATACGCTACAAAATCCAAAAAATCGAAGTTGGTTTCAAATAAATTTATTAAAATTTGACACTTCCAACAAAAATATGTTTTCACAATCCAATAAATTGTCGTTATTTTCATTTAAATTTACTCAAATATACATCCTACAACACAAATACTCAACAAAATCCAAAAAAATCGAAGTTGGTTTCAAATAAATTTATTAAAATTTGACACTTCCAACTAAAAATTTTTCTCAATCCTTAAAATTGAAGTTATTTTCATCTAAATTTACTCAAATATAGATCCTACAACAAAAATACTCAACAAAATCCAAAAAAATCGAAGTTGGTTTCAAATAAATTTATTAAAATTTGACACTTCCAACTAAATTTTTTTTCACAATCCTAAAAATTGAAGTTATTTTCATAAAAATTTACTCTAATATAGACCCTACAACAGAAATACTCGACAAAATCCAAAAAAATCGAAGTTGGTTTCAATTAAATTTATTAAAATTTGACACTTCCAACTAAATTTTTTTTCACATTCCTAAAAATTGAAGTTATTTTCATCTAAATTTATTCAAATATAGACCCTACAACAAAAATACTCAACAAAATCCAACAAAATCGAAGCTGGTTTCAAATAAATTTATTAAAATTTGACACTTCCAACTAAAATTTTTTTCTCATTCCTTAAAATTGTAGTTATTTTCCACTAAATTTACTCAAATATACATCCTACAACAGAAATACTCGACAAAATCCAAAAAAATCGAAGTTGGTTTCAATTAAATTTATTAAAATTTGACACTTCCAACTAAATTTTTTTTCACAATCCTAAAAATTGAAGTTATTTTCATCAAAATTTACTCTAATATAGACCCTACAACAAAAATACGCTACAAAATCCAAAAAATCGAAGTTGGTTTCAAATAAATTTATTAAAATTTGACACTTCCAACTAAAATTTTTTTTCATAATCCAATAAATTGTCGTTATTTTCATCTAAATTTACTCAAATATACATCCTACAACACAAATACTCAACAAAATCCAAAAAAATCGAAGTTGGTTTCAAATAAATTTATTAAAATTTGACACTTCCAACTAAAATTTTTTTTCACAATCCAAAAAATTGTCGTTATTTTCATCTAAATTTAATCAAATATACATCCAACAACAAAAATACTCGACAAAATCCAAAAAAATCGAAGTTGGTTTCAAATAAATTTATTAAAATTTGACACATCCAACTAAAATTTTTTTTCACAATCCAAAAAATTGTCGTTATTTTCATCTAAATTTACTCAAATATACATCCAACAACAAAAATACTCGACAAAATCCAAAAAAATCGAAGTTGGTTTCAAATAAATTTATTAAAATTTGACACTTCCAACTAAAATTTTTTTTCACAATCCAAAAAATTGTCTTTATTTTCATCTAAATTTACTCAAATATACATCCTACAAAAAAATACTCGACAAAATCCAAAAAAATCGATGTTGGTTTCAAATAAATTTATTAAAATTTGACACTTCCAAGTAAAATTTTTTTCACATTCCTAAAAATTGAAGTTATTTTCATCTAAATTTATTCAAATATAGACCCTACAACAAAAATACTCAACAAAATCCAAAATAATCCAAGTTGATTTCAAATAAATTTATTAAAATTTGACAAAAATCGTGACAAAATCCAAAAAATCGAAGTTAATTTCAACTGACATTACTCAAATTAAGCTTCTCTATCAAAAAAACTCAACATAGTCGAGGAAAATCGAAGTTGGTTTCAAATAAATTTTTTAAAATTTGACACTTCCAACTAAAATTTTTTTTCACAATGCAATAAATTGTCGATATTTTCATCTAAATTTACTCAAATATTCATCCTACAGACAAAAATACTCAACAAAATCCAAAAAAATCGAAGTTGGTTTCAAATAAATTTATTAAAATTTGACACTTCCAACTAAAATTTTTTTCACAATCCTAAAAATTGAAGTTATTTTCATAAAAAATTACTCTAATATAGACCCTACAACAAAAATACTCAACAAAATCCAAAAAAATCGAAGCTGGTTTCAAATAAATTTATTAAAATTTGACACTTCCAACTAAAATTTTTGTTCACAATCCAATAAATTGTCGTTATTTTCATCTAAATTTACTCAAATATACATCCTACAACAAAAATACTCAACTAAATCCAAAAAAATCGAAGTTGGTTTCAAATAAATTTATTAAAATTTGACACTTCCAACTAAATTTTTTTCATAATCCAAAAAATTGAAGTTATTTTCATCTAAATTTACTCAAATATAGATCCTACAACAAAAATACTCAACTAAATCCAAAAAAATCGAAGTTGGTTTCAAATAAATTTATTAAAATTTGACACTTCCAACTAAATTTTTTTCATAATCCAAAAAATTGTCGTTATTTTCATCTAAATTTACTCAAATATACATCCTACAACAAAAATACGCTACAAAATCCAAAAAATCGAAGTTGGTTTCAAATAAATTTATTAAAATTTGACACTTCCAACTAAAATTTTTTTTCACAATGCAATAAATTGTCGATTTTTTCATCTAAATTTACTCAAATATTCATCCTACAAACAAAAATATTCAACAAAATCCAAAAAAATCGAAGTTGGTTTCAAATAAATTTATTAAAATTTGACATTTCCAACTAAAATTTTTTTCACAATCCTAGAAATTTAAGTTATTTTCATAAAAAATTACTCTAATATAGACCCTACAACAAAAATACGCTACAAAATCCAAAAAAACGAAGTTGGTTTCAAATAAATTTATTAAAATTTGACACTTCCAACTAAAATTTTTTTTCACAATCCAATAAATTGTCGTTATTTTCATCTAAATTTACTCAAATATACATCCTACAACAAAAATACTCAACTAAATCCAAATAAATCGAAGTTGGTTTCAAATAAATTTATTAAAATTTGACACTTCCAACTAAATTTTTTTCACAATCCAAAAAATTGAAGTTATTTTCATCTAAATTTACTCAAATATAGATCCTACAACAAAAATACTCAACTAAATAAAAAAAAATCGCAGTTGGTTTCAAATAAATTTATTAAAATTTGACACTTCCAACAAATTTTTTTTTTCACAATCCAATAAATTGTCGTTATTTTCATCTAAATTTACTCAAATATACATCCTACAACAAAAATACTCAAATAAAACCAAAAAAATCGAAGTTGGTTTCAAATAAATTTATTAAAATTTGACACTTCCAAGTAAAATTTTTTTCACATTCCTAAAAATTGAAGTTATTTTCATCTAAATTTATTCAAATATAGACCCTACAACAAAAATACTCAACAAAATCCAACAAAATCGAAGCTGGTTTCAAATAAATTTATTAAAATTTGACACTTCCAACTAAAATTTTTTTCTCATTCCTTAAAATTGTAGTTATTTTCCACTAAATTTACTCAAATATACATCCTACAACAGAAATACTCGACAAAATCCAAAAAAATCGAAGTTGGTTTCAATTAAATTTATTAAAATTTGACACTTCCAACTAAATTTTTTTTCACAATCCTAAAAATTGAAGTTATTTTCATCAAAATTTACTCTAATATAGACCCTACAACAAAAATACGCTACAAAATCCAAAAAATCGAAGTTGGTTTCAAATAAATTTATTAAAATTTGACACTTCCAACAAAAATATGTTTTCACAATCCAATAAATTGTCGTTATTTTCATTTAAATTTACTCAAATATACATCCTACAACACAAATACTCAACAAAATCCAAAAAAATCGAAGTTGGTTTCAAATAAATTTATTAAAATTTGACACTTCCAACTAAAAATTTTTCTCAATCCTTAAAATTGAAGTTATTTTCATCTAAATTTACTCAAATATAGATCCTACAACAAAAATACTCAACAAAATCCAAAAAAATCGAAGTTGGTTTCAAATAAATTTATTAAAATTTGACACTTCCAACTAAATTTTTTTTCACAATCCTAAAAATTGAAGTTATTTTCATAAAAATTTACTCTAATATAGACCCTACAACAAAAATACGCTTCAAAATCCAAAAAATCGAAGTTGGTTTCAAATAAATTTATTAAAATTTGACACTTCCAACTAAAATTTTTTTTCATAATCCAATAAATTGTCGTTATTTTCATCTAAATTTACTCAAATATACATCCTACAACACAAATACTCAACAAAATCCAAAAAAATCGAAGTTGGTTTCAAATAAATTTATTAAAATTTGACACTTCCAACTAAAAATTTTTTCTCAATCCTTAAAATTGAAGTTATTTTCATCTAAATTTACTCAAATATAGATCCTACAACAAAAATACTCAACAAAATCCAAAAAAATCGAAGTTGGTTTCAAATAAATTTATTAAAATTTGACACTTCCAACTAAATTTTTTTCACAATCCAAAAAATTGAAGTTATTTTCATCTAAATTTACTCAAATATAGATCCTACAATAAAAGTACTCAACAAAATCCAAAATAATCCAAGTTGATTTCAAATAAATTTATTAAAATTTGACACTTCCAACTAAAATTTTTTTTCACAATCCAAAAAATTGTCGTTATTTTCATCTAAATTTACTCAAATATACATCCTACAAAAAAATACTCGACAAAATCCAAAAAAATCGATGTTGGTTTCAAATAAATTTATTAAAATTTGACACTTCCAACTACAATTTTTTCCCAATCCAAAAAATTGAAGTTATTTTCATCTAAATTTACTCAAATATAGATCCTACAACAAAAATACTCAACAAAATCCAAAAAAATCGAAGTTGGTTTCAAATAAATTTATTAAAATTTGACACTTCCAACTAATTTTTTTTCACAATCCTAAAAATTGAAGTTATTTTCATAAAAATTTACTCTAATATAGACCCTACAACAAAAATACGCTACAAAATCCAAAAAATCGAAGTTGGTTTCAAATAAATTTATTAAAATTTGACACTTCCAACTAAAATTTTTTTTCACAATCCAATAAATTGTCGTTATTTTCATCTAAATTTACTCAAATATACATCCTACAACACAAATACTCAACAAAATCCAAAAAAATCGAAGTTGGTTTCAAATAAATTTATTAAAATTTGACATTTCCAACTAAAAATTTTTTCTCAATCCTTAAAATTGAAGTTATTTTCATCTAAATTTACTCAAATATAGATCCTACAACAAAAATACTCAACAAAATCCAAAAAAATCGAAGTTGGTTTCAAATAAATTTATTAAAATTTGACACTTCCAACTAAAATTTTTTTTCACAATCCAAAAAATTGTCGTTATTTTCATCTAAATTTAATCAAATATACATCCAACAACAAAAATACTCGACAAAATCCAAAAAAATCGAAGTTGGTTTCAAATAAATTTATTAAAATTTGACACTTCCAACTAAAATTTTTTTTCACAATCCAAAAAATTGTCGTTATTTTCATCTAAATTTACTCAAATATACATCCTACAAAAAAATACTCGACAAAATCCAAAAAAATCGATGTTGGTTTCAAATAAATTTATTTAAATTTGACACTTCCAACTACAATTTTTTCCCAATCCAAAAAATTGAAGTTATTTTCATCTAAATTTACTCAAATATACATCCTACAACAAAAATACTCAACTAAATCCAAAAAAATCGAAGTTGGTTTCAAATAAATTTATTAAAATTTGACACTTTCAACTAAATTTTTTTCACAATCTAAAAAATTGAAGTTATTTTCATCTAAATTTACTCAAATATAGATCCTACAATAAAAGTACTCAACAAAATCCAAAATAATCCAAGTTGATTTCAAATAAATTTATTAAAATTTGACAAAAATTGTGACAAAATCCAAAAAATCGAAGTTAATTTCAACTGAAATTACTCAAATTAAGCTTCTCTATCCAAAAAACTCAACATAGTCGAGGAAAATCGAAGTTGGTTTCAAATAAATTTATTAAAATTTGACACTTCCAACTAAAATTTTTTTTCACAATGCAATAAATTGTCGATTTTTTCATCTAAATTTACTCAAATATTCATCCTACAAACAAAAATATTCAACAAAATCCAAAAAAATCGAAGTTGGTTTCAAATAAATTTATTAAAATTTTACACTTCCAACTAAAATTTTTTTCACAATCCTAGAAATTTAAGTTATTTTCATAAAAAATTACTCTAATATAGACCCTACAACAAAAATACTCAACAAAATCCAAAAAAATCGAAGCTGGTTTCAAATAAAATTATTAAAATTTGACACTTCCAACTAAAATTTTTTTTCACAATCCAATAAATTGTCGTTATTTTCATCTAAATTTACTCAAATATACATCCTACAACAAAAATACTCAACTAAATCCAAAAAAATCGAAGTTGGTTTCAAATAAATTTATTAAAATTTGACACTTCCAACTAAATTTTTATCACAATCCAAAAAATTGAAGTTATTTTCATCTAAATTTACTCAAATATAGATCCTACAACAAAAATACTCAACTAAATCAAAAAAAATCGCAGTTGGTTTCAAATAAATTTATTAAAATTTGACACTTCCAACTAAAATTTTTTTTCACAATCCAATAAATTGTCGTTATTTTCATCTAAATTTACTCAAATATACATCCTACAACAAAAATACTCGACAAAATCCAAAAAAATCGAAGTTGGTTTCAAATAAATTTATTAAAATTTGACACTTCCAACTAAAATTTTTTTTCACAATCCAAAAAATTGTCGTTATTTTCATCTAAATTTACTCAAATATACATCCTACAAAAAAATACTCGACAAAATCCAAAAAAATCGATGTTGGTTTCAAATAAATTTATTAAAATTTGACACTTCCAACTACAATTTTTTCCCAATCCAAAAAATTGAAGTTATTTTCATCTAAATTTACTCAAATATACATCCTACAACAAAAATACTCAACTAAATCCAAAAAAATCGAAGTTGGTTTCAAATAAATTTATTAAAATTTGACACTTCCAACTAAATTTTTTTCACAATCCAAAAAATTGAAGTTATTTTCATCTAAATTTACTCAAATATAGATCCTACAATAAAAGTACTCAACAAAATCCAAAATAATCCAAGTTGATTTCAAATAAATTTATTAAAATTTGACAAAAATTGTGACAAAATCCAAAAAATCGAAGTTAATTTCAACTGAAATTACTCAAATTAAGCTTCTCTATCCAAAAAACTCAACATAGTCGAGGAAAATCGAAGTTGGTTTCAAATAAATTTATTAAAATTTGACACTTCCAACTAAAATTTTTTTTCACAATGCAATAAATTGTCGATTTTTTCATCTAAATTTACTCAAATATTCATCCTACAAACAAAAATATTCAACAAAATCCAAAAAAATCGAAGTTGGTTTCAAATAAATTTATTAAAATTTGACATTTCCAACTAAAATTTTTTTCACAATCCTAGAAATTTAAGTTATTTTCATAAAAAATTACTCTAATATAGACCCTACAACAAAAATACTCAACAAAATCCAAAAAAATCGAAGCTGGTTTCAAATAAAATTATTAAAATTTGACACTTCCAACTAAAATTTTTTTTCACAATCCAATAAATTGTCGTTATTTTCATCTAAATTTACTCAAATATACATCCTACAACAAAAATACTCAACTAAATCCAAAAAAATCGAAGTTGGTTTCAAATAAATTTATTAAAATTTGACACTTCCAACTAAATTTTTTTCACAATCCAAAAAATTGAAGTTATTTTCATCTAAATTTACTCAAATATAGATCCTACAACAAAAATACTCAACTAAATAAAAAAAAATCGCAGTTGGTTTCAAATAAATTTATTAAAATTTGACACTTCCAACTAAAATTTTTTTTCACAATCCAATAAATTGTCGTTATTTTCATCTAAATTTACTCAAATATACATCCTACAACAAAAATACTCAAATAAAACCAAAAAAATCGAAGTTGGTTTCAAATAAATTTATTAAAATTTGACACTTCCAAGTAAAATTTTTTTCACATTCCTAAAAATTGAAGTTATTTTCATCTAAATTTATTCAAATATAGACCCTACAACAAAAATACTCAACAAAATCCAACAAAATCGAAGCTGGTTTCAAATAAATTTATTAAAATTTGACACTTCCAACTAAAATTTTTTTCTCATTCCTTAAAATTGTAGTTATTTTCCACTAAATTTACTCAAATATACATCCTACAACAGAAATACTCGACAAAATCCAAAAAAATCGAAGTTGGTTTCAATTAAATTTATTAAAATTTGACACTTCCAACTAAATTTTTTTTCACAATCCTAAAAATTGAAGTTATTTTCATCAAAATTTACTCTAATATAGACCCTACAACAAAAATACGCTACAAAATCCAAAAAATCGAAGTTGGTTTCAAATAAATTTATTAAAATTTGACACTTCCAACAAAAATATGTTTTCACAATCCAATAAATTGTCGTTATTTTCATTTAAATTTACTCAAATATACATCCTACAACACAAATACTCAACAAAATCCAAAAAAATCGAAGTTGGTTTCAAATAAATTTATTAAAATTTGACACTTCCAACTAAAAATTTTTCTCAATCCTTAAAATTGAAGTTATTTTCATCTAAATTTACTCAAATATAGATCCTACAACAAAAATACTCAACAAAATCCAAAAAAATCGAAGTTGGTTTCAAATAAATTTATTAAAATTTGACACTTCCAACTAAATTTTTTTTCACAATCCTAAAAATTGAAGTTATTTTCATCAAAATTTACTCTAATATAGACCCTACAACAAAAATACGCTACAAAATCCAAAAAATCGAAGTTGGTTTCAAATAAATTTATTAAAATTTGACACTTCCAACAAAAATATGTTTTCACAATCCAATAAATTGTCGTTATTTTCATTTAAATTTACTCAAATATACATCCTACAACACAAATACTCAACAAAATCCAAAAAAATCGAAGTTGGTTTCAAATAAATTTATTAAAATTTGACACTTCCAACTAAAAATTTTTCTCAATCCTTAAAATTGAAGTTATTTTCATCTAAATTTACTCAAATATAGATCCTACAACAAAAATACTCAACAAAATCCAAAAAAATCGAAGTTGGTTTCAAATAAATTTATTAAAATTTGACACTTCCAACTAAATTTTTTTCACAATCCAAAAAATTGAAGTTATTTTCATCTAAATTTACTCAAATATAGATCCTACAATAAAAGTACTCAACAAAATCCAAAATAATCCAAGTTGATTTCAAATAAATTTATTAAAATTTGACACTTCCAACTAAAATTTTTTTTCACAATCCAAAAAATTGTCGTTATTTTCATCTAAATTTACTCAAATATACATCCTACAAAAAAATACTCGACAAAATCCAAAAAAATCGATGTTGGTTTCAAATAAATTTATTAAAATTTGACACTTCCAACTACAATTTTTTCCCAATCCAAAAAATTGAAGTTATTTTCATCTAAATTTACTCAAATATAGATCCTACAACAAAAATACTCAACAAAATCCAAAAAAATCGAAGTTGGTTTCAAATAAATTTATTAAAATTTGACACTTCCAACTAAATTTTTTTTCACAATCCTAAAAATTGAAGTTATTTTCATAAAAATTTACTCTAATATAGACCCTACAACAAAAATACGCTACAAAATCCAAAAAATCGAAGTTGGTTTCAAATAAATTTAATAAAATTTGACACTTCCAACTAAAATTTTTTTTCACAATCCAATAAATTGTCGTTATTTTCATCTAAATTTACTCAAATATACATCCTACAACACAAATACTCAACAAAATCCAAAAAAATCGAAGTTGGTTTCAATTAAATTTATTAAAATTTGACACTTCCAACTAAATTTTTTTTCACAATCCTAAAAATTGAAGTTATTTTCATCAAAATTTACTCTAATATAGACCCTACAACAAAAATACGCTACAAAATCCAAAAAATCGAAGTTGGTTTCAAATAAATTTATTAAAATTTGACACTTCCAACAAAAATATGTTTTCACAATCCAATAAATTGTCGTTATTTTCATTTAAATTTACTCAAATATACATCCTACAACACAAATACTCAACAAAATCCAAAAAAATCGAAGTTGGTTTCAAATAAATTTATTAAAATTTGACACTTCCAACTAAAAATTTTTCTCAATCCTTAAAATTGAAGTTATTTTCATCTAAATTTACTCAAATATAGATCCTACAACAAAAATACTCAACAAAATCCAAAAAAATCGAAGTTGGTTTCAAATAAATTTATTAAAATTTGACACTTCCAACTAAATTTTTTTTCACAATCCTAAAAATTGAAGTTATTTTCATCAAAATTTACTCTAATATAGACCCTACAACAAAAATACGCTACAAAATCCAAAAAATCGAAGTTGGTTTCAAATAAATTTATTAAAATTTGACACTTCCAACAAAAATATGTTTTCACAATCCAATAAATTGTCGTTATTTTCATTTAAATTTACTCAAATATACATCCTACAACACAAATACTCAACAAAATCCAAAAAAATCGAAGTTGGTTTCAAATAAATTTATTAAAATTTGACACTTCCAACTAAAAATTTTTCTCAATCCTTAAAATTGAAGTTATTTTCATCTAAATTTACTCAAATATAGATCCTACAACAAAAATACTCAACAAAATCCAAAAAAATCGAAGTTGGTTTCAAATAAATTTATTAAAATTTGACACTTCCAACTAAATTTTTTTCACAATCCAAAAAATTGAAGTTATTTTCATCTAAATTTACTCAAATATAGATCCTACAATAAAAGTACTCAACAAAATCCAAAATAATCCAAGTTGATTTCAAATAAATTTATTAAAATTTGACACTTCCAACTAAAATTTTTTTTCACAATCCAAAAAATTGTCGTTATTTTCATCTAAATTTACTCAAATATACATCCTACAAAAAAATACTCGACAAAATCCAAAAAAATCGATGTTGGTTTCAAATAAATTTATTAAAATTTGACACTTCCAACTACAATTTTTTCCCAATCCAAAAAATTGAAGTTATTTTCATCTAAATTTACTCAAATATAGATCCTACAACAAAAATACTCAACAAAATCCAAAAAAATCGAAGTTGGTTTCAAATAAATTTATTAAAATTTGACACTTCCAACTAAATTTTTTTTCACAATCCTAAAAATTGAAGTTATTTTCATAAAAATTTACTCTAATATAGACCCTACAACAAAAATACGCTACAAAATCCAAAAAATCGAAGTTGGTTTCAAATAAATTTAATAAAATTTGACACTTCCAACTAAAATTTTTTTTCACAATCCAATAAATTGTCGTTATTTTCATCTAAATTTACTCAAATATACATCCTACAACACAAATACTCAACAAAATCCAAAAAAATCGAAGTTGGTTTCAAATAAATTTATTAAAATTTGACATTTCCAACTAAAAATTTTTTCTCAATCCTTAAAATTGAAGTTATTTTCATCTAAATTTACTCAAATATAGATCCTACAACAAAAATACTCAACAAAATCCAAAAAAATCGAAGTTGGTTTCAAATAAATTTATTAAAATTTGACACTTCCAACTAAAATTTTTTTTCACAATCCAAAAAATTGTCGTTATTTTCATCTAAATTTAATCAAATATACATCCAACAACAAAAATACTCGACAAAATCCAAAAAAATCGAAGTTGGTTTCAAATAAATTTATTAAAATTTGACACTTCCAACTAAAATTTTTTTTCACAATCCAAAAAATTGTCGTTATTTTCATCTAAATTTACTCAAATATACATCCTACAAAAAAATACTCGACAAAATCCAAAAAAATCGATGTTGGTTTCAAATAAATTTATTAAAATTTGACACTTCCAACTACAATTTTTTCCCAATCCAAAAAATTGAAGTTATTTTCATCTAAATTTACTCAAATATACATCCTACAACAAAAATACTCAACTAAATCCAAAAAAATCGAAGTTGGTTTCAAATAAATTTATTAAAATTTGACACTTCCAACTAAATTTTTTTCACAATCCAAAAAATTGAAGTTATTTTCATCTAAATTTACTCAAATATAGATCCTACAATAAAAGTACTCAACAAAATCCAAAATAATCCAAGTTGATTTCAAATAAATTTATTAAAATTTGACAAAAATTGTGACAAAATCCAAAAAATCGAAGTTAATTTCAACTGAAATTACTCAAATTAAGCTTCTCTATCCAAAAAACTCAACATAGTCGAGGAAAATCGAAGTTGGTTTCAAATAAATTTATTAAAATTTGACACTTCCAACTAAAATTTTTTTTCACAATGCAATAAATTGTCGATTTTTTCATCTAAATTTACTCAAATATTCATCCTACAAACAAAAATATTCAACAAAATCCAAAAAAATCGAAGTTGGTTTCAACTAAATTTATTAAAATTTGACATTTCCAACTAAAATTTTTTTCACAATCCTAGAAATTTAAGTTATTTTCATAAAAAATTACTCTAATATAGACCCTACAACAAAAATACGCTACAAAATCCAAAAAATCGAAGTTGGTTTCAAATAAATTTATTAAAATTTGACACTTCCAACTAAAATTTTTTTTCACAATCCAATAAATTGTCGTTATTTTCATCTAAATTTACTCAAATATACATCCTACAACAAAAATACTCAACTAAATCCAAAAAAATCGAAGTTGGTTTCAAATAAATTTATTAAAATTTGACACTTCCAACTAAATTTTTTTCACAATCCAAAAAATTGAAGTTATTTTCATCTAAATTTACTCAAATATAGATCCTACAATAAAAGTACTCAACAAAATCCAAAATAATCCAAGTTGATTTCAAATAAATTTATTAAAATTTGACACTTCCAACTAAAATTTTTTTTCACAATCCAAAAAATTGTCGTTATTTTCATCTAAATTTACTCAAATATACATCCTACAAAAAAATACTCGACAAAATCCAAAAAAATCGATGTTGGTTTCAAATAAATTTATTAAAATTTGACACTTCCAACTACAATTTTTTCCCAATCCAAAAAATTGAAGTTATTTTCATCTAAATTTACTCAAATATAGATCCTACAACAAAAATACTCAACAAAATCCAAAAAAATCGAAGTTGGTTTCAAATAAATTTATTAAAATTTGACACTTCCAACTAAATTTTTTTTCACAATCCTAAAAATTGAAGTTATTTTCATAAAAATTTACTCTAATATAGACCCTACAACAAAAATACGCTACAAAATCCAAAAAATCGAAGTTGGTTTCAAATAAATTTATTAAAATTTGACACTTCCAACTAAAATTTTTTTTCACAATCCAATAAATTGTCGTTATTTTCATCTAAATTTACTCAAATATACATCCTACAACACAAATACTCAACAAAATCCAAAAAAATCGAAGTTGGTTTCAAATAAATTTATTAAAATTTGACATTTCCAACTAAAAATTTTTTCTCAATCCTTAAAATTGAAGTTATTTTCATCTAAATTTACTCAAATATAGATCCTACAACAAAAATACTCAACAAAATCCAAAAAAATCGAAGTTGGTTTCAAATAAATTTATTAAAATTTGACACTTCCAACTAAAATTTTTTTTCACAATCCAAGAAATTGTCGTTATTTTCATCTAAATTTAATCAAATATACATCCAACAACAAAAATACTCGACAAAATCCAAAAAAATCGAAGTTGGTTTCAAATAAATTTATTAAAATTTGACACTTCCAACTAAAATTTTTTTTCACAATCCAAAAAATTGTCGTTATTTTCATCTAAATTTACTCAAATATACATCCTACAAAAAAATACTCGACAAAATCCAAAAAAATCGATGTTGGTTTCAAATAAATTTATTAAAATTTGACACTTCCAACTACAATTTTTTCCCAATCCAAAAAATTGAAGTTATTTTCATCTAAATTTACTCAAATATACATCCTACAACAAAAATACTCAACTAAATCCAAAAAAATCGAAGTTGGTTTCAAATAAATTTATTAAAATTTGACACTTCCAACTAAATTTTTTTCACAATCCAAAAAATTGAAGTTATTTTCATCTAAATTTACTCAAATATAGGTCCTACAACAAAAATACTCAACTAAATCCAAAAAAATCGAAGTTGGTTTCAAATAAATTTATTAAAATTTGACACTTCCAACTAAATTTTTTTCACAATCCAAAAAATTGAAGTTATTTTCATCTAAATTTACTCAAATATAGGTCCTACAACAAAAATACTCGACAAAATAAAAAAAAATCGAAGTTGGTTTCAAATAAATTTATTAAAATTTGACACTTCCAAGTAAAATTTTTTTCACATTCCTAAAAATTGAAGTTATTTTCATCTAAATTTATTCAAATATAGACCCTACAACAAAAATACTCAACAAAATCCAAAATAATCCATGTTGATTTCAATTAAATTTATTAAAATTTGGCAAAAATCGTGACAAAATCCAAAAAATCGAAGTTAATTTTAACTGAAATTACTCAAATTAGGCTTCTCTATCAAAAAAACTCAACATAGTCGAGAAAAATCGAAATTGGTTTCAAATAAATTTATTAAAATTTGACACTTCCAACTAAAATTTTTTTCACAATCCAAAAAATTGACTTATTTTCATCTAAATTTACTGAAATATAGATCCTAACACAACATACTCATCAAAATAAAAAAAAATCGAAGTTGGTTTCAAATAAATTTATTAAAATTTGACACTTCCAACTATAATTTTTTTTCACAATCCAAAAAAATTGTAGTTATTTTCAACTAAATTTACTCAAATATACATTCTACAACAGAAATACTCGACAAAATCCAAAAAAATCGAAGTTGGTTTCAAATAAATTTATTGACATTTGACACTTCCAACTAAATTTTTTTTCACAATCCTAAAAATTGAAGTTATTTTCATCAAAATTTACTCTAATATAGACCCTACAACAAAAATACGCTACAAAATCCAAAAAATCGAAGTTGGTTTCAAATAAATTTATTAAAATTTGACACTTCCAAGTAAAATTTTTTTCACATTCCTAAAAATTGAAGTTATTTTCATCTAAATTTATTCAAATATAGACCCTACAACAAAAATACTCAACAAAATCCAAAAAAATCGAAGCTGGTTTCAAATAAATTTATTAAAATTTGACACTTCCAACTAAAATTTTTTTCTCATTCCTTAAAATTGTAGTTATTTTCCACTAAATTTACTCAAATATACATCCTACAACAGAAATACTCGACAAAATCCAAAAAAATCGAAGTTGGTTTCAAATAAATTTATTAAAATTTGACACTTCCAACTAAATTTTTTTTCACAATCCTAAAAATTGAAGTTATTTTCATCAAAATTTACTCTAATATAGACCCTACAACAAAAATACGCTACAAAATCCAAAAAATCGAAGTTGGTTTCAAATAAATTTATTAAAATTTGACACTTCCAACTAAAATATGTTTTCACAATCCAATAAATTGTCGTTATTTTCATTTAAATTTACTCAAATATACATCCTACAACACAAATACTCAACAAAATCCAAAAAAATCGAAGTTGGTTTCAAATAAATTTATTAAAATTTGACACTTCCAACTAAAAATTTTTCTCAATCCTTAAAATTGAAGTTATTTTCATCTAAATTTACTCAAATATAGATCCTACAACAAAAATACTCAACAAAATCCAAAAAAATCGAAGTTGGTTTCAAATAAATTTATTAAAATTTGACACTTCCAACTAAATTTTTTTTCACAATCCTAAAAATTGAAGTTATTTTCATCTAAATTTACTCAAATATACATCCAACAACAAAAATACTCGACAAAATCCAAAAAAATCGAAGTTGGTTTCAAATAAATTTATTAAAATTTGACACTTCCAACTAAAATTTTTTTTCACAATCCAAAAAATTGTCGTTATTTTCATCTAAATTTACTCAAATATACATCCTACAAAAAAATACTCGACAAAATCCAAAAAAATCGATGTTGGTTTCAAATAAATTTATTAAAATTTGACACTTCCAACTACAATTTTTTCCCAATCCAAAAAATTGAAGTTATTTTCATCTAAATTTACTCCAATATACATCCTACAACAAAAATACTCAACTAAATCCAAAAAAATCGAAGTTGGTTTCAAATAAATTTATTAAAATTTGACACTTCCAACTAAATTTTTTTCACAATCCAAAAAAACGAAGTTATTTTCATCTAAATTTACTCAAATATACATCCTACGACAAAAATACTCAACTAAATCCAAAAAAATCGAAGCTGGTTTCAAATAAATTTATTAAAATTTGACACTTCCAACAAAAAATTTTTTTCACAATCCAATAAATTGTCGTTATTTTCATCTAAATTTACTCAAATATACATCCTACAACAAAAATACTCAACTAAATCCAAAAATATCGAAGTTGGTTTCAAATAAATTTATTAAAATTTGACACTTCCAACTAAATTTTTTTCACTATCCAAAAAATTGTCGTTATTTTCATCTAAATTTACTCAAATATACATCCAACAACAAAAATACTCGACAAAATCCAAAAAAATCGAAGTTGGTTTCAAATAAATTTATTAAAATTTGACACTTCCAACTAAAATTTTTTTTCACAATCCAAAAAATTGTCTTTATTTTCATCTAAATTTACTCAAATATACATCCTACAAAAAAATACTCGACAAAATCCAAAAAAATCGATGTTGGTTTCAAATAAATTTATTAAAATTTGACACTTCCAAGTAAAAATTTTTTCACATTCCTAAAAATTGAAGTTATTTTCATCTAAATTTATTCAAATATAGACCCTACAACAAAAATACTCAACAAAATCCAAAATAATCCAAGTTGATTTCAAATAAATTTATTAAAATTTGACAAAAATCGTGACAAAATCCAAAAAATCGAAGTTAATTTCAACTGACATTACTCAAATTTAGCTTCTCTATCAAAAAAACTCAACATAGTCGAGGAAAATCGAAGTTGGTTTCAAATAAATTTATTAAAATTTGACACTTCCAACTAAAATTTTTTTTCACAATGCAATAAATTGTCGATATTTTCATCTAAATTTACTCAAATATTCATCCTACAGACAAAAATACTCAACAAAATCCAAAAAAATCGAAGTTGGTTTCAAATAAATTTATTAAAATTTGACACTTCCAACTAAAATTTTTTTCACAATCCTAAAAATTGAAGTTATTTTCATCAAAAATTACTCTAATATAGACCCTACAACAAAAATACTCAACAAAATCCAAAAAAATCGAAGCTGGTTTCAAATAAATTTATTAAAATTTGACACTTCCAACTAAAATTTTTGTTCACAATCCAATAAATTGTCGTTATTTTCATCTAAATTTACTCAAATATACATCCTACAACAAAAATACTCAACTAAATCCAAAAAAATCGAAGTTGGTTTCAAATAAATTTATTAAAATTTGACACTTCCAACTAAATTTTTTTCATAATCCAAAAAATTGAAGTTATTTTCATCTAAATTTACTCAAATATAGATCCTACAACAAAAATACTCAACTAAATCCAAAAAAATCGAAGTTGGTTTCAAATAAATTTATTAAAATTTGACACTTCCAACTAAATTTTTTTCATAATCCAAAAAATTGTCGTTATTTTCATCTAAATTTACTCAAATATACATCCTACAACAAAAATACTCAACTAAATCCAAAAAAATCGAAGTTGGTTTCAAATAAATTTATTAAAATTTGACACTTCCAACTAAATTTTTTTCATAATCCAAAAAATTGAAGTTATTTTCATCTAAATTTACTCAAATATAGATCCTACAACAAAAATACTCAACTAAATCCAAAAAAATCGAAGTTGGTTTCAAATAAATTTATTAAAATTTGACACTTCCAACTAAATTTTTTTCATAATCCAAAAAATTGTCGTTATTTTCATCTAAATTTACTCAAATATACATCCTACAACAAAAATACTCAACTAAATCCAAAAAAATCGAAGTTGGTTTCAAATAAATTTATTAAAATTTGACACTTCCAACTAAAATTTTTTTCACAATCCTAAAAATTGAAGTTATTTTCATCAAAAATTACTCTAATATAGACCCTACAACAAAAATACTCAACAAAATCCAAAAAAATCGAAGCTGGTTTCAAATAAATTTATTAAAATTTGACACTTCCAACTAAAATTTTTGTTCACAATCCAATAAATTGTCGTTATTTTCATCTAAATTTACTCAAATATACATCCTACAACAAAAATACTCAACTAAATCCAAAAAAATCGAAGTTGGTTTCAAATAAATTTATTAAAATTTGACACTTCCAACTAAATTTTTTTCACAATCCAAAAAATTGAAGTTATTTTCATCTAAATTTACTCAAATATAGGTCCTACAACAAAAATACTCAACTAAATCCAAAAAAATCGAAGTTGGTTTCAAATAAATTTATTAAAATTTGACACTTCCAACTAAATTTTTTTCACAATCCAAAAAATTGAAGTTATTTTCATCTAAATTTACTCAAATATAGATCCTACAACAAAAATACTCAACTAAATCCAAAAAAATCGAAGGAGGTTTCAAAAAAATTTATTAAAATTTGACACTTCCAACTAAAATTTTTTTCTCATTCCTTAAAATTGAAGTTATTTTCATCTAAATTTACTCAAATATAGATCCTACAACAAAAATACTCAACAAAATCTAAAAAAATCGAAGTTGGTTTCAAATAAATTTATTAAAATTTAACACTTCCAACTAACATTTTATTCACAATCCAAAAAATAGTAGTTATTTTCCACTAAATTTACTCAAATACACATCCTACAACAAAAATACTCGACAAAATAAAAAAAAATCGAAGTTGGTTTCAAATAAATTTATTAAAATTTGACACTTCCAAGTAAAATTTTTTTCACATTCCTAAAAATTGAAGTTATTTTCATCTAAATTTATTCAAATATAGACCCTACAACAAAAATACTCAACAAAATCCAAAATAATCCATGTTGATTTCAATTAAATTTATTAAAATTTGGCAAAAATCGTGACAAAATCCAAAAAATCGAAGTTAATTTTAACTGAAATTACTCAAATTAGGCTTCTCTATCAAAAAAACTCAACATAGTCGAGAAAAATCGAAATTGGTTTCAAATAAATTTATTAAAATTTGACACTTCCAACTAAAATTTTTTTCACAATCCAAAAAATTGACTTATTTTCATCTAAATTTACTGAAATATAGATCCTAACACAACATACTCATCAAAATAAAAAAAATCGAAGTTGGTTTCAAATAAATTTATTAAAATTTGACACTTCCAACTATAATTTTTTTCACAATCCAAAAAAATTGTAGTTATTTTCAACTAAATTTACTCAAATATACATTCTACAACAGAAATACTCGACAAAATCCAAAAAAATCGAAGTTGGTTTCAAATAAATTTATTAACATTTGACACTTCCAACTAAATTTTTTTTCACAATCCTAAAAATTGAAGTTATTTTCATCAAAATTTACTCTAATATAGACCCTACAACAAAAATACGCTACAAAATCCAAAAAATCGAAGTTGGTTTCAAATAAATTTATTAAAATTTGACACTTCCAACTAAAATTTGTTTTCACAATTCAATAAGTTGTCGTTATTTTCATCTAAATTTACTCAAATATACATCCTACAACACAAATACTCAACAAAATCCAAAAAAATCGAAGTTGGTTTCAAATAAATTTATTAAAATTTGACACTTCCAACTAAAAATTTTTCTCAATCCTTAAAATTGAAGTTATTTTCATCTAAATTTACTCAAATATACATCCTACAACAAAAATACTCAACTAAATCCAAAAAAATCGAAGTTGGTTTCAAATAAATTTATTAAAATTTGACACTTCCAACTAAATTTTTTTCACAATCCAAAAAATTGAAGTTATTTTCATCTAAATTTACTCAAATATAGATCCTACAACAAAAATACTCAACTAAATAAAAAAAAATCGCAGTTGGTTTCAAATAAATTTATTAAAATTTGACACTTCCAACTAAAATTTTTTTTCACAATCCAATAAATTGTCGTTATTTTCATCTAAATTTACTCAAATATACATCCTACAACAAAAATACTCAAATAAAACCAAAAAAATCGAAGTTGGTTTCAAATAAATTTATTAAAATTTGACACTTCCAAGTAAAATTTTTTTCACATTCCTAAAAATTGAAGTTATTTTCATCTAAATTTATTCAAATATAGACCCTACAACAAAAATACTCAACAAAATCCAACAAAATCGAAGCTGGTTTCAAATAAATTTATTAAAATTTGACACTTCCAACTAAAATTTTTTTCTCATTCCTTAAAATTGTAGTTATTTTCCACTAAATTTACTCAAATATACATCCTACAACAGAAATACTCGACAAAATCCAAAAAAATCGAAGTTGGTTTCAATTAAATTTATTAAAATTTGACACTTCCAACTAAATTTTTTTTCACAATCCTAAAAATTGAAGTTATTTTCATCAAAATTTACTCTAATATAGACCCTACAACAAAAATACGCTACAAAATCCAAAAAATCGAAGTTGGTTTCAAATAAATTTATTAAAATTTGACACTTCCAACAAAAATATGTTTTCACAATCCAATAAATTGTCGTTATTTTCATTTAAATTTACTCAAATATACATCCTACAACACAAATACTCAACAAAATCCAAAAAAATCGAAGTTGGTTTCAAATAAATTTATTAAAATTTGACACTTCCAACTAAAAATTTTTCTCAATCCTTAAAATTGAAGTTATTTTCATCTAAATTTACTCAAATATAGATCCTACAACAAAAATACTCAACAAAATCCAAAAAAATCGAAGTTGGTTTCAAATAAATTTATTAAAATTTGACACTTCCAACTAAATTTTTTTTCACAATCCTAAAAATTGAAGTTATTTTCATCAAAATTTACTCTAATATAGACCCTACAACAAAAATACGCTACAAAATCCAAAAAATCGAAGTTGGTTTCAAATAAATTTATTAAAATTTGACACTTCCAACAAAAATATGTTTTCACAATCCAATAAATTGTCGTTATTTTCATTTAAATTTACTCAAATATACATCCTACAACACAAATACTCAACAAAATCCAAAAAAATCGAAGTTGGTTTCAAATAAATTTATTAAAATTTGACACTTCCAACTAAAAATTTTTCTCAATCCTTAAAATTGAAGTTATTTTCATCTAAATTTACTCAAATATAGATCCTACAACAAAAATACTCAACAAAATCCAAAAAAATCGAAGTTGGTTTCAAATAAATTTATTAAAATTTGACACTTCCAACTAAATTTTTTTCACAATCCAAAAAATTGAAGTTATTTTCATCTAAATTTACTCAAATATAGATCCTACAATAAAAGTACTCAACAAAATCCAAAATAATCCAAGTTGATTTCAAATAAATTTATTAAAATTTGACACTTCCAACTAAAATTTTTTTTCACAATCCAAAAAATTGTCGTTATTTTCATCTAAATTTACTCAAATATACATCCTACAAAAAAATACTCGACAAAATCCAAAAAAATCGATGTTGGTTTCAAATAAATTTATTAAAATTTGACACTTCCAACTACAATTTTTTCCCAATCCAAAAAATTGAAGTTATTTTCATCTAAATTTACTCAAATATAGATCCTACAACAAAAATACTCAACAAAATCCAAAAAAATCGAAGTTGGTTTCAAATAAATTTATTAAAATTTGACACTTCCAACTAAATTTTTTTTCACAATCCTAAAAATTGAAGTTATTTTCATAAAAATTTACTCTAATATAGACCCTACAACAAAAATACGCTACAAAATCCAAAAAATCGAAGTTGGTTTCAAATAAATTTAATAAAATTTGACACTTCCAACTAAAATTTTTTTTCACAATCCAATAAATTGTCGTTATTTTCATCTAAATTTACTCAAATATACATCCTACAACACAAATACTCAACAAAATCCAAAAAAATCGAAGTTGGTTTCAATTAAATTTATTAAAATTTGACACTTCCAACTAAATTTTTTTTCACAATCCTAAAAATTGAAGTTATTTTCATCAAAATTTACTCTAATATAGACCCTACAACAAAAATACGCTACAAAATCCAAAAAATCGAAGTTGGTTTCAAATAAATTTATTAAAATTTGACACTTCCAACAAAAATATGTTTTCACAATCCAATAAATTGTCGTTATTTTCATTTAAATTTACTCAAATATACATCCTACAACACAAATACTCAACAAAATCCAAAAAAATCGAAGTTGGTTTCAAATAAATTTATTAAAATTTGACACTTCCAACTAAAAATTTTTCTCAATCCTTAAAATTGAAGTTATTTTCATCTAAATTTACTCAAATATAGATCCTACAACAAAAATACTCAACAAAATCCAAAAAAATCGAAGTTGGTTTCAAATAAATTTATTAAAATTTGACACTTCCAACTAAATTTTTTTTCACAATCCTAAAAATTGAAGTTATTTTCATCAAAATTTACTCTAATATAGACCCTACAACAAAAATACGCTACAAAATCCAAAAAATCGAAGTTGGTTTCAAATAAATTTATTAAAATTTGACACTTCCAACAAAAATATGTTTTCACAATCCAATAAATTGTCGTTATTTTCATTTAAATTTACTCAAATATACATCCTACAACACAAATACTCAACAAAATCCAAAAAAATCGAAGTTGGTTTCAAATAAATTTATTAAAATTTGACACTTCCAACTAAAAATTTTTCTCAATCCTTAAAATTGAAGTTATTTTCATCTAAATTTACTCAAATATAGATCCTACAACAAAAATACTCAACAAAATCCAAAAAAATCGAAGTTGGTTTCAAATAAATTTATTAAAATTTGACACTTCCAACTAAATTTTTTTCACAATCCAAAAAATTGAAGTTATTTTCATCTAAATTTACTCAAATATAGATCCTACAATAAAAGTACTCAACAAAATCCAAAATAATCCAAGTTGATTTCAAATAAATTTATTAAAATTTGACACTTCCAACTAAAATTTTTTTTCACAATCCAAAAAATTGTCGTTATTTTCATCTAAATTTACTCAAATATACATCCTACAAAAAAATACTCGACAAAATCCAAAAAAATCGATGTTGGTTTCAAATAAATTTATTAAAATTTGACACTTCCAACTACAATTTTTTCCCAATCCAAAAAATTGAAGTTATTTTCATCTAAATTTACTCAAATATAGATCCTACAACAAAAATACTCAACAAAATCCAAAAAAATCGAAGTTGGTTTCAAATAAATTTATTAAAATTTGACACTTCCAACTAAATTTTTTTTCACAATCCTAAAAATTGAAGTTATTTTCATAAAAATTTACTCTAATATAGACCCTACAACAAAAATACGCTACAAAATCCAAAAAATCGAAGTTGGTTTCAAATAAATTTAATAAAATTTGACACTTCCAACTAAAATTTTTTTTCACAATCCAATAAATTGTCGTTATTTTCATCTAAATTTACTCAAATATACATCCTACAACACAAATACTCAACAAAATCCAAAAAAATCGAAGTTGGTTTCAAATAAATTTATTAAAATTTGACATTTCCAACTAAAAATTTTTTCTCAATCCTTAAAATTGAAGTTATTTTCATCTAAATTTACTCAAATATAGATCCTACAACAAAAATACTCAACAAAATCCAAAAAAATCGAAGTTGGTTTCAAATAAATTTATTAAAATTTGACACTTCCAACTAAAATTTTTTTTCACAATCCAAAAAATTGTCGTTATTTTCATCTAAATTTAATCAAATATACATCCAACAACAAAAATACTCGACAAAATCCAAAAAAATCGAAGTTGGTTTCAAATAAATTTATTAAAATTTGACACTTCCAACTAAAATTTTTTTTCACAATCCAAAAAATTGTCGTTATTTTCATCTAAATTTACTCAAATATACATCCTACAAAAAAATACTCGACAAAATCCAAAAAAATCGATGTTGGTTTCAAATAAATTTATTAAAATTTGACACTTCCAACTACAATTTTTTCCCAATCCAAAAAATTGAAGTTATTTTCATCTAAATTTACTCAAATATACATCCTACAACAAAAATACTCAACTAAATCCAAAAAAATCGAAGTTGGTTTCAAATAAATTTATTAAAATTTGACACTTCCAACTAAATTTTTTTCACAATCCAAAAAATTGAAGTTATTTTCATCTAAATTTACTCAAATATAGATCCTACAATAAAAGTACTCAACAAAATCCAAAATAATCCAAGTTGATTTCAAATAAATTTATTAAAATTTGACAAAAATTGTGACAAAATCCAAAAAATCGAAGTTAATTTCAACTGAAATTACTCAAATTAAGCTTCTCTATCCAAAAAACTCAACATAGTCGAGGAAAATCGAAGTTGGTTTCAAATAAATTTATTAAAATTTGACACTTCCAACTAAAATTTTTTTTCACAATGCAATAAATTGTCGATTTTTTCATCTAAATTTACTCAAATATTCATCCTACAAACAAAAATATTCAACAAAATCCAAAAAAATCGAAGTTGGTTTCAAATAAATTTATTAAAATTTGACATTTCCAACTAAAATTTTTTTCACAATCCTAGAAATTTAAGTTATTTTCATAAAAAATTACTCTAATATAGACCCTACAACAAAAATACGCTACAAAATCCAAAAAATCGAAGTTGGTTTCAAATAAATTTATTAAAATTTGACACTTCCAACTAAAATTTTTTTTCACAATCCAATAAATTGTCGTTATTTTCATCTAAATTTACTCAAATATACATCCTACAACAAAAATACTCAACTAAATCCAAAAAAATCGAAGTTGGTTTCAAATAAATTTATTAAAATTTGACACTTCCAACTAAATTTTTTTCACAATCCAAAAAATTGAAGTTATTTTCATCTAAATTTACTCAAATATAGATCCTACAATAAAAGTACTCAACAAAATCCAAAATAATCCAAGTTGATTTCAAATAAATTTATTAAAATTTGACACTTCCAACTAAAATTTTTTTTCACAATCCAAAAAATTGTCGTTATTTTCATCTAAATTTACTCAAATATACATCCTACAAAAAAATACTCGACAAAATCCAAAAAAATCGATGTTGGTTTCAAATAAATTTATTAAAATTTGACACTTCCAACTACAATTTTTTCCCAATCCAAAAAATTGAAGTTATTTTCATCTAAATTTACTCAAATATAGATCCTACAACAAAAATACTCAACAAAATCCAAAAAAATCGAAGTTGGTTTCAAATAAATTTATTAAAATTTGACACTTCCAACTAAATTTTTTTTCACAATCCTAAAAATTGAAGTTATTTTCATAAAAATTTACTCTAATATAGACCCTACAACAAAAATACGCTACAAAATCCAAAAAATCGAAGTTGGTTTCAAATAAATTTATTAAAATTTGACACTTCCAACTAAAATTTTTTTTCACAATCCAATAAATTGTCGTTATTTTCATCTAAATTTACTCAAATATACATCCTACAACACAAATACTCAACAAAATCCAAAAAAATCGAAGTTGGTTTCAAATAAATTTATTAAAATTTGACATTTCCAACTAAAAATTTTTTCTCAATCCTTAAAATTGAAGTTATTTTCATCTAAATTTACTCAAATATAGATCCTACAACAAAAATACTCAACAAAATCCAAAAAAATCGAAGTTGGTTTCAAATAAATTTATTAAAATTTGACACTTCCAACTAAAATTTTTTTTCACAATCCAAGAAATTGTCGTTATTTTCATCTAAATTTAATCAAATATACATCCAACAACAAAAATACTCGACAAAATCCAAAAAAATCGAAGTTGGTTTCAAATAAATTTATTAAAATTTGACACTTCCAACTAAAATTTTTTTTCACAATCCAAAAAATTGTCGTTATTTTCATCTAAATTTACTCAAATATACATCCTACAAAAAAATACTCGACAAAATCCAAAAAAATCGATGTTGGTTTCAAATAAATTTATTAAAATTTGACACTTCCAACTACAATTTTTTCCCAATCCAAAAAATTGAAGTTATTTTCATCTAAATTTACTCAAATATACATCCTACAACAAAAATACTCAACTAAATCCAAAAAAATCGAAGTTGGTTTCAAATAAATTTATTAAAATTTGACACTTCCAACTAAATTTTTTTCACAATCCAAAAAATTGAAGTTATTTTCATCTAAATTTACTCAAATATAGGTCCTACAACAAAAATACTCAACTAAATCCAAAAAAATCGAAGTTGGTTTCAAATAAATTTATTAAAATTTGACACTTCCAACTAAATTTTTTTCACAATCCAAAAAATTGAAGTTATTTTCATCTAAATTTACTCAAATATAGGTCCTACAACAAAAATACTCGACAAAATAAAAAAAAATCGAAGTTGGTTTCAAATAAATTTATTAAAATTTGACACTTCCAAGTAAAATTTTTTTCACATTCCTAAAAATTGAAGTTATTTTCATCTAAATTTATTCAAATATAGACCCTACAACAAAAATACTCAACAAAATCCAAAATAATCCATGTTGATTTCAATTAAATTTATTAAAATTTGGCAAAAATCGTGACAAAATCCAAAAAATCGAAGTTAATTTTAACTGAAATTACTCAAATTAGGCTTCTCTATCAAAAAAACTCAACATAGTCGAGAAAAATCGAAATTGGTTTCAAATAAATTTATTAAAATTTGACACTTCCAACTAAAATTTTTTTCACAATCCAAAAAATTGACTTATTTTCATCTAAATTTACTGAAATATAGATCCTAACACAACATACTCATCAAAATAAAAAAAAATCGAAGTTGGTTTCAAATAAATTTATTAAAATTTGACACTTCCAACTATAATTTTTTTTCACAATCCAAAAAAATTGTAGTTATTTTCAACTAAATTTACTCAAATATACATTCTACAACAGAAATACTCGACAAAATCCAAAAAAATCGAAGTTGGTTTCAAATAAATTTATTGACATTTGACACTTCCAACTAAATTTTTTTTCACAATCCTAAAAATTGAAGTTATTTTCATCAAAATTTACTCTAATATAGACCCTACAACAAAAATACGCTACAAAATCCAAAAAATCGAAGTTGGTTTCAAATAAATTTATTAAAATTTGACACTTCCAAGTAAAATTTTTTTCACATTCCTAAAAATTGAAGTTATTTTCATCTAAATTTATTCAAATATAGACCCTACAACAAAAATACTCAACAAAATCCAAAAAAATCGAAGCTGGTTTCAAATAAATTTATTAAAATTTGACACTTCCAACTAAAATTTTTTTCTCATTCCTTAAAATTGTAGTTATTTTCCACTAAATTTACTCAAATATACATCCTACAACAGAAATACTCGACAAAATCCAAAAAAATCGAAGTTGGTTTCAAATAAATTTATTAAAATTTGACACTTCCAACTAAATTTTTTTTCACAATCCTAAAAATTGAAGTTATTTTCATCAAAATTTACTCTAATATAGACCCTACAACAAAAATACGCTACAAAATCCAAAAAATCGAAGTTGGTTTCAAATAAATTTATTAAAATTTGACACTTCCAACTAAAATATGTTTTCACAATCCAATAAATTGTCGTTATTTTCATTTAAATTTACTCAAATATACATCCTACAACACAAATACTCAACAAAATCCAAAAAAATCGAAGTTGGTTTCAAATAAATTTATTAAAATTTGACACTTCCAACTAAAAATTTTTCTCAATCCTTAAAATTGAAGTTATTTTCATCTAAATTTACTCAAATATAGATCCTACAACAAAAATACTCAACAAAATCCAAAAAAATCGAAGTTGGTTTCAAATAAATTTATTAAAATTTGACACTTCCAACTAAATTTTTTTTCACAATCCTAAAAATTGAAGTTATTTTCATCTAAATTTACTCAAATATACATCCAACAACAAAAATACTCGACAAAATCCAAAAAAATCGAAGTTGGTTTCAAATAAATTTATTAAAATTTGACACTTCCAACTAAAATTTTTTTTCACAATCCAAAAAATTGTCGTTATTTTCATCTAAATTTACTCAAATATACATCCTACAAAAAAATACTCGACAAAATCCAAAAAAATCGATGTTGGTTTCAAATAAATTTATTAAAATTTGACACTTCCAACTACAATTTTTTCCCAATCCAAAAAATTGAAGTTATTTTCATCTAAATTTACTCCAATATACATCCTACAACAAAAATACTCAACTAAATCCAAAAAAATCGAAGTTGGTTTCAAATAAATTTATTAAAATTTGACACTTCCAACTAAATTTTTTTCACAATCCAAAAAAACGAAGTTATTTTCATCTAAATTTACTCAAATATACATCCTACGACAAAAATACTCAACTAAATCCAAAAAAATCGAAGCTGGTTTCAAATAAATTTATTAAAATTTGACACTTCCAACAAAAAATTTTTTTCACAATCCAATAAATTGTCGTTATTTTCATCTAAATTTACTCAAATATACATCCTACAACAAAAATACTCAACTAAATCCAAAAATATCGAAGTTGGTTTCAAATAAATTTATTAAAATTTGACACTTCCAACTAAATTTTTTTCACTATCCAAAAAATTGTCGTTATTTTCATCTAAATTTACTCAAATATACATCCAACAACAAAAATACTCGACAAAATCCAAAAAAATCGAAGTTGGTTTCAAATAAATTTATTAAAATTTGACACTTCCAACTAAAATTTTTTTTCACAATCCAAAAAATTGTCTTTATTTTCATCTAAATTTACTCAAATATACATCCTACAAAAAAATACTCGACAAAATCCAAAAAAATCGATGTTGGTTTCAAATAAATTTATTAAAATTTGACACTTCCAAGTAAAAATTTTTTCACATTCCTAAAAATTGAAGTTATTTTCATCTAAATTTATTCAAATATAGACCCTACAACAAAAATACTCAACAAAATCCAAAATAATCCAAGTTGATTTCAAATAAATTTATTAAAATTTGACAAAAATCGTGACAAAATCCAAAAAATCGAAGTTAATTTCAACTGACATTACTCAAATTTAGCTTCTCTATCAAAAAAACTCAACATAGTCGAGGAAAATCGAAGTTGGTTTCAAATAAATTTATTAAAATTTGACACTTCCAACTAAAATTTTTTTTCACAATGCAATAAATTGTCGATATTTTCATCTAAATTTACTCAAATATTCATCCTACAGACAAAAATACTCAACAAAATCCAAAAAAATCGAAGTTGGTTTCAAATAAATTTATTAAAATTTGACACTTCCAACTAAAATTTTTTTCACAATCCTAAAAATTGAAGTTATTTTCATCAAAAATTACTCTAATATAGACCCTACAACAAAAATACTCAACAAAATCCAAAAAAATCGAAGCTGGTTTCAAATAAATTTATTAAAATTTGACACTTCCAACTAAAATTTTTGTTCACAATCCAATAAATTGTCGTTATTTTCATCTAAATTTACTCAAATATACATCCTACAACAAAAATACTCAACTAAATCCAAAAAAATCGAAGTTGGTTTCAAATAAATTTATTAAAATTTGACACTTCCAACTAAATTTTTTTCATAATCCAAAAAATTGAAGTTATTTTCATCTAAATTTACTCAAATATAGATCCTACAACAAAAATACTCAACTAAATCCAAAAAAATCGAAGTTGGTTTCAAATAAATTTATTAAAATTTGACACTTCCAACTAAATTTTTTTCATAATCCAAAAAATTGTCGTTATTTTCATCTAAATTTACTCAAATATACATCCTACAACAAAAATACTCAACTAAATCCAAAAAAATCGAAGTTGGTTTCAAATAAATTTATTAAAATTTGACACTTCCAACTAAATTTTTTTCATAATCCAAAAAATTGAAGTTATTTTCATCTAAATTTACTCAAATATAGATCCTACAACAAAAATACTCAACTAAATCCAAAAAAATCGAAGTTGGTTTCAAATAAATTTATTAAAATTTGACACTTCCAACTAAATTTTTTTCATAATCCAAAAAATTGTCGTTATTTTCATCTAAATTTACTCAAATATACATCCTACAACAAAAATACTCAACTAAATCCAAAAAAATCGAAGTTGGTTTCAAATAAATTTATTAAAATTTGACACTTCCAACTAAAATTTTTTTCACAATCCTAAAAATTGAAGTTATTTTCATCAAAAATTACTCTAATATAGACCCTACAACAAAAATACTCAACAAAATCCAAAAAAATCGAAGCTGGTTTCAAATAAATTTATTAAAATTTGACACTTCCAACTAAAATTTTTGTTCACAATCCAATAAATTGTCGTTATTTTCATCTAAATTTACTCAAATATACATCCTACAACAAAAATACTCAACTAAATCCAAAAAAATCGAAGTTGGTTTCAAATAAATTTATTAAAATTTGACACTTCCAACTAAATTTTTTTCACAATCCAAAAAATTGAAGTTATTTTCATCTAAATTTACTCAAATATAGGTCCTACAACAAAAATACTCAACTAAATCCAAAAAAATCGAAGTTGGTTTCAAATAAATTTATTAAAATTTGACACTTCCAACTAAATTTTTTTCACAATCCAAAAAATTGAAGTTATTTTCATCTAAATTTACTCAAATATAGATCCTACAACAAAAATACTCAACTAAATCCAAAAAAATCGAAGGAGGTTTCAAAAAAATTTATTAAAATTTGACACTTCCAACTAAAATTTTTTTCTCATTCCTTAAAATTGAAGTTATTTTCATCTAAATTTACTCAAATATAGATCCTACAACAAAAATACTCAACAAAATCTAAAAAAATCGAAGTTGGTTTCAAATAAATTTATTAAAATTTAACACTTCCAACTAACATTTTATTCACAATCCAAAAAATAGTAGTTATTTTCCACTAAATTTACTCAAATACACATCCTACAACAAAAATACTCGACAAAATAAAAAAAAATCGAAGTTGGTTTCAAATAAATTTATTAAAATTTGACACTTCCAAGTAAAATTTTTTTCACATTCCTAAAAATTGAAGTTATTTTCATCTAAATTTATTCAAATATAGACCCTACAACAAAAATACTCAACAAAATCCAAAATAATCCATGTTGATTTCAATTAAATTTATTAAAATTTGGCAAAAATCGTGACAAAATCCAAAAAATCGAAGTTAATTTTAACTGAAATTACTCAAATTAGGCTTCTCTATCAAAAAAACTCAACATAGTCGAGAAAAATCGAAATTGGTTTCAAATAAATTTATTAAAATTTGACACTTCCAACTAAAATTTTTTTCACAATCCAAAAAATTGACTTATTTTCATCTAAATTTACTGAAATATAGATCCTAACACAACATACTCATCAAAATAAAAAAAATCGAAGTTGGTTTCAAATAAATTTATTAAAATTTGACACTTCCAACTATAATTTTTTTCACAATCCAAAAAAATTGTAGTTATTTTCAACTAAATTTACTCAAATATACATTCTACAACAGAAATACTCGACAAAATCCAAAAAAATCGAAGTTGGTTTCAAATAAATTTATTAACATTTGACACTTCCAACTAAATTTTTTTTCACAATCCTAAAAATTGAAGTTATTTTCATCAAAATTTACTCTAATATAGACCCTACAACAAAAATACGCTACAAAATCCAAAAAATCGAAGTTGGTTTCAAATAAATTTATTAAAATTTGACACTTCCAACTAAAATTTGTTTTCACAATTCAATAAGTTGTCGTTATTTTCATCTAAATTTACTCAAATATACATCCTACAACACAAATACTCAACAAAATCCAAAAAAATCGAAGTTGGTTTCAAATAAATTTATTAAAATTTGACACTTCCAACTAAAAATTTTTCTCAATCCTTAAAATTGAAGTTATTTTCATCTAAATTTACTCAAATATAGATCCTACAACAAAAATACTCAACAAAATCCAAAAAAATCGAAGTTGGTTTCAAATAAATTTATTAAAATTTGACACTTCCAACTAAATTTTTTTTCACAATCCTAAAAATTGAAGTTATTTTCATAAAAATTTACTCTAATATAGACCCTACAACAAAAATACGCTACAAAATCCAAAAATATCGAAGTTGGTTTCAAATAAATTTATTAAAATTTGACACTTCCAACTAAATTTTTTTCACAATCCAAAAAATTGATGTTATTTTCATCTAAATTTACTCAAATATAGATCCTACAACAAAAATACTCAACAAAATCCAAAAAAATCGAAGTTGGTTTCAAATAAATTTATTAAAATTTGACACTTCCAACTAAAATTTTTTTTCACAATCCAAAAAATTGTCGTTATTTTCATCTAAATTTACTCAAATATACATCCAACAACAAAAATACTCGACAAAATCCAAAAAAATCGAAGTTGGTTTCAAATAAATTTATTAAAATTTGACACTTCCAACTAAAATTTTTTTTCACAATCCAAAAAATTGTCTTTATTTTCATCTAAATTTACTCAAATATACATCCTACAAAAAAATACTCGACAAAATCCAAAAAAATCGATGTTGGTTTCAAATAAATTTATTAAAATTTGACACTTCCAACTAAATTTTTTTCATAATCCAAAAAATTGTCGTTATTTTCATCTAAATTTACTCAAATATACATTCTACAACAGAAATACTCGACAAAATCCAAAAATATCGAAGTTGGTTTCAAATAAATTTATTAAAATTTGACACTTCCAACTAAAATTTTTTTTCACAATGCAATAAATTGTCGATATTTTCATCTAAATTTACTCAAATATTCATCCTACAGACAAAAATACTCAACAAAATCCAAAAAATCGAAGTTGGTTTCAAATAAATTTATTAAAATTTGACACTTCCAAGTAAAATTTTTTTCACATTCCTAAAAATTGAAGTTATTTTCATCTAAATTTATTCAAATATAGACCCTACAACAAAAATACTCAACAAAATCCAAAAAAATCGAAGCTGGTTTCAAATAAATTTATTAAAATTTGACACTTCCAACTAAAATTTTTTTTCACAATCCAAAAAATTGTCGTTATTTTCATCTAAATTTACTCAAATATACATCCAACAACAAAAATACTCGACAAAATCCAAAAAAATCGAAGTTGGTTTCAAATAAATTTATTAAAATTTGACACTTCCAACTAAAATTTTTTTTCACAATCCAAAAAATTGTCTTTATTTTCATCTAAATTTACTCAAATATACATCCTACAAAAAAATACTCGACAAAATCCAAAAAAATCGATGTTGGTTTCAAATAAATTTATTAAAATTTGACACTTCCAAGTAAAATTTTTTTCACATTCCTAAAAATTGAAGTTATTTTCATCTAAATTTATTCAAATATAGAACCTACAACAAAAATACTCAACAAAATCCAAAATAATCCAAGTTGATTTCAAATAAATTTATTAAAATTTGACAAAAATCGTGACAAAATCCAAAAAATCGAAGTTAATTTCAACTGACATTACTCAAATTAAGCTTCTCTATCAAAAAAACTCAACATAGTCGAGGAAAATCGAAGTTGGTTTCAAATAAATTTATTAAAATTTGACACTTCCAACTAAAATTGTTTTTCACAATGCAATAAATTGTCGATATTTTCATCTAAATTTACTCAAATATTCATCCTACAGACAAAAATACTCAACAAAATCCAAAAAAATCGAAGTTGGTTTCAAATAAATTTATTAAAATTTGACACTTCCAACTAAAATTTTTTTCACAATTCAATAAGTTGTCGTTATTTTCATCTAAATTTACTCAAATATACATCCTACAACACAAATACTCAACAAAATCCAAAAAAATCGAAGTTGGTTTCAAATAAATTTATTAAAATTTGACACTTCCAACTAAAAATTTTTCTCAATCCTTAAAATTGAAGTTATTTTCATCTAAATTTACTCAAATATAGATCCTACAACAAAAATACTCAACAAAATCCAAAAAAATCGAAGTTGGTTTCAAATAAATTTATTAAAATTTGACACTTCCAACTAAATTTTTTTTCACAATCCTAAAAATTGAAGTTATTTTCATAAAAATTTACTCTAATATAGACCCTACAACAAAAATACGCTACAAAATCCAAAAATATCGAAGTTGGTTTCAAATAAATTTATTAAAATTTGACACTTCCAACTAAATTTTTTTCACAATCCAAAAAATTGATGTTATTTTCATCTAAATTTACTCAAATATAGATCCTACAACAAAAATACTCAACAAAATCCAAAAAAATCGAAGTTGGTTTCAAATAAATTTATTAAAATTTGACACTTCCAACTAAAATTTTTTTTCACAATGCAATAAATTGTCGATATTTTCATCTAAATTTACTCAAATATTCATCCTACAGACAAAAATACTCAACAAAATCCAAAAAATCGAAGTTGGTTTCAAATAAATTTATTAAAATTTGACACTTCCAAGTAAAATTTTTTTCACATTCCTAAAAATTGAAGTTATTTTCATCTAAATTTACTCAAATATAGGTCCTACAACAAAAATACTCAACTAAATCCAAAAAAATCGAAGTTGGTTTCAAATAAATTTATTATAATTTGACACTTCCAACTAAATTTTTTTCACAATCCAAAAAATTGAAGTTATTTTCATCTAAATTTACTCAAATATAGATCCTACAACAAAAATACTCAACTAAATCCAAAAAAATCGAAGGAGGTTTCAAAAAAATTTATTAAAATTTGACACTTCCAACTAAAATTTTTTTCTCATTCCTTAAAATTGAAGTTATTTTCATCTAAATTTACTCAAATATAGATCCTACAACAAAAATACTCAACAAAATCTAAAAAAATCGAAGTTGGTTTCAAATAAATTTATTAAAATTTAACACTTCCAACTAACATTTTATTCACAATCCAAAAAATAGTAGTTATTTTCCACTAAATTTACTCAAATACACATCCTACAACAAAAATACTCGACAAAATAAAAAAAAATCGAAGTTGGTTTCAAATAAATTTATTAAAATTTGACACTTCCAAGTAAAATTTTTTTCACATTCCTAAAAATTGAAGTTATTTTCATCTAAATTTATTCAAATATAGACCCTACAACAAAAATACTCAACAAAATCCAAAATAATCCATGTTGATTTCAATTAAATTTATTAAAATTTGGCAAAAATCGTGACAAAATCCAAAAAATCGAAGTTAATTTTAACTGAAATTACTCAAATTAGGCTTCTCTATCAAAAAAACTCAACATAGTCGAGAAAAATCGAAATTGGTTTCAAATAAATTTATTAAAATTTGACACTTCCAACTAAAATTTTTTTCACAATCCAAAAAATTGACTTATTTTCATCTAAATTTACTGAAATATAGATCCTAACACAACATACTCATCAAAATAAAAAAAATCGAAGTTGGTTTCAAATAAATTTATTAAAATTTGACACTTCCAACTAAAATTTTTCTTCACAATCCAATAAATTGTCGTTATTTTCATCTAAATTTACTCAAATATACATCCTACAACAAAAATACTCAACTAAATCCAAAAAAATCGAAGTTGGTTTCAAATAAATTTATTAAAATTTGACACTTCCAACTAAATTTTTTTCATAATCCAAAAAATTGAAGTTATTTTCATCTAAATTTACTCAAATATAGATCCTACAACAAAAATACTCAACTAAATCCAAAAAAATCGAAGTTGGTTTCAAATAAATTTATTAAAATTTGACACTTCCAACTAAATTTTTTTCATAATCCAAAAAATTGAAGTTATTTTCATCTAAATTTACTCAAATATAGATCCTACAACAAAAATACTCAACTAAATCCAAAAAAATCGAAGTTGGTTTCAAATAAATTTATTAAAATTTGACACTTCCAACTAAAATTTTTTTTCACAATCCAATAAATTGTCGTTATTTTCATCTAAATTTACTCAAATATACATCCTACAACAAAAATACTCAACTAAATCCAAAAAAATCGAAGTTGGTTTCAAATAAATTTATTAAAATTTGACACTTCCAACTAAATTTTTTTCACAATCCAAAAAATTGAAGTTATTTTCATCTAAATTTACTCAAATATAGGTCCTACAACAAAAATACTCAACTAAATCCAAAAAAATCGAAGTTGGTTTCAAATAAATTTATTATAATTTGACACTTCCAACTAAATTTTTTTCACAATCCAAAAAATTGAAGTTATTTTCATCTAAATTTACTCAAATATAGATCCTACAACAAAAATACTCAACTAAATCCAAAAAAATCGAAGGAGGTTTCAAAAAAATTTATTAAAATTTGACACTTCCAACTAAAATTTTTTTCTCATTCCTTAAAATTGAAGTTATTTTCATCTAAATTTACTCAAATATAGATCCTACAACAAAAATACTCAACAAAATCTAAAAAAATCGAAGTTGGTTTCAAATAAATTTATTAAAATTTAACACTTCCAACTAACATTTTATTCACAATCCAAAAAATAGTAGTTATTTTCCACTAAATTTACTCAAATACACATCCTACAACAAAAATACTCGACAAAATAAAAAAAAATCGAAGTTGGTTTCAAATAAATTTATTAAAATTTGACACTTCCAAGTAAAATTTTTTTCACATTCCTAAAAATTGAAGTTATTTTCATCTAAATTTATTCAAATATAGACCCTACAACAAAAATACTCAACAAAATCCAAAATAATCCATGTTGATTTCAATTAAATTTATTAAAATTTGGCAAAAATCGTGACAAAATCCAAAAAATCGAAGTTAATTTTAACTGAAATTACTCAAATTAGGCTTCTCTATCAAAAAAACTCAACATAGTCGAGAAAAATCGAAATTGGTTTCAAATAAATTTATTAAAATTTGACACTTCCAACTAAAATTTTTTTCACAATCCAAAAAATTGACTTATTTTCATCTAAATTTACTGAAATATAGATCCTAACACAACATACTCATCAAAATAAAAAAAATCGAAGTTGGTTTCAAATAAATTTATTAAAATTTGACACTTCCAACTATAATTTTTTTTCACAATCCAAAAAAATTGTAGTTATTTTCAACTAAATTTACTCAAATATACATTCTACAACAGAAATACTCGACAAAATCCAAAAAAATCGAAGTTGGTTTCAAATAAATTTATTAACATTTGACACTTCCAACTAAATTTTTTTTCACAATCCTAAAAATTGAAGTTATTTTCATCAAAATTTACTCTAATATAGACCCTACAACAAAAATACGCTACAAAATCCAAAAAATCGAAGTTGGTTTCAAATAAATTTATTAAAATTTGACACTTCCAACTAAAATTTGTTTTCACAATTCAATAAGTTGTCGTTATTTTCATCTAAATTTACTCAAATATACATCCTACAACACAAATACTCAACAAAATCCAAAAAAATCGAAGTTGGTTTCAAATAAATTTATTAAAATTTGACACTTCCAACTAAAAATTTTTCTCAATCCTTAAAATTGAAGTTATTTTCATCTAAATTTACTCAAATATAGATCCTACAACAAAAATACTCAACAAAATCCAAAAAAATCGAAGTTGGTTTCAAATAAATTTATTAAAATTTGACACTTCCAACTAAATTTTTTTTCACAATCCTAAAAATTGAAGTTATTTTCATAAAAATTTACTCTAATATAGACCCTACAACAAAAATACGCTACAAAATCCAAAAATATCGAAGTTGGTTTCAAATAAATTTATTAAAATTTGACACTTCCAACTAAATTTTTTTCACAATCCAAAAAATTGATGTTATTTTCATCTAAATTTACTCAAATATAGATCCTACAACAAAAATACTCAACAAAATCCAAAAAAATCGAAGTTGGTTTCAAATAAATTTATTAAAATTTGACACTTCCAACTAAAATTTTTTTTCACAATCCAAAAAATTGTCGTTATTTTCATCTAAATTTACTCAAATATACATCCAACAACAAAAATACTCGACAAAATCCAAAAAAATCGAAGTTGGTTTCAAATAAATTTATTAAAATTTGACACTTCCAACTAAAATTTTTTTTCACAATCCAAAAAATTGTCTTTATTTTCATCTAAATTTACTCAAATATACATCCTACAAAAAAATACTCGACAAAATCCAAAAAAATCGATGTTGGTTTCAAATAAATTTATTAAAATTTGACACTTCCAACTAAATTTTTTTCATAATCCAAAAAATTGTCGTTATTTTCATCTAAATTTACTCAAATATACATTCTACAACAGAAATACTCGACAAAATCCAAAAATATCGAAGTTGGTTTCAAATAAATTTATTAAAATTTGACACTTCCAACTAAAATTTTTTTTCACAATGCAATAAATTGTCGATATTTTCATCTAAATTTACTCAAATATTCATCCTACAGACAAAAATACTCAACAAAATCCAAAAAAATCGAAGTTGGTTTCAAATAAATTTATTAAAATTTGACACTTCCAACTAAAATTTTTTTCACAATCCTAAAAATTGAAGTTATTTTCATAAAAAATTACTCTAATATAGACCCTACAACAAAAATACTCAACAAAATCCAAAAAAATCGAAGCTGGTTTCAAATAAATTTATTAAAATTTGACACTTCCAACTAAAATTTTTGTTCACAATCCAATAAATTGTCGTTATTTTCATCTAAATTTACTCAAATATACATCCTACAACAAAAATACTCAACTAAATCCAAAAAAATCGAAGTTGGTTTCAAATAAATTTATTAAAATTTGACACTTCCAACTAAATTTTTTTCATAATCCAAAAAATTGAAGTTATTTTCATCTAAATTTACTCAAATATAGATCCTACAACAAAAATACTCAACTAAATCCAAAAAAATCGAAGTTGGTTTCAAATAAATTTATTAAAATTTGACACTTCCAACTAAATTTTTTTCATAATCCAAAAAATTGTCGTTATTTTCATCTAAATTTACTCAAATATACATCCTACAACAAAAATACTCAACTAAATCCAAAAAAATCGAAGTTGGTTTCAAATAAATTTATTAAAATTTGACACTTCCAACTAAATTTTTTTCACAATCCAAAAAATTGAAGTTATTTTCATCTAAATTTACTCAAATATAGGTCCTACAACAAAAATACTCAACTAAATCCAAAAAAATCGAAGTTGGTTTCAAATAAATTTAATAACATTTGACACTTCCAACTAAATTTTTTTTCACAATCCTAAAAATTGAAGTTATTTTCATCAAAATTTACTCTAATATAGACCCTACAACAAAAATACGCTACAAAATCCAAAAAATCGAAGTTGGTTTCAAATAAATTTATTAAAATTTGACACTTCCAACTATAATTTTTTTTCACAATCCAAAAAAATTGTAGTTATTTTCAACTAAATTTACTCAAATATACATTCTACAACAGAAATACTCGACAAAATCCAAAAAAATCGAAGTTGGTTTCAAATAAATTTAATAACATTTGACACTTCCAACTAAATTTTTTTTCACAATCCTAAAAATTGAAGTTATTTTCATCAAAATTTACTCTAATATAGACCCTACAACAAAAATACGCTACAAAATCCAAAAAATCGAAGTTGGTTTCAAATAAATTTATTAAAATTTGACACTTCCAAGTAAAATTTTTTTCACATTCCTAAAAATTGAAGTTATTTTCATCTAAATTTATTCAAATATAGACCCTACAACAAAAATACTCAACAAAATCCAAAAAAATCGAAGCTGGTTTCAAATAAATTTATTAAAATTTGACACTTCCAACTAAAATTTTTTTTCACAATCCAATAAATTGTCGTTATTTTCATCTAAATTTACTCAAATATACATCCTACAACAAAAATACTCAACTAAATCCAAAAAAATCGAAGTTGGTTTCAAATAAATTTATTAAAATTTGACACTTCCAACTAAATTTTTTTCATAATCCAAAAAATTGAAGTTATTTTCATCTAAATTTACTCAAATATAGATCCTACAACAAAAATACTCAACTAAATCCAAAAAAATCGAAGTTGGTTTCAAATAAATTTATTAAAATTTGACACTTCCAACTAAATTTTTTTCATAATCCAAAAAATTGTCGTTATTTTCATCTAAATTTACTCAAATATACATCCTACAACAAAAATACTCAACTAAATCCAAAAAAATCGAAGTTGGTTTCAAATAAATTTATTAAAATTTGACACTTCCAACTAAATTTTTTTCACAATCCAAAAAATTGAAGTTATTTTCATCTAAATTTACTCAAATATAGGTCCTACAACAAAAATACTCAACTAAATCCAAAAAAATCGAAGTTGGTTTCAAATAAATTTATTAAAATTTGACACTTCCAACTAAATTTTTTTCACAATCCAAAAAATTGAAGTTATTTTCATCTAAATTTACTCAAATATAGGTCCTACAACAAAAATACTCGACAAAATAAAAAAAAATCGAAGTTGGTTTCAAATAAATTTATTAAAATTTGACACTTCCAAGTAAAATTTTTTTCACATTCCTAAAAATTGAAGTTATTTTCATCTAAATTTATTCAAATATAGACCCTACAACAAAAATACTCAACAAAATCCAAAATAATCCATGTTGATTTCAATTAAATTTATTAAAATTTGGCAAAAATCGTGACAAAATCCAAAAAATCGAAGTTAATTTTAACTGAAATTACTCAAATTAGGCTTCTCTATCAAAAAAACTCAACATAGTCGAGAAAAATCGAAATTGGTTTCAAATAAATTTATTAAAATTTGACACTTCCAACTAAAATTTTTTTCACAATCCAAAAAATTGACTTATTTTCATCTAAATTTACTGAAATATAGATCCTAACACAACATACTCATCAAAATAAAAAAAAATCGAAGTTGGTTTCAAATAAATTTATTAAAATTTGACACTTCCAACTATAATTTTTTTTCACAATCCAAAAAAATTGTAGTTATTTTCAACTAAATTTACTCAAATATACATTCTACAACAGAAATACTCGACAAAATCCAAAAAAATCGAAGTTGTTTTCAAATAAATTTATTAACATTTGACACTTCCAACTAAATTTTTTTTCACAATCCTAAAAATTGAAGTTATTTTCATCAAAATTTACTCTAATATAGACCCTACAACAAAAATACGCTACAAAATCCAAAAAATCGAAGTTGGTTTCAAATAAATTTATTAAAATTTGACACTTCCAAGTAAAATTTTTTTCACATTCCTAAAAATTGAAGTTATTTTCATCTAAATTTATTCAAATATAGACCCTACAACAAAAATACTCAACAAAATCCAAAAAAATCGAAGCTGGTTTCAAATAAATTTATTAAAATTTGACACTTCCAACTAAAATTTTTTTCTCATTCCTTAAAATTGTAGTTATTTTCCACTAAATTTACTCAAATATACATCCTACAACAGAAATACTCGACAAAATCCAAAAAAATCGAAGTTGGTTTCAAATAAATTTATTAAAATTTGACACTTCCAACTAAATTTTTTTTCACAATCCTAAAAATTGAAGTTATTTTCATCAAAATTTACTCTAATATAGACCCTACAACAAAAATACGCTACAAAATCCAAAAAATCGAAGTTGGTTTCAAATAAATTTATTAAAATTTGACACTTCCAACTAAAATATGTTTTCACAATCCAATAAATTGTCGTTATTTTCATTTAAATTTACTCAAATATACATCCTACAACACAAATACTCAACAAAATCCAAAAAAATCGAAGTTGGTTTCAAATAAATTTATTAAAATTTGACACTTCCAACTAAAAATTTTTCTCAATCCTTAAAATTGAAGTTATTTTCATCTAAATTTACTCAAATATAGATCCTACAACAAAAATACTCAACAAAATCCAAAAAAATCGAAGTTGGTTTCAAATAAATTTATTAAAATTTGACACTTCCAACTAAATTTTTTTTCACAATCCTAAAAATTGAAGTTATTTTCATCTAGATTTACTCAAATATACATCCAACAACAAAAATACTCGACAAAATCCAAAAAAATCGAAGTTGGTTTCAAATAAATTTATTAAAATTTGACACTTCCAACTAAAATTTTTTTTCACAATCCAAAAAATTGTCGTTATTTTCATCTAAATTTACTCAAATATACATCCTACAAAAAAATACTCGACAAAATCCAAAAAAATCGATGTTGGTTTCAAATAAATTTATTAAAATTTGACACTTCCAACTACAATTTTTTCCCAATCCAAAAAATTGAAGTTATTTTCATCTAAATTTACTCCAATATACATCCTACAACAAAAATACTCAACTAAATCCAAAAAAATCGAAGTTGGTTTCAAATAAATTTATTAAAATTTGACACTTCCAACTAAATTTTTTTCACAATCCAAAAAAACGAAGTTATTTTCATCTAAATTTACTCAAATATACATCCTACGACAAAAATACTCAACTAAATCCAAAAAAATCGAAGCTGGTTTCAAATAAATTTATTAAAATTTGACACTTCCAACAAAAAATTTTTTTCACAATCCAATAAATTGTCGTTATTTTCATCTAAATTTACTCAAATATACATCCTACAACAAAAATACTCAACTAAATCCAAAAAAATCGAAGTTGGTTTCAAATAAATTTATTAAAATTTGACACTTCCAACTAAAAATTTTTTCTCAATCCTTAAAATTGAAGTTATTTTCATCTAAATTTACTCAAATATAGATCCTACAACAAAAATACTCAACAAAATCCAAAAAAATCGAAGTTGGTTTCAAATAAATTTATTAAAATTTGACACTTCCAACTAAAATTTTTTTTCACATTCCAAAAAATTGTCGTTATTTTCATCTAAATTTACTCAAATATACATCCAACAACAAAAATACTCGACAAAATCCAAACAAATCGAAGTTGGTTTCAAATAAATTTATTAAAATTTGACACTTCCAACTAAAATTTTTTTTCACAATCCAAAAAATTGTCTTTATTTTCATCTAAATTTACTCAAATATACATCCTACAAAAAAATACTCGACAAAATCCAAAAAAATCGATGTTGGTTTCAAATAAATTTATTAAAATTTGACACTTCCAAGTAAAATTTTTTTCACATTCCTAAAAATTGAAGTTATTTTCATCTAAATTTATTCAAATATAGACCCTACAACAAAAATACTCAACAAAATCCAAAATAATCCAAGTTGATTTCAAATAAATTTATTAAAATTTGACAAAAATCGTGACAAAATCCAAAAAATCGAAGTTAATTTCAACTGACATTACTCAAATTAAGCTTCTCTATCAAAAAAACTCAACATAGTCGAGGAAAATCGAAGTTGGTTTCAAATAAATTTATTAAAATTTGACACTTCCAACTAAAATTTTTTTTCACAATGCAATAAATTGTCGATATTTTCATCTAAATTTACTCAAATATTCATCCTACAGACAAAAATACTCAACAAAATCCAAAAAAATCGAAGTTGGTTTCAAATAAATTTATTAAAATTTGACACTTCCAACTAAAATTTTTTTCACAATCCTAAAAATTGAAGTTATTTTCATCAAAATTTACTCTAATATAGACCCTACAACAAAAATACGCTACAAAATCCAAAAAATCGAAGTTGGTTTCAAATAAATTTATTAAAATTTGACACTTCCAACTAAAATATGTTTTCACAATCCAATAAATTGTCGTTATTTTCATTTAAATTTACTCAAATATACATCCTACAACACAAATACTCAACAAAATCCAAAAAAATCGAAGTTGGTTTCAAATAAATTTATTAAAATTTGACACTTCCAACTAAAAATTTTTCTCAATCCTTAAAATTGAAGTTATTTTCATCTAAATTTACTCAAATATAGATCCTACAACAAAAATACTCAACTAAATCCAAAAAAATCGAAGTTGGTTTCAAATAAATTTATTAAAATTTGACACTTCCAACTAAAAATTTTTTCTCAATCCTTAAAATTGAAGTTATTTTCATTTAAATTTACTCAAATATAGATCCTACAACAAAAATACTCAACAAAATCCAAAAAAATCGAAGTTGGTTTCAAATAAATTTATTAAAATTTGACACTTCCAACTAAAATTTTTTTTCACAATCCAAAAAATTGTCGTTATTTTCATTTAAATTTACTCAAATATACATCCAACAACAAAAATACTCGACAAAATCCAAAAAAATCGAAGTTGGTTTCAAATAAATTTATTAAAATTTGACACTTCCAACTACAATTTTTTTTCACAATCCAAAAAATTGTCTTTATTTTCATCTAAATTTACTCAAATATACATCCTACAAAAAATTACTCGACAAAATCCAAAAAAATCGATGTTGGTTTCAAATAAATTTATTAAAATTTGACACTTCCAAGTAAAATTTTTTTCACATTCCTAAAAATTGAAGTTATTTTCATCTAAATTTATTCAAATATAGACCCTACAACAAAAATACTCAACAAAATCCAAAATAATCCAAGTTGATTTCAAATAAATTTATTAAAATTTGACAAAAACCGTGACAAAATCCAAAAAATCGAAGTTAATTTCAACTGACATTACTCAAAGTAAGCTTCTCTATCAAAAAAACTCAACATAGTCGAGGAAAATCGAAGTTGGTTTCAAATAAATTTATTAAAATTTGACACTTCCAACTAAAATTTTTTTTCACAATGCAATAAATTGTCGATATTTTCATCTAAATTTACTCAAATATTCATCCTACAGACAAAAATACTCAACAAAATCCAAAAAAATCGAAGTTGGTTTCAAATAAATTTATTAAAATTTGACACTTCCAACTAAAATTTTTTTCACAATCCTAAAAATTGAAGTTATTTTCATCAAAAATTACTCTAATATAGACCCTACAACAAAAATACTCAACAAAATCCAAAAAAATCGAAGCTGGTTTCAAATAAATTTATTAAAATTTGACACTTCCAACTAAAATTTTTGTTCACAATCCAATAAATTGTCGTTATTTTCATCTAAATTTACTCAAATATACATCCTACAACAAAAATACTCAACTAAATCCAAAAAAATCGAAGTTGGTTTCAAATAAATTTATTAAAATTTGACAAAAATCGTGACAAAATCCAAAAAATCGAAGTTAATTTCAACTGAAATTACTCAAATTCACCTTCTCTATAAAAAAAACTCAACATAATCGAGGAAAATCGAAGTTGGTTTCAAATAAATTTATTAAAATTTGACACTTCCAACTAAAATTTTTTTCGCAATCCAAAAAATTGAAGTTATTTTCATCTAAATTTACTCAAATATAGGTCCTACAACAAAAATATTCAACTAAATCCAAAATAATCGAAGTTGGTTTCAAATAAATTTATTAAAATTTGACACTTCCAACTAAATTTTTTTCACAATCCCAAAAATTGAAGTTATTTTCATCTAAATTTACTCAAATATAGATCCTACAACAAAAATACTCAACTAAATCCAAAAAAATCGAAGTTGGTTTCAAATAAATTTATTAAAATTTGACACTTCCAACTAAAAATTTTTTCTCAATCCTTAAAATTGAAGTTATTTTCATCTAAATTTACTCAAATATAGATCCTACAACAAAAATACTCAACAAAATCCAAAAAAATCGAAGTTGGTTTCAAATAAATTTATTAAAATTTGACACTTCCAACTAAAATTTTTTTTCACAATCCAAAAAATTGTCGTTATTTTCATTTAAATTTACTCAAATATACATCCAACAACAAAAATACTCGACAAAATCCAAAAAAATCGAAGTTGGTTTCAAATAAATTTATTAAAATTTGACACTTCCAACTAAAATTTTTTTTCACAATCCAAAAAATTGTCTTTATTTTCATCTAAATTTACTCAAATATACATCCTACAAAAAATTACTCGACAAAATCCAAAAAAATCGATGTTGGTTTCAAATAAATTTATTAAAATTTGACACTTCCAAGTAAAATTTTTTTCACATTCCTAAAAATTGAAGTTATTTTCATCTAAATTTATTCAAATATAGACCCTACAACAAAAATACTCAACAAAATCCAAAATAATCCAAGTTGATTTCAAATAAATTTATTAAAATTTGACAAAAATCGTGACAAAATCCAAAAAATCGAAGTTAATTTCAACTGACATTACTCAAAGTAAGCTTCTCTATCAAAAAAACTCAACATAGTCGAGGAAAATCGAAGTTGGTTTCAAATAAATTTATTAAAATTTGACACTTCCAACTAAAATTTTTTTTCACAATGCAATAAATTGTCGATATTTTCATCTAAATTTACTCAAATATTCATCCTACAGACAAAAATACTCAACAAAATCCAAAAAAATCGAAGTTGGTTTCAAATAAATTTATTAAAATTTGACACTTCCAACTAAAATATTTTTCACAATCCTAAAAATTGAAGTTATTTTCATCAAAAATTACTCTAATATAGACCCTACAACAAAAATACTCAACAAAATCCAAAAAAATCGAAGCTGGTTTCAAATAAATTTATTAAAATTTGACACTTCCAACTAAAATTTTTGTTCACAATCCAATAAATTGTCGTTATTTTCATCTAAATTTACTCAAATATACATCCTACAACAAAAATACTCAACTAAATCCAAAAAAATCGAAGTTGGTTTCAAATAAATTTATTAAAATTTGACACTTCCAACTAAATTTTTTTCACAATCCAAAAAATTGAAGTTATTTTCATCTAAATTTACTCAAATATAGATCCTACAACAAAAATACTCAACTAAATCCAAAAAAATCGAAGGAGGTTTCAAATAAATTTATTAAAATTTGACACTTCCAACTAAAATTTTTTTCTCATTCCTTAAAATTGAAGTTATTTTCATCTAAATTTACTCAAATATAGATCCTACAACAAAAATACTCAACAAAATCTAAAAAAATCGAAGTTGGTTTCAAATAAATTTATTAAAATTTAACACTTCCAACTAACATTTTATTCACAATCCAAAAAATAGTAGTTATTTTCCACTAAATTTACTCAAATACACATCCTACAACAAAAATACTCGACAAAATAAAAAAAAATCGAAGTTGGTTTCAAATAAATTTATTAAAATTTGACACTTCCAAGTAAAATTTTTTTCACATTCCTAAAAATTGAAGTTATTTTCATCTAAATTTATTCAAATATAGACCCTACAACAAAAATACTCAACAAAATCCAAAATAATCCATGTTGATTTCAATTAAATTTATTAAAATTTGGCAAAAATCGTGACAAAATCCAAAAAATCGAAGTTAATTTTAACTGAAATTACTCAAATTAGGCTTCTCTATCAAAAAAACTCAACATAGTCGAGAAAAATCGAAATTGGTTTCAAATAAATTTATTAAAATTTGACACTTCCAACTAAAATTTTTTTCACAATCCAAAAAATTGACCTATTTTCATCTAAATTTACTGAAATATAGATCCTAACACAACATACTCATCAAAATAAAAAAAAATCGAAGTTGGTTTCAAATAAATTTATTAAAATTTGACACTTCCAACTATAATTTTTTTTCACAATCCAAAAAAATTGTAGTTATTTTCAACTAAATTTACTCAAATATACATCCTACAACAAAAATACTCAACTAAATCCAAAAAAATCGAAGTTGGTTTCAAATAAATTTATTAAAATTTGTCACTTCCAACTAAATTTTTTTCACAATCCAAAAAATTGAAGTTATTTTCATCTAAATTTACTCAAATATAGATCCTACAACAAAAATACTCAACTAAATCCAAAAAAATCGAAGTTGGTTTCAAATAAATTTATTAAAATTTGACACTTCCAACTAAATTTTTTTTCTCATTCCTTAAAATTGAAGTTATTTTCATCTAAATTTACTCAAATATAGATCCTACAACAAAAATACTCAACAAAATCCAAAAAAATCGAAGTTGGTTTCAAATAAATTTATTAAAATTTTACACTTCCAAGTAAATTTTTTTTCACAATGCAAAAAATTGAAGTTATTTTCATCTAAATTTACTCCAATATACATCCTACAACAAAAATACTCAACTATATCCAAAAAAATCGAAGTTGGTTTCAAATAAATTTATTAAAATTTGACACTTCCAACTAAATTTTTTTCACAATCCAAAAAATTGAAGTTATTTTCATCTAAATTTACTCAAATATAGATCCTACAACAAAAATACTCAACTAAATCCAAAAAAATCGAAGTTGGTTTCAAATAAATTTATTAAAATTTGACACTTCCAACTAAATTTTTTTTCTCATTCCTTAAAATTGAAGTTATTTTCATCTAAATTTACGCAAATATAGATCCTACAACAAAAATACTCAACAAAATCCAAAAAAATCGAAGTTGGTTTCAAATAAATTTATTAAAATTTTACACTTCCAAGTAAATTTTTTTTCACAATGCAAAAAATTGAAGTTATTTTCATCTAAATTTACTCCAATATACATCCTACAACAAAAATACTCAACTAAATCCAAAAAAATCGAAGTTGGTTTCAAATAAATTTATTAAAAATTGACACTTCCAACTAAATTTTTTTCACAATCCAAAAAATTGAAGTTATTTTCATCTAAATTTACTCAAATATAGATCCTACAACAAAAATACTCAACTAAATCCAAAAAAATCGAAGTTGGTTTCAAATAAATTTATTAAAATTTGACACTTCCAACTAAATTTTTTTTCTCATTCCTTAAAATTGAAGTTATTTTCATCTAAATTTACGCAAATATAGATCCTACAACAAAAATACTCAACAAAATCCAAAAAAATCGAAGTTGGTTTCAAATAAATTTATTAAAATTTTACACTTCCAAGTAAATTTTTTTTCACAATGCAAAAAATTGAAGTTATTTTCATCTAAATTTACTCCAATATACATCCTACAACAAAAATACTCAACTATATCCAAAAAAATCGAAGTTGGTTTCAAATAAATTTATTAAAATTTGACACTTCCAACTAAATTTTTTTCACAATCCAAAAAATTGAAGTTATTTTCATCTAAATTTACTCAAATATAGATCCTACAACAAAAATACTCAACTAAATCCAAAAAAATCGAAGTTGGTTTCAAATAAATTTATTAAAATTTGACACTTCCAACTAAAATTTTTTTCTCATTCCTTAAAATTGAAGTTATTTTCATCTAAATTTACTCAAATATACATCCTACAACAAAAATACTCAACAAAATCCAAAAAAATCGAAGTTGGTTTCAAATAAATTTATTAAAATTTTACACATCCAAGTAAATTTTTTTTCACAATCCAAAAAATTGTCGTTATTTTCATCTAAATTTACTCCAATATACATCCTACAACACAAATACTCAACTAAATCCAAAAAAATCGAAGTTGGTTTCAAATAAATTTATTAAAATTTGACACTTCCAACTAAATTTTTTTCACAATCCAAAAAATTGAAGTTATTTTCATCTAAATTTACTCAAATATAGATCCTACAATAAAAGTACTCAACAAAATCCAAAATAATCCAAGTTGATTTCAAATAAATTTATTAAAATTTGACAAAAATCGTGACAAAATCCCAAAAATCGAAGTTAATTTCAACTGACATTACTCAAATTAAGCTTCTCTATCAAACAAACTCAACATAGTCGAGGAAAATCGAAGTTGGTTTCAAATAAATTTATTAAAATTTGACACTTCCAACTAAAATTTTTTTTTACAATGCAATAAATTGTCGGTATTTTCATCTAAATTTACTCAAATATTCATCCTACAAACAAAAATACTCAACAAAATCCAAAAAAATCGAAGCTGGTTTCAAATAAATTTATTAAAATTTGACACTTCCAACTAAAATTTTTTTTCACAATCCAATAAATTGTCGTTATTTTCATCTAAATTTACTCAAATATACATCCTACAACAAAAATACTCAACAAAATCCAAAAAAATCGAAGTTGGTTTCAAATAAATTTATTAAAATTTGACACTTCCAACTAAATTTTTTTTCTCATTCCTTAAAATTGAAGTTATTTTCATCTAAATTTACTCAAATATACATCCTACAACAAAAATACTCAACTAAATCCAAAAAAATCGAAGTTGGTTTCAAATAAATTTATTAAAATTTGTCACTTCCAACTAAATTTTTTTCACAATCCAAAAAATTGAAGTTATTTTCATCTAAATTTACTCAAATATAGATCCTACAACAAAAATACTCAACTAAATCCAAAAAAATCGAAGTTGGTTTCAAATAAATTTATTAAAATTTGACACTTCCAACTAAATTTTTTTTCTCATTCCTTAAAATTGAAGTTATTTTCATCTAAATTTACTCAAATATAGATCCTACAACAAAAATACTCAACAAAATCCAAAAAAATCGAAGTTGGTTTCAAATAAATTTATTAAAATTTTACACTTCCAAGTAAATTTTTTTTCACAATGCAAAAAATTGAAGTTATTTTCATCTAAATTTACTCCAATATACATCCTACAACAAAAATACTCAACTATATCCAAAAAAATCGAAGTTGGTTTCAAATAAATTTATTAAAATTTGACACTTCCAACTAAATTTTTTTCACAATCCAAAAAATTGAAGTTATTTTCATCTAAATTTACTCAAATATAGATCCTACAACAAAAATACTCAACTAAATCCAAAAAAATCGAAGTTGGTTTCAAATAAATTTATTAAAATTTGACACTTCCAACTAAATTTTTTTTCTCATTCCTTAAAATTGAAGTTATTTTCATCTAAATTTACGCAAATATAGATCCTACAACAAAAATACTCAACAAAATCCAAAAAAATCGAAGTTGGTTTCAAATAAATTTATTAAAATTTTACACTTCCAAGTAAATTTTTTTTCACAATGCAAAAAATTGAAGTTATTTTCATCTAAATTTACTCCAATATACATCCTACAACAAAAATACTCAACTAAATCCAAAAAAATCGAAGTTGGTTTCAAATAAATTTATTAAAAATTGACACTTCCAACTAAATTTTTTTCACAATCCAAAAAATTGAAGTTATTTTCATCTAAATTTACTCAAATATAGATCCTACAACAAAAATACTCAACTAAATCCAAAAAAATCGAAGTTGGTTTCAAATAAATTTATTAAAATTTGACACTTCCAACTAAATTTTTTTTCTCATTCCTTAAAATTGAAGTTATTTTCATCTAAATTTACGCAAATATAGATCCTACAACAAAAATACTCAACAAAATCCAAAAAAATCGAAGTTGGTTTCAAATAAATTTATTAAAATTTTACACTTCCAAGTAAATTTTTTTTCACAATGCAAAAAATTGAAGTTATTTTCATCTAAATTTACTCCAATATACATCCTACAACAAAAATACTCAACTATATCCAAAAAAATCGAAGTTGGTTTCAAATAAATTTATTAAAATTTGACACTTCCAACTAAATTTTTTTCACAATCCAAAAAATTGAAGTTATTTTCATCTAAATTTACTCAAATATAGATCCTACAACAAAAATACTCAACTAAATCCAAAAAAATCGAAGTTGGTTTCAAATAAATTTATTAAAATTTGACACTTCCAACTAAAATTTTTTTCTCATTCCTTAAAATTGAAGTTATTTTCATCTAAATTTACTCAAATATACATCCTACAACAAAAATACTCAACAAAATCCAAAAAAATCGAAGTTGGTTTCAAATAAATTTATTAAAATTTTACACATCCAAGTAAATTTTTTTTCACAATCCAAAAAATTGTCGTTATTTTCATCTAAATTTACTCCAATATACATCCTACAACACAAATACTCAACTAAATCCAAAAAAATCGAAGTTGGTTTCAAATAAATTTATTAAAATTTGACACTTCCAACTAAATTTTTTTCACAATCCAAAAAATTGAAGTTATTTTCATCTAAATTTACTCAAATATAGATCCTACAATAAAAGTACTCAACAAAATCCAAAATAATCCAAGTTGATTTCAAATAAATTTATTAAAATTTGACAAAAATCGTGACAAAATCCCAAAAATCGAAGTTAATTTCAACTGACATTACTCAAATTAAGCTTCTCTATCAAACAAACTCAACATAGTCGAGGAAAATCGAAGTTGGTTTCAAATAAATTTATTAAAATTTGACACTTCCAACTAAAATTTTTTTTTACAATGCAATAAATTGTCGGTATTTTCATCTAAATTTACTCAAATATTCATCCTACAAACAAAAATACTCAACAAAATCCAAAAAAATCGAAGTTGGTTTCAAATAAATTTATTAAAATTTGACACTTCCAACTAAATTTTTTTTCTCATTCCTTAAAATTGAAGTTATTTTCATCTAAATTTACTCAAATATACATCCTACAACAAAAATACTCAACTAAATCCAAAAAAATCGAAGTTGGTTTCAAATAAATTTATTAAAATTTGTCACTTCCAACTAAATTTTTTTCACAATCCAAAAAATTGAAGTTATTTTCATCTAAATTTACTCAAATATAGATCCTACAACAAAAATACTCAACTAAATCCAAAAAAATCGAAGTTGGTTTCAAATAAATTTATTAAAATTTGACACTTCCAACTAAATTTTTTTTCTCATTCCTTAAAATTGAAGTTATTTTCATCTAAATTTACTCAAATATAGATCCTACAACAAAAATACTCAACAAAATCCAAAAAAATCGAAGTTGGTTTCAAATAAATTTATTAAAATTTTACACTTCCAAGTAAATTTTTTTTCACAATGCAAAAAATTGAAGTTATTTTCATCTAAATTTACTCCAATATACATCCTACAACAAAAATACTCAACTATATCCAAAAAAATCGAAGTTGGTTTCAAATAAATTTATTAAAATTTGACACTTCCAACTAAATTTTTTTCACAATCCAAAAAATTGAAGTTATTTTCATCTAAATTTACTCAAATATAGATCCTACAACAAAAATACTCAACTAAATCCAAAAAAATCGAAGTTGGTTTCAAATAAATTTATTAAAATTTGACACTTCCAACTAAATTTTTTTTCTCATTCCTTAAAATTGAAGTTATTTTCATCTAAATTTACGCAAATATAGATCCTACAACAAAAATACTCAACAAAATCCAAAAAAATCGAAGTTGGTTTCAAATAAATTTATTAAAATTTTACACTTCCAAGTAAATTTTTTTTCACAATGCAAAAAATTGAAGTTATTTTCATCTAAATTTACTCCAATATACATCCTACAACAAAAATACTCAACTATATCCAAAAAAATCGAAGTTGGTTTCAAATAAATTTATTAAAATTTGACACTTCCAACTAAATTTTTTTCACAATCCAAAAAATTGAAGTTATTTTCATCTAAATTTACTCAAATATAGATCCTACAACAAAAATACTCAACTAAATCCAAAAAAATCGAAGTTGGTTTCAAATAAATTTATTAAAATTTGACATTTCCAACTAAAATTTTTTTCTCATTCCTTAAAATTGAAGTTATTTTCATCTAAATTTACTCAAATATACATCCTACAACAAAAATACTCAACAAAATCCAAAAAAATCGAAGTTGGTTTCAAATAAATTTATTAAAATTTTACACATCCAAGTAAATTTTTTTTCACAATCCAAAAAATTGTCGTTATTTTCATCTAAATTTACTCCAATATACATCCTACAACACAAATACTCAACTAAATCCAAAAAAATCGAAGTTGGTTTCAAATAAATTTATTAAAATTTGACACTTCCAACTAAATTTTTTTCACAATCCAAAAAATTGAAGTTATTTTCATCTAAATTTACTCAAATATAGATCCTACAATAAAAGTACTCAACAAAATCCAAAATAATCCAAGTTGATTTCAAATAAATTTATTAAAATTTGACAAAAATCGTGACAAAATCCAAAAAATCGAAGTTAATTTCAACTGACATTACTCAAATTAAGCTTCTCTATCAAACAAACTCAACATAGTCGAGGAAAATCGAAGTTGGTTTCAAATAAATTTATTAAAATTTGACACTTCCAACTAAAATTTTTTTTTACAATGCAATAAATTGTCGGTATTTTCATCTAAATTTACTCAAATATTCATCCTACAAACAAAAATACTCAACAAAATCCAAAAAAATCGAAGCTGGTTTCAAATAAATTTATTAAAATTTGACACTTCCAACTAAAATTTTTTTTCACAATCCAATAAATTGTCGTTATTTTCATCTAAATTTACTCAAATATACATCCTACAACAAAAATACTCAACAAAATCCAAAAAAATCGAAGTTGGTTTCAAATAAATTTATTAAAATTTTACACATCCAAGTAAATTTTTTTTCACAATCCAAAAAATTGTCGTTATTTTCATCTAAATTTACTCCAATATACATCCTACAACAAAAATACTCAACTAAATCCAAAAAAATCGAAGTTGGTTTCAAATAAATTTATTAAAATTTGACACTTCCAACTAAATTTTTTTCACAATCCAAAAAATTGAAGTTATTGTTACGAGCCGGGGCTGCGGCAACGCGCGAGGCCGGCGAGAAGGGTATTTCCCAAGGAATACGGTTTATGAGTTTGTTAGTTAGGTGCGCGGACGAACCTGATGCGAAATCAGGGAGCCGCTAGGATTATTGACGGCGAGGACGAACCTGATGCGAAATCAGGGAGCCTCTAGGAATGGAGTCACACGCGGACGAACCTGATGCGAAATCAGGGAGCCTCTAGGAATGGAGTCACACGCGGACGAACCTGATTCGAAATCAGGGAGCCGCAGGAAGGTGAAACGTCGTGAACGAACCCAATGCGAAATCGGGGAGTCACTAGGATAAAGTTCACAGACGAACCTGGTGCTAAACCAGGGAGCTGTTCGGAAGTTGGTAGATTTACAGACGAACCTGATGCGAAATCAGGGAGCTGTAGGATACGGACGAACCTGATGCGAAATCAGGGAGCCGTAGGAGGGTGAGGTTTCGTGGACGAACCCAATGCGAAATCGGGGAGCCACTGGGTTGGAAAATATACCTTGTTTTGGATGAAAGGTTGCGAACGAACCTGATGCTTAATCAGGGAGTCGCAGGAAATGTTAGTAATGCCTCGTAACTCTTAATTAATATTTGATACAACTCGAGCGGTAAAGTTGTATCAGTGGGTGAATGCTACTAATATTATAAGGATCGCTGGGTAAGAGATGGGTTTAACGAATCTACTCGATTTACACGTGAACACCATTCGTATATTCAATAATAGGTTATTGTACAAATGTAAGTGTCGCGATTAAATAAAGAATAAAAGTGTGTGAGTTACCACTAGCTGCACGGTGTTGACGCACTGGCGATGCGGGGCGTAAGAGTGGCTATTTCAAAGTGCCCAATAGAATATAACCCGGACTCGCGGATTCTATGAGGTTAACTATGATTCTGACGGAGACTTTAGCTCGATCTTACTGAATATGACCAACTCTGTACGAGCGTGACACGACGTTGCTCTACGCGTGACTGTACTGCTTTTAACCAACGAGGGTTGAAACCAAAGGGTTTATATAGTCCCAAAAATGAGTGGGGGTTCGTTAGGAGATTTCCATATAAGGAGATCCTTCGGGGTCGTCGTCGTGTCACTCCCGTTCCCATGGTCGTGTTCCAGATGGTCAAGATCACGACCCCCTGAGTGGTATGTGATAAACAAAAAGATTCTTAGGGCGTTTTCCCTTCGCAGACGCGAGCTCGAAAAATTGTTGAGAGCGGCGTATGGGAATATTCCACATACGTAACATTATTTTCATCTAAATTTACTCAAATATAGATCCTACAATAAAAGTACTCAACAAAATCCAAAATAATCCAAGTTGATTTCAAATAAATTTATTAAAATTTGACAAAAATCGTGACAAAATCCAAAAAATCGAAGTTAATTTCAACTGACATTACTCAAATTAAGCTTCTCTATCAAAAAAACTCAACATAGTCGAGGAAAATCGAAGTTGGTTTCAAATAAATTTATTAAAATTTGACACTTCCAACTAAAATTTTTTTTCACAATGCAATAAATTGTCGGTATTTTCATCTAAATTTACTCAAATATTCATCCTACAAACAAAAATACTCAACAAAATCCAAAAAAATCGAAGTTGGTTTCAAATAAATTTATTAAAATTTGACACTTCCAACTAAAATTTTTTTTCACAATGCAATAAATTGTCGATATTTTCATCTAAATTTACTCAAATATTCATCCTACAGACAAAAATACTCAACAAAATCCAAAAAAATCCAGGTTGGTTTCAAATAAATTTATTAAAATTTGACACTTCCAACTAAAATTTTTTTCACAATCCTAAAAATTGAAGTTATTTTCATCAAAAATTACTCTAATATAGACCCTACAACAAAAATACTCAACAAAATCCAAAAAAATCGAAGCTGGTTTCAAATAAATTTATTAAAATTTGACACTTCCAACAAAATTTTTTTTTCACAATCCAATAAATTGTCGTTATTTTCATCTAAATTTACTCCAATATACATCCTACAACAAAAATACTCAACTAAATCCAAAAAAATCGAAGTTGGTTTCAAATAAATTTATTAAAATTTGACACTTCCAATTAAATTTTTTTCACAATTCAAAAAATTGAAGTTATTTTCATCTAAATTTACTCAAATATAGATCCGACAATAAAAGTACTCAACAAAATCCAAAATAATACAAGTTGATTTCAAATAAATTTATTAAAATTTGACAAAAATCGTGACAAAATCCAAAAAATCGAAGTTAATTTCAACTGACATTACTCAAATTAAGCTTCTCTATCAAAAAAACTCAACATAGTCGAGGAAAATCGAAGTTGGTTTCAAATAAATTTATTAAAATTTGACACTTCCAACTAAAATTTTTTTTCACAATGCAATAAATTGTCGGTATTTTCATCTAAATTTACTCAAATATTCATCCTACAAACAAAAATACTCAACAAAATCCAAAAAAATCGAAGCAGGTTTCAAATAAATTTATTAAAATTTGATACTTCCAACTAAAATTTTTTTTCACAATCCAATAAATTGTCGTTATTTTCATCTAAATTTACTCAAATATTCATCCTACAGACAAAAATACTCAACAAAATAAAAAAAAATCGAAGTTGGTTTCAAATAAATTTATTAAAATTTGACACTTCCAACTAAAATTTTTTTCACAATCCTAAAAATTGAAGTTAATTTCATCAAAAATTACTCTAATATAGATCCTACAACAAAAATACTCAACTAAATCCAAAAAAATCGAAGTTGGTTTCAAATAAATTTATTAAAATTTGACACTTCCAACTAAATTTTTTTTCTCATTCCTTAAAATTGAAGTTATTTTCATCTAAATTTACTCAAATATAGATCCTACAACAAAAATACTCAACAAAATCCAAAAAAATCGAAGTTGGTTTCAAATAAATTTATTAAAATTTTACACCTCCAAGTAAATTTTTTTTCACAATGCAAAAAATTGAAGTTATTTTCATCTAAATTTACTCCAATATACATCCTACAACAAAAATACTCAACTATATCCAAACAAATCGAAGTTGGTTTCAAATAAATTTATTAAAATTTGACACTTCCAACTAAATTTTTTTCACAATCCAAAAAATTGAAGTTATTTTCATCTAAATTTACTCAAATATAGATCCTACAACAAAAATACTCAACTAAATCCAAAAAAATCGAAGTTGGTTTCAAATAAATTTATTAAAATTTGACACTTCCAACTAAATTTTTTTTCTCATTCCTTAAAATTGAAGTTATTTTCATCTAAATTTACGCAAATATAGATCCTACAACAAAAATACTCAACAAAATCCAAAAAAATCGAAGTTGGTTTCAAATAAATTTATTAAAATTTTACACTTCCAAGTAAATTTTTTTCACAATCCAAAAAATTGAAGTTATTTTCATCTAAATTTACTCAAATATAGATCCTACAACAAAAATACTCAACTAAATCCAAAAAAATCGAAGTTGGTTTCAAATAAATTTATTAAAATTTGACATTTCCAACTAAAATTTTTTTCTCATTCCTTAAAATTGAAGTTATTTTCATCTAAATTTACTCAAATATACATCCTACAACAAAAATACTCAACAAAATCCAAAAAAATCGAAGTTGGTTTCAAATAAATTTATTAAAATTTTACACATCCAAGTAAATTTTTTTTCACAATCCAAAAAATTGTCGTTATTTTCATCTAAATTTACTCCAATATACATCCTACAACACAAATACTCAACTAAATCCAAAAAAATCGAAGTTGGTTTCAAATAAATTTATTAAAATTTGACACTTCCAACTAAATTTTTTTCACAATCCAAAAAATTGAAGTTATTTTCATCTAAATTTACTCAAATATAGATCCTACAATAAAAGTACTCAACAAAATCCAAAATAATCCAAGTTGATTTCAAATAAATTTATTAAAATTTGACAAAAATCGTGACAAAATCCAAAAAATCGAAGTTAATTTCAACTGACATTACTCAAATTAAGCTTCTCTATCAAACAAACTCAACATAGTCGAGGAAAATCGAAGTTGGTTTCAAATAAATTTATTAAAATTTGACACTTCCAACTAAAATTTTTTTTTACAATGCAATAAATTGTCGGTATTTTCATCTAAATTTACTCAAATATTCATCCTACAAACAAAAATACTCAACAAAATCCAAAAAAATCGAAGCTGGTTTCAAATAAATTTATTAAAATTTGACACTTCCAACTAAAATTTTTTTTCACAATCCAATAAATTGTCGTTATTTTCATCTAAATTTACTCAAATATACATCCTACAACAAAAATACTCAACAAAATCCAAAAAAATCGAAGTTGGTTTCAAATAAATTTATTAAAATTTTACACATCCAAGTAAATTTTTTTTCACAATCCAAAAAATTGTCGTTATTTTCATCTAAATTTACTCCAATATACATCCTACAACAAAAATACTCAACTAAATCCAAAAAAATCGAAGTTGGTTTCAAATAAATTTATTAAAATTTGACACTTCCAACTAAATTTTTTTCACAATCCAAAAAATTGAAGTTATTGTTACGAGCCGGGGCTGCGGCAACGCGCGAGGCCGGCGAGAAGGGTATTTCCCAAGGAATACGGTTTATGAGTTTGTTAGTTAGGTGCGCGGACGAACCTGATGCGAAATCAGGGAGCCGCTAGGATTATTGACGGCGAGGACGAACCTGATGCGAAATCAGGGAGCCTCTAGGAATGGAGTCACACGCGGACGAACCTGATGCGAAATCAGGGAGCCTCTAGGAATGGAGTCACACGCGGACGAACCTGATTCGAAATCAGGGAGCCGCAGGAAGGTGAAACGTCGTGAACGAACCCAATGCGAAATCGGGGAGTCACTAGGATAAAGTTCACAGACGAACCTGGTGCTAAACCAGGGAGCTGTTCGGAAGTTGGTAGATTTACAGACGAACCTGATGCGAAATCAGGGAGCTGTAGGATACGGACGAACCTGATGCGAAATCAGGGAGCCGTAGGAGGGTGAGGTTTCGTGGACGAACCCAATGCGAAATCGGGGAGCCACTGGGTTGGAAAATATACCTTGTTTTGGATGAAAGGTTGCGAACGAACCTGATGCTTAATCAGGGAGTCGCAGGAAATGTTAGTAATGCCTCGTAACTCTTAATTAATATTTGATACAACTCGAGCGGTAAAGTTGTATCAGTGGGTGAATGCTACTAATATTATAAGGATCGCTGGGTAAGAGATGGGTTTAACGAATCTACTCGATTTACACGTGAACACCATTCGTATATTCAATAATAGGTTATTGTACAAATGTAAGTGTCGCGATTAAATAAAGAATAAAAGTGTGTGAGTTACCACTAGCTGCACGGTGTTGACGCACTGGCGATGCGGGGCGTAAGAGTGGCTATTTCAAAGTGCCCAATAGAATATAACCCGGACTCGCGGATTCTATGAGGTTAACTATGATTCTGACGGAGACTTTAGCTCGATCTTACTGAATATGACCAACTCTGTACGAGCGTGACACGACGTTGCTCTACGCGTGACTGTACTGCTTTTAACCAACGAGGGTTGAAACCAAAGGGTTTATATAGTCCCAAAAATGAGTGGGGGTTCGTTAGGAGATTTCCATATAAGGAGATCCTTCGGGGTCGTCGTCGTGTCACTCCCGTTCCCATGGTCGTGTTCCAGATGGTCAAGATCACGACCCCCTGAGTGGTATGTGATAAACAAAAAGATTCTTAGGGCGTTTTCCCTTCGCAGACGCGAGCTCGAAAAATTGTTGAGAGCGGCGTATGGGAATATTCCACATACGTAACATTATTTTCATCTAAATTTACTCAAATATAGATCCTACAATAAAAGTACTCAACAAAATCCAAAATAATCCAAGTTGATTTCAAATAAATTTATTAAAATTTGACAAAAATCGTGACAAAATCCAAAAAATCGAAGTTAATTTCAACTGACATTACTCAAATTAAGCTTCTCTATCAAAAAAACTCAACATAGTCGAGGAAAATCGAAGTTGGTTTCAAATAAATTTATTAAAATTTGACACTTCCAACTAAAATTTTTTTTCACAATGCAATAAATTGTCGGTATTTTCATCTAAATTTACTCAAATATTCATCCTACAAACAAAAATACTCAACAAAATCCAAAAAAATCGAAGTTGGTTTCAAATAAATTTATTAAAATTTGACACTTCCAACTAAAATTTTTTTTCACAATGCAATAAATTGTCGATATTTTCATCTAAATTTACTCAAATATTCATCCTACAGACAAAAATACTCAACAAAATCCAAAAAAATCCAGGTTGGTTTCAAATAAATTTATTAAAATTTGACACTTCCAACTAAAATTTTTTTCACAATCCTAAAAATTGAAGTTATTTTCATCAAAAATTACTCTAATATAGACCCTACAACAAAAATACTCAACAAAATCCAAAAAAATCGAAGCTGGTTTCAAATAAATTTATTAAAATTTGACACTTCCAACAAAATTTTTTTTTCACAATCCAATAAATTGTCGTTATTTTCATCTAAATTTACTCCAATATACATCCTACAACAAAAATACTCAACTAAATCCAAAAAAATCGAAGTTGGTTTCAAATAAATTTATTAAAATTTGACACTTCCAATTAAATTTTTTTCACAATTCAAAAAATTGAAGTTATTTTCATCTAAATTTACTCAAATATAGATCCTACAATAAAAGTACTCAACAAAATCCAAAATAATACAAGTTGATTTCAAATAAATTTATTAAAATTTGACAAAAATCGTGACAAAATCCAAAAAATCGAAGTTAATTTCAACTGACATTACTCAAATTAAGCTTCTCTATCAAAAAAACTCAACATAGTCGAGGAAAATCGAAGTTGGTTTCAAATAAATTTATTAAAATTTGACACTTCCAACTAAAATTTTTTTTCACAATGCAATAAATTGTCGGTATTTTCATCTAAATTTACTCAAATATTCATCCTACAAACAAAAATACTCAACAAAATCCAAAAAAATCGAAGCAGGTTTCAAATAAATTTATTAAAATTTGACACTTCCAACTAAAATTTTTTTTCACAATCCAATAAATTGTCGTTATTTTCATCTAAATTTACTCAAATATTCATCCTACAGACAAAAATACTCAACAAAATAAAAAAAAATCGAAGTTGGTTTCAAATAAATTTATTAAAATTTGACACTTCCAACTAAAATTTTTTTCACAATCCTAAAAATTGAAGTTAATTTCATCAAAAATTACTCTAATATAGACCCTACAACAAAAATACTCAACAAAATCCAAAAAAATCGAAGCTGGTTTCAAATAAATTTATTAAAATTTGACACTTCCAACTAAAATTTTTTTTCACAATCCAATAAATTGTCGTTATTTTCATCTAAATTTACTCAAATATACATCCTACAACAAAAATACTCAACTAAATCCAAAAAAATCGAAGTTGGTTTCAAATAAATTTATTAAAATTTGACACTTCCAACTAAATTTTTTTCACAATCCAAAAAATTGAAGTTATTTTCATCTAAATTTACTCAAATATAGATCCTACAACAAAAATACTCAACTAAATCCAAAAAAAAAGAAGTTGGTTTCAAATAAATTTATTAAAATTTGACACTTCCAACTAACATTTTTTTCTCATTCCTTAAAATTGAAGTTATTTTCATCTAAATTTACTCAAATATAGATCCTACAACAAAAATACTCAACAAAATCCAAAAAAATCGAAGTTGGTTTCAAATAAATTTATTAAAATTTTACACTTCCAAGTAAATTTTTTTTCACAATCCAAAAAATTGAAGTTATTTTCATCTAAATTTACTCAAATATAGATCCTACAACAAAAATACTCGACAAAATCCAAAAAAATCGAAGATGGTTTCAAATAAATTTATTAAAATTTGACACTTCCAACTAAAATTTTTTCCACTTTCCTAAAAATTGAAGTTATTTACATCTAAATTTATTCAAATATAGATCCTACAACAAAAATACTCAACAAAATCCAAAATAATCCAAGTTGATTTTAAATAAATTTATTAGAATTTGCCAAAAATCGTGACAAAATCCAAAAAATCGAAGTTAATTTCAACTGAAATTACTCAAATTATGCTTCTCTATCAAAAAAACTCAACATAGTCGAGAAAAATCGAAATTGGTTTCAAATAAATTTATTAAAATTTGACACTTCCAACTAAAATTTTTTTCACAAACCAAAAAATTGACTTATTTTCATCTAAATTTACTTAATATAGATCCTACAACAAAATACTCAACAAAATAAAAAAAAATCGAAGTTGGTTTCAAATAAATTTATTAAAATTTGACACTTCCAACTAAATTTTTTTTTACAATCCTAAAAATTGAAGTAATTTTCATCAAAATTTACTCAAATATAGATCCTACAACAAAAATACTCAACTAAATCCAAAAAAATCGAAGTTGGTTTCAAATAAATTTATTAAAATTTGACACTTCCAACTAAAATTTTTTTCTCATTCCTTAAAATTGAAGTTATTTTCATCTAAATTTACTCAAATATAGATCCTACAACCAAAATACTCAACAAAATCTAAAAAAATCGAAGTTGGTTTCAAATAAATTTATTAAAATTTAACACTTCCAACTAACATTTTTTTCACAATCCAAAAAATAGTAGTTATTTTCAACTAAATTTACTCAAATACACATCCTACAACAAAAATACTCGACAAAATAAAAAAAAATCGAAGTTGGTTTCAAATAAATTTATTAAAATTTGACACTTCCAACTAAATTTTTTTCACAATCCAAAAAATTGAAGTTATTTTCATCTAAAATTACTCAAATATACATCCTACAACAAAAATACTCAACTAAATCCAAAAATATCGAAGTTGGTTTCAAATAAATTTATTAAAATTTGACACTTCCAACTAAATTTTTTTCACAATCCAAAAAATTGAAGTTATTTTCATCTAAATTTACTCCAATATAGATCCTACAATAAAAGTACTCAACAAAATCCAAAATAATCCAAGTTGATTTCAAATAAATTTATTAAAATTTGACAAAAATCGTGACAAAATCCAAAAAATCGAAGTTAATTTCAACTGACATTACTCAAATTAAGCTTCTCTATCAAAAAAACTCAACATAGTCGAGGAAAATCGAAGTTGGTTTCAAATAAATTTATTAAAATTTGACACTTCCAACTAAAATTTTTTTTCACAATGCAATAAATTGTCGGTATTTTCATCTAAATTTACTCAAATATTCATCCTACAAACAAAAATACTCAACAAAATCCAAAAAAATCGAAGTTGGTTTCAAATAAATTTATTAAAATTTGACACTTCCAACTAAATTTTTTTCACAATCCAAAAAATTGAAGTTATTTTCATCTAAATTTACTCAAATATAGATCCTACAACAAAAATACTCAACTAAATCCAAAAAAATCGAAGTTGGTTTCAAATAAATTTATTAAAATTTGACACTTCCAACTAAAATTTTTTTCTCATTCCTTAAAATTGAAGTTATTTTCATCTAAATTTACTCAAATATACATCCTACAACAAAAATACTCAACAAAATCCAAAAAAATCGAAGTTGGTTTCAAATAAATTTATTAAAATTTTACACATCCAAGTAAATTTTTTTTCACAATCCAAAAAATTGTCGTTATTTTCATCTAAATTTACTCCAATATACATCCTACAACAAAAATACTCAACTAAATCCAAAAAAATCGAAGTTGGTTTCAAATAAATTTATTAAAATTTGACACTTCCAACTAAATTTTTTTCACAATCCAAAAAATTGAAGTTATTTTCATCTAAATTTACTCAAATATAGATCCTACAATAAAAGTACTCAACAAAATCCAAAATAATACAAGTTGATTTCAAATAAATTTATTAAAATTTGACAAAAATCGTGACAAAATCCAAAAAATCGAAGTTAATTTCAACTGACATTACTCAAATTAAGCTTCTCTATCAAAAAAACTCAACATAGTCGAGGAAAATCGAAGTTGGTTTCAAATAAATTTATTAAAATTTGACACTTCCAACTAAAATTTTTTTTCACAATGCAATAAATTGTCGGTATTTTCATCTAAATTTACTCAAATATTCATCCTACAAACAAAAATACTCAACAAAATCCAAAAAAATCGAAGCAGGTTTCAAATAAATTTATTAAAATTTGACACTTCCAACTAAAATTTTTTTTCACAATCCAATAAATTGTCGTTATTTTCATCTAAATTTACTCAAATATTCATCCTACAGACAAAAATACTCAACAAAATAAAAAAAAATCGAAGTTGGTTTCAAATAAATTTATTAAAATTTGACACTTCCAACTAAAATTTTTTTCACAATCCTAAAAATTGAAGTTAATTTCATCAAAAATTACTCTAATATAGACCCTACAACAAAAATACTCAACAAAATCCAAAAAAATCGAAGCTGGTTTCAAATAAATTTATTAAAATTTGACACTTCCAACTAAAATTTTTTTTCACAATCCAATAAATTGTCGTTATTTTCATCTAAATTTACTCAAATATACATCCTACAACAAAAATACTCAACTAAATCCAAAAAAATCGAAGTTGGTTTCAAATAAATTTATTAAAATTTGACACTTCCAACTAAATTTTTTTCACAATCCAAAAAATTGAAGTTATTTTCATCTAAATTTACTCAAATATAGATCCTACAACAAAAATACTCAACTAAATCCAAAAAAAAAGAAGTTGGTTTCAAATAAATTTATTAAAATTTGACACTTCCAACTAACATTTTTTTCTCATTCCTTAAAATTGAAGTTATTTTCATCTAAATTTACTCAAATATAGATCCTACAACAAAAATACTCAACAAAATCCAAAAAAATCGAAGTTGGTTTCAAATAAATTTATTAAAATTTTACACTTCCAAGTAAATTTTTTTTCACAATCCAAAAAATTGAAGTTATTTTCATCTAAATTTACTCAAATATAGATCCTACAACAAAAATACTCGACAAAATCCAAAAAAATCGAAGATGGTTTCAAATAAATTTATTAAAATTTGACACTTCCAACTAAAATTTTTTTCTCATTCCTTAAAATTGAAGTTATTTTCATCTAAATTTACTCAAATATAGATCCTACAACCAAAATACTCAACAAAATCTAAAAAAATCGAAGTTGGTTTCAAATAAATTTATTAAAATTTAACACTTCCAACTAACATTTTTTTCACAATCCAAAAAATAGTAGTTATTTTCAACTAAATTTACTCAAATACACATCCTACAACAAAAATACTCGACAAAATAAAAAAAAATCGAAGTTGGTTTCAAATAAATTTATTAAAATTTGACACTTCCAACTAAATTTTTTTCACAATCCAAAAAATTGAAGTTATTTTCATCTAAAATTACTCAAATATACATCCTACAACAAAAATACTCAACTAAATCCAAAAATATCGAAGTTGGTTTCAAATAAATTTATTAAAATTTGACACTTCCAACTAAATTTTTTTCACAATCCAAAAAATTGAAGTTATTTTCATCTAAATTTACTCCAATATAGATCCTACAATAAAAGTACTCAACAAAATCCAAAATAATCCAAGTTGATTTCAAATAAATTTATTAAAATTTGACAAAAATCGTGACAAAATCCAAAAAATCGAAGTTAATTTCAACTGACATTACTCAAATTAAGCTTCTCTATCAAAAAAACTCAACATAGTCGAGGAAAATCGAAGTTGGTTTCAAATAAATTTATTAAAATTTGACACTTCCAACTAAAATTTTTTTTCACAATGCAATAAATTGTCGGTATTTTCATCTAAATTTACTCAAATATTCATCCTACAAACAAAAATACTCAACAAAATCCAAAAAAATCGAAGTTGGTTTCAAATAAATTTATTAAAATTTGACACTTCCAACTAAATTTTTTTCACAATCCAAAAAATTGAAGTTATTTTCATCTAACTTTACTCAAATATAGATCCTACAACAAAAATACTCAACTAAATCCAAAAAAATCGAAGTTGGTTTCAAATAAATTTATTAAAATTTGACACTTCCAACTAAAATTTTTTTCTCATTCCTTAAAATTGAAGTTATTTTCATCTAAATTTACTCAAATATACATCCTACAACAAAAATACTCTACAAAATCCAAAAAAATCGAAGTTGGTTTCAAATAAATTTATTAAAATTTTACACATCCAAGTAAATTTTTTTTCACAATCCAAAAAATTGTCGTTATTTTCATCTAAATTTACTCCAATATACATCCTACAACAAAAATACTCAACTAAATCCAAAAAAATCGAAGTGGGTTTCAAATAAATTTATTAAAATTTGACACTTCCAACTAAATTTTTTTCACAATCCAAAAAATTGAAGTTATTTTCATCTAAATTTACTCAAATATAGATCCTACAATAAAAGTACTCAACAAAATCCAAAATAATCCAAGTTGATTTCAAATAAATTTATTAAAATTTGACAAAAATCGTGACAAAGTCCAAAAAATCGAAGTTAATTTCAACTGACATTACTCAAATTAAGCTTCTCTATCAAAAAAACTCAACATAGTCGAGGAAAATCGAAGCTGGTTTCAAATAAATTTATTAAAATTTGACACTTCCAACTAAAATTTTTTTTCACAATCCAATAAATTGTCGTTATTTTCATCTAAATTTACTCAAATATACATCCTACAACAAAAATACTCAACTAAATCCAAAAAAATCGAAGTTGGTTTCAAATAAATTTATTAAAATTTGACACTTCCAACTAAAATTTTTTTTCACAATGCAATAAATTGTCGATATTTTCATCTAAATTTACTCAAATATTCATCCTACAGACAAAAATACTCAACAAAATCCAAAAAAATCCAGGTTGGTTTCAAATAAATTTATTAAAATTTGACACTTCCAACTAAAATTTTTTTCACAATCCTAAAAATTGAAGTTATTTTCATCAAAAATTACTCTAATATAGACCCTACAACAAAAATACTCAACAAAATCCAAAAAAATCGAAGCTGGTTTCAAATAAATTTATTAAAATTTGACACTTCCAACAAAAATTTTTTTTCACAATCCAATAAATTGTCGTTATTTTCATCTAAATTTACTCCAATATACATCCTACAACAAAAATACTCAACTAAATCCAAAAAAATCGAAGTTGGTTTCAAATAAATTTATTAAAATTTGACACTTCCAATTAAATTTTTTTCACAATCCAAAAAATTGAAGTTATTTTCATCTAAATTTACTCAAATATAGATCCTACAATAAAAGTACTCAACAAAATCCAAAATAATACAAGTTGATTTCAAATAAATTTATTAAAATTTGACACAAATCGTGACAAAATCCAAAAAATCGAAGTTAATTTCAACTGACATTACTCAAATTAAGCTTCTCTATCAAAAAAACTCAACATAGTCGAGGAAAATCGAAGTTGGTTTCAAATAAATTTATTAAAATTTGACACTTCCAACTAAAATTTTTTTTCACAATGCAATAAATTGTCGGTATTTTCATCTAAATTTACTCAAATATTCATCCTACAAACAAAAATACTCAACAAAATCCAAAAAAATCGAAGCAGGTTTCAAATAAATTTATTAAAATTTGACACTTCCAACTGAAATTTTTTTTCACAATCCAATAAATTGTCGTTATTTTCATCTAAATTTACTCAAATATACATCCTACAACAAAAATACTCAACAAAATCCAAAAAAATCGAAGTTGGTTTCAAATAAATTTATTAAAATTTGACAAAAATCGTGACAAAATCCAAAAAATCGAAGTTAATTTCAACTGAAATTACTCAAATTATGCTTCTCTATCAAAAAAACTCAACATAGTCGAGAAAAATCGAAATTGGTTTCAAATAAATTTATTAAAAATTGACACTTCCAACTAAAATTTTTTTCACAATCCAAAAAATTGACTTATTTTCATCTAAATTTACTTAATATAGATCCTACAACAAAATAAAAAAAAACGAAGTTGGTTTCAAATAAATTTATTAAAATTTGACACTTCCAACTATAATTTTTTTTCACAATCCAAAAAAATTGTCGTTATTTTCATCTAAATTTACTCAAATATACATCCTACAACAGAAATACTCGACAAAATCCAAAAAAATCGAAGTTGGTTTCAAATAAATTTATTAAAATTTGACACTTCCAACTAAAATTTTTTTTACAATCCTAAAAATTGAAGTTATTTTCAACTAAATTTACTCAAATACACATCCTACAACAAAAATACTCGACAAAAAAAAAAAAAATCGAAGTTGGTTTCAAATAAATTTATTAAAATTTGACACTTCCAAGTAAAATTTTTTTCACATTCCTAAAAATTGAAGTTATTTTCATCTAAATTTACTCAAATATAGATCCTACAATAAAAGTACTCAACAAAATCCAAAATAATCCAAGTTGATTTCAAATAAATTTATTAAAATTTGACAAAAATCGTGACAAAGTCCAAAAAATCGAAGTTAATTTCAACTGACATTACTCAAATTAAGCTTCTCTATCAAAAAAACTCAACATAGTCGAGGAAAATCGAAGTTGGTTTCAAATAAATTTATTAAAATTTGACACTTCCAACTAAAATTTTTTTTCACAATGCAATAAATTGTCGGTATTTTCATCTAAATTTACTCAAATATTCATCCTACAAACAAAAATACTCAACAAAATCCAAAAAAATCGAAGTTGGTTTCAAATAAATTTATTAAAATTTGACACTTCCAACTAAAATTTTTTTTCACAATGCAATAAATTGTCGATATTTTCATCTAAATTTACTCAAATATTCATCCTACAGACAAAAATACTCAACAAAATCAAAAAAAATCGAAGTTGGTTTCAAATAAATTTATTAAAATTTGACACTTCCAACTAAAATTTTTTTCACAATCCTAAAAATCGAAGTTAATTTCATCAAAAATTACTCTAATATAGACCCTACAACAAAAATACTCAACAAAATCCAAAAAAATCGAAGCTGGTTTCAAATAAATTTATTAAAATTTGACACTTCCAACTAAAATTTTTTTTCACAATCCAATAAATTGTCGTTATTTTCATCTAAATTTACTCAAATATACATCCTACAACAAAAATACTCAACTAAATCCAAAAAAATCGAAGTTGGTTTCAAATAAATTTATTAAAATTTGACACTTCCAACTAAATTTTTTTCACAATCCAAAAAATTGAAGTTAGTTTCATCTAAATTTACTCAAATATAGATCCTACAACAAAAATACTCAACTAAATCCAAGAAAAAAGAAGTTGGTTTCAAATAAATTTATTAAAATTTGACACTTCCAACTAACATTTTTTTCTCATTCCTTAAAATTGAAGTTATTTTCATCTAAATTTACTCAAATATAGATCCTACAACAAAAATACTCAACAAAATCCAAAAAAATCGAAGCTGGTTTCAAAAAAAAAATTTATTAAAATTTTACACTTCCAAGTAAATTTTTTTTCACAATCCAATAAATTGTCGTTATTTTCATCTAAATTTACTCAAATATACATCCTACAACAAAAATAGTCAACTAAATCCAAAAAAATCGAAGTTGGTTTCAAATAAATTTATTAAAATTTGACACTTCCAACTAAATTTTTTTCACAATCCAAAAATTTGAAGTTATTTTCATCTAAATTTACTCAAATATAGATCCTACAACAAAAATACTCAACTAAATCCAAAAAAAAAGAAGTTGGTTTCAAATAAATTTATTAAAATTTGACACTTCCAACTAAAATTTTTTTCTCATTCCTTAAAATTGAAGTTATTTTCATCTAAATTTCCTCAAATATACATCCTACAACAAAAATACTCAACAAAATCCAAAAAAATCGAAGTTGGTTTCAAATAAAATTATTAAAATTTGACAAAAATCGTGACAAAATCCAAAAAATCGAAGTTAATTTCAACTGAAATTACTCAAATTATGCTTCTCTATCAAAAAAACTCAACATAGTCGAGAAAAATCGAAATTGGTTTCAAATAAATTTATTAAAAATTGACACTTCCAACTAAAATTTTTTTCACAATCCAAAAAATTGACTTATTTTCATCTAAATTTACTTAATATAGATCCTACAACAAAATAAAAAAAAATCGAAGTTGGTTTCAAATAAATTTATTAAAATTTGACACTTCCAACTATAATTTTTTTTCACAATCCAAAAAAATTGTCGTTATTTTCATCTAAATTTACTCAAATATACATCCTACAACAGAAATACTCGACAAAATCCAAAAAAATCGAAGTTGGTTTCAAATAAATTTATTAAAATTTGACACTTCCAACTAAAATTTTTTTTCACAATCCAATAAATTGTCGTTATTTTCATCTAAATTTACTCAAATATACATCCTACAACAAAAATACTCAAATAAAACCAAAAAAATCGAAGTTGGTTTCAAATAAATTTATTAAAATTTGACACTTCCAACTAAATTTTTTTTCACAATCCTAGAAATTTAAGTTATTTTCATAAAAAATTACTCTAATATAGACCCTACAACAAAAATACTCAACAAAATCCTAAAAAATCGAAGCTGGTTTCAAATAAATTTATTAAAATTGGGCACTTCCAACAAAATTTTTTTTTCACAATCCAATAAATTGTCGTTATTTTCATCTAAATTTACTCCAATATACATCCTACAACAAAAATACTCAACTAAATCCAAAAAAATCGAAGTTGGTTTCAAATAAATATATTAATATTTGACACTTCCAACTAAATTTTTTTCACAATCCAAAAAATTGAAGTTATTTTCATCTAAATTTACTCAAATATAGATCCTACAACAAAAATACTCAACTAAATCCAAAAAAAAAGAAGTTGGTTTCAAATAAATTTATTAAAATTTGACACTTCCAACTAACATTTTTTTCTCATTCCTTAAAATTGAAGTTATTTTCATCTAAATTTACTCAAATATAGATCCTACAACAAAAATACTCAACAAAATCCAAAAAAATCGAAGTTGGTTTCAAATAAATTTATTAAAATTTTACACTTCCAAGTAAATTTTTTTTCACAATCCAAAAAATTGAAGTTATTTTCATCTAAATTTACTCAAATATAGATCCTACAACAAAAATACTCGACAAAATCCAAAAAAATCGAAGATGGTTTCAAATAAATTTATTAAAATTTGACACTTCCAACTAAATTTTTTTTTACAATCCTAAAAATGGAAGTAATTTTCATCAAAATTTACTCAAATATAGATCCTACAACAAAAATACTCAACTAAATCCAAAAAAATCGAAGTTGGTTTTAAATAAATTTATTAGAATTTGCCAAAAATCGTGACAAAATCCAAAAAATCGAAGTTAATTTCAACTGAAATTACTCAAATTATGCTTCTCTATCAAAAAAACTCAACATAGTCGAGAAAAATCGAAATTGGTTTCAAATAAATTTATTAAAATTTGACACTTCCAACTAAAATTTTTTTCACAAACCAAAAAATTGACTTATTTTCATCTAAATTTACTTAATATAAATCCTACAACAAAATACTCAACAAAATAAAAAAAAATCGAAGTTGGTTTCAAATAAATTTATTAAAATTTGACACTTCCAACTAAATTTTTTTTTACAATCCTAAAAATGGAAGTAATTTTCATCAAAATTTACTCAAATATAGATCCTACAACAAAAATACTCAACTAAATCCAAAAAAATCGAAGTTGGTTTCAAATAAATTTATTAAAATTTGACACTTAAAACTAAAATTTTTTTCTCATTCCTTAAAATTGAAGTTATTTTCATCTAAATTTACTCAAATATAGATCCTACAACAAAAATACTCAACAAAATCTAAAAAAATCGAAGTTGGTTTCAAATAAATTTATTAAAATTTAACACTTCCAACTAACATTTTTTTCACAATCCAAAAAATAGTAGTTATTTTCAACTAAATTTACTCAAATACACATCCTACAACAAAAATACTCGACAAAATAAAAAAAAATCGAAGTTGGTTTCAAATAAATTTATTAAAATTTGACACTTCCAACTAAATTTTTTTCACAATCCAAAAAATTGAAGTTATTTTCATCTAAATTTATTCAAATATAGACCCTACAACAAAAATACTCAACAAAATCCAAAATAATCCAAGTTGATTTCAATTAAATTTATTAAAATTTGGCAAAAATCGTGACAAAATCCAAAAAATCGAAGTTAATTTCAACTGAAATTACTCAAATTCACCTTCTCTATAAAAAAAAACTCAACATAGTCGAGGAAAATCGAAGTTGGTTTCAAATAAATTTATTAAAATTTGACACTTCCAAATAAATTTTTTTTCACAATCCAAAAAATTGAAGTTATTTTCATCTAAATTTACTCCAATATAGATCCTACAATAAAAGTACTCAACAAAATCCAAAATAATCCAAGTTGATTTCAAATAAATTTATTAAAATTTGACAAAAATCGTGACAAAATCCAAAAAATCGAAGTTAATTTCAACTGACATTACTCAAATTAAGCTTCTCTATCAAAAAAACTCAACATAGTCGAGGAAAATCGAAGTTGGTTTCAAATAAATTTATTAAAATTTGACACTTCCAACTAAAATTTTTTTTCACAATGCAATAAATTGTCGGTATTTTCATCTAAATTTACTCAAATATTCATCCTACAAACAAAAATACTCAACAAAATCCGAAAAAATCGAAGTTGGTTTCAAATAAATTTATTAACATTTGACACTTCCAACTAAATTTTTTTCACAATCCAAAAAATTGAAGTTATTTTCATCTAAATTTACTCAAATATAGATCCTACAACAAAAATACTCAACTAAATCCAAAAAAATCGAAGTTGGTTTCAAATAAATTTATTAAAATTTGACACTTCCAACTAAAAATTTTTTCTCATTCCTTAAAATTGAAGTTATTTTCATCTAAATTTACTCAAATATACATCCTACAACAAAAATACTCAACAAAATCCAAAAAAATCGAAGTTGGTTTCAAATAAATTTATTAAAATTTTACACATCCAAGTAAATTTTTTTTCACAATCCAAAAAATTGTCGTTATTTTCAACTAAATTTACTCCAATATACATCCTACAACAAAAATACTCAACTAAATCCAAAAAAATCGAAGTTGGTTTCAAATAAATTTATTAAAATTTGACACTTCCAACTAAATTTTTTTCACAATCCAAAAAATTGAAGTTATTTTCATCTAAATTTACTCAAATATAGATCCTACAATAAAAGTACTCAACAAAATCCAAAATAATCCAAGTTGATTTCAAATAAATTTATTAAAATTTGACAAAAATCGTGACAAAGTCCAAAAAATCGAAGTTAATTTCAACTGACATTACTCAAATTAAGCTTCTCTATCAAAAAAACTCAACATAGTCCAGGAAAATCGAAGTTGGTTTCAAATAAATTTATTAAAATTTGACACTTCCAACTAAAATTTTTTTTCACAATGCAATAAATTGTCGGTATTTTCATCTAAATTTACTCAAATATTCATCCTACGAACAAAAATACTCAACAAAATCCAAAAAAATCGAAGTTGGTTTCAAATAAATTTATTAAAATTTGACACTTCCAACTAAAATTTTTTTTCACAATGCAATAAATTGTCGATATTTTCATCTAAATTTACTCAAATATTCATCCTACAGACAAAAATACTCAACAAAATAAAAAAAAATCGAAGTTGGTTTCAAATAAATTTATTAAAATTTGACACTTCCAACTAAAATTTTTTTCACAATCCTAAAAATTGAAGTTAATTTCATCAAAAACTACTCTAATATAGACCCTACAACAAAAATACTCAACAAAATCCAAAAAAATCGAAGCTGGTTTCAAATAAATTTATTAAAATTTGACACTTCCAACTAAAATTTTTTTTCACAATCCAATAAATTGTCGTTATTTTCATCTAAATTTACTCAAATATACATCCTACAACAAAAATACTCAACTAAATCCAAAAAAATCGAAGTTGGTTTCAAATAAATTTATTAAAATTTGACACTTCCAACTAAAATTTTTTTTCACAATGCAATAAATTGTCGATATTTTCATCTAAATTTACTCAAATATTCATCCTACAGACAAAAATACTCAACAAAATCCAAAAAAATCCAGGTTGGTTTCAAATAAATTTATTAAAATTTGACACTTCCAACTAAAATTTTTTTCACAATCCTAATAATTGAAGTTATTTTCATCAAAAATTACTCTAATATAGACCCTACAACAAAAATACTCAACAAAATCCAAAAAAATCGAAGCTGGTTTCAAATAAATTTATTAAAATTTGACACTTCCAACAAAAATTTTTTTTCACAATCCAATAAATTGTCGTTATTTTCATCTAAATTTACTCCAATATACATCCTACAACAAAAATAATCAACTAAATCCAAAAAAATCGAAGTTGGTTTCAAATAAATTTATTAAAATTTGACACTTCCAATTAAATTTTTTTCACAATCCAAAAAATTGAAGTTATTTTCATCTAAATTTACTCAAATATAGATCCTACAATAAAAGTACTCAACAAAATCCAAAATAATACAAGTTGATTTCAAATAAATTTATTAAAATTTGACAAAAATCGTGACAAAATCCAAAAAATCGAAGTTAATTTCAACTGACATTACTCAAATTAAGCTTCTCTATCAAAAAAACTCAACATAGTCGAGGAAAATCGAAGTTGGTTTCAAATAAATTTATTAAAATTTGACACTTCCAACTAAAATTTTTTTTCACAATGCAATAAATTGTCGGTATTTTCATCTAAATTTACTCAAATATTCATCCTACAAACAAAAATACTCAACAAAATCGAAAAAAATCGAAGCAGGTTTCAAATAAATTTATTAAAATTTGACACTTCCAACTGAAATTTTTTTTCACAATCCAATAAATTGTCGTTATTTTCATCTAAATTTACTCAAATATACATCCTACAACAAAAATACTCAACAAAATCCAAAAAAATCGAAGTTGGTTTCAAATAAATTTATTAAAATTTAACACTTCCAACTAACATTTTTTTCACAATCCAAAAAATAGTAGTTATTTTCAACTAAATTTACTCAAATACACATCCTACAACAAAAATACTCGACAAAATAAAAAAAAATCGAAGTTGGTTTCAAATAAATTTATTAAAATTTGACACTTCCAACTAAATTTTTTTCACAATCCAAAAAATTGAAGTTATTTTCATCTAAATTTATTCAAATATAGACCCTACAACAAAAATACTCAACAAAATCCAAAATAATCCAAGTTGATTTCAATTAAATTTATTAAAATTTGGCAAAAATCGTGACAAAATCCAAAAAATCGAAGTTAATTTCAACTGAAATTACTCAAATTCACCTTCTCTATCAAAAAAACTCAACATAGTCGAGGAAAATCGAAGTTGGTTTCAAATAAATTTATTAAAATTGGACACTTCCAAATAAATTTTTTTTCACAATCCAAAAAATTGAAGTTATTTTCATCTAAATTTACTCCAATATAGATCCTACAATAAAAGTACTCAACAAAATCCAAAATAATCCAAGTTGATTTCAAATAAATTTATTAAAATTTGACAAAAATCGTGACAAAATCCAAAAAATCGAAGTTAATTTCAACTGACATTACTCAAATTAAGCTTCTCTATCAAAAAAACTCAACATAGTCGAGGAAAATCGAAGTTGGTTTCAAATAAATTTATTAAAATTTGACACTTCCAACTAAAATTTTTTTTCACAATGCAATAAATTGTCGGTATTTTCATCTAAATTTACTCAAATATTCATCCTACAAACAAAAATACTCATCAAAATCCGAAAAAATCGAAGTTGGTTTCAAATAAATTTATTAACATTTGACACTTCCAACTAAATTTTTTTCACAATCCAAAAATTGAAGTTATTTTCATCTAAATTTACTCAAATATAGATCCTACAACAAAAATACTCAACTAAATCCAAAAAAATCGAAGTTGGTTTCAAATAAATTTATTAAAATTTGACACTTCCAACTAAAATTTTTTTCTCATTCCTTAAAATTGAAGTTATTTTCATCTAAATTTACTCAAATATACATCCTACAACAAAAATACTCAACAAAATCCAAAAAAATCGAAGTTGGTTTCAAATAAATTTATTAAAATTTTACACATCCAAGTAAATTTTTTTTCACAATCCAAAAAATTGTCGTTATTTTCAACTAAATTTACTCCAATATACATCCTACAACAAAAATACTCAACTAAATCCAAAAAAATCGAAGTTGGTTTCAAATAAATTTATTAAAATTTGACACTTCCAACTAAATTTTTTTCACAATCCAAAAAATTGAAGTTATTTTCATCTAAATTTACTCAAATATAGATCCTACAATAAAAGTACTCAACAAAATCCAAAATAATCCAAGTTGATTTCAAATAAATTTATTAAAATTTGACAAAAATCGTGACAAAGTCCAAAAAATCGAAGTTAATTTCAACTGACATTACTCAAATTAAGCTTCTCTATCAAAAAAACTCAACATAGTCGAGGAAAATCGAAGTTGGTTTCAAATAAATTTATTAAAATTTGACACTTCCAAATAAATTTTTTTTCACAATCCAAAAAATTGAAGTTATTTTCATCTAAATTTACTCCAATATAGATCCTACAATAAAAGTACTCAACAAAATCCAAAATAATCCAAGTTGATTTCAAATAAATTTATTAAAATTTGACAAAAATCGTGACAAAATCCAAAAAATCGAAGTTAATTTCAACTGACATTACTCAAATTAAGCTTCTCTATCAAAAAAACTCAACATAGTCGAGGAAAATCGAAGTTGGTTTCAAATAAATTTATTAAAATTTGACACTTCCAACTAAAATTTTTTTTCACAATGCAATAAATTGTCGGTATTTTCATCTAAATTTACTCAAATATTCATCCTACAAACAAAAATACTCAACAAAATCCGAAAAAATCGAAGTTGGTTTCAAATAAATTTATTAACATTTGACACTTCCAACTAAATTTTTTTCACAATCCAAAAAATTGAAGTTATTTTCATCTAAATTTACTCAAATATAGATCCTACAACAAAAATACTCAACTAAATCCAAAAAAATCGAAGTTGGTTTCAAATAAATTTATTAAAATTTGACACTTCCAACTAAAATTTTTTTCTCATTCCTTAAAATTGAAGTTATTTTCATCTAAATTTACTCAAATATACATCCTACAACAAAAATACTCAACAAAATCCAAAAAAATCGAAGTTGGTTTCAAATAAATTTATTAAAATTTTACACATCCAAGTAAATTTTTTTTCACAATCCAAAAAATTGTCGTTATTTTCAACTAAATTTACTCCAATATACATCCTACAACAAAAATACTCAACTAAATCCAAAAAAATCGAAGTTGGTTTCAAATAAATTTATTAAAATTTGACACTTCCAACTAAATTTTTTTCACAATCCAAAAAATTGAAGTTATTTTCATCTAAATTTACTCAAATATAGATCCTACAATAAAAGTACTCAACAAAATCCAAAATAATCCAAGTTGATTTCAAATAAATTTATTAAAATTTGACAAAAATCGTGACAAAGTCCAAAAAATCGAAGTTAATTTCAACTGACATTACTCAAATTAAGCTTCTCTATCAAAAACACTCAACATAGTCGAGGAAAATCGAAGTTGGTTTCAAATAAATTTATTAAAATTTGACACTTCCAACTAAAATTTTTTTTCACAATGCAATAAATTGTCGGTATTTTCATCTAAATTTACTCAAATATTCATCCTACGAACAAAAATACTCAACAAAATCCAAAAAAATCGAAGTTGGTTTCAAATAAATTTATTAAAATTTGACACTTCCAACTAAAATTTTTTTTCACAATGCAATAAATTGTCGATATTTTCATCTAAATTTACTCAAATATTCATCCTACAGACAAAAATACTCAACAAAATCAAAAAAAATCGAAGTTGGTTTCAAATAAATTTATTAAAATTTGACACTTCCAACTAAAATTTTTTTCACAATCCTAAAAATTGAAGTTAATTTCATCAAAAACTACTCTAATATAGACCCTACAACAAAAATACTCAACAAAATCCAAAAAAATCGAAGCTGGTTTCAAATAAATTTATTAAAATTTGACACTTCCAACTAAAATTTTTTTTCACAATCCAATAAATTGTCGTTATTTTCATCTAAATTTACTCAAATATACATCCTACAACAAAAATACTCAACTAAATCCAAAAAAATCGAAGTTGGTTTCAAATAAATTTATTAAAATTTGACACTTCCAACTAAAATTTTTTTTCACAATGCAATAAATTGTCGATATTTTCATCTAAATTTACTCAAATATTCATCCTACAGACAAAAATACTCAACAAAATCCAAAAAAATCCAGGTTGGTTTCAAATAAATTTATTAAAATTTGACACTTCCAACTAAAATTTTTTTCACAATCCTAAAAATTGAAGTTATTTTCATCTAAATTTACTCAAATATAGATCCTACAATAAAAGTACTCAACAAAATCCAAAATAATACAAGTTGATTTCAAATAAATTTATTAAAATTTGACAAAAATCGTGACAAAATCCAAAAAATCGAAGTTAATTTCAACTGACATTACTCAAATTAAGCTTCTCTATCAAAAAAACTCAACATAGTCGAGGAAAATCGAAGTTGGTTTCAAATAAATTTATTAAAATTTGACACTTCCAACTAAAATTTTTTTTCACAATGCAATAAATTGTCGGTATTTTCATCTAAATTTACTCAAATATTCATCCTACAAACAAAAATACTCAACAAAATCCAAAAAAATCGAAGCAGGTTTCAAATAAATTTATTAAAATTTGACACTTCCAACTGAAATTTTTTTTCACAATCCAATAAATTGTCGTTATTTTCATCTAAATTTACTCAAATATACATCCTATAACAAAAATACTCAACAAAATCCAAAAAAATCGAAGTTGGTTTCAAATAAATTTATTAAAATTTTACACTTCCAAGTAAATTTTTTTTCACAATCCAAAAAATTGAAGTTATTTTCATCTAAATTTACTCAAATATAGATCCTACAACAAAAATACTCGACAAAATCCAAAAAAATCGAAGATGGTTTCAAATAAATTTATTAAAATTTGACACTTCCAACTAAAATTTTTTCCACTTTCCTAAAAATTGAAGTTATTTACATCTAAATTTATTCAAATATAGATCCTACAACAAAAATACTCAACAAAATCCAAAATAATCCAAGTTGATTTTAAATAAATTTATTGGAATTTGCCAAAAATCGTGACAAAATCCAAAAAATCGAAGTTAATTTCAACTGAAATTACTCAAATTATGCTTCTCTATCAAAAAAACTCAACATAGTCGAGAAAAATCGAAATTGGTTTCAAATAAATTTATTAAAATTTGACACTTCCAACTAAAATTTTTTTCTCATTCCTTAAAATTGAAGTTATTTTCATCTAAATTTACTCAAATATAGATCCTACAACAAAAATACTCAACAAAATCTAAAAAAATCGAAGTTGGTTTCAAATAAATTTATTAAAATTTAACACTTCCAACTAACATTTTTTTCACAATCCAAAAAATAGTAGTTATTTTCAACTAAATTTACTCAAATACACATCCTACAACAAAAATACTCGACAAAATAAAAAAAAATCGAAGTTGGTTTCAAATAAATTTATTAAAATTTGACACTTCCAACTAAATTTTTTTCACAATCCAAAAAATTGAAGTTATTTTCATCTAAAATTACTCAAATATACATCCTACAACAAAAATACTCAACTAAATCCAAAAATATCGAAGTTGGTTTCAAATAAATTTATTAAAATTTGACACTTCCAACTAAAATTTTTTTCACAATCCTAAAAATTGAAGTTAATTTCATAAAAAATTACTCTAATATAGACCCTACAACAAAAATACTCAACAAAATCCAAAAAAATCGAAGCTGGTTTCAAATAAATTTATTAAAATTTGACACTTCCAACTAAAATTTTTTTTCACAATCCAAAAAATTGTCGTTATTTTCATCTAAATTTACTCCAATATACATCCTACAACAAAAATACTCAACTAAATCCAAAAAAATCGAAGTTGGTTTCAAATAAATTTATTAAAATTTGACACTTCCAACTAAATTTTTTTCACAATCCAAAAAATTGAAGTTATTTTCATCTAAATTTACTCAAATATAGATCCTACAATAAAAGTACTCAACAAAATCCAAAATAATCCAAGTTGATTTCAAATAAATTTATTAAAATTTGACAAAAATCGTGACAAAGTCCAAAAAATCGAAGTTAATTTCAACTGACATTACTCAAATTAAGCTTCTCTATCAAAAAAACTCAACATAGTCGAGGAAAATCGAAGTTGGTTTCAAATAAATTTATTAAAATTTGACACTTCCAACTAAAATTTTTTTTCACAATGCAATAAATTGTCGGTATTTTCATCTAAATTTACTCAAATATTCATCCTACGAACAAAAATACTCAACAAAATCCAAAAAAATCGAAGTTGGTTTCAAATAAATTTATTAAAATTTGACACTTCCAACTAAAATTTTTTTTCACAATGCAATAAATTGTCGATATTTTCATCTAAATTTACTCAAATATTCATCCTACAGACAAAAATACTCAACAAAATCAAAAAAAATCGAAGTTGGTTTCAAATAAATTTATTAAAATTTGACACTTCCAACTAAAATTTTTTTCACAATCCTAAAAATTGAAGTTAATTTCATCAAAAATTACTCTAATATAGACCCTACAACAAAAATACTCAACAAAATCCAAAAAAATCGAAGCTGGTTTCAAATAAATTTATTAAAATTTGACACTTCCAACTAAAATTTTTTTTCACAATCCAATAAATTGTCGTTATTTTCATCTAAATTTACTCAAATATACATCCTACAACAAAAATACTCAACTAAATCCAAAAAAATCGAAGTTGGTTTCAAATAAATTTATTAAAATTTGACACTTCCAACTAAAATTTTTTTTCACAATGCAATAAATTGTCGATATTTTCATCTAAATTTACTCAAATATTCATCCTACAGACAAAAATACTCAACAAAATCCAAAAAAATCCAGGTTGGTTTCAAATAAATTTATTAAAATTTGACACTTCCAACTAAAATTTTTTTCACAATCCTAAAAATTGAAGTTATTTTCATCAAAAATTACTCTAATATAGACCCTACAACAAAAATACTCAACAAAATCCAAAAAAATCGAAGCTGGTTTCAAATAAATTTATTAAAATTTGACACTTCCAACAAAAATTTTTTTTCACAATCCAATAAATTGTCGTTATTTTCATCTAAATTTACTCCAATATACATCCTACAACAAAAATACTCAACTAAATCCAAAAAAATCGAAGTTGGTTTCAAATAAATTTATTAAAATTTGACACTTCCAATTAAATTTTTTTCACAATCCAAAAAATTGAAGTTATTTTCATCTAAATTTACTCAAATATAGATCCTACAATAAAAGTACTCAACAAAATCCAAAATAATACAAGTTGATTTCAAATAAATTTATTAAAATTTGACAAAAATCGTGACAAAGTCCAAAAAATCGAAGTTAATTTCAACTGACATTACTCAAATTAAGCTTCTCTATCAAAAAAACTCAACATAGTCGAGGAAAATCGAAGTTGGTTTCAAATAAATTTATTAAAATTTGACACTTCCGCTTAAAATTTTTTTTCACAATGCAATAAATTGTCGGTATTTTCATCTAAATTTACTCAAATATTCATCCTACAAACAAAAATACTCAACAAAATCCAAAAAAATCGAAGCTGGTTTCAAATAAATTTATTAAAATTTGACACTTCCAACTAAAATTTTTTTTCACAATGCAATAAATTGTCGATATTTTCATCTAAATTTACTCAAATATTCATCCTACAGACAAAAATACTCAACAAAATCAAAAAAAATCGAAGTTGGTTTCAAATAAATTTATTAAAATTTGACACTTCCAACTAAAATTTTTTTCACAATCCTAAAAATTGAAGTTAATTTCATCAAAAATTACTCTAATATAGACCCTACAACAAAAATACTCAACAAAATCCAAAAAAATCGAAGCTGGTTTCAAATAAATTTATTAAAATTTGACACTTCCAACTAAAATTTTTTTTCACAATCCAATAAATTGTCGTTATTTTCATCTAAATTTACTCAAATATACATCCTACAACAAAAATACTCAACTAAATCCAAAAAAATCGAAGTTGGTTTCAAATAAATTTATTAAAATTTGACACTTCCAACTAAATTTTTTTCACAATCCAAAAAATTGAAGTTATTTTCATCTAAATTTACGCAAATATAGATCCTACAACAAAAATACTCAACTAAATCCAAAAAAAAAGAAGTTGGTTTCAAATAAATTTATTAAAATTTGACACTTCCAACTAACATTTTTTTCTCATTCCTTAAAATTGAAGTTATTTTCATCTAAATTTACTCAAATATAGATCCTACAACAAAAATACTCAACAAAATCCAAAAAAATCGAAGTTGGTTTCAAATAAATTTATTAAAATTTTACACTTCCAAGTAAATTTTTTTTCACAATCCAAAAAATTGAAGTTATTTTCATCTAAATTTACTCAAATATAGATCCTACAACAAAAATACTCGACAAAATCCAAAAAAATCGAAGATGGTTTCAAATAAATTTATTAAAATTTGACACTTCCAACTAAAATTTTTTCCACTTTCCTAAAAATTGAAGTTATTTACATCTAAATTTATTCAAATATAGATCCTACAACAAAAATACTCAACAAAATCCAAAATAATCCAAGTTGATTTTAAATAAATTTATTAGAATTTGCCAAAAATCGTGACAAAATCCAAAAAATCGAAGTTAATTTCAACTGAAATTACTCAAATTATGCTTCTCTATCAAAAAAACTCAACATAGTCGAGAAAAATCGAAATTGGTTTCAAATAAATTTATTAAAATTTGACACTTCCAACTAAAATTTTTTTCTCATTCCTTAAAATTGAAGTTATTTTCATCTAAATTTACTCAAATATAGATCCTACAACAAAAATACTCAACAAAATCTAAAAAAATCGAAGTTGGTTTCAAATAAATTTATTAAAATTTAACACTTCCAACTAACATTTTTTTCACAATCCAAAAAATAGTAGTTATTTTCAACTAAATTTACTCAAATACACATCCTACAACAAAAATACTCGACAAAATAAAAAAAAATCGAAGTTGGTTTCAAATAAATTTATTAAAATTTGACACTTCCAACTAAATTTTTTTCACAATCCAAAAAATTGAAGTTATTTTCATCTAAAATTACTCAAATATACATCCTACAACAAAAATACTCAACTAAATCCAAAAATATCGAAGTTGGTTTCAAATAAATTTATTAAAATTTGACACTTCCAACTAAAATTTTTTTCACAATCCTAAAAATTGAAGTTAATTTCATAAAAAATTACTCTAATATAGACCCTACAACAAAAATACTCAACAAAATCCAAAAAAATCGAAGCTGGTTTCAAATAAATTTATTAAAATTTGACACTTCCAACTAAAATTTTTTTTCACAATCCAAAAAATTGTCGTTATTTTCATCTAAATTTACTCCAATATACATCCTACAACAAAAATACTCAACTAAATCCAAAAAAATCGAAGTTGGTTTCAAATAAATTTATTAAAATTTGACAAAAATCGTGACAAAGTCCAAAAAATCGAAGTTAATTTCAACTGACATTACTCAAATTAAGCTTCTCTATCAAAAAAACTCAACATAGTCGAGGAAAATCGAAGTTGGTTTCAAATAAATTTATTAAAATTTGACACTTCCAACTAAAATTTTTTTTCACAATGCAATAAATTGTCGGTATTTTCATCTAAATTTACTCAAATATTCATCCTACGAACAAAAATACTCAACAAAATCCAAAAAAATCGAAGTTGGTTTCAAATAAATTTATTAAAATTTGACACTTCCAACTAAAATTTTTTTTCACAATGCAATAAATTGTCGATATTTTCATCTAAATTTACTCAAATATTCATCCTACAGACAAAAATACTCAACAAAATCCAAAAAAATCGAAGTTGGTTTCAAATAAATTTATTAAAATTTGACAAAAATCGTGACAAAATCCAAAAAATCGAAGTTAATTTCAACTGAAATTACTCAAATTATGCTTCTCTATCAAAAAAACTCAACATAGTCGAGAAAAATCGAAATTGGTTTCAAATAAATTTATTAAAAATTGACACTTCCAACTAAAATTTTTTTCACAATCCAAAAAATTGACTTATTTTCATCTAAATTTACTTAATATAGATCCTACAACAAAATAAAAAAAAATCGAAGTTGGTTTCAAATAAATTCATTAAAATTTGACACTTCCAACTATAATTTTTTTTCACAATCCAAAAAAATTGTCGTTATTTTCATCTAAATTTACTCAAATATACATCCTACAACAGAAATACTCGACAAAATAAAAAAAAATCGAAGTTGGTTTCAAATAAATTTATTAAAATTTGACACTTCCAACTAAAATTTTTTTTACAATCCTAAAAATTGAAGTTATTTTCAACTAAATTTACTCAAATACACATCCTACAACAAAAATACTCGACAAAATAAAAAAAAATCGAAGTTGGTTTCAAATAAATTTATTAAAATTTGACACTTCCAAGTAAAATTTTTTTCACAATCCAAAAAATTGAAGTTATTTTCATCTAAATTTACTCAAATATAGATCCTACAACAAAAATACTCAACTAAATCCAAAAAAATCGAAGTTGGTTTCAAATAAATTTATTAAAATTTGACACTTCCAACTAAATTTTTTTTCACAATCCTAGAAATTTAAGTTATTTTCATAAAAAATTACTCTAATATAGACCCTACAACAAAAATACTCAACAAAATCCTAAAAAATCGAAGCTGGTTTCAAATAAATTTATTAAAATTTGACACTTCCAACAAAATTTTTTTTTCACAATCCAATAAATTGTCGTTATTTTCATCTAAATTTACTCCAATATACATCCTACAACAATATACTCAACTAAATCCAAAAAAATCGAAGTTGGTTTCAAATAAATTTATTAAAATTTGACACTTCCAACTAAATTTTTTTCACAATCCAAAAAATTGAAGTTATTTTCATCTAAATTTACTCAAATATAGATCCTACAATAAAAGTACTCAACAAAATCCAAAATAATCCAAGTTGATTTCAAATAAATTTATTAAAATTTGACAAAAATCGTGACAAAGTCCAAAAAATCGAAGTTAATTTCAACTGACATTACTCAAATTAAGCTTCTCTATCAAAAAAACTCAACATAGTCGAGGAAAATCGAAGTTGGTTTCAAATAAATTTATTAAAATTTGACTCTTCCAACTAAAATTTTTTTTCACAATGCAATAAATTGTCGGTATTTTCATCTAAATTTACTCAAATATTCATCCTACGAACAAAAATACTCAACAAAATCCAAAAAAATCGAAGTTGGTTTCAAATAAATTTATTAAAATTTGACACTTCCAACTAAAATTTTTTTTCACAATGCAATAAATTGTCGATATTTTCATCTAAATTTACTCAAATATTCATCCTACAGACAAAAATACTCAACAAAATCAAAAAAAATCGAAGTTGGTTTCAAATAAATTTATTAAAATTTGACACTTCCAACTAAAATTTTTTTCACAATCCTAAAAATTGAAGTTAATTTCATCAAAAATTACTCTAATATAGACCCTACAACAAAAATACTCAACAAAATCCAAAAAAATCGAAGCTGGTTTCAAATAAATTTATTAAAATATGACACTTCCAACTAAAATTTTTTTTCACAATCCAATAAATTGTCGTTATTTTCATCTAAATTTACTCAAATATACATCCTACAACAAAAATACTCAACTAAATCCAAAAAAATCGAAGTTGGTTTCAAATAAATTTATTAAAATTTGACACTTCCAACTAAAATTTTTTTTCACAATGCAATAAATTGTCGATATTTTCATCTAAATTTACTCAAATATTCATCCTACAGACAAAAATACTCAACAAAATCCAAAAAAATCCAGGTTGGTTTCAAATAAATTTATTAAAATTTGACACTTCCAACTAAAATTTTTTTCACAATCCTAAAAATTGAAGTTATTTTCATCAAAAATTACTCTAATATAGACCCTACAACAAAAATACTCAACAAAATCCAAAAAAATCGAAGCTGGTTTCAAATAAATTTATTAAAATTTGACACTTCCAACAAAAATTTTTTTTCACAATCCAATAAATTGTCGTTATTTTCATCTAAATTTACTCAAATATAGATCCTACAACAAAAATACTCGACAAAATCCAAAAAAATCGAAGATGGTTTCAAATAAATTTATTAAAATTTGACACTTCCAACTAAAATTTTTTCCACTTTCCTAAAAATTGAAGTTATTTACATCTAAATTTATTCAAATATAGATCCTACAACAAAAATACTCAACAAAATCCAAAATAATCCAAGTTGATTTTAAATAAATTTATTAGAATTTGCCAAAAATCGTGACAAAATCCAAAAAATCGAAGTTAATTTCAACTGAAATTACTCAAATTATGCTTCTCTATCAAAAAAACTCAACATAGTCGAGAAAAATCGAAATTGGTTTCAAATAAATTTATTAAAATTTGACACTTCCAACTAAAATTTTTTTCTCATTCCTTAAAATTGAAGTTATTTTCATCTAAATTTACTCAAATATAGATCCTACAACAAAAATACTCAACAAAATCTAAAAAAATCGAAGTTGGTTTCAAATAAATTTATTAAAATTTAACACTTCCAACTAACATTTTTTTCACAATCCAAAAAATAGTAGTTATTTTCAACTAAATTTACTCAAATACACATCCTACAACAAAAATACTCGACAAAATAAAAAAAAATCGAAGTTGGTTTCAAATAAATTTATTAAAATTTGACACTTCCAACTAAATTTTTTTCACAATCCAAAAAATTGAAGTTATTTTCATCTAAAATTACTCAAATATACATCCTACAACAAAAATACTCAACTAAATCCAAAAATATCGAAGTTGGTTTCAAATAAATTTATTAAAATTTGACACTTCCAACTAAAATTTTTTTCACAATCCTAAAAATTGAAGTTAATTTCATAAAAAATTACTCTAATATAGACCCTACAACAAAAATACTCAACAAAATCCAAAAAAATCGAAGCTGGTTTCAAATAAATTTATTAAAATTTGACACTTCCAACTAAAATTTTTTTTCACAATCCAAAAAATTGTCGTTATTTTCATCTAAATTTACTCCAATATACATCCTACAACAAAAATACTCAACTAAATCCAAAAAAATCGAAGTTGGTTTCAAATAAATTTATTAAAATTTGACACTTCCAACTAAATTTTTTTCACAATCCAAAAAATTGAAGTTATTTTCATCTAAATTTACTCAAATATAGATCCTACAATAAAAGTACTCAACAAAATCCAAAATAATCCAAGTTGATTTCAAATAAATTTATTAAAATTTGACAAAAATCGTGACAAAGTCCAAAAAATCGAAGTTAATTTCAACTGACATTACTCAAATTAAGCTTCTCTATCAAAAAAACTCAACATAGTCGAGGAAAATCGAAGTTGGTTTCAAATAAATTTATTAAAATTTGACACTTCCAACTAAAATTTTTTTTCACAATGCAATAAATTGTCGGTATTTTCATCTAAATTTACTCAAATATTCATCCTACGAACAAAAATACTCAACAAAATCAAAAAAAATCGAAGTTGGTTTCAAATAAATTTATTAAAATTTGACACATCCAACTAAAATTTTTTTTCACAATGCAATAAATTGTCGATATTTTCATCTAAATTTACTCAAATATTCATCCTACAGACAAAAATACTCAACAAAATAAAAAAAAACCGAAGTTGGTTTCAAATAAATTTATTAAAATTTGACACTTCCAACTAAAATTTTTTTCACAATCCTAAAAATTGAAGTTAATTTCATAAAAAATTACTCTAATATAGACCCTACAACAAAAATACTCAACAAAATCCAAAAAAATCGAAGCTGGTTTCAAATAAATTTATTAAAATTTGACACTTCCAACTAAAATTTTTTTTCACAATCCAATAAATTGTCGTTATTTTCATCTAAATTTACTCAAATATACATCCTACAACAAAAATACTCAACTAAATCCAAAAAAATCGAAGTTGGTTTCAAATAAATTTATTAAAATTTGACACTTCCAACTAAAATTTTTTTTCACAATGCAATAAATTGTCGATATTTTCATCTAAATTTACTCAAATATTCATCCTACAGACAAAAATACTCAACAAAATCCAAAAAAATCCAGGTTGGTTTCAAATAAATTTATTAAAATTTGACACTTCCAACTAAAATTTTTTTCACAATCCTAAAAATTGAAGTTATTTTCATCAAAAATTACTCTAATATAGACCCTACAACAAAAATACTCAACAAAATCCAAAAAAATTGAACGTGGTTTCAAATAAATTTATTAAAATTTGACACTTCCAACAAAAATTTTTTTTCACAATCCAATAAATTGTCGTTATTTTCATCTAAATTTACTCCAATATACATCCTACAACAAAAATACTCAACTAAATCCAAAAAAATCGAAGTTGGTTTCAAATAAATTTATTAAAATTTGACACTTCCAATTAAATTTTTTTCACAATCCAAAAAATTGAAGTTATTTTCATCTAAATTTACTTAATATAGATCCTACAACAAAATAAAAAAAAATCGAAGTTGGTTTCAAATAAATTTATTAAAATTTGACACTTCCAACTATAATTTTTTTTCACAATCCAAAAAAATTGTCGTTATTTTCATCTAAATTTACTCAAATATACATCCTACAACAGAAATACTCGACAAAATAAAAAAAAATCGAAGTTGGTTTCAAATAAATTTATTAAAATTTGACACTTCCAACTAAAATTTTTTTTACAATCCTAAAAATTGAAGTTATTTTCAACTAAATTTACTCAAATACACATCCTACAACAAAAATACTCGACAAAATAAAAAAAAATCGAAGTTGGTTTCAAATAAATTTATTAAAATTTGACACTTCCAAGTAAAATTTTTTTCACAATCCAAAAAATTGAAGTTATTTTCATCTAAATTTACTCAAATATAGATCCTACAACAAAAATACTCAACTAAATCCAAAAAAATCGAAGTTGGTTTCAAATAAATTTATTAAAATTTGACACTTCCAACTAAATTTTTTTTCACAATCCTAGAAATTTAAGTTATTTTCATAAAAAATTACTCTAATATAGACCCTACAACAAAAATACTCAACAAAATCCTAAAAAATCGAAGCTGGTTTCAAATAAATTTATTAAAATTTGACACTTCCAACAAAATTTTTTTTTCACAATCCAATAAATTGTCGTTATTTTCATCTAAATTTACTCCAATATACATCCTACAACAATATACTCAACTAAATCCAAAAAAATCGAAGTTGGTTTCAAATAAATTTATTAAAATTTGACACTTCCAACTAAATTTTTTTCACAATCCAAAAAATTGAAGTTATTTTCATCTAAATTTACTCAAATATAGATCCTACAATAAAAGTACTCAACAAAATCCAAAATAATCCAAGTTGATTTCAAATAAATTTATTAAAATTTGACAAAAATCGTGACAAAGTCCAAAAAATCGAAGTTAATTTCAACTGACATTACTCAAATTAAGCTTCTCTATCAAAAAAACTCAACATAGTCGAGGAAAATCGAAGTTGGTTTCAAATAAATTTATTAAAATTTGACTCTTCCAACTAAAATTTTTTTTCACAATGCAATAAATTGTCGGTATTTTCATCTAAATTTACTCAAATATTCATCCTACGAACAAAAATACTCAACAAAATCCAAAAAAATCGAAGTTGGTTTCAAATAAATTTATTAAAATTTGACACTTCCAACTAAAATTTTTTTTCACAATGCAATAAATTGTCGATATTTTCATCTAAATTTACTCAAATATTCATCCTACAGACAAAAATACTCAACAAAATCAAAAAAAATCGAAGTTGGTTTCAAATAAATTTATTAAAATTTGACACTTCCAACTAAAATTTTTTTCACAATCCTAAAAATTGAAGTTAATTTCATCAAAAATTACTCTAATATAGACCCTACAACAAAAATACTCAACAAAATCCAAAAAAATCGAAGCTGGTTTCAAATAAATTTATTAAAATATGACACTTCCAACTAAAATTTTTTTTCACAATCCAATAAATTGTCGTTATTTTCATCTAAATTTACTCAAATATACATCCTACAACAAAAATACTCAACTAAATCCAAAAAAATCGAAGTTGGTTTCAAATAAATTTATTAAAATTTGACACTTCCAACTAAAATTTTTTTTCACAATGCAATAAATTGTCGATATTTTCATCTAAATTTACTCAAATATTCATCCTACAGACAAAAATACTCAACAAAATCCAAAAAAATCCAGGTTGGTTTCAAATAAATTTATTAAAATTTGACACTTCCAACTAAAATTTTTTTCACAATCCTAAAAATTGAAGTTATTTTCATCAAAAATTACTCTAATATAGACCCTACAACAAAAATACTCAACAAAATCCAAAAAAATCGAAGCTGGTTTCAAATAAATTTATTAAAATTTGACACTTCCAACAAAAATTTTTTTTCACAATCCAATAAATTGTCGTTATTTTCATCTAAATTTACTCAAATATAGATCCTACAACAAAAATACTCGACAAAATCCAAAAAAATCGAAGATGGTTTCAAATAAATTTATTAAAATTTGACACTTCCAACTAAAATTTTTTCCACTTTCCTAAAAATTGAAGTTATTTACATCTAAATTTATTCAAATATAGATCCTACAACAAAAATACTCAACAAAATCCAAAATAATCCAAGTTGATTTTAAATAAATTTATTAGAATTTGCCAAAAATCGTGACAAAATCCAAAAAATCGAAGTTAATTTCAACTGAAATTACTCAAATTATGCTTCTCTATCAAAAAAACTCAACATAGTCGAGAAAAATCGAAATTGGTTTCAAATAAATTTATTAAAATTTGACACTTCCAACTAAAATTTTTTTCTCATTCCTTAAAATTGAAGTTATTTTCATCTAAATTTACTCAAATATAGATCCTACAACAAAAATACTCAACAAAATCTAAAAAAATCGAAGTTGGTTTCAAATAAATTTATTAAAATTTAACACTTCCAACTAACATTTTTTTCACAATCCAAAAAATAGTAGTTATTTTCAACTAAATTTACTCAAATACACATCCTACAACAAAAATACTCGACAAAATAAAAAAAAATCGAAGTTGGTTTCAAATAAATTTATTAAAATTTGACACTTCCAACTAAATTTTTTTCACAATCCAAAAAATTGAAGTTATTTTCATCTAAAATTACTCAAATATACATCCTACAACAAAAATACTCAACTAAATCCAAAAATATCGAAGTTGGTTTCAAATAAATTTATTAAAATTTGACACTTCCAACTAAAATTTTTTTCACAATCCTAAAAATTGAAGTTAATTTCATAAAAAATTACTCTAATATAGACCCTACAACAAAAATACTCAACAAAATCCAAAAAAATCGAAGCTGGTTTCAAATAAATTTATTAAAATTTGACACTTCCAACTAAAATTTTTTTTCACAATCCAAAAAATTGTCGTTATTTTCATCTAAATTTACTCCAATATACATCCTACAACAAAAATACTCAACTAAATCCAAAAAAATCGAAGTTGGTTTCAAATAAATTTATTAAAATTTGACACTTCCAACTAAATTTTTTTCACAATCCAAAAAATTGAAGTTATTTTCATCTAAATTTACTCAAATATAGATCCTACAATAAAAGTACTCAACAAAATCCAAAATAATCCAAGTTGATTTCAAATAAATTTATTAAAATTTGACAAAAATCGTGACAAAGTCCAAAAAATCGAAGTTAATTTCAACTGACATTACTCAAATTAAGCTTCTCTATCAAAAAAACTCAACATAGTCGAGGAAAATCGAAGTTGGTTTCAAATAAATTTATTAAAATTTGACACTTCCAACTAAAATTTTTTTTCACAATGCAATAAATTGTCGGTATTTTCATCTAAATTTACTCAAATATTCATACTACGAACAAAAATACTCAACAAAATCAAAAAAAATCGAAGTTGGTTTCAAATAAATTTATTAAAATTTGACACATCCAACTAAAATTTTTTTTCACAATGCAATAAATTGTCGATATTTTCATCTAAATTTACTCAAATATTCATCCTACAGACAAAAATACTCAACAAAATAAAAAAAAATCGAAGTTGGTTTCAAATAAATTTATTAAAATTTGACACTTCCAACTAAAATTTTTTTCACAATCCTAAAAATTGAAGTTAATTTCATAAAAAATTACTCTAATATAGACCCTACAACAAAAATACTCAACAAAATCCAAAAAAATCGAAGCTGGTTTCAAATAAATTTATTAAAATTTGACACTTCCAACTAAAATTTTTTTTCACAATCCAATAAATTGTCGTTATTTTCATCTAAATTTACTCAAATATACATCCTACAACAAAAATACTCAACTAAATCCAAAAAAATCGAAGTTGGTTTCAAATAAATTTATTAAAATTTGACACTTCCAACTAAAATTTTTTTTCACAATGCAATAAATTGTCGATATTTTCATCTAAATTTACTCAAATATTCATCCTACAGACAAAAATACTCAACAAAATCCAAAAAAATCCAGGTTGGTTTCAAATAAATTTATTAAAATTTGACACTTCCAACTAAAATTTTTTTCACAATCCTAAAAATTGAAGTTATTTTCATCAAAAATTACTCTAATATAGACCCTACAACAAAAATACTCAACAAAATCCAAAAAAATTGAACGTGGTTTCAAATAAATTTATTAAAATTTGACACTTCCAACAAAAATTTTTTTTCACAATCCAATAAATTGTCGTTATTTTCATCTAAATTTACTCCAATATACATCCTACAACAAAAATACTCAACTAAATCCAAAAAAATCGAAGTTGGTTTCAAATAAATTTATTAAAATTTGACACTTCCAATTAAATTTTTTTCACAATCCAAAAAATTGAAGTTATTTTCATCTAAATTTACTTAATATAGATCCTACAACAAAATAAAAAAAAATCGAAGTTGGTTTCAAATAAATTTATTAAAATTTGACACTTCCAACTATAATTTTTTTTCACAATCCAAAAAAATTGTCGTTATTTTCATCTAAATTTACTCAAATATACATCCTACAACAGAAATACTCGACAAAATAAAAAAAAATCGAAGTTGGTTTCAAATAAATTTATTAAAATTTGACACTTCCAACTAAAATTTTTTTTACAATCCTAAAAATTGAAGTTATTTTCAACTAAATTTACTCAAATACACATCCTACAACAAAAATACTCGACAAAATAAAAAAAAATCGAAGTTGGTTTCAAATAAATTTATTAAAATTTGACACTTCCAAGTAAAATTTTTTTCACAATCCAAAAAATTGAAGTTATTTTCATCTAAATTTACTCAAATATAGATCCTACAACAAAAATACTCAACTAAATCCAAAAAAATCGAAGTTGGTTTCAAATAAATTTATTAAAATTTGACACTTCCAACTAAATTTTTTTTCACAATCCTAGAAATTTAAGTTATTTTCATAAAAAATTACTCTAATATAGACCCTACAACAAAAATACTCAACAAAATCCTAAAAAATCGAAGCTGGTTTCAAATAAATTTATTAAAATTTGACACTTCCAACAAAATTTTTTTTTCACAATCCAATAAATTGTCGTTATTTTCATCTAAATTTACTCCAATATACATCCTACAACAATATACTCAACTAAATCCAAAAAAATCGAAGTTGGTTTCAAATAAATTTATTAAAATTTGACACTTCCAACTAAATTTTTTTCACAATCCAAAAAATTGAAGTTATTTTCATCTAAATTTACTCAAATATAGATCCTACAATAAAAGTACTCAACAAAATCCAAAATAATCCAAGTTGATTTCAAATAAATTTATTAAAATTTGACAAAAATCGTGACAAAGTCCAAAAAATCGAAGTTAATTTCAACTGACATTACTCAAATTAAGCTTCTCTATCAAAAAAACTCAACATAGTCGAGGAAAATCGAAGTTGGTTTCAAATAAATTTATTAAAATTTGACTCTTCCAACTAAAATTTTTTTTCACAATGCAATAAATTGTCGGTATTTTCATCTAAATTTACTCAAATATTCATCCTACGAACAAAAATACTCAACAAAATCCAAAAAAATCGAAGTTGGTTTCAAATAAATTTATTAAAATTTGACACTTCCAACTAAAATTTTTTTTCACAATGCAATAAATTGTCGATATTTTCATCTAAATTTACTCAAATATTCATCCTACAGACAAAAATACTCAACAAAATCAAAAAAAATCGAAGTTGGTTTCAAATAAATTTATTAAAATTTGACACTTCCAACTAAAATTTTTTTCACAATCCTAAAAATTGAAGTTAATTTCATCAAAAATTACTCTAATATAGACCCTACAACAAAAATACTCAACAAAATCCAAAAAAATCGAAGCTGGTTTCAAATAAATTTATTAAAATATGACACTTCCAACTAAAATTTTTTTTCACAATCCAATAAATTGTCGTTATTTTCATCTAAATTTACTCAAATATACATCCTACAACAAAAATACTCAACTAAATCCAAAAAAATCGAAGTTGGTTTCAAATAAATTTATTAAAATTTGACACTTCCAACTAAAATTTTTTTTCACAATGCAATAAATTGTCGATATTTTCATCTAAATTTACTCAAATATTCATCCTACAGACAAAAATACTCAACAAAATCCAAAAAAATCCAGGTTGGTTTCAAATAAATTTATTAAAATTTGACACTTCCAACTAAAATTTTTTTCACAATCCTAAAAATTGAAGTTATTTTCATCAAAAATTACTCTAATATAGACCCTACAACAAAAATACTCAACAAAATCCAAAAAAATCGAAGCTGGTTTCAAATAAATTTATTAAAATTTGACACTTCCAACAAAAATTTTTTTTCACAATCCAATAAATTGTCGTTATTTTCATCTAAATTTACTCAAATATAGATCCTACAACAAAAATACTCGACAAAATCCAAAAAAATCGAAGATGGTTTCAAATAAATTTATTAAAATTTGACACTTCCAACTAAAATTTTTTCCACTTTCCTAAAAATTGAAGTTATTTACATCTAAATTTATTCAAATATAGATCCTACAACAAAAATACTCAACAAAATCCAAAATAATCCAAGTTGATTTTAAATAAATTTATTAGAATTTGCCAAAAATCGTGACAAAATCCAAAAAATCGAAGTTAATTTCAACTGAAATTACTCAAATTATGCTTCTCTATCAAAAAAACTCAACATAGTCGAGAAAAATCGAAATTGGTTTCAAATAAATTTATTAAAATTTGACACTTCCAACTAAAATTTTTTTCTCATTCCTTAAAATTGAAGTTATTTTCATCTAAATTTACTCAAATATAGATCCTACAACAAAAATACTCAACAAAATCTAAAAAAATCGAAGTTGGTTTCAAATAAATTTATTAAAATTTAACACTTCCAACTAACATTTTTTTCACAATCCAAAAAATAGTAGTTATTTTCAACTAAATTTACTCAAATACACATCCTACAACAAAAATACTCGACAAAATAAAAAAAAATCGAAGTTGGTTTCAAATAAATTTATTAAAATTTGACACTTCCAACTAAATTTTTTTCACAATCCAAAAAATTGAAGTTATTTTCATCTAAAATTACTCAAATATACATCCTACAACAAAAATACTCAACTAAATCCAAAAATATCGAAGTTGGTTTCAAATAAATTTATTAAAATTTGACACTTCCAACTAAAATTTTTTTCACAATCCTAAAAATTGAAGTTAATTTCATAAAAAATTACTCTAATATAGACCCTACAACAAAAATACTCAACAAAATCCAAAAAAATCGAAGCTGGTTTCAAATAAATTTATTAAAATTTGACACTTCCAACTAAAATTTTTTTTCACAATCCAAAAAATTGTCGTTATTTTCATCTAAATTTACTCCAATATACATCCTACAACAAAAATACTCAACTAAATCCAAAAAAATCGAAGTTGGTTTCAAATAAATTTATTAAAATTTGACACTTCCAACTAAATTTTTTTCACAATCCAAAAAATTGAAGTTATTTTCATCTAAATTTACTCAAATATAGATCCTACAATAAAAGTACTCAACAAAATCCAAAATAATCCAAGTTGATTTCAAATAAATTTATTAAAATTTGACAAAAATCGTGACAAAGTCCAAAAAATCGAAGTTAATTTCAACTGACATTACTCAAATTAAGCTTCTCTATCAAAAAAACTCAACATAGTCGAGGAAAATCGAAGTTGGTTTCAAATAAATTTATTAAAATTTGACACTTCCAACTAAAATTTTTTTTCACAATGCAATAAATTGTCGGTATTTTCATCTAAATTTACTCAAATATTCATCCTACGAACAAAAATACTCAACAAAATCAAAAAAAATCGAAGTTGGTTTCAAATAAATTTATTAAAATTTGACACATCCAACTAAAATTTTTTTTCACAATGCAATAAATTGTCGATATTTTCATCTAAATTTACTCAAATATTCATCCTACAGACAAAAATACTCAACAAAATAAAAAAAAATCGAAGTTGGTTTCAAATAAATTTATTAAAATTTGACACTTCCAACTAAAATTTTTTTCACAATCCTAAAAATTGAAGTTAATTTCATAAAAAATTACTCTAATATAGACCCTACAACAAAAATACTCAACAAAATCCAAAAAAATCGAAGCTGGTTTCAAATAAATTTATTAAAATTTGACACTTCCAACTAAAATTTTTTTTCACAATCCAATAAATTGTCGTTATTTTCATCTAAATTTACTCAAATATACATCCTACAACAAAAATACTCAACTAAATCCAAAAAAATCGAAGTTGGTTTCAAATAAATTTATTAAAATTTGACACTTCCAACTAAAATTTTTTTTCACAATGCAATAAATTGTCGATATTTTCATCTAAATTTACTCAAATATTCATCCTACAGACAAAAATACTCAACAAAATCCAAAAAAATCCAGGTTGGTTTCAAATAAATTTATTAAAATTTGACACTTCCAACTAAAATTTTTTTCACAATCCTAAAAATTGAAGTTATTTTCATCAAAAATTACTCTAATATAGACCCTACAACAAAAATACTCAACAAAATCCAAAAAAATTGAACGTGGTTTCAAATAAATTTATTAAAATTTGACACTTCCAACAAAAATTTTTTTTCACAATCCAATAAATTGTCGTTATTTTCATCTAAATTTACTCCAATATACATCCTACAACAAAAATACTCAACTAAATCCAAAAAAATCGAAGTTGGTTTCAAATAAATTTATTAAAATTTGACACTTCCAATTAAATTTTTTTCACAATCCAAAAAATTGAAGTTATTTTCATCTAAATTTACTCAAATATAGATCCTACAATAAAAGTACTCAACAAAATCCAAAATAATACAAGTTGATTTCAAATAAATTTATTAAAATTTGACAAAAATCGTGACAAAATCCAAAAAATCGAAGTTAATTTCAACTGACATTACTCAAATTAAGCTTCTCTATCAAAAAAACTCAACATAGTCGAGGAAAATCGAAGTTGGTTTCAAATAAATTTATTAAAATTTGACACTTCCAACTAAAATTTTTTTTTACAATGCAATAAATTGTCGGTATTTTCATCTAAATTTACTCAAATATTCATCCTACAAACAAAAATACTCAACAAAATCCAAAAAAATCGAAGCTGGTTTCAAATAAATTTATTAAAATTTGACACTTCCAACAAAAATTTTTTTTCACAATCCAATAAATTGTCGTTATTTTCATCTAAATTTACTCCAATATACATCCTACAACAAAAATACTCAACTAAATCCAAAAAAATCGAAGTTGGTTTCAAATAAATTTATTAAAATTTGACACTTCCAATTAAATTTTTTTCACAATCCAAAAAATTGAAGTTATTTTCATCTAAATTTACTCAAATATAGATCCTACAAACAAAAATACTCAACAAAATCCAAAAAAATCGAAGCTGGTTTCAAATAAATTTATTAAAATTTGACACTTCCAACTAAAATTTTTTTTCACAATCCAATAAATTGTCGTTATTTTCATCTAAATTTACTCAAATATACATCCTACAACAAAAATACTCAACAAAATCCAAAAAAATCGAAGTTGGTTTCAAATAAATTTATTAAAATTTGACACTTCCAACTAAATTTTTTTTCTCATTCCTTAAAATTGAAGTTATTTTCATCTAAATTTACTCAAATATACATCCTACAACAAAAATACTCAACTAAATCCAAAAAAATCGAAGTTGTTTTCAAATAAATTTATTAAAATTTGTCACTTCCAACTAAATTTTTTTCACAATCCAAAAAATTGAAGTTATTTTCATCTAAATTTACTCAAATATAGATCCTACAACAAAAATACTCAACTAAATCCAAAAAAATCGAAGTTGGTTTCAAATAAATTTATTAAAATTTGACACTTCCAACTAAATTTTTTTTCTCATTCCTTAAAATTGAAGTTATTTTCATCTAAATTTACTCAAATATAGATCCTACAACAAAAATACTCAACAAAATCCAAAAAAATCGAAGTTGGTTTCAAATAAATTTATTAAAATTTTACACTTCCAAGTAAATTTTTTTTCACAATCCAAAAAATTGTCGTTATTTTCATCTAAATTTACTCCAATATACATCCTACAACAAAAATACTCAACTATATCCAAAAAAATCGAAGTTGGTTTCAAATAAATTTATTAAAATTTGACACTTCCAACTAAAATTTTTTTTCACAATCCAAAAAATTGTCGTTATTTTCATCTAAATTTACTCCAATATACATCCTACAACAAAAATACTCAACTAAATCCAAAAAAATCGAAGTTGGTTTCAAATAAATTTATTAAAATTTGACACTTCCAACTAAATTTTTTTCACAATCCAAAAAATTGAAGTTATTTTCATCTAAATTTACTCAAATATAGATCCTACAATAAAAGTACTCAACAAAATCCAAAATAATCCAAGTTGATTTCAAATAAATTTATTAAAATTTGACAAAAATCGTGACAAAGTCCAAAAAATCGAAGTTAATTTCAACTGACATTACTCAAATTAAGCTTCTCTATCAAAAAAACTCAACATAGTCGAGGAAAATCGAAGTTGGTTTCAAATAAATTTATTAAAATTTGACACTTCCAACTAAAATTTTTTTTCACAATGCAATAAATTGTCGGTATTTTCATCTAAATTTACTCAAATATTCATCCTACGAACAAAAATACTCAACAAAATCAAAAAAAATCGAAGTTGGTTTCAAATAAATTTATTAAAATTTGACACATCCAACTAAAATTTTTTTTCACAATGCAATAAATTGTCGATATTTTCATCTAAATTTACTCAAATATTCATCCTACAGACAAAAATACTCAACAAAATAAAAAAAAATCGAAGTTGGTTTCAAATAAATTTATTAAAATTTGACACTTCCAACTAAAATTTTTTTCACAATCCTAAAAATTGAAGTTAATTTCATAAAAAATTACTCTAATATAGACCCTACAACAAAAATACTCAACAAAATCCAAAAAAATCGAAGCTGGTTTCAAATAAATTTATTAAAATTTGACACTTCCAACTAAAATTTTTTTTCACAATCCAATAAATTGTCGTTATTTTCATCTAAATTTACTCAAATATACATCCTACAACAAAAATACTCAACTAAATCCAAAAAAATCGAAGTTGGTTTCAAATAAATTTATTAAAATTTGACACTTCCAACTAAAATTTTTTTTCACAATCCAATAAATTGTCGTTATTTTCATCTAAATTTACTCAAATATACATCCTACAACAGAAATACTCGACAAAATCCAAAAAAATCGAAGTTGGTTTCAAATAAATTTATGAAAATTTGACACTTCCAACTAAAATTTTTTTCACAATCCTAGAAATTTAAGTTATTTTCATAAAAAATTACTCTAATATAGACCCTACAACAAAAATACTCAACAAAATCCTAAAAAATCGAAGCTGGTTTCAAATAAATTTATTAAAATTTGACACTTACAACAAAATTTTTTTTTCACAATCCAATAAATTGTCGTTATTTTCATCTAAATTTACTCCAATATACATCCTACAACAAAAATACTCACCTAAATCCAAAAAAATCGAAGTTGGTTTCAAATAAATTTATTAAAATTTGACACTTCCAACTAAATTTTTTTCACAATCCAAAAAATTGAAGTTATTTTCATCTAAATTTACTCAAATATAGATCCTACAATAAAAGTACTCAACAAAATCCAAAATAATCCAAGTTGATTTCAAATAAATTTATTAAAATTTGACAAAAATCGTGACAAAGTCCAAAAAATCGAAGTTAATTTCAACTGACATTACTCAAATTAAGCTTCTCTATCAAAAAAACTCAACATAGTCGAGGAAAATCGAAGTTGGTTTCAAATAAATTTATTAAAATTTGACACTTCCAACTAAAATTTTTTTTCACAATGCAATAAATTGTCGGTATTTTCATCTAAATTTACTCAAATATTCATCCTACAAACAAAAATACTCAACAAAATCCAAAAAAATCGAAGCAGGTTTCAAATAAATTTATTAAAATTTGACACTTCCAACTAAAATTTTTTTTCACAATCCAATAAATTGTCGATATTTTCATCTAAATTTACTCAAATATTCATCCTACAGACAAAAATACTCAACAAAATAAAAAAAAATCGAAGTTGGTTTCAAATAAATTTATTAAAATTTGACACTTCCAACTAAAATTTTTTTTCACAATGCAATAAATTGTCGATATTTTCATCTAAATTTACTCAAATATTCATCCTACAAACAAAAATATTCAACAAAATCCAAAAAATCGAAGTTAATTTCAACTGAAATTACTCAAATTATGCTTCTCTATCAAAAAAACTCAACATAGTCGAGAAAAATCGAAATTGGTTTCAAATAAATTTATTAAAATTTGACACTTCCAACTAAAATTTTTTTCACAAACCAAAAAATTGACTTATTTTCATCTAAATTTACTTAATATAGATCCTACAGCAAAATACTCAACAAAATAAAAAAAAATCGAAGTTGGTTTCAAATAAATTTATTAAAATTTGACACTTCCAACTAAATTTTTTTTTACAATCCTAAAAATTGAAGTTATTTTCATCAAAATTTACTCAAATATAGATCCTACAACAAAAATACTCAACTAAATCCAAAAAAATCGAAGTTGGTTTCAAATAAATTTATTAAAATTTGACACTTCCAACTAAAATTTTTTTTCACAATCCAATAAATTGTCGTTATTTTCATCTAAATTTACTCAAATATACATCCTACAACAGAAATACTCGACAAAATCCAAAAAAATCGAAGTTGGTTTCAAATAAATTTATGAAAATTTGACACTTCCAACTAAAATTTTTTTCACAATCCTAGAAATTTAAGTTATTTTCATAAAAAATTACTCTAATATAGACCCTACAACAAAAATACTCAACAAAATCCTAAAAAATCGAAGCTGGTTTCAAATAAATTTATTAAAATTTGACACTTACAACAAAATTTTTTTTTCACAATCCAATAAATTGTCGTTATTTTCATCTAAATTTACTCCAATATACATCCTACAACAAAAATACTCAACTAAATCCAAAAAAATCGAAGTTGGTTTCAAATAAATTTATTAAAATTTGACACTTCCAACTAAATTTTTTTCACAATCCAAAAAATTGAAGTTATTTTCATCTAAATTTACTCAAATATAGATCCTACAATAAAAGTACTCAACAAAATCCAAAATAATCCAAGTTGATTTCAAATAAATTTATTAAAATTTGACAAAAATCGTGACAAAGTCCAAAAAATCGAAGTTAATTTCAACTGACATTACTCAAATTAAGCTTCTCTATCAAAAAAACTCAACATAGTCGAGGAAAATCGAAGTTGGTTTCAAATAAATTTATTAAAATTTGACACTTCCAACTAAAATTTTTTTTCACAATGCAATAAATTGTCGGTATTTTCATCTAAATTTACTCAAATATTCATCCTACAAACAAAAATACTCAACAAAATCCAAAAAAATCGAAGCAGGTTTCAAATAAATTTATTAAAATTTGACACTTCCAACTAAAATTTTTTTTCACAATCCAATAAATTGTCGTTATTTTCATCTAAATTTACTCAAATATACATCCTACAACAAAAATACTCAACAAAATCCAAAAAAATCGAAGTTGGTTTCAAATAAATTTATTAGAATTTGGCAAAAATCGTGACAAAATCCAAAAAATCGAAGTTAATTTCAACTGAAATTACTCAAATTATGCTTCTCTATCAAAAAAACTCAACATAGTCGAGAAAAATCGAAATTGGTTTCAAATAAATTTATTAAAATTTGACACTTCCAACTAAAATTTTTTTCACAAACCAAAAAATTGACTTATTTTCATCTAAATTTACTTAATATAGATCCTACAACAAAATACTCAACAAAATAAAAAAAAATCGAAGTTGGTTTCAAATAAATTTATTAAAATTTGACACTTCCAACTATTATTTTTTTCACAATCCAAAAAAATTGTCGTTATTTTCATCTAAATTTACTCAAATATACATCCTACAACAGAAATACTCGACAAAATCCAAAAAAATCGAAGTTGGTTTCAAATAAATTTATTAAAATTTGACACTTCCAACTAAAATTTTTTTTACAATCCTAAAAATTGAAGTTATTTTCATCAAAATTTACTCAAATATAGATCCTACAACAAAAATACTCAACTAAATCCAAAAAAATCGAAGTTGGTTTCAAATAAATTTATTAAAATTTGACACTTCCAACTAAAATTTTTTTCTCATTCCTTAAAATTGAAGTTATTTTCATCTAAATTTACTCAAATATAGACCCTACAACAAAAATACTCAACAAAATCCTAAAAAATCGAAGCTGGTTTCAAATAAATTTATTAAAATTTGACACTTACAACAAAATTTTTTTTTCACAATCCAATAAATTGTCGTTATTTTCATCTAAATTTACTCCAATATACATCCTACAACAAAAATACTCAACTAAATCCAAAAAAATCGAAGTTGGTTTCAAATAAATTTATTAAAATTTGACACTTCCAACTAAATTTTTTTCACAATCCAAAAAATTGAAGTTATTTTCATCTAAATTTACTCAAATATAGATCCTACAATAAAAGTACTCAACAAAATCCAAAATAATCCAAGTTGATTTCAAATAAATTTATTAAAATTTGACAAAAATCGTGACAAAGTCCAAAAAATCGAAGTTAATTTCAACTGACATTACTCAAATTAAGCTTCTCTATCAAAAAAACTCAACATAGTCGAGGAAAATCGAAGTTGGTTTCAAATAAATTTATTAAAATTTGACACTTCCAACTAAAATTTTTTTTCACAATGCAATAAATTGTCGGTATTTTCATCTAAATTTACTCAAATATTCATCCTACAAACAAAAATACTCAACAAAATCCAAAAAAATCGAAGCAGGTTTCAAATAAATTTATTAAAATTTGACACTTCCAACTAAAATTTTTTTTCACAATCCAATAAATTGTCGATATTTTCATCTAAATTTACTCAAATATTCATCCTACAGACAAAAATACTCAACAAAATAAAAAAAAATCGAAGTTGGTTTCAAATAAATTTATTAAAATTTGACACTTCCAACTAAAATTTTTTTTCACAATGCAATAAATTGTCGATATTTTCATCTAAATTTACTCAAATATTCATCCTACAAACAAAAATATTCAACAAAATCCAAAAAATCGAAGTTAATTTCAACTGAAATTACTCAAATTATGCTTCTCTATCAAAAAAACTCAACATAGTCGAGAAAAATCGAAATTGGTTTCAAATAAATTTATTAAAATTTGACACTTCCAACTAAAATTTTTTTCACAAACCAAAAAATTGACTTATTTTCATCTAAATTTACTTAATATAGATCCTACAGCAAAATACTCAACAAAATAAAAAAAAATCGAAGTTGGTTTCAAATAAATTTATTAAAATTTGACACTTCCAACTAAATTTTTTTTTACAATCCTAAAAATTGAAGTTATTTTCATCAAAATTTACTCAAATATAGATCCTACAACAAAAATACTCAACTAAATCCAAAAAAATCGAAGTTGGTTTCAAATAAATTTATTAAAATTTGACACTTCCAACTAAAATTTTTTTTCACAATCCAATAAATTGTCGTTATTTTCATCTAAATTTACTCAAATATACATCCTACAACAGAAATACTCGACAAAATCCAAAAAAATCGAAGTTGGTTTCAAATAAATTTATGAAAATTTGACACTTCCAACTAAAATTTTTTTCACAATCCTAGAAATTTAAGTTATTTTCATAAAAAATTACTCTAATATAGACCCTACAACAAAAATACTCAACAAAATCCTAAAAAATCGAAGCTGGTTTCAAATAAATTTATTAAAATTTGACACTTACAACAAAATTTTTTTTTCACAATCCAATAAATTGTCGTTATTTTCATCTAAATTTACTCCAATATACATCCTACAACAAAAATACTCAACTAAATCCAGAAAAATCGAAGTTGGTTTCAAATAAATTTATTAAAATTTGACACTTCCAACTAAATTTTTTTCACAATCCAAAAAATTGAAGTTATTTTCATCTAAATTTACTCAAATATAGATCCTACAATAAAAGTACTCAACAAAATCCAAAATAATCCAAGTTGATTTCAAATAAATTTATTAAAATTTGACAAAAATCGTGACAAAGTCCAAAAAATCGAAGTTAATTTCAACTGACATTACTCAAATTAAGCTTCTCTATCAAAAAAACTCAACATAGTCGAGGAAAATCGAAGTTGGTTTCAAATAAATTTATTAAAATTTGACACTTCCAACTAAAATTTTTTTTACAATCCTAAAAATTGAAGTTATTTTCATCAAAATTTACTCAAATATAGATCCTACAACAAAAATACTCAACTAAATCCAAAAAAATCGAAGTTGGTTTCAAATAAATTTATTAAAATTTGACACTTCCAACTAAAATTTTTTTCTCATTCCTTAAAATTGAAGTTATTTTCATCTAAATTTACTCAAATATAGATCCTACAACAAAAATACTCAACAAAATCTAAAAAAATCGAAGTTGGTTTCAAATAAATTTATTAAAATTTAACACTTCCAACTAACATTTTTTTCACAATCCAAAAAATAGTAGTTATTTTCAACTAAATTTACTCAAATACACATCCTACAACAAAAATACTCGACAAAATAAAAAAAAATCGAAGTTGGTTTCAAATAAATTTATTAAAATTTGACACTTCCAAGTAAAATTTTTTTCACATTCCTAAAAATTGAAGTTATTTTCATCTAAATTTATTCAAATATAGACCCTACAACAAAAATACTCAACAAAATCCAACAAAATCGAAGCTGGTTTCAAATAAATTTATTAAAATTTGACACTTCCAACTAAAATTTTTTTTCACAATCCAATAAATTGTCGTTATTTTCATCTAAAATTACTCAAATATACATCCTACAACAAAAATACTCAACTAAATCCAAAAATATCGAAGTTGGTTTCAAATAAATTTATTAAAATTTGACACTTCCAACTAAATTTTTTTCACAATCCAAAAAATTGAAGTTATTTTCATCTAAATTTATTCAAATATAGATCCTACAACAAAAATACTCAACAAAATCCAAAATAATCCAAGTTGGTTTCAAATAAATTTATTAAAATTTGACAAAAATCGTGACAAAATCCAAAAAATCGAAGTTAATTTCAACTGACATTACTCAAATTAAGCTTCTCTATCAAAAAAACTCAACATAGTCGAGGAAAATCGAAGTTGGTTTCAAATAAATTTATTAAAATTTGACACTTCCAACTAAAATTTTTTTTCACAATCCAATAAATTGTCGTTATTTTCATCTAAATTTACTCGAATATACATCCTACAACAAAAATACTCAACTAAATCCAAAAAAATCGAAGTTGGTTTCAAATAAATTTATTAAAATTTGACACTTCCAATTAAATTTTTTTCACAATCCAAAAAATTGAAGTTATTTTCATCTAAATTTACTCAAATATAGATCCTACAATAAAAGTACTCAACAAAATCCAAAATAATACAAGTTGATTTCAAATAAATTTATTAAAATTTGACCAAAATCGTGACAAAATCCAAAAAATCGAAGTTAATTTCAACTGACATTACTCAAATTAAGCTTCTCTATCAAAAAAACTCAACATAGTCGAGGAAAATCGAAGTTGGTTTCAAATAAATTTATTAAAATTTGACACTTCCAACTAAAATTTTTTTTCACAATCCAAAAAATTGACTTATTTTCATCTAAATTTACTTAATATAGATCCTACAACAAAATAAAAAAAAATCGAAGTTGGTTTCAAATAAATTTATTAAAATTTGACACTTCCAACTATAATTTTTTTTCACAATCCAAAAAAATTGTCGTTATTTTCATCTAAATTTACTCAAATATACATCCTACAACAGAAATACTCGACAAAATCCAAAAAAATCGAAGTTGGTTTCAAATAAATTTATTAAAATTTGACACTTCCAACTAAAATTTTTTTTACAATCCTAAAAATTGAAGTTATTTTCAACTAAATTTACTCAAATACACATCCTACAACAAAAATACTCGACAAAATAAAAAAAAATCGAAGTTGGTTTCAAATAAATTTATTAAAATTTGACACTTCCAAGTAAAATTTTTTTCACATTCCTAAAAATTGAAGTTATTTTCATCTAAATTTACTCAAATATAGATCCTACAACAAAAATACTCAACTGAATCCAAAAAAATCGAAGTTGGTTTCAAATAAATTTATTAAAATTTGACACTTCCAACTAAATTTTTTTCACAATCCAAAAAATTGAAGTTATTTTCATCTAAATTTACTCAAATATAGATCCTACAACAAAAATACTCAACTAAATCCAAAAAAATCGAAGTTGGTTTCAAATAAATTTATTAAAATTTGACACTTCCAACTAAATTTTTTTTCACAATCCTAGAAATTTAAGTTATTTTCATAAAAAATTACTCTAATATAGACCCTACAACAAAAATACTCAACAAAATCCTAAAAAATCGAAGCTGGTTTCAAATAAATTTATTAAAATTTGACACTTCCAACAAAATTTTTTTTTCACAATCCAATAAATTGTCGTTATTTTCATCTAAATTTACTCCAATATACATCCTACAACAAAAATACTCAACAAAATCCAAAAAAATCGAAGTTGGTTTCAAATAAATTTATTAAAATTTTACACTTCCAAGTAAATTTTTTTTCACAATCCAAAAAATTGAAGTTATTTTCATCTAAATTTACTCAAATATAGATCCTACAACAAAAATACTCTACAAAATCCAAAAAAATCGAAGATGGTTTCAAATAAATTTATTAAAATTTGACACTTCCAACTAAAATTTTTTCCACTTTCCTAAAAATTGAAGTTATTTACATCTAAATTTATTCAAATATAGATCCTACAACAAAAATACTCAACAAAATCCAAAATAATCCAAGTTGATTTTAAATAAATTTATTAGAATTTGCCAAAAATCGTGACAAAATCCAAAAAATCGAAGTTAATTTCAACTGAAATTACTCAAATTATGCTTCTCTATCAAAAAAACTCAACATAGTCGAGAAAAATCGAAATTGGTTTCAAATAAATTTATTAAAATTTGACACTTCCAACTAAAATTTTTTTCACAAACCAAAAAATTGACTTATTTTCATCTAAATTTACTTAATATAGATCCTACAACAAAATACTCAACAAAATAAAAAAAAATCGAAGTTGGTTTCAAATAAATTTATTAAAATTTGACACTTCCAACTAAATTTTTTTTTACAATCCTAAAAATTGAAGTTATTTTCATCAAAATTTACTCAAATATAGATCCTACAACAAAAATACTCAACTAAATCCAAAAAAATCGAAGTTGGTTTCAAATAAATTTATTAAAATTTGACACTTCCAACTAAAATTTTTTTCTCATTCCTTAAAATTGAAGTTATTTTCATCTAAATTTACACAAATATAGATCCTACAACAAAAATATTCAACAAAATCTAAAAAAATCGAAGTTGGTTTCAAATAAATTTATTAAAATTTAACACTTCCAACTAACATTTTTTTCACAATCCAAAAAATAGTAGTTATTTTCAACTAAATTTACTCAAATACACATCCTACAACAAAAATACTCGACAAAATAAAAAAAAATCGAAGTTGGTTTCAAATAAATTTATTAAAATTTGACACTTCCAACTAAATTTTTTTCACAATCCAAAAAATTGAAGTTATTTTCATCTAAAATTACTCAAATATACATCCTACAACAAAAATACTCAACTAAATCCAAAAATATCGAAGTTGGTTTCAAATAAATTTATTAAAATTTGACACTTCCAACTAAATTTTTTTCACAATCCAAAAAATTGAAGTTATTTTCATCTAAATTTATTCAAATATAGACCCTACAACAAAAATACTCAACAAAATCCAAAATAATCCAAGTTGATTTCAATTAAATTTATTAAAATTTGGCAAAAATCGTGACAAAATCCAAAAAATCGAAGTTAATTTCAACTGAAATTACTCAAATTCACCTTCTCTATCAAAAAAACTCAACATAGTCGAGGAAAATCGAAGTTGGTTTCAAATAAATTTATTAAAATTTGACACTTCCAAATAATTTTTTTTTCACACTCCAAAAAATTGAAGTTATTTTCATCTAAATTTACTCAAATATAGATCCTACAACAAAAATACTCAACTAAATCCAAAAATATCGAAGCTGGTTTCAAATAAATTTATTAAAATTTGACACTTCCAACAAAAATTTTTTTTCACAATCCAATAAATTGTCGTTATTTTCATCTAAATTTACTCCAATATACATCCTACAACAAAAATACTCAACTAAATCCAAAAAAATCGAAGTTGGTTTCAAATAAATTTATTAAAATTTGACACTTCCAATTAAATTTTTTTCACAATCCAAAAAATTGAAGTTATTTTCATCTAAATTTACTCAAATATAGATCCTACAATAAAAGTACTCAACAAAATCCAAAATAATACAAGTTGATTTCAAATAAATTTATTAAAATTTAACAAAAATCGTGACAAAATCCAAAAAATCGAAGTTAATTTCAACTGACATTACTCAAATTAAGCTTCTCTATCAAAAAAACTCAACATAGTCGAGGAAAATCGAAGTTGGTTTCAAATAAATTTATTAAAATTTGACATTTCCAACTAAAATTTTTTTTCACAATCCAATAAATTGTCGTTATTTTCATCTAAATTTACTCGAATATACATCCTACAACAAAAATACTCAACTAAATCCAAAAAAATCGAAGTTGGTTTCAAATAAATTTATTAAAATTTGACACTTCCAACTAAAATTTTTTTTCACAATCCAATAAATTGTCGTTATTTTCATCTAAATTTACTCAAATATACATCCTACAACAGAAATACTCGACAAAATCCAAAAAAATCGAAGTTGGTTTCAAATAAATTTATTAAAATTTGACACTTCCAACTAAAATTTTTTTTACAATCCTAAAAATTGAAGTTATTTTCAACTAAATTTACTCAAATACACATCCTACAACAAAAATACTCGACAAAATAAAAAAAAATCGAAGTTGGTTTCAAATAAATTTATTAAAATTTGACACTTCCAAGTAAAATTTTTTTCACATTCCTAAAAATTGAAGTTATTTTCATCTAAATTTACTCAAATATAGATCCTACAACAAAAATACTCAACTAAATCCAAAAAAATCGAAGTTGGTTTCAAATAAATTTATTTAAATTTGACACTTCCAACTAAATTTTTTTCACAATCCAAAAAATTGAAGTTATTTTCATCTAAATTTACTCAAATATAGATCCTACAACAAAAATACTCAACTAAATCCAAAAAAATCGAAGTTGGTTTCAAATAAATTTATGAAAATTTGACACTTCCAACTAAAATTTTTTTCACAATCCTAGCAATTTAAGTTATTTTCATAAAAAATTACTCTAATATAGACCCTACAACAAAAATACTCAACAAAATCCTAAAAAATCGAAGCTGGTTTCAAATAAATTTATTAAAATTTGACACTTACAACAAATTTTTTTTTTCACAATCCAATAAATTGTCGTTATTTTCATCTAAATTTACTCCAATATACATCCTACAATAAAAGTACTCAACAAAATCCAAAATAATCCAAGTTGATTTCAAATAAATTTATTAAAATTTGACAAAAATCGTGACAAAGTCCAAAAAATCGAAGTTAATTTCAACTGACATTACTCAAATTAAGCTTCTCTATCAAAAAAACTCAACATAGTCGAGGAAAATCGAAGTTGGTTTCAAATAAATTTATTAAAATTTGACACTTCCAACTAAAATTTTTTTTCACAATGCAATAAATTGTCGGTATTTTCATCTAAATTTACTCAAATATTCATCCTACAAACAAAAATACTCAACAAAATCCAAAAAAATCGAAGTTGGTTTCAAATAAATTTATTAAAATTTGACACTTCCAACTAAAATTTTTTTTCACAATGCAATAAATTGTCGATATTTTCATCTAAATTTACTCAAATATTCATCCTACAGACAAAAATACTCAACAAAATAAAAAAAAATCGAAGTTGGTTTCAAATAAATTTATTAAAATTTGACACTTCCAACTAAAATTTTTTTTCACAATGCAATAAATTGTCGATATTTTCATCTAAATTTACTCAAATATTCATCCTACAAACAAAAATATTCAACAAAATCCAAAAAAATCGAAGTTGGTTTCAAAAAAATTTATTAAAATTTGACACTTCCAACTAAAATTTTTTTCACAATCCTAGAAATTTAAGTTATTTTCATAAAAAATTACTCTAATATAGACCCTACAACAAAAATACTCAACAAAATCCAAAAAAATCGAAGCTGGTTTCAAATAAATTTATTAAAATTTGACACTTCCAACTAAAATTTTTTTTCACAATCCAATAAATTGTCGTTATTTTCATCTAAATTTACTCGAATATACATCCTACAACAAAAATACTCAACTAAATCCAAAAAAATCGAAGTTGGTTTCAAATAAATTTATTAAAATTTGACACTTCCAACTAAAATTTTTTTTACAATCCTAAAAATTGAAGTTATTTTCAACTAAATTTACTCAAATACACATCCTACAACAAAAATACTCTACAAAATCCAAAAAAATCGAAGATGGTTTCAAATAAATTTATTAAAATTTGACACTTCCAACTAAAATTTTTTCCACAATCCAATAAATTGTCGTTATTTACATCTAAATTTATTCAAATATACATCCTACAACAAAAATACTCAACAAAATCCAAAAAAATCGAAGTTGATTTTAAATAAATTTATTAGAATTTGCCAAAAATCGTGACAAAATCCAAAAAATCGAAGTTAATTTCAACTGAAATTACTCAAATTATGCTTCTCTATCAAAAAAACTCAACATAGTCGAGAAAAATCGAAATTGGTTTCAAATAAATTTATTAAAATTTGACACTTCCAACTAAAATTTTTTTCACAAACCAAAAAATTGACTTATTTTCATCTAAATTTACTTAATATAGATCCTACAGCAAAATACTCAACAAAATAAAAAAAAATCGAAGTTGGTTTCAAATAAATTTATTAAAATTTGACACTTCCAACTAAATTTTTTTTTACAATCCTAAAAATTGAAGTTATTTTCATCAAAATTTACTCAAATATAGATCCTACAACAAAAATACTCAACTAAATCCAAAAAAATCGAAGTTGGTTTCAAATAAATTTATTAAAATTTGACACTTCCAACTAAAATTTTTTTTCACAATCCAATAAATTGTCGTTATTTTCATCTAAATTTACTCAAATATACATCCTACAACAGAAATACTCGACAAAATCCAAAAAAATCGAAGTTGGTTTCAAATAAATTTATGAAAATTTGACACTTCCAACTAAAATTTTTTTCACAATCCTAGAAATTTAAGTTATTTTCATAAAAAATTACTCTAATATAGACCCTACAACAAAAATACTCAACAAAATCCTAAAAAATCGAAGCTGGTTTCAAATAAATTTATTAAAATTTGACACTTACAACAAAATTTTTTTTTCACAATCCAATAAATTGTCGTTATTTTCATCTAAATTTACTCCAATATACATCCTACAACAAAAATACTCAACTAAATCCAAAAAAATCGAAGTTGGTTTCAAATAAATTTATTAAAATTTGACACTTCCAACTAAATTTTTTTCACAATCCAAAAAATTGAAGTTATTTTCATCTAAATTTACTCAAATATAGATCCTACAATAAAAGTACTCAACAAAATCCAAAATAATCCAAGTTGATTTCAAATAAATTTATTAAAATTTGACAAAAATCGTGACAAAGTCCAAAAAATCGAAGTTAATTTCAACTGACATTACTCAAATTAAGCTTCTCTATCAAAAAAACTCAACATAGTCGAGGAAAATCGAAGTTGGTTTCAAATAAATTTATTAAAATTTGACACTTCCAACTAAAATTTTTTTTTCACAATGCAATAAATTGTCGGTATTTTCATCTAAATTTACTCAAATATTCATCCTACAAACAAAAATACTCAACAAAATCCAAAAAAATCGAAGCAGGTATCAAATAAATTTATTAAAATTTGACACTTCCAACTAAAATTTTTTTTCACAATCCAATAAATTGTCGTTATTTTCATCTAAATTTACTCAAATATACATCCTACAACAAAAATACTCAACAAAATCCAAAAAAATCGAAGTTGGTTTCAAATAAATTTATTAGAATTTGGCAAAAATCGTGACAAAATCCAAAAAATCGAAGTTAATTTCAACTGAAATTACTCAAATTATGCTTCTCTATCAAAAAAACTCAACATAGTCGAGAAAAATCGAAATTGGTTTCAAATAAATTTATTAAAATTTGACACTTCCAACTAAAATTTTTTTCACAAACCAAAAAATTGACTTATTTTCATCTAAATTTACTTAATATAGATCCTACAACAAAATACTCAACAAAATAAAAAAAAATCGAAGTTGGTTTCAAATAAATTTATTAAAATTTGACACTTCCAACTAAATTTTTTTTTACAATCCTAAAAATTGAAGTTATTTTCATCAAAATTTACTCAAATATAGATCCTACAACAAAAATACTCAACTAAATCCAAAAAAATCGAAGTTGGTTTCAAATAAATTTATTAAAATTTGACACTTCCAACTAAAATTTTTTTCTCATTCCTTAAAATTGAAGTTATTTTCATCTAAATTTACACAAATATAGATCCTACAACAAAAATACTCAACAAAATCTAAAAAAATCGAAGTTGGTTTCAAATAAATTTATTAAAATTTAACACTTCCAACTAACATTTTTTTCACAATCCAAAAAATAGTAGTTATTTTCAACTAAATTTACTCAAATACACATCCTACAACAAAAATACTCGACAAAATAAAAAAAAATCGAAGTTGGTTTCAAATAAATTTATTAAAATTTGACACTTCCAACTAAATTTTTTTCACAATCCAAAAAATTGAAGTTATTTTCATCTAAAATTACTCAAATATACATCCTACAACAAAAATACTCAACTAAATCCAAAAATATCGAAGTTGGTTTCAAATAAATTTATTAAAATTTGACACTTCCAACTAAATTTTTTTCACAATCCAAAAAATTGAAGTTATTTTCATCTAAATTTATTCAAATATAGACCCTACAACAAAAATACTCAACAAAATCCAAAATAATCCAAGTTGATTTCAATTAAATTTATTAAAATTTGGCAAAAATCGTGACAAAATCAAAAAAATCGAAGTTAATTTCAACTGAAATTACTCAAATTCACCTTCTCTATCAAAAAAACTCAACATAGTCGAGGAAAATCGAAGTTGGTTTCAAATAAATTTATTAAAATTTGACACTTCCAAATAATTTTTTTTTCACACTCCAAAAAATTGAAGTTATTTTCATCTAAATTTACTCAAATATAGATCCTACAACAAAAATACTCAACTAAATCCAAAAAAATCGAAGTTGGTTTCAAATAAATTTATGAAAATTTGACACTTCCAACTAAAATTTTTTTCACAATCCTAGAAATTTAAGTTATTTTCATAAAAAATTACTCTAATATAGACCCTACAACAAAAATACTCAACAAAATCCTAAAAAATCGAAGCTGGTTTCAAATAAATTTATTAAAATTTGACACTTACAACAAATTTTTTTTTCACAATCCAATAAATTGTCGTTATTTTCATCTAAATTTACTCCAATATACATCCTACAACAAAAATACTCAACTAAATCCAAAAAAATCGAAGTTGGTTTCAAATAAATTTATTAAAATTTGACACTTCCAACTAAATTTTTTTCACAATCCAAAAAATTGAAGTTATTTTCATCTAAATTTACTCAAATATAGATCCTACAATAAAAGTACTCAACAAAATCCAAAATAATCCAAGTTGATTTCAAATAAATTTATTAAAATTTGACAAAAATCGTGACAAAGTCCAAAAAATCGAAGTTAATTTCAACTGACATTACTCAAATTAAGCTTCTCTATCAAAAAAACTCAACATAGTCGAGGAAAATCGAAGTTGGTTTCAAATAAATTTATTAAAATTTGACACTTCCAACTAAAATTTTTTTTCACAATGCAATAAATTGTCGGTATTTTCATCTAAATTTACTCAAATATTCATCCTACAAACAAAAATACTCAACAAAATCCAAAAAAATCGAAGTTGGTTTCAAATAAATTTATTAAAATTTGACACTTCCAACTAAAATTTTTTTTCACAATGCAATAAATTGTCGATATTTTCATCTAAATTTACTCAAATATTCATCCTACAGACAAAAATACTCAACAAAATAAAAAAAAATCGAAGTTGGTTTCAAATAAATTTATTAAAATTTGACACTTCCAACTAAAATTTTTTTTCACAATGCAATAAATTGTCGATATTTTCATCTAAATTTACTCAAATATTCATCCTACAAACAAAAATATTCAACAAAATCCAAAAAAATCGAAGTTGGTTTCAAAAAAATTTATTAAAATTTGACACTTCCAACTAAAATTTTTTTCACAATCCTAGAAATTTAAGTTATTTTCATAAAAAATTACTCTAATATAGACCCTACAACAAAAATACTCAACAAAATCCAAAAAAATCGAAGCTGGTTTCAAATAAATTTATTAAAATTTGACACTTCCAACTAAAATTTTTTTTCACAATCCAATAAATTGTCGTTATTTTCATCTAAATTTACTCGAATATACATCCTACAACAAAAATACTCAACTAAATCCAAAAAAATCGAAGTTGGTTTCAAATAAATTTATTAAAATTTGACACTTCCAACTAAAATTTTTTTTACAATCCTAAAAATTGAAGTTATTTTCAACTAAATTTACTCAAATACACATCCTACAACAAAAATACTCTACAAAATCCAAAAAAATCGAAGATGGTTTCAAATAAATTTATTAAAATTTGACACTTCCAAGTAAAATTTTTTTCACATTCCTAAAAATTGAAGTTATTTTCATCTAAATTTATTCAAATATAGACCCTACAACAAAAATACTCAACAAAATCCAACAAAATCGAAGCTGGTTTCAAATAAATTTATTAAAATTTGACACTTCCAACTAAAATTTTTTTTCACAATCCAATAAATTGTCGTTATTTTCATCTAAAATTACTCAAATATACATCCTACAACAAAAATACTCAACTAAATCCAAAAATATCGAAGTTGGTTTCAAATAAATTTATTAAAATTTGACACTTCCAACTAAATTTTTTTCACAATCCAAAAAATTGAAGTTATTTTCATCTAAATTTATTCAAATATAGATCCTACAACAAAAATACTCAACAAAATCCAAAATAATCCAAGTTGGTTTCAAATAAATTTATTAAAATTTGACAAAAATCGTGACAAAATCCAAAAAATCGAAGTTAATTTCAACTGACATTACTCAAATTAAGCTTCTCTATCAAAAAAACTCAACATAGTCGAGGAAAATCGAAGTTGGTTTCAAATAAATTTATTAAAATTTGACACTTCCAACTAAAATTTTTTTTCACAATCCAATAAATTGTCGTTATTTTCATCTAAATTTACTCGAATATACATCCTACAACAAAAATACTCAACTAAATCCAAAAAAATCGAAGTTGGTTTCAAATAAATTTATTAAAATTTGACACTTCCAACTAAAATTTTTTTTCACAATCCAATAAATTGTCGTTATTTTCATCTAAATTTACTCAAATATACATCCTACAACAGAAATACTCGACAAAATCCAAAAAAATCGAAGTTGGTTTCAAATAAATTTATTAAAATTTGACACTTCAACTAAAATTTTTTTTACAATCCTAAAAATTGAAGTTATTTTCAACTAAATTTACTCAAATACACATCCTACAACAAAAATACTCGACAAAATAAAAAAAAATCGAAGTTGGTTTCAAATAAATTTATTAAAATTTGACACTTCCAACTAAAATTTTTTTTCACAATCCAATAAATTGTCGTTATTTTCATCTAAAATTACTCAAATATACATCCTACAACAAAAATACTCAACTAAATCCAAAAATATCGAAGTTGGTTTCAAATAAATTTATTAAAATTTGACACTTCCAACTAAATTTTTTTCACAATCCAAAAAATTGAAGTTATTTTCATCTAAATTTATTCAAATATAGATCCTACAACAAAAATACTCAACAAAATCCAAAATAATCCAAGTTGGTTTCAAATAAATTTATTAAAATTTGACAAAAATCGTGACAAAATCCAAAAAATCGAAGTTATTTTCATCTAAATTTACTCAAATATAGATCCTACAACAAAAATACTCAACTAAATCCAAAAAAATCGAAGTTGGTTTCAAATAAATTTATTTAAATTTGACACTTCCAACTAAATTTTTTTCACAATCCAAAAAATTGAAGTTATTTTCATCTAAATTTACTCAAATATAGATCCTACAACAAAAATACTCAACTAAATCCAAAAAAATCGAAGTTGGTTTCAAATAAATTTATGAAAATTTGACACTTCCAACTAAAATTTTTTTCCCAATCCTAGAAATTTAAGTTATTTTCATAAAAAATTACTCTAATATAGACCCTACAACAAAAATACTCAACAAAATCCTAAAAAATCGAAGCTGGTTTCAAATAAATTTATTAAAATTTGACACTTACAACAAAATTTTTTTTTCACAATCCAATAAATTGTCGTTATTTTCATCTAAATTTACTCCAATATACATCCTACAACAAAAATACTCAACTAAATCCAAAAAAATCGAAGTTGGTTTCAAATAAATTTATTAAAATTTGACACTTCCAACTAAATTTTTTTCACAATCCAAAAAATTGAAGTTATTTTCATCTAAATTTACTCAAATATAGATCCTACAATAAAAGTACTCAACAAAATCCAAAATAATCCAAGTTGATTTCAAATAAATTTATTAAAATTTGACAAAAATCGTGACAAAGTCCAAAAAATCGAAGTTAATTTCAACTGACATTACTCAAATTAAGCTTCTCTATCAAAAAAACTCAACATAGTCGAGGAAAATCGAAGTTGGTTTCAAATAAATTTATTAAAATTTGACACTTCCAACTAAAATTTTTTTTCACAATGCAATAAATTGTCGGTATTTTCATCTAAATTTACTCAAATATTCATCCTACAAACAAAAATACTCAACAAAATCCAAAAAAATCGAAGTTGGTTTCAAATAAATTTATTAAAATTTGACACTTCCAACTAAATTTTTTTTTCACAATGCAATAAATTGTCGATATTTTCATCTAAATTTACTCAAATATTCATCCTACAGACAAAAATACTCAACAAAATAAAAAAAAATCGAAGTTGGTTTCAAATAAATTTATTAAAATTTGACACTTCCAACTAAAATTTTTTTTCACAATGCAATAAATTGTCGATATTTTCATCTAAATTTACTCAAATATTCATCCTACAAACAAAAATATTCAACAAAATCCAAAAAAATCGAAGTTGGTTTCAAAAAAATTTATTAAAATTTGACACTTCCAACTAAAATTTTTTTCACAATCCTAGAAATTTAAGTTATTTTCATAAAAAATTACTCTAATATAGACCCTACAACAAAAATACTCAACAAAATCCAAAAAAATCGAAGCTGGTTTCAAATAAATTTATTAAAATTTGACACTTCCAACTAAAATTTTTTTTCACAATCCAAAAAATTGAAGTTATTTTCATCTAAAATTACTCAAATATACATCCTACAACAAAAATACTCAACTAAATCCAAAAATATCGAAGTTGGTTTCAAATAAATTTATTAAAATTTGACACTTCCAACTAAATTTTTTTCACAATCCAAAAAATTGAAGTTATTTTCATCTAAATTTATTCAAATATAGACCCTACAACAAAAATACTCAACAAAATCCAAAATAATCCAAGTTGATTTCAATTAAATTTATTAAAATTTGGCAAAAATCGTGACAAAATCCAAAAAATCGAAGTTAATTTCAACTGAAATTACTCAAATTCACCTTCTCTATCAAAAAAACTCAACATAGTCGAGGAAAATCGAAGTTGGTTTCAAATAAATTTATTAAAATTTGACACTTCCAACTAAAATTTTTTTTCACAATCCAATAAATTGTCGTTATTTTCATCTAAATTTACTCGAATATACATCCTACAACAAAAATACTCAACTAAATCCAAAAAAATCGAAGTTGGTTTCAAATAAATTTATTAAAATTTGACACTTCCAACTAAAATTTTTTTTCACAATCCAATAAATTGTCGTTATTTTCATCTAAATTTACTCAAATATTCATCCTACAGACAAAAATACTCAACAAAATAAAAAAAAATCGAAGTTGGTTTCAAATAAATTTATTAAAATTTGACACTTCCAACTAAAATTTTTTTCACAATCCTAAAAATTGAAGTTAATTTCATCAAAAATTACTCTAATATAGACCCTACAACAAAAATACTCAACAAAATCCAAAAAAATCGAAGCTGGTTTCAAATAAATTTATTAAAATTTGACACTTCCAACTAAAATTTTTTTTCACAATCCAATAAATTGTCGTTATTTTCATCTAAATTTACTCAAATATACATCCTACAACAAAAATACTCAACTAAATCCAAAAAAATCGAAGTTGGTTTCAAATAAATTTATTAAAATTTGACACTTCCAACTAAATTTTTTTCACAATCCAAAAAATTGAAGTTATTTTCATCTAAATTTACTCAAATATAGATCCTACAATAAAAGTACTCAACAAAATCCAAAATAATCCAAGTTGATTTCAAATAAATTTATTAAAATTTGACAAAAATCGTGACAAAGTCCAAAAAATCGAAGTTAATTTCAACTGACATTACTCAAATTAAGCTTCTCTATCAAAAAAACTCAACATAGTCGAGGAAAATCGAAGTTGGTTTCAAATAAATTTATTAAAATTTGACACTTCCAACTAAAATTTTTTTTCACAATGCAATAAATTGTCGGTATTTTCATCTAAATTTAATCAAATATTCATCCTACAAACAAAAATACTCAACAAAATCCAAAAAAATCGAAGCAGGTATCAAATAAATTTATTAAAATTTGACACTTCCAACTAAAATTTTTTTTCACAATCCAATAAATTGTCGTTATTTTCATCTAAATTTACTCAAATATACATCCTACAACAAAAATACTCAACAAAATCCAAAAAAATCGAAGTTGGTTTCAAATAAATTTATTAGAATTTGGCAAAAATCGTGACAAAATCCAAAAAATCGAAGTTAATTTCAACTGAAATTACTCAAATTATGCTTCTCTATCAAAAAAACTCAACATAGTCGAGAAAAATCGAAATTGGTTTCAAATAAATTTATTAAAATTTGACACTTCCAACTAAAATTTTTTTCACAAACCAAAAAATTGACTTATTTTCATCTAAATTTACTTAATATAGATCCTACAACAAAATACTCAACAAAATAAAAAAAAATCGAAGTTGGTTTCAAATAAATTTATTAAAATTTGACACTTCCAACTATAATTTTTTTCACAATCCAAAAAAATTGTCGTTATTTTCATCTAAATTTACTCAAATATACATCCTACAACAGAAATACTCGACAAAATCCAAAAAAATCGAAGTTGGTTTCAAATAAATTTATTAAAATTTGACACTTCCAACTAAAATTTTTTTTACAATCCTAAAAATTGAAGTTATTTTCATCAAAATTTACTCAAATATAGATCCTACAACAAAAATACTCAACTAAATCCAAAAAAATCGAAGTTGGTTTCAAATAAATTTATTAAAATTTGACACTTCCAACTAAAATTTTTTTCTCATTCCTTAAAATTGAAGTTATTTTCATCTAAATTTACTCAAATATAGATCCTACAACAAAAATACTCAACAAAATCTAAAAAAATCGAAGTTGGTTTCAAATAAATTTATTAAAATTTAACACTTCCAACTAACATTTTTTTCACAATCCAAAAAATAGTAGTTATTTTCAACTAAATTTACTCAAATACACATCCTACAACAAAAATACTCGACAAAATAAAAAAAAATCGAAGTTGGTTTCAAATAAATTTATTAAAATTTGACACTTCCAAGTAAAATTTTTTTCACATTCCTAAAAATTGAAGTTATTTTCATCTAAATTTACTCAAATATAGATCCTACAACAAAAATACTCAACTAAATCCAAAAAAATCGAAGTTGGTTTCAAATAAATTTATTTAAATTTGACACTTCCAACTAAATTTTTTTCACAATCCAAAAAATTGAAGTTATTTTCATCTAAATTTACTCAAATATAGATCCTACAACAAAAATACTCAACTAAATCCAAAAAAATCGAAGTTGGTTTCAAATAAATTTATGAAAATTTGACACTTCCAACTAAAATTTTTTTCCCAATCCTAGAAATTTAAGTTATTTTCATAAAAAATTACTCTAATATAGACCCTACAACAAAAATACTCAACAAAATCCTAAAAAATCGAAGCTGGTTTCAAATAAATTTATTAAAATTTGACACTTACAACAAAATTTTTTTTTCACAATCCAATAAATTGTCGTTATTTTCATCTAAATTTACTCCAATATACATCCTACAACAAAAATACTCAACTAAATCCAAAAAAATCGAAGTTGGTTTCAAATAAATTTATTAAAATTTGACACTTCCAACTAAATTTTTTTCACAATCCAAAAAATTGAAGTTATTTTCATCTAAATTTACTCAAATATAGATCCTACAATAAAAGTACTCAACAAAATCCAAAATAATCCAAGTTGATTTCAAATAAATTTATTAAAATTTGACAAAAATCGTGACAAAGTCCAAAAAATCGAAGTTAATTTCAACTGACATTACTCAAATTAAGCTTCTCTATCAAAAAAACTCAACATAGTCGAGGAAAATCGAAGTTGGTTTCAAATAAATTTATTAAAATTTAACACTTCCAACTAACATTTTTTTCACAATCCAAAAAATAGTAGTTATTTTCTACTAAATTTACTCAAATACACATCCTACAACAAAAATACTCGACAAAATAAAAAAAAATCGAAGTTGGTTTCAAATAAATTTATTAAAATTTGACACTTCCAACTAAATTTTTTTCACAATCCAAAAAATTGAAGTTATTTTCATCTAAAATTACTCAAATATACATCCTACAACAAAAATACTCAACTAAATCCAAAAATATCGAAGTTGGTTTCAAATAAATTTATTAAAATTTGACACTTCCAACTAAATTTTTTTCACAATCCAAAAAATTGAAGTTATTTTCATCTAAATTTATTCAAATATAGACCCTACAACAAAAATACTCAACAAAATCCAAAATAATCCAAGTTGATTTCAATTAAATTTATTAAAATTTGGCAAAAATCGTGACAAAATCCAAAAAATCGAAGTTAATTTCAACTGAAATTACTCAAATTCACCTTCTCTATCAAAAAAACCCAACATAGTCGAGGAAAATCGAAGTTGGTTTCAAATAAATTTATTAAAATTTGACACTTCCAAATAAATTTTTTTTCACAATCCAAAAAATTGAAGTTATTTTCATCTAAATTTACTCAAATATAGATCCTACAACAAAAATACTCAACTAAACCCAAAAAAATCGAAGTTGGTTTCAAATAAATTTATTAAAATTTGACACTTCCAACTAAATTTTTTTCACAATCCATAAAATTGAAGTTATTTTCATCTAAATTTACTCAAATATAGATCCTACAACAAAAATACTCAACTAAATCCAAAAAAATCGAAGTTGGTTTCAAATAAATTTATTAAAATTTGACACTTCCAACTAAAATTTTTTTCTCATTCCTTAAAATTGAAGTTATTTTCATCTAAATTTACTCAAATATAGATCCTACAACAAAAATACTCAACAAAATCTAAAAAAATCGAAGTTGGTTTCAAATAAATTTATTAAAATTTAACACTTCCAACTAACATTTTCTTCACAATCCAAAAAATAGTAGTTATTTTCAACTAAATTTACTCAAATACACATCCTACAACAAAAATACTCGACAAAATAAAAAAAAATTGAAGTTGGTTTCAAATAAATTTATTAAAATTTGACACTTCCAAGTAAAATTTTTTTCACATTCCTAAAAATTGAAGTTATTTTCATCTAAATTTACTCAAATATAGATCCTACAACAAAAATACTCAACAAAATCCAAAATAATCCAAGTTGATTTCAAAGAAATTTATTAAAATTTGACAAAAATCGTGACAAAATCCAAAAATTCGAAGTTAATTTCAACTGAAATTACTCAAATTAAGCTTCTCTATCAAAAAAACTCAACATAGTCGAGGAAAATCGAAGTTGGTTTCAAATAAATTTATTAAAATTTGACACTTCCAACTAAAATTTTTTTTCACAATGCAATAAATTGTCGATATTTTCATCTAAATTTACTCAAATATTCATCCTACAAACAAAAATATTCAACAAAATCCAAAAAAATCGAAGTTGGTTTCAAAAAAATTTATTAAAATTTGACACTTCCAACTAAAATTTTTTTCACAATCCTAGAAATTTAAGTTATTTTCATAAAAAATTACTCTAATATAGACCCTACAACAAAAATACTCAACAAAATCCAAAAAAATCGAAGCTGGTTTCAAATAAATTTATTAAAATTTGACACTTCCAACTAAAATTTTTTTTCACAATCCAATAAATTGTCGTTATTTTCATCTAAATTTACTCAAATATACATCCTACAACAAAAATACTCAACTAAATCCAAAAAAATCGAAGTTGGTTTCAAATAAATTTATTAAAATTTGACACTTCCAACTAAATTTTTTTGACAATCCAAAAAATTGAAGTTATTTTCATCTAAATTTACTCAAATATAGATCCTACAATAAAAGTACTCAACAAAATCCAAAATAATCCAAGTTAATTTCAAATAAATTTATTAAAATTTGACAAAAACCGTGACAAAATCCAAAAAATCGAAGTTAATTTCACCTGACATTACTCAAATTAAGCTTCTCTATCAAAAAAACTCAACATAGTCGAGGAAAATCGAAGTTGGTTTCAAATAAATTTATTAAAATTTGACACTTCCAACTAAAATTTTTTTTCACAATGCAATAAATTGTCGGTATTTTCATCTAAATTTACTCAAATATACATCCTACAACAAAAATACTCAACAAAATCCAAAAAAATCGAAGTTGGTTTCAAATAAATTTATTAGAATTTGGCAAAAATCGTGACAAAATCCAAAAAATCGAAGTTAATTTCAACTGAAATTACTCAAATTATGCTTCTCTATCAAAAAAACTCAACATAGTCGAGAAAAATCGAAATTGGTTTCAAATAAATTTATTAAAATTTGACACTTCCAACTAAAATTTTTTTCACAAACCAAAAAATTGACTTATTTTCATCTAAATTTACTTAATATAGATCCTACAACAAAATACTCAACAAAATAAAAAAAAATCGAAGTTGGTTTCAAATAAATTTATTAAAATTTGACACTTCCAACTATTATTTTTTTCACAATCCAAAAAAATTGTCGTTATTTTCATCTAAATTTACTCAAATATACATCCTACAACAGAAATACTCGACAAAATCCAAAAAAATCGAAGTTGGTTTCAAATAAATTTATTAAAATTTGACACTTCCAACTAAAATTTTTTTTACAATCCTAAAAATTGAAGTTATTTTCATCAAAATTTACTCAAATATAGATCCTACAACAAAAATACTCAACTAAATCCAAAAAAATCGAAGTTGGTTTCAAATAAATTTATTAAAATTTGACACTTCCAACTAAAATTTTTTTCTCATTCCTTAAAATTGAAGTTATTTTCATCTAAATTTACTCAAATATAGATCCTACAACAAAAATACTCAACAAAATCTAAAAAAATCGAAGTTGGTTTCAAATAAATTTATTAAAATTTAACACTTCCAACTAACATTTTTTTCACAATCCAAAAAATAGTAGTTATTTTCTACTAAATTTACTCAAATACACATCCTACAACAAAAATACTCGACAAAATAAAAAAAAATCGAAGTTGGTTTCAAATAAATTTATTAAAATTTGACACTTCCAACTAAATTTTTTTCACAATCCAAAAAATTGAAGTTATTTTCATCTAAAATTACTCAAATATACATCCTACAACAAAAATACTCAACTAAATCCAAAAATATCGAAGTTGGTTGAAATAAATTTATTAAAATTTGACACTTCCAACTAAATTTTTTTCACAATCCAAAAAATTGAAGTTATTTTCATCTAAATTTATTCAAATATAGACCCTACAACAAAAATACTCAACAAAATCCAAAATAATCCAAGTTGATTTCAATTAAATTTATTAAAATTTGGCAAAAATCGTGACAAAATCCAAAAAATCGAAGTTAATTTCAACTGAAATTACTCAAATTCACCTTCTCTATCAAAAAAACTCAACATAGTCGAGGAAAATCGAAGTTGGTTTCAAATAAATTTATTAAAATTTGACACTTCCAAATAAATTTTTTTTCACAATCCAAAAAATTGAAGTTATTTTCATCTAAATTTACTCAAATATAGATCCTACAACAAAAATACTCAACGAAATCCAAAAAAATCGAAGTTGGTTTCAAATAAATTTATTAAAATTTGACACTTCCAACTAAATTTTTTTCACAATCCATAAAATTGAAGTTATTTTCATCTAAATTTACTCAAATATAGATCCTACAACAAAAATACTCAACTAAATCCAAAAAAATCGAAGTTGGTTTCAAATAAATTTATTAAAATTTGACACTTCCAAGTAAAATTTTTTTCACATTCCTAAAAATTGAAGTTATTTTCATCTAAATTTACTCAAATATAGATCCTACAACAAAAATACTCAACTGAATCCAAAAAAATCGAAGTTGGTTTCAAATAAATTTATTAAAATTTGACACTTCCAACTAAATTTTTTTCACAATCCAAAAAATTGAAGTTATTTTCATCTAAATTTACTCAAATATAGATCCTACAACAAAAATACTCAACTAAATCCAAAAAAATCGAAGTTGGTTTCAAATAAATTTATTAAAATTTGACACTTCCAACTAAATTTTTTTTCACAATCCTAGAAATTTAAGTTATTTTCATAAAAAATTACTCTAATATAGACCCTACAACAAAAATACTCAACAAAATCCTAAAAAATCGAAGCTGGTTTCAAATAAATTTATTAAAATTTGACACTTCCAACAAAATTTTTTTTTCACAATCCAATAAATTGTCGTTATTTTCATCTAAATTTACTCCAATATACATCCTACAACAAAAATACTCAACAAAATCCAAAAAAATCGAAGTTGGTTTCAAATAAATTTATTAAAATTTTACACTTCCAAGTAAATTTTTTTTCACAATCCAAAAAATTGAAGTTATTTTCATCTAAATTTACTCAAATATAGATCCTACAACAAAAATACTCGACAAAATCCAAAAAAATCGAAGATGGTTTCAAATAAATTTATTAAAATTTGACACTTCCAACTAAAATTTTTTCCACTTTCCTAAAAATTGAAGTTATTTACATCTAAATTTATTCAAATATAGACCCTACAACAAAAATACTCAACAAAATCCAAAAAAATCGAAGCTGGTTTCAAATAAATTTATTAAAATTTGACACTTCCAACTAAAATTTTTTTTCACAATCCAAAAAATTGTCGTTATTTTCATCTAAATTTACTCCAATATACATCCTACAACAAAAATACTCGACAAAATCCAAAAAAATCGAAGTTGGTTTCAAATAAATTTATTAAAATTTGACACTTCCAACTAAAATTTTTTTTACAATCCTAAAAATTGAAGTTATTTTCAACTAAATTTACTCAAATACACATCCTACAACAAAAATACTCGACAAAATAAAAAAAAATCGAAGTTGGTTTCAAATAAATTTATTAAAATTTGACACTTCCAAGTAAAATTTTTTTCACATTCCTAAAAATTGAAGTTATTTTCATCTAAATTTACTCAAATATAGATCCTACAACAAAAATACTCAACTGAATCCAAAAAAATCGAAGTTGGTTTCAAATAAATTTATTAAAATTTGACACTTCCAACTAAATTTTTTTCACAATCCAAAAAATTGAAGTTATTTTCATCTAAATTTACTCAAATATAGATCCTACAACAAAAATACTCAACTAAATCCAAAAAAATCGAAGTTGGTTTCAAATAAATTTATTAAAATTTGACACTTCCAACTAAATTTTTTTTCACAATCCTAGAAATTTAAGTTATTTTCATAAAAAATTACTCTAATATAGACCCTACAACAAAAATACTCAACAAAATCCTAAAAAATCGAAGCTGGTTTCAAATAAATTTATTAAAATTTGACACTTCCAGCAAAATTTTTTTTTCACAATCCAATAAATTGTCGTTATTTTCATCTAAATTTACTCCAATATACATCCTACAACAAAAATACTCAACAAAATCCAAAAAAATCGAAGTTGGTTTCAAATAAATTTATTAAAATTTTACACTTCCAAGTAAATTTTTTTTCACAATCCAAAAAATTGAAGTTATTTTCATCTAAATTTACTCAAATATAGATCCTACAACAAAAATACTCGACAAAATCCAAAAAAATCGAAGATGGTTTCAAATAAATTTATTAAAATTTGACACTTCCAACTAAAATTTTTTCCACTTTCCTAAAAATTGAAGTTATTTACATCTAAATTTATTCAAATATAGATCCTACAACAAAAATACTCAACAAAATCCAAAATAATCCAAGTAGATTTTAAATAAATTTATTAGAATTTGCCAAAAATCGTGACAAAATCCAAAAAATCGAAGTTAATTTCAACTGAAATTACTCAAATTATGCTTCTCTATCAAAAAAACTCAACATAGTCGAGAAAAATCGAAATTGGTTTCAAATAAATTTATTAAAATTTGACACTTCCAACTAAAATTTTGTTCTCATTCCTTAAAATTGAAGTTATTTTCATCTAAATTTACTCAAATATAGATCCTACAACAAAAATACTCAACAAAATCTAAAAAAATCGAAGTTGGTTTCAAATAAATTTATTAAAATTTAACACTTCCAACTAACATTTTTTTCACAATCCAAAAAATAGTAGTTATTTTCAACTAAATTTACTCAAATACACATCCTACAACAAAAATACTCGACAAAATAAAAAAAAATCGAAGTTGGTTTCAAATAAATTTATTAAAATTTGACACTTCCAACTAAATTTTTTTCACAATCCAAAAAATTGAAGTTATTTTCATCTAAAATTACTCAAATATACATCCTACAACAAAAATACTCAACTAAATCCAAAAATATCGAAGTTGGTTGAAATAAATTTATTAAAATTTGACACTTCCAACTAAATTTTTTTCACAATCCAAAAAATTGAAGTTATTTTCATCTAAATTTATTCAAATATAGACCCTACAACAAAAATACTCAACAAAATCCAAAATAATCCAAGTTGATTTCAATTAAATTTATTAAAATTTGGCAAAAATCGTGACAAAATCCAAAAAATCGAAGTTAATTTCAACTGAAATTACTCAAATTCACCTTCTCTATCAAAAAAACTCAACATAGTCGAGGAAAATCGAAGTTGGTTTCAAATAAATTTATTAAAATTTGACACTTCCAAATAAATTTTTTTTCACAATCCAAAAAATTGAAGTTATTTTCATCTAAATTTACTCAAATATAGATCCTACAACAAAAATACTCAACGAAATCCAAAAAAATCGAAGTTGGTTTCAAATAAATTTATTAAAATTTGACACTTCCAACTAAATTTTTTTCACAATCCATAAAATTGAAGTTATTTTCATCTAAATTTACTCAAATATAGATCCTACAACAAAAATACTCAACTAAATCCAAAAAAATCGAAGTTGGTTTCAAATAAATTTATTAAAATTTGACACATCCAAGTAAAATTTTTTTCACATTCCTAAAAATTGAAGTTATTTTCATCTAAATTTACTCAAATATAGATCCTACAACAAAAATACTCAACTGAATCCAAAAAAATCGAAGTTGGTTTCAAATAAATTTATTAAAATTTGACACTTCCAACTAAATTTTTTTCACAATCCAAAAAATTGAAGTTATTTTCATCTAAATTTACTCAAATATAGATCCTACAACAAAAATACTCAACTAAATCCAAAAAAATCGAAGTTGGTTTCAAATAAATTTATTAAAATTTGACACTTCCAACTAAATTTTTTTTCACAATCCTAGAAATTTAAGTTATTTTCATAAAAAATTACTCTAATATAGACCCTACAACAAAAATACTCAACAAAATCCTAAAAAATCGAAGCTGGTTTCAAATAAATTTATTAAAATTTGACACTTCCAACAAAATTTTTTTTTCACAATCCAATAAATTGTCGTTATTTTCATCTAAATTTACTCCAATATACATCCTACAACAAAAATACTCAACAAAATCCAAAAAAATCGAAGTTGGTTTCAAATAAATTTATTAAAATTTTACACTTCCAAGTAAATTTTTTTTCACAATCCAAAAAATTGAAGTTATTTTCATCTAAATTTACTCAAATATAGATCCTACAACAAAAATACTCGACAAAATCCAAAAAAATCGAAGATGGTTTCAAATAAATTTATTAAAATTTGACACTTCCAACTAAAATTTTTTCCACTTTCCTAAAAATTGAAGTTATTTACATCTAAATTTATTCAAATATAGATCCTACAACAAAAATACTCAACAAAATCCAAAATAATCCAAGTAGATTTTAAATAAATTTATTAGAATTTGCCAAAAATCGTGACAAAATCCAAAAAATCGAAGTTAATTTCAACTGAAATTACTCAAATTATGCTTCTCTATCAAAAAAACTCAACATAGTCGAGAAAAATCGAAATTGGTTTCAAATAAATTTATTAAAATTTGACACTTCCAACTAAAATTTTGTTCTCATTCCTTAAAATTGAAGTTATTTTCATCTAAATTTACTCAAATATAGATCCTACAACAAAAATACTCAACAAAATCTAAAAAAATCGAAGTTGGTTTCAAATAAATTTATTAAAATTTAACACTTCCAACTAACATTTTTTTCACAATCCAAAAAATAGTAGTTATTTTCAACTAAATTTACTCAAATACACATCCTACAACAAAAATACTCGACAAAATAAAAAAAAATCGAAGTTGGTTTCAAATAAATTTATTAAAATTTGACACTTCCAACTAAATTTTTTTCACAATCCAAAAAATTGAAGTTATTTTCATCTAAAATTACTCAAATATACATCCTACAACAAAAATACTCAACTAAATCCAAAAATATCGAAGTTGGTTTCAAATAAATTTATTAAAATTTGACACTTCCAACTAAAATTTTTTTCACAATCCTAAAAATTGAAGTTAATTTCATAAAAAATTACTCTAATATAGACCCTACAACAAAAATACTCAACAAAATCCAAAAAAATCGAAGCTGGTTTCAAATAAATTTATTAAAATTTGACACTTCCAACTAAAATTTTTTTTCACAATCCAAAAAATTGTCGTTATTTTCATCTAAATTTACTCCAATATACATCCTACAACAAAAATACTCGACAAAATCCAAAAAAATCGAAGTTGGTTTCAAATAAATTTATTAAAATTTGACACTTCCAACTAAAATTTTTTTTACAATCCTAAAAATTGAAGTTATTTTCAACTAAATTTACTCAAATACACATCCTACAACAAAAATACTCGACAAAATAAAAAAAAATCGAAGTTGGTTTCAAATAAATTTATTAAAATTTGACACTTCCAAGTAAAATTTTTTTCACATTCCTAAAAATTGAAGTTATTTTCATCTAAATTTACTCAAATATAGATCCTACAACAAAAATACTCAACTGAATCCAAAAAAATCGAAGTTGGTTTCAAATAAATTTATTAAAATTTGACACTTCCAACTAAATTTTTTTCACAATCCAAAAAATTGAAGTTATTTTCATCTAAATTTACTCAAATATAGATCCTACAACAAAAATACTCAACTAAATCCAAAAAAATCGAAGTTGGTTTCAAATAAATTTATTAAAATTTGACACTTCCAACTAAATTTTTTTTCACAATCCTAGAAATTTAAGTTATTTTCATAAAAAATTACTCTAATATAGACCCTACAACAAAAATACTCAACAAAATCCTAAAAAATCGAAGCTGGTTTCAAATAAATTTATTAAAATTTGACACTTCCAACAAAATTTTTTTTTCACAATCCAATAAATTGTCGTTATTTTCATCTAAATTTACTCCAATATACATCCTACAACAAAAATACTCAACAAAATCCAAAAAAATCGAAGTTGGTTTCAAATAAATTTATTAAAATTTTACACTTCCAAGTAAATTTTTTTTCACAATCCAAAAAATTGAAGTTATTTTCATCTAAATTTACTCAAATATAGATCCTACAACAAAAATACTCGACAAAATCCAAAAAAATCGAAGATGGTTTCAAATAAATTTATTAAAATTTGACACTTCCAACTAAAATTTTTTCCACTTTCCTAAAAATTGAAGTTATTTACATCTAAATTTATTCAAATATAGATCCTACAACAAAAATACTCAACAAAATCCAAAATAATCCAAGTTGATTTTAAATAAATTTATTAGAATTTGCCAAAAATCGTGACAAAATCCAAAAAATCGAAGTTAATTTCAACTGAAATTACTCAAATTATGCTTCTCTATCAAAAAAACTCAACATAGTCGAGAAAAATCGAAATTGGTTTCAAATAAATTTATTAAAATTTGACACTTCCAACTAAAATTTTGTTCTCATTCCTTAAAATTGAAGTTATTTTCATCTAAATTTACTCAAATATAGATCCTACAACAAAAATACTCAACAAAATCTAAAAAAATCGAAGTTGGTTTCAAATAAATTTATTAAAATTTAACACTTCCAACTAACATTTTTTTCACAATCCAAAAAATAGTAGTTATTTTCAACTAAATTTACTCAAATACACATCCTACAACAAAAATACTCGACAAAATAAAAAAAAATCGAAGTTGGTTTCAAATAAATTTATTAAAATTTGACACTTCCAACTAAATTTTTTTCACAATCCAAAAAATTGAAGTTATTTTCATCTAAAATTACTCAAATATACATCCTACAACAAAAATACTCAACTAAATCCAAAAATATCGAAGTTGGTTTCAAATAAATTTATTAAAATTTGACACTTCCAACTAAAATTTTTTTCACAATCCTAAAAATTGAAGTTAATTTCATAAAAAATTACTCTAATATAGACCCTACAACAAAAATACTCAACAAAATCCAAAAAAATCGAAGCTGGTTTCAAATAAATTTATTAAAATTTGACACTTCCAACTAAAATTTTTTTTCACAATCCAAAAAATTGTCGTTATTTTCATCTAAATTTACTCCAATATACATCCTACAACAAAAATACTCAACTAAATCCAAAAAAATCGAAGTTGGTTTCAAATAAATTTATTAAAATTTGACACTTCCAACTAAATTTTTTTCACAATCCAAAAAATTGAAGTTATTTTCATCTAAATTTACTCAAATATAGATCCTACAACAAAAATACTCAACTAAATCCAAAAAAATCGAAGTTGGTTTCAAATAAATTTATTAAAATTTGACACTTCCAACTAAATTTTTTTTCACAATCCTAGAAATTTAAGTTATTTTCATAAAAAATTACTCTAATATAGACCCTACAACAAAAATACTCAACAAAATCCTAAAAAATCGAAGCTGGTTTCAAATAAATTTATTAAAATTTGACACTTCCAACAAAATTTTTTTTTCACAATCCAATAAATTGTCGTTATTTTCATCTAAATTTACTCCAATATACATCCTACAACAAAAATACTCAACAAAATCCAAAAAAATCGAAGTTGGTTTCAAATAAATTTATTAAAATTTTACACTTCCAAGTAAATTTTTTTTCACAATCCAAAAAATTGAAGTTATTTTCATCTAAATTTACTCAAATATAGATCCTACAACAAAAATACTCGACAAAATCCAAAAAAATCGAAGATGGTTTCAAATAAATTTATTAAAATTTGACACTTCCAACTAAAATTTTTTCCACTTTCCTAAAAATTGAAGTTATTTACATCTAAATTTATTCAAATATAGATCCTACAACCAAAATACTCAACAAAATCCAAAATAATCCAAGTTGATTTTAAATAAATTTATTAGAATTTGCCAAAAATCGTGACAAAATCCAAAAAATCGAAGTTAATTTCAACTGAAATTACTCAAATTATGCTTCTCTATCAAAAAAACTCAACATAGTCGAGAAAAATCGAAATTGGTTTCAAATAAATTTATTAAAATTTGACACTTCCAACTAAAATTTTGTTCTCATTCCTTAAAATTGAAGTTATTTTCATCTAAATTTACTCAAATATAGATCCTACAACAAAAATACTCAACAAAATCTAAAAAAATCGAAGTTGGTTTCAAATAAATTTATTAAAATTTAACACTTCCAACTAACATTTTTTTCACAATCCAAAAAATAGTAGTTATTTTCAACTAAATTTACTCAAATACACATCCTACAACAAAAATACTCGACAAAATAAAAAAAAATCGAAGTTGGTTTCAAATAAATTTATTAAAATTTGACACTTCCAACTAAATTTTTTTCACAATCCAAAAAATTGAAGTTATTTTCATCTAAAATTACTCAAATATACATCCTACAACAAAAATACTCAACTAAATCCAAAAATATCGAAGTTGGTTTCAAATAAATTTATTAAAATTTGACACTTCCAACTAAAATTTTTTTCACAATCCTAAAAATTGAAGTTAATTTCATAAAAAATTACTCTAATATAGACCCTACAACAAAAATACTCAACAAAATCCAAAAAAATCGAAGCTGGTTTCAAATAAATTTATTAAAATTTGACACTTCCAACTAAAATTTTTTTTCACAATCCAAAAAATTGTCGTTATTTTCATCTAAATTTACTCCAATATACATCCTACAACAAAAATACTCGACAAAATCCAAAAAAATCGAAGTTGGTTTCAAATAAATTTATTAAAATTTGACACTTCCAACTAAATTTTTTTCACAATCCAAAAAATTGAAGATATTTTCATCTAAATTTATTCAAATATAGACCCTACAACAAAAATACTCAACAAAATCCAAAATAATCCAAGTTGATTTCAATTAAATTTATTAAAATTTGGCAAAAATCGTGACAAAATCCAAAAAATCGAAGTTAATTTCAACTGAAATTACTCAAATTCACCTTCTCTATCAAAAAAACTCAACATAGTCGAGGAAAATCGAAGTTGGTTTCAAATAAATTTATTAAAATTTGACACTTCCAAATAAATTTTTTTTCACAATCCAAAAAATTGAAGTTATTTTCATCTAAATTTACTCAAATATAGATCCTACAACAAAAATACTCAACGAAATCCAAAAAAATCGAAGTTGGTTTCAAATAAATTTATTAAAATTTGACACTTCCAACTAAATTTTTTTCACAATCCATAAAATTGAAGTTATTTTCATCTAAATTTACTCAAATATAGATCCTACAACAAAAATACTCAACTAAATCCAAAAAAATCGAAGTTGGTTTCAAATAAATTTATTAAAATTTGACACTTCCAACTAAAATTTTTTTCTCATTCCTTAAAATTGAAGTTATTTTCATCTAAATTTACTCAAATATAGATCCTACAACAAAAATACTCAACAAAATCTAAAAAAATCGAAGTTGGTTTCAAATAAATTTATTAAAATTTAACACTTCCAACTAACATTTTCTTCACAATCCAAAAAATAGTAGTTATTTTCAACTAAATTTACTCAAATACACATCCTACAACAAAAATACTCGACAAAATAAAAAAAAATCGAAGTTGGTTTCAAATAAATTTATTAAAATTTGACACTTCCAAGTAAAATTTTTTTCACATTCCTAAAAATTGAAGTTATTTTCATCTAAATTTACTCAAATATAGATCCTACAACAAAAATACTCAACAAAATCCAAAATAATCCAAGTTGATTTCAAAGAAATTTATTAAAATTTGACAAAAATCGTGACAAAATCCAAAAATTCGAAGTTAATTTCAACTGAAATTACTCAAATTAAGCTTCTCTATCAAAAAAACTCAACATAGTCGAGGAAAATCGAAGTTGGTTTCAAATAAATTTATTAAAATTTGACACTTCCAACTAAAATTTTTTTTCACAATGCAATAAATTGTCGTTATTTTCATCTAAATTTACTCCAATATACATCCTACAACAAAAATACTCAACTAAATCCAAAAAAATCGAAGTTGGTTTCAAATAAATTTATTAAAATTTGACACTTCCAACTAAATTTTTTTCACAATCCAAAAAATTGAAGTTATTTTCATCTAAATTTACTCAAATATAGATCCTACAATAAAAGTACTCAACAAAATCCAAAATAATCCAAGTTGATTTCAAATAAATTTATTAAAATTTGACAAAAATCGTGACAAAGTCCAAAAAATCGAAGTTAATTTCAACTGACATTACTCAAATTAAGCTTCTCTATCAAAAAAACTCAACATAGTCGAGGAAAATCGAAGTTGGTTTCAAATAAATTTATTAAAATTTGACACTTCCAACTAAAATTTTTTTTCACAATGCAATAAATTGTCGGTATTTTCATCTAAATTTACTCAAATATTCATCCTACGAACAAAAATACTCAACAAAATCAAAAAAAAATCGAAGTTGGTTTCAAATAAATTTATTAAAATTTGACACATCCAACTAAAATTTTTTTTCACAATGCAATAAATTGTCGATATTTTCATCTAAATTTACTCAAATATTCATCCTACAGACAAAAATACTCAACAAAATAAAAAAAAATCGAAGTTGGTTTCAAATAAATTTATTAAAATTTGACACTTCCAACTAAAATTTTTTTCACAATCCTAAAAATTGAAGTTAATTTCATAAAAAATTACTCTAATATAGACCCTACAACAAAAATACTCAACAAAATCCAAAAAAATCGAAGCTGGTTTCAAATAAATTTATTAAAATTTGACACTTCCAACTAAAATTTTTTTTCACAATCCAATAAATTGTCGTTATTTTCATCTAAATTTACTCAAATATACATCCTACAACAAAAATACTCAACTGAATCCAAAAAAATCGAAGTTGGTTTCAAATAAATTTATTAAAATTTGACACTTCCAACTAAATTTTTTTCACAATCCAAAAAATTGAAGTTATTTTCATCTAAATTTACTCAAATATAGATCCTACAACAAAAATACTCAACTAAATCCAAAAAAATCGAAGTTGGTTTCAAATAAATTTATTAAAATTTGACACTTCCAACTAAATTTTTTTTCACAATCCTAGAAATTTAAGTTATTTTCATAAAAAATTACTCTAATATAGACCCTACAACAAAAATACTCAACAAAATCCTAAAAAATCGAAGCTGGTTTCAAATAAATTTATTAAAATTTGACACTTCCAACAAAATTTTTTTTTCACAATCCAATAAATTGTCGTTATTTTCATCTAAATTTACTCCAATATACATCCTACAACAAAAATACTCAACAAAATCCAAAAAAATCGAAGTTGGTTTCAAATAAATTTATTAAAATTTTACACTTCCAAGTAAATTTTTTTTCACAATCCAAAAAATTGAAGTTATTTTCATCTAAATTTACTCAAATATAGATCCTACAACAAAAATACTCGACAAAATCCAAAAAAATCGAAGATGGTTTCAAATAAATTTATTAAAATTTGACACTTCCAACTAAAATTTTTTCCACTTTCCTAAAAATTGAAGTTATTTACATCTAAATTTATTCAAATATAGATCCTACAACAAAAATACTCAACAAAATCCAAAATAATCCAAGTTGATTTTAAATAAATTTATTAGAATTTGCCAAAAATCGTGACAAAATCCAAAAAATCGAAGTTAATTTCAACTGAAATTACTCAAATTATGCTTCTCTATCAAAAAAACTCAACATAGTCGAGAAAAATCGAAATTGGTTTCAAATAAATTTATTAAAATTTGACACTTCCAACTAAAATTTTGTTCTCATTCCTTAAAATTGAAGTTATTTTCATCTAAATTTACTCAAATATAGATCCTACAACAAAAATACTCAACAAAATCTAAAAAAATCGAAGTTGGTTTCAAATAAATTTATTAAAATTTAACACTTCCAACTAACATTTTTTTCACAATCCAAAAAATAGTAGTTATTTTCAACTAAATTTACTCAAATACACATCCTACAACAAAAATACTCGACAAAATAAAAAAAAATCGAAGTTGGTTTCAAATAAATTTATTAAAATTTGACACTTCCAACTAAATTTTTTTCACAATCCAAAAAATTGAAGTTATTTTCATCTAAAATTACTCAAATATACATCCTACAACAAAAATACTCAACTAAATCCAAAAATATCGAAGTTGGTTTCAAATAAATTTATTAAAATTTGACACTTCCAACTAAAATTTTTTTCACAATCCTAAAAATTGAAGTTAATTTCATAAAAAATTACTCTAATATAGACCCTACAACAAAAATACTCAACAAAATCCAAAAAAATCGAAGCTGGTTTCAAATAAATTTATTAAAATTTGACACTTCCAACTAAAATTTTTTTTCACACTCCAAAAAATTGTCGTTATTTTCATCTAAATTTACTCCAATATACATCCTACAACAAAAATACTCAACTAAATCCAAAAAAATCGAAGTTGGTTTCAAATAAATTTATTAAAATTTGACACTTCCAACTAAATTTTTTTCACAATCCAAAAAATTGAAGTTATTTTCATCTAAATTTATTCAAATATAGACCCTACAACAAAAATACTCAACAAAATCCAAAATAATCCAAGTTGATTTCAATTAAATTTATTAAAATTTGGCAAAAATCGTGACAAAATCCAAAAAATCGAAGTTAATTTCAACTGAAATTACTCAAATTCACCTTCTCTATCAAAAAAACTCAACATAGTCGAGGAAAATCGAAGTTGGTTTCAAATAAATTTATTAAAATTTGACACTTCCAAATAAATTTTTTTTCACAATCCAAAAAATTGAAGTTATTTTCATCTAAATTTACTCAAATATAGATCCTACAACAAAAATACTCAACGAAATCCAAAAAAATCGAAGTTGGTTTCAAATAAATTTATTAAAATTTGACACTTCCAACTAAATTTTTTTCACAATCCATAAAATTGAAGTTATTTTCATCTAAATTTACTCAAATATAGATCCTACAACAAAAATACTCAACTAAATCCAAAAAAATCGAAGTTGGTTTCAAATAAATTTATTAAAATTTGACACTTCCAACTAAAATTTTTTTCTCATTCCTTAAAATTGAAGTTATTTTCATCTAAATTTACTCAAATATAGATCCTACAACAAAAATACTCAACAAAATCTAAAAAAATCGAAGTTGGTTTCAAATAAATTTATTAAAATTTAACACTTCCAACTAACATTTTCTTCACAATCCAAAAAATAGTAGTTATTTTCAACTAAATTTACTCAAATACACATCCTACAACAAAAATACTCGACAAAATAAAAAAAAATCGAAGTTGGTTTCAAATAAATTTATTAAAATTTGACACTTCCAAGTAAAATTTTTTTCACATTCCTAAAAATTGAAGTTATTTTCATCTAAATTTACTCAAATATAGATCCTACAACAAAAATACTCAACAAAATCCAAAATAATCCAAGTTGATTTCAAAGAAATTTATTAAAATTTGACAAAAATCGTGACAAAATCCAAAAATTCGAAGTTAATTTCAACTGAAATTACTCAAATTAAGCTTCTCTATCAAAAAAACTCAACATAGTCGAGGAAAATCGAAGTTGGTTTCAAATAAATTTATTAAAATTTGACACTTCCAACTAAAATTTTTTTTCACAATGCAATAAATTGTCGTTATTTTCATCTAAATTTACTCCAATATACATCCTACAACAAAAATACTCAACTAAATCCAAAAAAATCGAAGTTGGTTTCAAATAAATTTATTAAAATTTGACACTTCCAACTAAATTTTTTTCACAATCCAAAAAATTGAAGTTATTTTCATCTAAATTTACTCAAATATAGATCCTACAATAAAAGTACTCAACAAAATCCAAAATAATCCAAGTTGATTTCAAATAAATTTATTAAAATTTGACAAAAATCGTGACAAAGTCCAAAAAATCGAAGTTAATTTCAACTGACATTACTCAAATTAAGCTTCTCTATCAAAAAAACTCAACATAGTCGAGGAAAATCGAAGTTGGTTTCAAATAAATTTATTAAAATTTGACACTTCCAACTAAAATTTTTTTTCACAATGCAATAAATTGTCGGTATTTTCATCTAAATTTACTCAAATATTCATCCTACGAACAAAAATACTCAACAAAATCAAAAAAAAATCGAAGTTGGTTTCAAATAAATTTATTAAAATTTGACACATCCAACTAAAATTTTTTTTCACAATGCAATAAATTGTCGATATTTTCATCTAAATTTACTCAAATATTCATCCTACAGACAAAAATACTCAACAAAATAAAAAAAAATCGAAGTTGGTTTCAAATAAATTTATTAAAATTTGACACTTCCAACTAAAATTTTTTTCACAATCCTAAAAATTGAAGTTAATTTCATAAAAAATTACTCTAATATAGACCCTACAACAAAAATACTCAACAAAATCCAAAAAAATCGAAGCTGGTTTCAAATAAATTTATTAAAATTTGACACTTCCAACTAAAATTTTTTTTCACAATCCAATAAATTGTCGTTATTTTCATCTAAATTTACTCAAATATACATCCTACAACAAAAATACTCAACTGAATCCAAAAAAATCGAAGTTGGTTTCAAATAAATTTATTAAAATTTGACACTTCCAACTAAATTTTTTTCACAATCCAAAAAATTGAAGTTATTTTCATCTAAATTTACTCAAATATAGATCCTACAACAAAAATACTCAACTAAATCCAAAAAAATCGAAGTTGGTTTCAAATAAATTTATTAAAATTTGACACTTCCAACTAAATTTTTTTTCACAATCCTAGAAATTTAAGTTATTTTCATAAAAAATTACTCTAATATAGACCCTACAACAAAAATACTCAACAAAATCCTAAAAAATCGAAGCTGGTTTCAAATAAATTTATTAAAATTTGACACTTCCAACAAAATTTTTTTTTCACAATCCAATAAATTGTCGTTATTTTCATCTAAATTTACTCCAATATACATCCTACAACAAAAATACTCAACAAAATCCAAAAAAATCGAAGTTGGTTTCAAATAAATTTATTAAAATTTTACACTTCCAAGTAAATTTTTTTTCACAATCCAAAAAATTGAAGTTATTTTCATCTAAATTTACTCAAATATAGATCCTACAACAAAAATACTCGACAAAATCCAAAAAAATCGAAGATGGTTTCAAATAAATTTATTAAAATTTGACACTTCCAACTAAAATTTTTTCCACTTTCCTAAAAATTGAAGTTATTTACATCTAAATTTATTCAAATATAGATCCTACAACAAAAATACTCAACAAAATCCAAAATAATCCAAGTTGATTTTAAATAAATTTATTAGAATTTGCCAAAAATCGTGACAAAATCCAAAAAATCGAAGTTAATTTCAACTGAAATTACTCAAATTATGCTTCTCTATCAAAAAAACTCAACATAGTCGAGAAAAATCGAAATTGGTTTCAAATAAATTTATTAAAATTTGACACTTCCAACTAAAATTTTGTTCTCATTCCTTAAAATTGAAGTTATTTTCATCTAAATTTACTCAAATATAGATCCTACAACAAAAATACTCAACAAAATCTAAAAAAATCGAAGTTGGTTTCAAATAAATTTATTAAAATTTAACACTTCCAACTAACATTTTTTTCACAATCCAAAAAATAGTAGTTATTTTCAACTAAATTTACTCAAATACACATCCTACAACAAAAATACTCGACAAAATAAAAAAAAATCGAAGTTGGTTTCAAATAAATTTATTAAAATTTGACACTTCCAACTAAATTTTTTTCACAATCCAAAAAATTGAAGTTAATTTCATAAAAAATTACTCTAATATAGACCCTACAACAAAAATACTCAACAAAATCCAAAAAAATCGAAGCTGGTTTCAAATAAATTTATTAAAATTTGACACTTCCAACTAAAATTTTTTTCACAATCCTAAAAATTGAAGTTAATTTCATAAAAAATTACTCTAATATAGACCCTACAACAAAAATACTCAACAAAATCCAAAAAAATCGAAGCTGGTTTCAAATAAATTTATTAAAATTTGACACTTCCAACTAAAATTTTTTTTCACAATCCAAAAAATTGTCGTTATTTTCATCTAAATTTACTCCAATATACATCCTACAACAAAAATACTCAACTAAATCCAAAAAAATCGAAGTTGGTTTCAAATAAATTTATTAAAATTTGACACTTCCAACTAAATTTTTTTCACAATCCAAAAAATTGAAGTTATTTTCATCTAAATTTACTCAAATATAGATCCTACAATAAAAGTACTCAACAAAATCCAAAATAATCCAAGTTGATTTCAAATAAATTTATTAAAATTTGACAAAAATCGTGACAAAGTCCAAAAAATCGAAGTTAATTTCAACTGACATTACTCAAATTAAGCTTCTCTATCAAAAAAACTCAACATAGTCGAGGAAAATCGAAGTTGGTTTCAAATAAATTTATTAAAATTTGACACTTCCAACTAAAATTTTTTTTCACAATGCAATAAATTGTCGGTATTTTCATCTAAATTTACTCAAATATTCATCCTACGAACAAAAATACTCAACAAAATCAAAAAAAAATCGAAGTTGGTTTCAAATAAATTTATTAAAATTTGACACATCCAACTAAAATTTTTTTTCACAATGCAATAAATTGTCGATATTTTCATCTAAATTTACTCAAATATTCATCCTACAGACAAAAATACTCAACAAAATAAAAAAAAATCGAAGTTGGTTTCAAATAAATTTATTAAAATTTGACACTTCCAACTAAAATTTTTTTCACAATCCTAAAAATTGAAGTTAATTTCATAAAAAATTACTCTAATATAGACCCTACAACAAAAATACTCAACAAAATCCAAAAAAATCGAAGCTGGTTTCAAATAAATTTATTAAAATTTGACACTTCCAACTAAAATTTTTTTTCACAATCCAATAAATTGTCGTTATTTTCATCTAAATTTACTCAAATATACATCCTACAACAAAAATACTCAACTAAATCCAAAAAAATCGAAGTTGGTTTCAAATAAATTTATTAAAATTTGACACTTCCAACTAAAATTTTTTTTCACAATGCAATAAATTGTCGATATTTTCATCTAAATTTACTCAAATATTCATCCTACAGACAAAAATACTCAACAAAATCCAAAAAAATCCAGGTTGGTTTCAAATAAATTTATTAAAATTTGACACTTCCAACTAAAATTTTTTTCACAATCCTAAAAATTGAAGTTATTTTCATCAAAAATTACTCTAATATAGACCCTACAACAAAAATACTCAACAAAATCCAAAAAAATCGAAGCTGGTTTCAAATAAATTTATTAAAATTTGACACTTCCAACAAAAATTGTTTTTCACAATCCAATAAATTGTCGTTATTTTCATCTAAATTTACTCCAATATACATCCTACAACAAAAATACTCAACAAAATCCAAAATAATACAAGTTGATTTCAAATAAATTTATTAAAATTTGACAAAAATCGTGACAAAATCCAAAAAATCGAAGTTAATTTCAACTGACATTACTCAAATTAAGCTTCTCTATCAAAAAAACTCAACATAGTCGAGGAAAATCGAAGTTGGTTTCAAATAAATTTATTAAAATTTGACACTTCCAACTAAAATTTTTTTTCACAATCCAATAAATTGTCGTTATTTTCATCTAAATTTACTCGAATATACATCCTACAACAAAAATACTCAACTAAATCCAAAAAAATCGAAGTTGGTTTCAAATAAATTTATTAAAATTTGACACTTCCAACTAAAATTTTTTTTCACAATCCAATAAATTGTCGTTATTTTCATCTAAATTTACTCAAATATACATCCTACAACAGAAATACTCGACAAAATCCAAAAAAATCGAAGTTGGTTTCAAATAAATTTATTAAAATTTGACACTTCCAACTAAAATTTTTTTTACAATCCTAAAAATTGAAGTTATTTTCAACTAAATTTACTCAAATACACATCCTACAACAAAAATACTCGACAAAATAAAAAAAAATCGAAGTTGGTTTCAAATAAATTTATTAAAATTTGACACTTCCAAGTAAAATTTTTTTCACATTCCTAAAAATTGAAGTTATTTTCATCTAAATTTACTCAAATATAGATCCTACAACAAAAATACTCAACTAAATCCAAAAAAATCGAAGTTGGTTTCAAATAAATTTATTTAAATTTGACACTTCCAACTAAATTTTTTTCACAATCCAAAAAATTGAAGTTATTTTCATCTAAATTTACTCAAATATAGATCCTACAACAAAAATACTCAACTAAATCCAAAAAAATCGAAGTTGGTTTCAAATAAATTTATGAAAATTTGACACTTCCAACTAAAATTTTTTTCACAATCCTAGAAATTTAAGTTATTTTCATAAAAAATTACTCTAATATAGACCCTACAACAAAAATACTCAACAAAATCCTAAAAAATCGAAGCTGGTTTCAAATAAATTTATTAAAATTTGACACTTACAACAAAATTTTTTTTTCACAATCCAATAAATTGTCGTTATTTTCATCTAAATTTACTCCAATATACATCCTACAACAAAAATACTCAACAAAATCCAAAAAAATCGAAGTTGGTTTCAAATAAATTTTATTAAAATTTTACACTTCCAAGTAAATTTTTTTTCACAATCCAAAAAATTGAAGTTATTTTCATCTAAATTTACTCAAATATAGATCCTACAACAAAAATACTCGACAAAATCCAAAAAAATCGAAGATGGTTTCAAATAAATTTATTAAAATTTGACACTTCCAACTAAAATTTTTTCCACTTTCCTAAAAATTGAAGTTATTTACATCTAAATTTATTCAAATATAGATCCTACAACAAAAATACTCAACAAAATCCAAAATAATCCAAGTTGATTTTAAATAAATTTATTAGAATTTGCGAAAAATCGTGACAAAATCCAAAAAATCGAAGTTAATTTCAACTGAAATTACTCAAATTATGCTTCTCTATCAAAAAAACTCAACATAGTCGAGAAAAATCGAAATTGGTTTCAAATAAATTTATTAAAATTTGACACTTCCAACTAAAATTTTTTTCTCATTCCTTAAAATTGAAGTTATTTTCATCTAAATTTACTCAAATATAGATCCTACAACAAAAATACTCAACAAAATCTAAAAAAATCGAAGTTGGTTTCAAATAAATTTATTAAAATTTAACACTTCCAACTAACATTTTTTTCACAATCCAAAAAATAGTAGTTATTTTCAACTAAATTTACTCAAATACACATCCTACAACAAAAATACTCGACAAAATAAAAAAAAATCGAAGTTGGTTTCAAATAAATTTATTAAAATTTGACACTTCCAACTAAATTTTTTTCACAATCCAAAAAATTGAAGTTATTTTCATCTAAAATTACTCAAATATACATCCTACAACAAAAATACTCAACTAAATCCAAAAATATCGAAGTTGGTTTCAAATAAATTTATTAAAATTTGACAAAAATCGTGACAGAGTCCAAAAAATCGAAGTTAATTTCAACTGACATTACTCAAATTAAGCTTCTCTATCAAAAAAACTCAACATAGTCGAGGAAAATCGAAGTTGGTTTCAAATAAATTTATTAAAATTTGACACTTCCAACTAAAATTTTTTTTCACAATGCAATAAATTGTCGGTATTTTCATCTAAATTTACTCATATATTCATCCTACGAACAAAAATACTCAACAAAATCAAAAAAAATCGAAGTTGGTTTCAAATAAATTTATTAAAATTTGACACATCCAACTAAAATTTTTTTTCACAATGCAATAAATTGTCGATATTTTCATCTAAATTTACTCAAATATTCATCCTACAGACAAAAATACTCAACAAAATAAAAAAAAATCGAAGTTGGTTTCAAATAAATTTATTAAAATTTGACACTTCCAACTAAAATTTTTTTCACAATCCTAAAAATTGAAGTTAATTTCATAAAAAAATTACTCTAATATAGACCCTACAACAAAAATACTCAACAAAATCCAAAAAAATCGAAGCTGGTTTCAAATAAATTTATTAAAATTTGACACTTCCAACTAAAATTTTTTTTCACAATCCAATAAATTGTCGTTATTTTCATCTAAATTTACTCAAATATACATCCTACAACAAAAATACTCAACTAAATCCAAAAAAATCGAAGTTGGTTTCAAATAAATTTATTAAAATTTGACACTTCCAACTAAAATTTTTTTTCACAATGCAATAAATTGTCGATATTTTCATCTAAATTTACTCAAATATTCATCCTACAGACAAAAATACTCAACAAAATCCAAAAAAATCCAGGTTGGTTTCAAATAAATTTATTAAAATTTGACACTTCCAACTAAAATTTTTTTCACAATCCTAAAAATTGAAGTTATTTTCATCAAAAATTACTCTAATATAGACCCTACAACAAAAATACTCAACAAAATCCAAAAAAATCGAAGCTGGTTTCAAATAAATTTATTAAAATTTGACACTTCCAACTAAAATTTTTTTTACAATCCTAAAAATTGAAGTTATTTTCAACTAAATTTACTCAAATACACATCCTACAACAAAAATACTCGACAAAATAAAAAAAAATCGAAGTTGGTTTCAAATAAATTTATTAAAATTTGACACTTCCAAGTAAAATTTTTTTCACATTCCTAAAAATTGAAGTTATTTTCATCTAAATTTACTCAAATATAGATCCTACAACAAAAATACTCAACTAAATCCAAAAAAATCGAAGTTGGTTTCAAATAAATTTATTAAAATTTGACACTTCCAACTAAAATTTTTTTTACAATCCTAAAAATTGAAGTTATTTTCAACTAAATTTACTCAAATACACATCCTACAACAAAAATACTCTACAAAATCCAAAAAAATCGAAGATGGTTTCAAATAAATTTATTAAAATTTGACACTTCCAACTAAAATTTTTTCCACTTTCCTAAAAATTGAAGTTATTTACATCTAAATTTATTCAAATATAGATCCTACAACAAAAATACTCAACAAAATCCAAAATAATCCAAGTTGATTTTAAATAAATTTATTAGAATTTGCGAAAAATCGTGACAAAATCCAAAAAATCGAAGTTAATTTCAACTGAAATTACTCAAATTATGCTTCTCTATCAAAAAAACTCAACATAGTCGAGAAAAATCGAAATTGGTTTCAAATAAATTTATTAAAATTTGACACTTCCAACTAAAATTTTTTTCTCATTCCTTAAAATTGAAGTTATTTTCATCTAAATTTACTCAAATATAGATCCTACAACAAAAATACTCAACAAAATCTAAAAAAATCGAAGTTGGTTTCAAATAAATTTATTAAAATTTAACACTTCCAACTAACATTTTTTTCACAATCCAATAAATTGTCGTTATTTTCATCTAAATTTACTCCAATATACATCCTACAACAAAAATACTCAACTAAATCCAAAAAAATCGAAGTTGGTTTCAAATAAATTTATTAAAATTTGACACTTCCAACTAAATTTTTTTCACAATCCAAAAAATTGAAGTTATTTTCATCTAAATTTACTCAAATATAGATCCTACAATAAAAGTACTCAACAAAATCCAAAATAAACCAAGTTGATTTCAAATAAATTTATTAAAATTTGACAAAAATCGTGACAAAGTCCAAAAAATCGAAGTTAATTTCAACTGACATTACTCAAATTAAGCTTCTCTATCAAAAAAACTCAACATAGTCGTGGAAAATCGAAGTTGGTTTCAAATAAATTTATTAAAATTTGACACTTCCAACTAAAATTTTTTTTCACAATGCAATAAATTGTCGGTATTTTCATCTAAATTTACTCAAATATTCATCCTACAAACAAAAATACTCAACAAAATCCAAAAAAATCGAAGTTGGTTTCAAATAAATTTATTAAAATTTGACACTTCCAACTAAAATTTTTTTTCACAATGCAATAAATTGTCGATATTTTCATCTAAATTTACTCAAATATTCATCCTACAGACAAAAATACTCAACAAAATAAAAAAAAATCGAAGTTGGTTTCAAATAAATTTATTAAAATTTGACACTTCCAACTAAAATTTTTTTTCACAATGCAATAAATTGTCGATATTTTCATCTAAATTTACTCAAATATTCATCCTACAAACAAAAATATTCAACAAAATCCAAAAAAATCGAAGTTGGTTTCAAAAAAATTTATTAAAATTTGACACTTCCAACTAAAATTTTTTTCACAATCCTAGAAATTTAAGTTATTTTCATAAAAAATTACTCTAATATAGACCCTACAACAAAAATACTCAACAAAATCCAAAAAAATCGAAGCTGGTTTCAAATAAATTTATCAAAATTTGACACTTCCAACTAAAATTTTTTTTCACAATCCAATAAATTGTCGTTATTTTCATCTAAATTTACTCGAATATACATCCTACAACAAAAATACTCAACTAAATCCAAAAAAATCGAAGTTGGTTTCAAATAAATTTATTAAAATTTGACACTTCCAACTAAAATTTTTTTTACAATCCTAAAAATTGAAGTTATTTTCAACTAAATTTACTCAAATACACATCCTACAACAAAAATACTCTACAAAATCCAAAAAAATCGAAGATGGTTTCAAATAAATTTATTAAAATTTGACACTTCCAATTAAAATTTTTTCCACTTTCCTAAAAATTGAAGTTATTTACATCTAAATTTATTCAAATATAGATCCTACAACAAAAATACTCAACAAAATCCAAAATAATCCAAGTTGATTTTAAATAAATTTATTAGAATTTGCCAAAAATCGTGACAAAATCCAAAAAATCGAAGTTAATTTCAACTGAAATTACTCAAATTATGCTTCTCTATCAAAAAAACTCAACATAGTCGAGAAAAATCGAAATTGGTTTCAAATAAATTTATTAAAATTTGACACTTCCAACTAAAATTTTTTTCACAAACCAAAAAATTGACTTATTTTCATCTAAATTTACTTAATATAGATCCTACAGCAAAATACTCAACAAAATAAAAAAAAATCGAAGTTGGTTTCAAATAAATTTATTAAAATTTGACACTTCCAACTAAATTTTTTTTTACAATCCTAAAAATTGAAGTTATTTTCATCAAAATTTACTCAAATATAGATCCTACAACAAAAATACTCAACTAAATCCAAAAAAATCGAAGTTGGTTTCAAATAAATTTATTAAAATTTGACACTTCCAACTAAAATTTTTTTTCACAATCCAATAAATTGTCGTTATTTTCATCTAAATTTACTCAAATATACATCCTACAACAGAAATACTCCACAAAATCCAAAAAAATCGAAGTTGGTTTCAAATAAATTTATGAAAATTTGACACTTCCAACTAAAATTTTTTTCACAATCCTAGAAATTTAAGTTATTTTCATAAAAAATTATTCTAATATAGACCCTACAACAAAAATACTCAACAAAATCCTAAAAAATCGAAGCTGGTTTCAAATAAATTTATTAAAATTTGACACTTCCAACTAAAATTTTTTTCACAAACCAAAAAATTGACTTATTTTCATCTAAATTTACTTAATATAGATCCTACAGCAAAATACTCAACAAAATAAAAAAAAATCGAAGTTGGTTTCAAATAAATTTATTAAAATTTGACACTTCCAACTAAATTTTTTTTTACAATCCTAAAAATTGAAGTTATTTTCATCAAAATTTACTCAAATATAGATCCTACAACAAAAATACTCAACTAAATCCAAAAAAATCGAAGTTGGTTTCAAATAAATTTATTAAAATTTGACACTTCCAACTAAAATTTTTTTTCACAATCCAATAAATTGTCGTTATTTTCATCTAAATTTACTCAAATATACATCCTACAACAGAAATACTCCACAAAATCCAAAAAAATCGAAGTTGGTTTCAAATAAATTTATGAAAATTTGACACTTCCAACTAAAATTTTTTTCACAATCCTAGAAATTTAAGTTATTTTCATAAAAAATTATTCTAATATAGACCCTACAACAAAAATACTCAACAAAATCCTAAAAAATCGAAGCTGGTTTCAAATAAATTTATTAAAATTTGACACTTACAACAAAATTTTTTTTTCACAATCCAATAAATTGTCGTTATTTTCATCTAAATTTACTCCAATATACATCCTACAACAAAAATACTCAACTAAATCCAAAAAAATCGAAGTTGGTTTCAAATAAATTTATTAAAATTTGACACTTCCAACTAAATTTTTTTCACAATCCAAAAAATTGAAGTTATTTTCATCTAAATTTACTCAAATATAGATCCTACAATAAAAGTACTCAACAAAATCCAAAATAATCCAAGTTGATTTCAAATAAATTCATTAAAATTTGACAAAAATCGTGATCAAAGTCCAAAAAATCGAAGTTAATTTCAACTGACATTACTCAAATTAAGCTTCTCTATCAAAAAAACTCAACATAGTCGAGGAAAATCGAAGTTGGTTTCAAATAAATTTATTAAAATTTGACACTTCCAACTAAAATTTTTTTTCACAATGCAATAAATTGTCGGTATTTTCATCTAAATTTACTCAAATATTCATCCTACAAACAAAAATACTCAACAAAATCCAAAAAAATCGAAGCAGGTTTCAAATAAATTTATTAAAATTTGACACTTCCAACTAAAATTTTTTTTCACAATCCAATAAATTGTCGTTATTTTCATCTAAATTTACTCAAATATACATCCTACAACAAAAATACTCAACAAAATCCAAAAAAATCGAAGTTGGTTTCAAATAAATTTATTAGAATTTGGCAAAAATCGTGACAAAATCCAAAAAATCGAAGTTAATTTCAACTGAAATTACTCAAATTATGCTTCTCTATCAAAAAAACTCAACATAGTCGAGAAAAATCGAAATTGGTTTCAAATAAATTTATTAAAATTTGACACTTCCAACTAAAATTTTTTTCACAAACCAAAAAATTGACTTATTTTCATCTAAATTTACTTAATATAGATCCTACAACAAAATACTCAACAAAATAAAAAAAAATCGAAGTTGGTTTCAAATAAATTTATTAAAATTTGACACTTCCAACTATAATTTTTTTCACAATCCAAAAAAATTGTCGTTATTTTCATCTAAATTTACTCAAATATACATCCTACAACAGAAATACTCGACAAAATCCAAAAAAATCGAAGTTGGTTTCAAATAAATTTATTAAAATTTGACACTTCCAACTAAAATTTTTTTTACAATCCTAAAAATTGAAGTTATTTTCATCAAAATTTACTCAAATATAGATCCTACAACAAAAATACTCAACTAAATCCAAAAAAATCGAAGTTGGTTTCAAATAAATTTATTAAAATTTGACACTTCCAACTAAAATTTTTTTCTCATTCCTTAAAATTGTAGTTATTTTCATCTAAATTTACTCAAATATAGATCCTACAACAAAAATACTCAACAAAATCTAAAAAAATCGAAGTTGGTTTCAAATAAATTTATTAAAATTTAACACTTCCAACTAACATTTTTTTCACAATCCAAAAAATAGTAGTTATTTTCAACTAAATTTACTCAAATACACATCCTACAACAAAAATACTCGACAAAATAAAAAAAAATCGAAGTTGGTTTCAAATAAATTTATTAAAATTTGACACTTCCAACTAAAATTTTTTTCTCATTCCTTAAAATTGAAGTTATTTTCATCTAAATTTACTCAAATATACATCCTACAACAAAAATACTCAACTAAATCCAAAAAAATCGAAGTTGGTTTCAAATAAATTTATTAAAATTTGACACTTCCAACTAAATTTTTTTCACAATCCAAAAAATTGAAGTTATTTTCATCTAAATTTACTCAAATATAGATCCTACAATAAAAGTACTCAACAAAATCCAAAATAATCCAAGTTAATTTCAAATAAATTTATTAAAATTTGACAAAAACCGTGACAAAATCCAAAAAATCGAAGTTAATTTCAACTGACATTACTCAAATTAAGCTTCTCTATCAAAAAAACTCAACATAGTCGAGGAAAATCGAAGTTGGTTTCAAATAAATTTATTAAAATTTGACACTTCCAACTAAAATTTTTTTTCACAATGCAATAAATTGTCGGTATTTTCATCTAAATTTACTCAAATATTCATCCTACAAACAAAAATACTCAACAAAATCCAAAAAAATCGAAGCAGGTTTCAAATAAATTTATTAAAATTTGACACTTCCAACTAAAATTTTTTTTCACAATCCAATAAATTGTCGTTATTTTCATCTAAATTTACTCAAATATACATCCTACAACAAAAATACTCAACAAAATCCAAAAAAATCGAAGTTGGTTTCAAATAAATTTATTAGAATTTGGCAAAAATCGTGACAAAATCCAAAAAATCGAAGTTAATTTCAACTGAAATTACTCAAATTATGCTTCTCTATCAAAAAAACTCAACATAGTCGAGAAAAATCGAAATTGGTTTCAAATAAATTTATTAAAATTTGACACTTCAAACTAAAATTTTTTTCACAAACCAAAAAATTGACTTATTTTCATCTAAATTTACTTAATATAGATCCTACAACAAAATACTCAACAAAATAAAAAAAAATCGAAGTTGGTTTCAAATAAATTTATTAAAATTTGACACTTCCAACTATAATTTTTTTCACAATCCAAAAAAATTGTCGTTATTTTCATCTAAATTTACTCAAATATACATCCTACAACAGAAATACTCGACAAAATCCAAAAAAATCGAAGTTGGTTTCAAATAAATTTATTAAAATTTGACACTTCCAACTAAAATTTTTTTTACAATCCTAAAAATTGAAGTTATTTTCATCAAAATTTACTCAAATATAGATCCTACAACAAAAATACTCAACTAAATCCAAAAAAATCGAAGTTGGTTTCAAATAAATTTATTAAAATTTGACACTTCCAACTAAAATTTTTTTCTCATTCCTTAAAATTGAAGTTATTTTCATCTAAATTTACTCAAATATAGATCCTACAACAAAAATACTCAACAAAATCTAAAAAAATCGAAGTTGGTTTCAAATAAATTTATTAAAATTTAACACTTCCAACTAACATTTTTTTCACAATCCAAAAAATAGTAGTTATTTTCAACTAAATTTACTCAAATACACATCCTACAACAAAAATACTCGACAAAATAAAAAAAAATCGAAGTTGGTTTCAAATAAATTTATTAAAATTTGACACTTCCAAGTAAAATTTTTTTCACATTCCTAAAAATTGAAGTTATTTTCATCTAAATTTATTCAAATATAGACCCTACAACAAAAATACTCAACAAAATCCAACAAAATCGAAGCTGGTTTCAAATAAATTTATTAAAATTTGACACTTCCAACTAAAATTTTTTTTACAATCCTAAAAATTGAAGTTATTTTCAACTAAATTTACTCAAATACACATCCTACAACAAAAATACTCGACAAAATAAAAAAAAATCGAAGTTGGTTTCAAATAAATTTATTAAAATTTGACACTTCCAAGTAAAATTTTTTTCACATTCCTAAAAATTGAAGTTATTTTCATCTAAATTTACTCAAATATAGATCCTACAACAAAAATACTCAACTAAATCCAAAAAAATCGAAGTTGGTTTCAAATAAATTTATTTAAATTTGACACTTCCAACTAAATTTTTTTCACAATCCAAAAAATTGAAGTTATTTTCATCTAAATTTACTCAAATATAGATCCTACAACAAAAATACTCAACTAAATCCAAAAAAATCGAAGTTGGTTTCAAATAAATTTATGAAAATTTGACACTTCCAACTAAAATTTTTTTCACAATCCTAGAAATTTAAGTTATTTTCATAAAAAATTACTCTAATATAGACCCTACAACAAAAATACTCAACAAAATCCTAAAAAATCGAAGCTGGTTTCAAATAAATTTATTAAAATTTGACACTTACAACAAAATTTTTTTTTCACAATCCAATAAATTGTCGTTATTTTCATCTAAATTTACTCCAATATACATCCTACAACAAAAATACTCAACTAAATCCAAAAAAATCGAAGTTGGTTTCAAATAAATTTATTAAAATTTGACACTTCCAACTAAATTTTTTTCACAATCCAAAAAATTGAAGTTATTTTCATCTAAATTTACTCAAATATAGATCCTACAATAAAAGTACTCAACAAAATCCAAAATAATCCAAGTTGATTTCAAATAAATTTATTAAAATTTGACACTTCCAACTAAAATTTTTTTTCACAATGCAATAAATTGTCGATATTTTCATCTAAATTTACTCAAATATTCATCCTACAAACAAAAATATTCAACAAAATCCAAAAAAATCGAAGTTGGTTTCAAAAAAATTTATTAAAATTTGACACTTCCAACTAAAATTTTTTTCACAATCCTAGAAATTTAAGTTATTTTCATAAAAAATTACTCTAATATAGACCCTACAACAAAAATACTCAACAAAATCCAAAAAAATCGAAGCTGGTTTCAAATAAATTTATTAAAATTTGACACTTCCAATTAAAATTTTTTTTCACAATCCAATAAATTGTCGTTATTTTCATCTAAATTTACTCGAATATACATCCTACAACAAAAATACTCAACTAAATCCAAAAAAATCGAAGTTGGTTTCAAATAAATTTATTAAAATTTGACACTTCCAACTAAAATTTTTTTTACAATCCTAAAAATTGAAGTTATTTTCAACTAAATTTACTCAAATACACATCCTACAACAAAAATACTCTACAAAATCCAAAAAAATCGAAGATGGTTTCAAATAAATTTATTAAAATTTGACACTTCCAACTAAAATTTTTTCCACTTTCCTAAAAATTGAAGTTATTTACATCTAAATTTATTCAAATATAGATCCTACAACAAAAATACTCAACAAAATCCAAAATAATCCAAGTTGATTTTAAATAAATTTATTAGAATTTGCCAAAAATCGTGACAAAATCCAAAAAATCGAAGTTAATTTCAACTGAAATTACTCAAATTATGCTTCTCTATCAAAAAAACTCAACATAGTCGAGAAAAATCGAAATTGGTTTCAAATAAATTTATTAAAATTTGACACTTCCAACTAAAATTTTTTTCACAAACCAAAAAATTGACTTATTTTCATCTAAATTTACTTAATATAGATCCTACAGCAAAATACTCAACAAAATAAAAAAAAATCGAAGTTGGTTTCAAATAAATTTATTAAAATTTGACACTTCCAACTAAATTTTTTTTTACAATCCTAAAAATTGAAGTTATTTTCATCAAAATTTACTCAAATATAGATCCTACAACAAAAATACTCAACTAAATCCAAAAAAATCGAAGTTGGTTTCAAATAAATTTATTAAAATTTGACACTTCCAACTAAAATTTTTTTTCACAATCCAATAAATTGTCGTTATTTTCATCTAAATTTACTCAAATATACATCCTACAACAGAAATACTCCACAAAATCCAAAAAAATCGAAGTTGGTTTCAAATAAATTTATGAAAATTTGACACTTCCAACTAAAATTTTTTTCACAATCCTAGAAATTTAAGTTATTTTCATAAAAAATTATTCTAATATAGACCCTACAACAAAAATACTCAACAAAATCCTAAAAAATCGAAGCTGGTTTCAAATAAATTTATTAAAATTTGACACTTACAACAAAATTTTTTTTTCACAATCCAATAAATTGTCGTTATTTTCATCTAAATTTACTCCAATATACATCCTACAACAAAAATACTCAACTAAATCCAAAAAAATCGAAGTTGGTTTCAAATAAATTTATTAAAATTTGACACTTCCAACTAAATTTTTTTCACAATCCAAAAAATTGAAGTTATTTTCATCTAAATTTACTCAAATATAGATCCTACAATAAAAGTACTCAACAAAATCCAAAATAATCCAAGTTGATTTCAAATAAATTCATTAAAATTTGACAAAAATCGTGATCAAAGTCCAAAAAATCGAAGTTAATTTCAACTGACATTACTCAAATTAAGCTTCTCTATCAAAAAAACTCAACATAGTCGAGGAAAATCGAAGTTGGTTTCAAATAAATTTATTAAAATTTGACACTTCCAACTAAAATTTTTTTTCACAATGCAATAAATTGTCGGTATTTTCATCTAAATTTACTCAAATATTCATCCTACAAACAAAAATACTCAACAAAATCCAAAAAAATCGAAGCAGGTTTCAAATAAATTTATTAAAATTTGACACTTCCAACTAAAATTTTTTTTCACAATCCAATAAATTGTCGTTATTTTCATCTAAATTTACTCAAATATACATCCTACAACAAAAATACTCAACAAAATCCAAAAAAATCGAAGTTGGTTTCAAATAAATTTATTAGAATTTGGCAAAAATCGTGACAAAATCCAAAAAATCGAAGTTAATTTCAACTGAAATTACTCAAATTATGCTTCTCTATCAAAAAAACTCAACATAGTCGAGAAAAATCGAAATTGGTTTCAAATAAATTTATTAAAATTTGACACTTCCAACTAAAATTTTTTTCACAAACCAAAAAATTGACTTATTTTCATCTAAATTTACTTAATATAGATCCTACAACAAAATACTCAACAAAATAAAAAAAAATCGAAGTTGGTTTCAAATAAATTTATTAAAATTTGACACTTCCAACTATAATTTTTTTCACAATCCAAAAAAATTGTCGTTATTTTCATCTAAATTTACTCAAATATACATCCTACAACAGAAATACTCGACAAAATCCAAAAAAATCGAAGTTGGTTTCAAATAAATTTATTAAAATTTGACACTTCCAACTAAAATTTTTTTTACAATCCTAAAAATTGAAGTTATTTTCATCAAAATTTACTCAAATATAGATCCTACAACAAAAATACTCAACTAAATCCAAAAAAATCGAAGTTGGTTTCAAATAAATTTATTAAAATTTGACACTTCCAACTAAAATTTTTTTCTCATTCCTTAAAATTGTAGTTATTTTCATCTAAATTTACTCAAATATAGATCCTACAACAAAAATACTCAACAAAATCTAAAAAAATCGAAGTTGGTTTCAAATAAATTTATTAAAATTTAACACTTCCAACTAACATTTTTTTCACAATCCAAAAAATAGTAGTTATTTTCAACTAAATTTACTCAAATACACATCCTACAACAAAAATACTCGACAAAATAAAAAAAAATCGAAGTTGGTTTCAAATAAATTTATTAAAATTTGACACTTCCAACTAAAATTTTTTTCTCATTCCTTAAAATTGAAGTTATTTTCATCTAAATTTACTCAAATATACATCCTACAACAAAAATACTCAACTAAATCCAAAAAAATCGAAGTTGGTTTCAAATAAATTTATTAAAATTTGACACTTCCAACTAAATTTTTTTCACAATCCAAAAAATTGAAGTTATTTTCATCTAAATTTACTCAAATATAGATCCTACAATAAAAGTACTCAACAAAATCCAAAATAATCCAAGTTAATTTCAAATAAATTTATTAAAATTTGACAAAAACCGTGACAAAATCCAAAAAATCGAAGTTAATTTCAACTGACATTACTCAAATTAAGCTTCTCTATCAAAAAAACTCAACATAGTCGAGGAAAATCGAAGTTGGTTTCAAATAAATTTATTAAAATTTGACACTTCCAACTAAATTTTTTTCACAATCCAAAAAATTGAAGTTATTTTCATCTAAATTTACTCAAATATAGATCCTACAATAAAAGTACTCAACAAAATCCAAAATAATCCAAGTTGATTTCAAATAAATTCATTAAAATTTGACAAAAATCGTGATCAAAGTCCAAAAAATCGAAGTTAATTTCAACTGACATTACTCAAATTAAGCTTCTCTATCAAAAAAACTCAACATAGTCGAGGAAAATCGAAGTTGGTTTCAAATAAATTTATTAAAATTTGACACTTCCAACTAAAATTTTTTTTCACAATGCAATAAATTGTCGGTATTTTCATCTAAATTTACTCAAATATTCATCCTACAAACAAAAATACTCAACAAAATCCAAAAAAATCGAAGCAGGTTTCAAATAAATTTATTAAAATTTGACACTTCCAACTAAAATTTTTTTTCACAATCCAATAAATTGTCGTTATTTTCATCTAAATTTACTCAAATATACATCCTACAACAAAAATACTCAACAAAATCCAAAAAAATCGAAGTTGGTTTCAAATAAATTTATTAGAATTTGGCAAAAATCGTGACAAAATCCAAAAAATCGAAGTTAATTTCAACTGAAATTACTCAAATTATGCTTCTCTATCAAAAAAACTCAACATAGTCGAGAAAAATCGAAATTGGTTTCAAATAAATTTATTAAAATTTGACACTTCCAACTAAAATTTTTTTCACAAACCAAAAAATTGACTTATTTTCATCTAAATTTACTTAATATAGATCCTACAACAAAATACTCAACAAAATAAAAAAAAATCGAAGTTGGTTTCAAATAAATTTATTAAAATTTGACACTTCCAACTATAATTTTTTTCACAATCCAAAAAAATTGTCGTTATTTTCATCTAAATTTACTCAAATATACATCCTACAACAGAAATACTCGACAAAATCCAAAAAAATCGAAGTTGGTTTCAAATAAATTTATTAAAATTTGACACTTCCAACTAAAATTTTTTTTACAATCCTAAAAATTGAAGTTATTTTCATCAAAATTTACTCAAATATAGATCCTACAACAAAAATACTCAACTAAATCCAAAAAAATCGAAGTTGGTTTCAAATAAATTTATTAAAATTTGACACTTCCAACTAAAATTTTTTTCTCATTCCTTAAAATTGTAGTTATTTTCATCTAAATTTACTCAAATATAGATCCTACAACAAAAATACTCAACAAAATCTAAAAAAATCGAAGTTGGTTTCAAATAAATTTATTAAAATTTAACACTTCCAACTAACATTTTTTTCACAATCCAAAAAATAGTAGTTATTTTCAACTAAATTTACTCAAATACACATCCTACAACAAAAATACTCGACAAAATAAAAAAAAATCGAAGTTGGTTTCAAATAAATTTATTAAAATTTGACACTTCCAACTAAAATTTTTTTCTCATTCCTTAAAATTGAAGTTATTTTCATCTAAATTTACTCAAATATACATCCTACAACAAAAATACTCAACTAAATCCAAAAAAATCGAAGTTGGTTTCAAATAAATTTATTAAAATTTGACACTTCCAACTAAATTTTTTTCACAATCCAAAAAATTGAAGTTATTTTCATCTAAATTTACTCAAATATAGATCCTACAATAAAAGTACTCAACAAAATCCAAAATAATCCAAGTTAATTTCAAATAAATTTATTAAAATTTGACAAAAACCGTGATAAAATCCAAAAAATCGAAGTTAATTTCAACTGACATTACTCAAATTAAGCTTCTCTATCAAAAAAACTCAACATAGTCGAGGAAAATCGAAGTTGGTTTCAAATAAATTTATTAAAATTTGACACTTCCAACTAAAATTTTTTTTCACAATGCAATAAATTGTCGGTATTTTCATCTAAATTTACTCAAATATTCATCCTACAAACAAAAATACTCAACAAAATCCAAAAAAATCGAAGCAGGTTTCAAATAAATTTATTAAAATTTGACACTTCCAACTAAAATTTTTTTTCACAATCCAATAAATTGTCGTTATTTTCATCTAAATTTACTCAAATATACATCCTACAACAAAAATACTCAACAAAATCCAAAAAAATCGAAGTTGGTTTCAAATAAATTTATTAGAATTTGGCAAAAATCGTGACAAAATCCAAAAAATCGAAGTTAATTTCAACTGAAATTACTCAAATTATGCTTCTCTATCAAAAAAACTCAACATAGTCGAGAAAAATCGAAATTGGTTTCAAATAAATTTATTAAAATTTGACACTTCAAACTAAAATTTTTTTCACAAACCAAAAAATTGACTTATTTTCATCTAAATTTACTTAATATAGATCCTACAACAAAATACTCAACAAAATAAAAAAAAATCGAAGTTGGTTTCAAATAAATTTATTAAAATTTGACACTTCCAACTATAATTTTTTTCACAATCCAAAAAAATTGTCGTTATTTTCATCTAAATTTACTCAAATATACATCCTACAACAGAAATACTCGACAAAATCCAAAAAAATCGAAGTTGGTTTCAAATAAATTTATTAAAATTTGACACTTCCAACTAAAATTTTTTTTACAATCCTAAAAATTGAAGTTATTTTCATCAAAATTTACTCAAATATAGATCCTACAACAAAAATACTCAACTAAATCCAAAAAAATCGAAGTTGGTTTCAAATAAATTTATTAAAATTTGACACTTCCAACTAAAATTTTTTTCTCATTCCTTAAAATTGAAGTTATTTTCATCTAAATTTACTCAAATATAGATCCTACAACAAAAATACTCAACAAAATCTAAAAAAATCGAAGTTGGTTTCAAATAAATTTATTAAAATTTAACACTTCCAACTAACATTTTTTTCACAATCCAAAAAATAGTAGTTATTTTCAACTAAATTTACTCAAATACACATCCTACAACAAAAATACTCGACAAAATAAAAAAAAATCGAAGTTGGTTTCAAATAAATTTATTAAAATTTGACACTTCCAAGTAAAATTTTTTTCACATTCCTAAAAATTGAAGTTATTTTCATCTAAATTTATTCAAATATAGACCCTACAACAAAAATACTCAACAAAATCCAACAAAATCGAAGCTGGTTTCAAATAAATTTATTAAAATTTGACACTTCCAACTAAAATTTTTTTCACATTCCTAAAAATTGAAGTTATTTTCATCTAAATTTACTCAAATATAGATCCTACAACAAAAATACTCAACTAAATCCAAAAAAATCGAAGTTGGTTTCAAATAAATTTATTTAAATTTGACACTTCCAACTAAATTTTTTTCACAATCCAAAAAATTGAAGTTATTTTCATCTAAATTTACTCAAATATAGATCCTACAACAAAAATACTCAACTAAATCCAAAAAAATCGAAGTTGGTTTCAAATAAATTTATGAAAATTTGACACTTCCAACTAAAATTTTTTTCACAATCCTAGAAATTTAAGTTATTTTCATAAAAAATTACTCTAATATAGACCCTACAACAAAAATACTCAACAAAATCCTAAAAAATCGAAGCTGGTTTCAAATAAATTTATTAAAATTTGACACTTACAACAAAATTTTTTTTTCACAATCCAATAAATTGTCGTTATTTTCATCTAAATTTACTCCAATATACATCCTACAACAAAAATACTCAACTAAATCCAAAAAAATCGAAGTTGGTTTCAAATAAATTTATTAAAATTTGACACTTCCAACTAAATTTTTTTCACAATCCAAAAAATTGAAGTTATTTTCATCTAAATTTACTCAAATATAGATCCTACAATAAAAGTACTCAACAAAATCCAAAATAATCCAAGTTGATTTCAAATAAATTTATTAAAATTTGACAAAAATCGTGACAAAGTCCAAAAAATCGAAGTTAATTTCAACTGACATTACTCAAATTAAGCTTCTCTATCAAAAAAACTCAACATAGTCGAGGAAAATCGAAGTTGGTTTCAAATAAATTTATTAAAATTTGACACTTCCAACTAAAATTTTTTTTCACAATGCAATAAATTGTCGGTATTTTCATCTAAATTTACTCAAATATTCATCCTACAAACAAAAATACTCAACAAAATCCAAAAAAATCGAAGCAGGTTTCAAATAAATTTATTAAAATTTGACACTTCCAACTAAAATTTTTTTTCACAATCCAATAAATTGTCGTTATTTTCATCTAAATTTACTCAAATATACATCCTACAACAAAAATACTCAACAAAATCCAAAAAAATCGAAGTTGGTTTCAAATAAATTTATTAGAATTTGGCAAAAATCGTGACAAAATCCAAAAAATCGAAGTTAATTTCAACTGAAATTACTCAAATTATGCTTCTCTATCAAAAAAACTCAACATAGTCGAGAAAAATCGAAATTGGTTTCAAATAAATTTATTAAAATTTGACACTTCAAACTAAAATTTTTTTCACAAACCAAAAAATTGACTTATTTTCATCTAAATTTACTTAATATAGATCCTACAACAAAATACTCAACAAAATAAAAAAAAATCGAAGTTGGTTTCAAATAAATTTATTAAAATTTGACACTTCCAACTATAATTTTTTTCACAATCCAAAAAAATTGTCGTTATTTTCATCTAAATTTACTCAAATATACATCCTACAACAGAAATACTCGACAAAATCCAAAAAAATCGAAGTTGGTTTCAAATAAATTTATTAAAATTTGACACTTCCAACTAAAATTTTTTTTACAATCCTAAAAATTGAAGTTATTTTCATCAAAATTTACTCAAATATAGATCCTACAACAAAAATACTCAACTAAATCCAAAAAAATCGAAGTTGGTTTCAAATAAATTTATTAAAATTTGACACTTCCAACTAAAATTTTTTTCTCATTCCTTAAAATTGAAGTTATTTTCATCTAAATTTACTCAAATATAGATCCTACAACAAAAATACTCAACAAAATCTAAAAAAATCGAAGTTGGTTTCAAATAAATTTATTAAAATTTAACACTTCCAACTAACATTTTTTTCACAATCCAAAAAATAGTAGTTATTTTCAACTAAATTTACTCAAATACACATCCTACAACAAAAATACTCGACAAAATAAAAAAAAATCGAAGTTGGTTTCAAATAAATTTATTAAAATTTGACACTTCCAAGTAAAATTTTTTTCACATTCCTAAAAATTGAAGTTATTTTCATCTAAATTTATTCAAATATAGACCCTACAACAAAAATACTCAACAAAATCCAACAAAATCGAAGCTGGTTTCAAATAAATTTATTAAAATTTGACACTTCCAACTAAAATTTTTTTTCACAATCCAATAAATTGTCGTTATTTTCATCTAAAATTACTCAAATATACATCCTACAACAAAAATACTCAACTAAATCCAAAAATATCGAAGTTGGTTTCAAATAAATTTATTAAAATTTGACACTTCCAACTAAATTTTTTTCACAATCCAAAAAATTGAAGTTATTTTCATCTAAATTTATTCAAATATAGATCCTACAACAAAAATACTCAACAAAATCCAAAATAATCCAAGTTGGTTTCAAATAAATTTATTAAAATTTGACAAAAATCGTGACAAAATCCAAAAAATCGAAGTTAATTTCAACTGACATTACTCAAATTAAGCTTCTCTATCAAAAAAACTCAACATAGTCGAGGAAAATCGAAGTTGGTTTCAAATAAATTTATTAAAATTTGACACTTCCAACTAAAATTTTTTTTCACAATCCAATAAATTGTCGTTATTTTCATCTAAATTTACTCGAATATACATCCTACAACAAAAATACTCAACTAAATCCAAAAAAATCGAAGTTGGTTTCAAATAAATTTATTAAAATTTGACACTTCCAACTAAAATTTTTTTTCACAATCCAATAAATTGTCGTTATTTTCATCTAAATTTACTCAAATATACATCCTACAACAGAAATACTCGACAAAATCCAAAAAAATCGAAGTTGGTTTCAAATAAATTTATTAAAATTTGACACTTCAACTAAAATTTTTTTTACAATCCTAAAAATTGAAGTTATTTTCAACTAAATTTACTCAAATACACATCCTACAACAAAAATACTCGACAAAATAAAAAAAAATCGAAGTTGGTTTCAAATAAATTTATTAAAATTTGACACTTCCAAGTAAAATTTTTTTCACATTCCTAAAAATTGAAGTTATTTTCATCTAAATTTACTCAAATATAGATCCTACAACAAAAATACTCAACTAAATCCAAAAAAATCGAAGTTGGTTTCAAATAAATTTATTTAAATTTGACACTTCCAACTAAATTTTTTTCACAATCCAAAAAATTGAAGTTATTTTCATCTAAATTTACTCAAATATAGATCCTACAACAAAAATACTCAACTAAATCCAAAAAAATCGAAGTTGGTTTCAAATAAATTTATGAAAATTTGACACTTCCAACTAAAATTTTTTTCCCAATCCTAGAAATTTAAGTTATTTTCATAAAAAATTACTCTAATATAGACCCTACAACAAAAATACTCAACAAAATCCTAAAAAATCGAAGCTGGTTTCAAATAAATTTATTAAAATTTGACACTTACAACAAAATTTTTTTTTCACAATCCAATAAATTGTCGTTATTTTCATCTAAATTTACTCCAATATACATCCTACAACAAAAATACTCAACTAAATCCAAAAAAATCGAAGTTGGTTTCAAATAAATTTATTAAAATTTGACACTTCCAACTAAATTTTTTTCACAATCCAAAAAATTGAAGTTATTTTCATCTAAATTTACTCAAATATAGATCCTACAATAAAAGTACTCAACAAAATCTAAAATAATCCAAGTTGATTTCAAATAAATTTATTAAAATTTGACAAAAATCGTGACAAAGTCCAAAAAATCGAAGTTAATTTCAACTGACATTACTCAAATTAAGCTTCTCTATCAAAAAAACTCAACATAGTCGAGGAAAATCGAAGTTGGTTTCAAATAAATTTATTAAAATTTGACACTTCCAACTAAAATTTTTTTTCACAATGCAATAAATTGTCGGTATTTTCATCTAAATTTACTCAAATATTCATCCTACAAACAAAAATACTCAACAAAATCCAAAAAAATCGAAGTTGGTTTCAAATAAATTTATTAAAATTTGACACTTCCAACTAAAATTTTTTTTCACAATGCAATAAATTGTCGATATTTTCATCTAAATTTACTCAAATATTCATCCTACAGACAAAAATACTCAACAAAATAAAAAAAAATCGAAGTTGGTTTCAAATAAATTTATTAAAATTTGACACTTCCAACTAAAATTTTTTTTCACAATGCAATAAATTGTCGATATTTTCATCTAAATTTACTCAAATATTCATCCTACAAACAAAAATATTCAACAAAATCCAAAAAAATCGAAGTTGGTTTCAAAAAAATTTATTAAAATTTGACACTTCCAACTAAAATTTTTTTCACAATCCTAGAAATTTAAGTTATTTTCATAAAAAATTACTCTAATATAGACCCTACAACAAAAATACTCAACAAAATCCAAAAAAATCGAAGCTGGTTTCAAATAAATTTATTAAAATTTGACACTTCCAACTAAATTTTTTTCACAATCCCAAAAATTGAAGTTATTTTCATCTAAATTTATTCAAATATAGATCCTACAACAAAAATACTCAACAAAATCCAAAATAATCCAAGTTGGTTTCAAATAAATTTATTAAAATTTGACAAAAATCGTGACAAAATCCAAAAAATCGAAGTTAATTTCAACTGACATTACTCAAATTAAGCTTCTCTATCAAAAAAACTCAACATAGTCGAGGAAAATCGAAGTTGGTTTCAAATAAATTTATTAAAATTTGACACTTCCAACTAAAATTTTTTTTCACAATGCAATAAATTGTCGGTATTTTCATCTAAATTTACTCAAATATTCATCCTACAAACAAAAATACTCAACAAAATCCAAAAAAATCGAAGTTGGTTTCAAATAAATTTATTAAAATTTGACACTTCCAACTAAAATTTTTTTTCACAATGCAATAAATTGTCGATATTTTCATCTAAATTTACTCAAATATTCATCCTACAGACAAAAATACTCAACAAAATAAAAAAAAATCGAAGTTGGTTTCAAATAAATTTATTAAAATTTGACACTTCCAACTAAAATTTTTTTTCACAATGCAATAAATTGTCGATATTTTCATCTAAATTTACTCAAATATTCATCCTACAAACAAAAATATTCAACAAAATCCAAAAAAATCGAAGTTGGTTTCAAAAAAATTTATTAAAATTTGACACTTCCAACTAAAATTTTTTTCACAATCCTAGAAATTTAAGTTATTTTCATAAAAAATTACTCTAATATAGACCCTACAACAAAAATACTCAACAAAATCCAAAAAAATCGAAGCTGGTTTCAAATAAATTTATTAAAATTTGACACTTCCAACTAAATTTTTTTCACAATCCCAAAAATTGAAGTTATTTTCATCTAAATTTATTCAAATATAGATCCTACAACAAAAATACTCAACAAAATCCAAAATAATCCAAGTTGGTTTCAAATAAATTTATTAAAATTTGACAAAAATCGTGACAAAATCCAAAAAATCGAAGTTAATTTCAACTGACATTACTCAAATTAAGCTTCTCTATCAAAAAAACTCAACATAGTCGAGGAAAATCGAAGTTGGTTTCAAATAAATTTATTAAAATTTGACACTTCCAACTAAAATTTTTTTTCACAATCCAATAAATTGTCGTTATTTTCATCTAAATTTACTCAAATATACATCCTACAACAGAAATACTCGACAAAATCCAAAAAAATCGAAGTTGGTTTCAAATAAATTTATTAAAATTTGACACTTCAACTAAAATTTTTTTTACAATCCTAAAAATTGAAGTTATTTTCAACTAAATTTACTCAAATACACATCCTACAACAAAAATACTCGACAAAATAAAAAAAAATCGAAGTTGGTTTCAAATAAATTTATTAAAATTTGACACTTCCAAGTAAAATTTTTTTCACATTCCTAAAAATTGAAGTTATTTTCATCTAAATTTACTCAAATATAGATCCTACAACAAAAATACTCAACTAAATCCAAAAAAATCGAAGTTGGTTTCAAATAAATTTATTTAAATTTGACACTTCCAACTAAATTTTTTTCACAATCCAAAAAATTGAAGTTATTTTCATCTAAATTTACTCAAATATAGATCCTACAACAAAAATACTCAACTAAATCCAAAAAAATCGAAGTTGGTTTCAAATAAATTTATGAAAATTTGACACTTCCAACTAAAATTTTTTTCCCAATCCTAGAAATTTAAGTTATTTTCATAAAAAATTACTCTAATATAGACCCTACAACAAAAATACTCAACAAAATCCTAAAAAATCGAAGCTGGTTTCAAATAAATTTATTAAAATTTGACACTTACAACAAAATTTTTTTTTCACAATCCAATAAATTGTCGTTATTTTCATCTAAATTTACTCCAATATACATCCTACAACAAAAATACTCAACTAAATCCAAAAAAATCGAAGTTGGTTTCAAATAAATTTATTAAAATTTGACACTTCCAACTAAATTTTTTTCACAATCCAAAAAATTGAAGTTATTTTCATCTAAATTTACTCAAATATAGATCCTACAATAAAAGTACTCAACAAAATCTAAAATAATCCAAGTTGATTTCAAATAAATTTATTAAAATTTGACAAAAATCGTGACAAAGTCCAAAAAATCGAAGTTAATTTCAACTGACATTACTCAAATTAAGCTTCTCTATCAAAAAAACTCAACATAGTCGAGGAAAATCGAAGTTGGTTTCAAATATATTTATTAAAATTTGACACTTCCAACTAAAATTTTTTTTCACAATGCAATAAATTGTCGGTATTTTCATCTAAATTTACTCAAATATTCATCCTACAGACAAAAATACTCAACAAAATAAAAAAAAATCGAAGTTGGTTTCAAATAAATTTATTAAAATTTGACACTTCCAACTAAAATTTTTTTTCACAATGCAATAAATTGTCGATATTTTCATCTAAATTTACTCAAATATTCATCCTACAAACAAAAATATTCAACAAAATCCAAAAAAATCGAAGTTGGTTTCAAAAAAATTTATTAAAATTTGACACTTCCAACTAAAATTTTTTTCACAATCCTAGAAATTTAAGTTATTTTCATAAAAAATTACTCTAATATAGACCCTACAACAAAAATACTCAACAAAATCCAAAAAAATCGAAGCTGGTTTCAAATAAATTTATTAAAATTTGACACTTCCAACTAAATTTTTTTCACAATCCAAAAAATTGAAGTTATTTTCATCTAAATTTATTCAAATATAGATCCTACAACAAAAATACTCAACAAAATCCAAAATAATCCAAGTTGGTTTCAAATAAATTTATTAAAATTTGACAAAAATCGTGACAAAATCCAAAAAATCGAAGTTAATTTCAACTGACATTACTCAAATTAAGCTTCTCTATCAAAAAAACTCAACATAGTCGAGGAAAATCGAAGTTGGTTTCAAATAAATTTATTAAAATTTGACACTTCCAACTAAAATTTTTTTTCACAATCCAATAAATTGTCGTTATTTTCATCTAAATTTACTCGAATATACATCCTACAACAAAAATACTCAACTAAATCCAAAAAAATCGAAGTTGGTTTCAAATAAATTTATTAAAATTTGACACTTCCAACTAAAATTTTTTTTCACAATCCAATAAATTGTCGTTATTTTCATCTAAATTTACTCAAATATACATCCTACAACAGAAATACTCGACAAAATCCAAAAAAATCGAAGTTGGTTTCAAATAAATTTATTAAAATTTGACACTTCAACTAAAATTTTTTTTACAATCCTAAAAATTGAAGTTATTTTCAACTAAATTTACTCAAATACACATCCTACAACAAAAATACTCGACAAAATAAAAAAAAATCGAAGTTGGTTTCAAATAAATTTATTAAAATTTGACACTTCCAAGTAAAATTTTTTTCACATTCCTAAAAATTGAAGTTATTTTCATCTAAATTTACTCAAATATAGATCCTACAACAAAAATACTCAACTAAATCCAAAAAAATCGAAGTTGGTTTCAAATAAATTTATTTAAATTTGACACTTCCAACTAAATTTTTTTCACAATCCAAAAAATTGAAGTTATTTTCATCTAAATTTACTCAAATATAGATCCTACAACAAAAATACTCAACAAAATCCAAAATAATCCAAGTTGGTTTCAAATAAATTTATTAAAATTTGACAAAAATCGTGACAAAATCCAAAAAATCGAAGTTAATTTCAACTGACATTACTCAAATTAAGCTTCTCTATCAAAAAACTCAACATAGTCGAGGAAAATCGAAGTTGGTTTCAAATAAATTTATTAAAATTTGACACTTCCAACTAAAATTTTTTTTCACAATGCAATAAATTGTCGGTATTTTCATCTAAATTTACTCAAATATTCATCCTACAAACAAAAATACTCAACAAAATCCAAAAAAATCGAAGTTGGTTTCAAATAAATTTATTAAAATTTGACACTTCCAACTAAAATTTTTTTTCACAATCCAAAAAATTGTCGTTATTTTCATCTAAATTTACTCAAATATACATCCTACAAAAAAATACTCGACAAAATCCAAAAAAATCGATGTTGGTTTCAAATAAATTTATTAAAATTTGACACTTCCAACTACAATTTTTTCCCAATCCAAAAAATTGAAGTTATTTTCATCTAAATTTACTCAAATATACATCCTACAACAAAAATACTCAACAAAATCCAAAAAAATCGAAGTTGGTTTCAAATAAATTTATTAAAATTTGACACTTCCAACTAAATTTTTTTCACAATCCTAAAAATTGAAGTTATTTTCATCTAAATTTACTCAAATATAGATCCTACAATAAAAGTACTCAACAAAATCCAAAATAATCCAAGTTGATTTCAAATAAATTTATTAAAATTTGACAAAAATCGTGACAAAGTCCAAAAAATCGAAGTTAATTTCAACTGACATTACTCAAATTAAGCTTCTCTATCAAAAAAACTCAACATAGTCGAGGAAAATCGAAGTTGGTTTCAAATAAATTTATTAAAATTTGACACTTCCAACTAAAATTTTTTTTCACAATGCAATAAATTGTCGGTATTTTCATCTAAATTTACTCAAATATTCATCCTACAAACAAAAATACTCAACAAAATCCAAAAAAATCGAAGTTGGTTTCAAATAAATTTATTAAAATTTGACACTTCCAACTAAAATTTTTTTTCACAATGCAATAAATTGTCGATATTTTCATCTAAATTTACTCAAATATTCATCCTACAGACAAAAATACTCAACAAAATAAAAAAAAATCGAAGTTGGTTTCAAATAAATTTATTAAAATTTGACACTTCCAACTAAAATTTTTTTTCACAATGCAATAAATTGTCGGTATTTTCATCTAAATTTACTCAAATATTCATCCTACAAACAAAAATACTCAACAAAATCCAAAAAAATCGAAGTTGGTTTCAATAAAATTTATTAAAATTTGACACTTCCAACTAAAATTTTTTTCACAATCCTAGAAATTTAAGTTATTTTCATAAAAAATTACTCTAATATAGACCCTACAACAAAAATACTCAACAAAATCCAAAAAAATCGAAGCTGGTTTCAAATAAATTTATTAAAATTTGACACTTCCAAGTAAAATTTTTTTCACATTCCTAAAAATTGAAGTTATTTTCATCTAAATTTACTCAAATATAGATCCTACAACAAAAATACTCAACTAAGTCCAAAAAAATCGAAGTTGGTTTCAAATAAATTTATTAAAATTTGACACTTCCAACTAAATTTTTTTCATAATCCAAAAAATTGAAGTTATTTGCATCTAAATTTACTCAAATATACATCCTACAACAAAAATACTCAACTAAATGCAAAAAAATCGAAGTTGGTTTCAAATAAATTTATTAAAATTTGACACTTCCAACTAAATTTTTTTCATAATCCAAAAAATTGAAGTTATTTGCATCTAAATTTACTCAAATATAGATCCTACAACAAAAATACTCAACTAAGTCCAAAAAAATCGAAGTTGGTTTCAAATAAATTTATTAAAATTTGACACTTCCAACTAAATTTTTTTCATAATCCAAAAAATTGAAGTTATTTTCATCTAAATTTACTCAAATATAGATCCTACAACAAAAATACTCAACTAAATCCAAAAAAATCGAAGTTGGTTTCAAATAAATTTATTAAAATTTGACACTTCCAACTAAAATTTTTTTTCACAATCCAATAAATTGTCGTTATTTTCATCTAAATTTACTCAAATATACATCCTACAACAAAAATACTCAACTAAATCCAAAAAAATCGAAGTTGCTTTCAAATAAATTTATTAAAATTTGACACTTCCAACTAAATTTTTTTCACAATCCAAAAAATTGAAGTTATTTTCATCTAAATTTACTCAAATATAGGTCCTACAACAAAAATACTCAACTAAATCCAAAAAAATCGAAGTTGGTTTCAAATAAATTTATTAAAATTTGACACTTCCAACTAAATTTTTTTCACAATCCAAAAAATTGAAGTTATTTTCATCTAAATTTACTCAAATATAGATCCTACAACAAAAATACTCAACTAAATCCAAAAAAATCGAAGGAGGTTTCAAATAAATTTATTAAAATTTGACACTTCCAACTAAAATTTTTTTCTCATTCCTTAAAATTGAAGTTATTTTCATCTAAATTTACTCAAATATAGATCCTACAACAAAAATACTCAACAAAATCTAAAAAAATCGAAGTTGGTTTCAAATAAATTTATTAAAATTTAACACTTCCAACTAACATTTTATTCACAATCCAAAAAATAGTAGTTATTTTCCACTAAATTTACTCAAATACACATCCTACAACAAAAATACTCGACAAAATAAAAAAAAATCGAAGTTGGTTTCAAATTAATTTATTAAAATTTGACACTTCCAAGTAAAATTTTTTTCACATTCCTAAAAATTGAAGTTATTTTCATCTAAATTTATTCAAATATAGACCCTACAACAAAAATACTCAACAAAATCCAAAATAATCCATGTTGATTTCAATTAAATTTATTAAAATTTGGCAAAAATCGTGACAAAATCCAAAAAATCGAAGTTAATTTTAACTGAAATTACTCAAATTAGGCTTCTCTATCAAAAAAACTCAAAATAGTCGAGAAAAATCGAAATTGGTTTCAAATAAATTTATTAAAATTTGACACTTCCAACTAAAATTTTTTTCACAATCCAAAAAATTGACTTATTTTCATCTAAATTTACTGAAATATAGATCCTAACACAACATACTCATCAAAATAAAAAAAAATCGAAGTTGGTTTCAAATAAATTTATTAAAATTTGACACTTCCAACTATAATTTTTTTTCACAATCCAAAAAAATTGTTGTTATTTTCAACTAAATTTACTCAAATATACATTCTACAACAGAAATACTCAACAAAATCCAAAAAAATTGAAGTTGGTTTCAAATAAATTTATTAAAATTTGACACTTCCAACTAAAATTTTTTTCTCAATCCTTAAAATTGAAGTTATTTTCATCTAAATTTACTCAAATATAGATCCTACAACAAAAATACTCAACAAAATCCAAAAAAATCGAAGTTGGTTTCAAATAAATTTATTAAAATTTGACACTTCCAACTACAATTTTTTCCCAATCCAAAAAATTGAAGTTATTTTCATCTAAATTTACTCAAATATACATCCTACAACAAAAATACTCAACTAAATCCAAAAAAATCGAAGTTGGTTTCAAATAAATTTATTAAAATTTGACACTTCCAACTAAATTTTTTTCACAATCCAAAAAATTGAAGTTATTTTCATCTAAATTTACTCAAATATAGATCCTACAATAAAAGTACTCAACAAAATCCAAAATAATCCAAGTTGATTTCAAATAAATTTATTAAAATTTGACAAAAATTGTGACAAAATCCAAAAAATCGAAGTTAATTTCAACTGAAATTACTCAAATTAAGCTTCTCTATCCAAAAAACTCAACATAGTCGAGGAAAATCGAAGTTGGTTTCAAATAAATTTATTAAAATTTGACACTTCCAACTAAAATTTTTTTTCACAATGCAATAAATTGTCGATTTTTTCATCTAAATTTACTCAAATATTCATCCTACAAACAAAAATATTCAACAAAATCCAAAAAAATCGAAGTTGGTTTCAAATAAATTTATTAAAATTTGACACTTCCAACTAAAATTTTTTTCACAATCCTAGAAATTTAAGTTATTTTCATAAAAAATTACTCTAATATAGACCCTACAACAAAAATACTCAACAAAATCCTAAAAAATCGAAGCTGGTTTCAAATAAATTTATTAAAATTTGACACTTACAACAAAATTTTTTTTTCACAATCCAATAAATTGTCGTTATTTTCATCTAAATTTACTCCAATATACATCCTACAACAAAAATACTCAACTAAATCCAAAAAAATCGAAGTTGGTTTCAAATAAATTTATTAAAATTTGACACTTCCAACTAAATTTTTTTCACAATCCAAAAAATTGAAGTTATTTTCATCTAAATTTACTCAAATATAGATCCTACAATAAAAGTACTCAACAAAATCTAAAATAATCCAAGTTGATTTCAAATAAATTTATTAAAATTTGACAAAAATCGTGACAAAGTCCAAAAAATCGAAGTTAATTTCAACTGACATTACTCAAATTAAGCTTCTCTATCAAAAAACTCAACATAGTCGAGGAAAATCGAAGTTGGTTTCAAATAAATTTATTAAAATTTGACACTTCCAACTAAAATTTTTTTTCACAATGCAATAAATTGTCGGTATTTTCATCTAAATTTACTCAAATATTCATCCTACAAACAAAAATACTCAACAAAATCCAAAAAAATCGAAGTTGGTTTCAAATAAATTTATTAAAATTTGACACTTCCAACTAAAATTTTTTTTCACAATGCAATAAATTGTCGATATTTTCATCTAAATTTACTCAAATATTCATCCTACAAACAAAAATATTCAACAAAATCCAAAAAAATCGAAGTTGGTTTCAAAAAAATTTATTAAAATTTGACACTTCCAACTAAAATTTTTTTCACAATCCTAGAAATTTAAGTTATTTTCATAAAAAATTACTCTAATATAGACCCTACAACAAAAATACTCAACAAAATCCAAAAAAATCGAAGCTGGTTTCAAATAAATTTATTAAAATTTGACACTTCCAACTAAATTTTTTTCACAATCCAAAAAATTGAAGTTATTTTCATCTAAATTTACTCAAATATAGATCCTACAACAAAAATACTCAACAAAATCCAAAAAAATCGAAGTTGGTTTCAAATAAATTTATTAAAATATGACACTTCCAACTAAAATTTTTTTTCACAATCCAAAAAATTGTCGTTATTTTCATCTAAATTTAATCAAATATACATCCAACAACAAAAATACTCGACAAAATCCAAAAAAATCGAAGTTGGTTTCAAATAAATTTATTAAAATTTGACACTTCCAACTAAAATTTTTTTTCACAATGCAATAAATTGTCGGTATTTTCATCTAAATTTACTCAAATATTCATCCTACAAACAAAAATACTCAACAAAATCCAAAAAAATCGAAGTTGGTTTCAAATAAATTTATTAAAATTTGACACTTCCAACTAAAATTTTTTTTCACAATGCAATAAATTGTCGATATTTTCATCTAAATTTACTCAAATATTCATCCTACAGACAAAAATACTCAACAAAATAAAAAAAAATCGAAGTTGGTTTCAAATAAATTTATTAAAATTTGACACTTCCAACTAAAATTTTTTTTCACAATGCAATAAATTGTCGATATTTTCATCTAAATTTACTCAAATATTCATCCTACAAACAAAAATATTCAACAAAATCCAAAAAAATCGAAGTTGGTTTCAAAAAAATTTATTAAAATTTGACACTTCCAACTAAAATTTTTTTCACAATCCTAGAAATTTAAGTTATTTTCATAAAAAATTACTCTAATATAGACCCTACAACAAAAATACTCAACAAAATCCAAAAAAATCGAAGCTGGTTTCAAATAAATTTATTAAAATTTGACACTTCCAACTAAATTTTTTTCACAATCCAAAAAATTGAAGTTATTTTCATCTAAATTTATTCAAATATAGATCCTACAACAAAAATACTCAACAAAATCCAAAATAATCCAAGTTGGTTTCAAATAAATTTATTAAAATTTGACAAAAATCGTGACAAAATCCAAAAAATCGAAGTTAATTTCAACTGACATTACTCAAATTAAGCTTCTCTATCAAAAAAACTCAACATAGTCGAGGAAAATCGAAGTTGGTTTCAAATAAATTTATTAAAATTTGACACTTCCAACTAAAATTTTTTTTCACAATCCAATAAATTGTCGTTATTTTCATCTAAATTTACTCGAATATACATCCTACAACAAAAATACTCAACTAAATCCAAAAAAATCGAAGTTGGTTTCAAATAAATTTATTAAAATTTGACACTTCCAACTAAAATTTTTTTTACAATCCTAAAAATTGAAGTTATTTTCAACTAAATTTACTCAAATACACATCCTACAACAAAAATACTCTACAAAATCCAAAAAAATCGAAGATGGTTTCAAATAAATTTATTAAAATTTGACACTTCCAACTAAAATTTTTTCCACTTTCCTAAAAATTGAAGTTATTTACATCTAAATTTATTCAAATATAGATCCTACAACAAAAATACTCAACAAAATCCAAAATAATCCAAGTTGATTTTAAATAAATTTATTAGAATTTGCCAAAAATCGTGACAAAATCCAAAAAATCGAAGTTAATTTCAACTGAAATTACTCAAATTATGCTTCTCTATCAAAAAAACTCAACATAGTCGAGAAAAATCGAAATTGGTTTCAAATAAATTTATTAAAATTTGACACTTCCAACTAAAATTTTTTTCACAAACCAAAAAATTGACTTATTTTCATCTAAATTTACTTAATATAGATCCTACAGCAAAATACTCAACAAAATAAAAAAAAATCGAAGTTGGTTTCAAATAAATTTATTAAAATTTGACACTTCCAACTAAATTTTTTTTTACAATCCTAAAAATTGAAGTTATTTTCATCAAAATTTACTCAAATATAGATCCTACAACAAAAATACTCAACTAAATCCAAAAAAATCGAAGTTGGTTTCAAATAAATTTATTAAAATTTGACACTTCCAACTAAAATTTTTTTTCACAATCCAATAAATTGTCGTTATTTTCATCTAAATTTACTCAAATATACATCCTACAACAGAAATACTCGACAAAATCCAAAAAAATCGAAGTTGGTTTCAAATAAATTTATGAAAATTTGACACTTCCAACTAAAATTTTTTTCACAATCCAAAAAATTGAAGTTATTTTCATCTAAATTTACTCAAATATAGATCCTACAATAAAAGTACTCAACAAAATCCAAAATAATCCAAGTTAATTTCAAATAAATTTATTAAAATTTGACAAAAACCGTGACAAAATCCAAAAAATCGAAGTTAATTTCAACTGACATTACTCAAATTAAGCTTCTCTATCAAAAAAACTCAACATAGTCGAGGAAAATCGAAGTTGGTTTCAAATAAATTTATTAAAATTTGACACTTCCAACTAAAATTTTTTTTCACAATGCAATAAATTGTCGGTATTTTCATCTAAATTTACTCAAATATTCATCCTACAAACAAAAATACTCAACAAAATCCAAAAAAATCGAAGCAGGTTTCAAATAAATTTATTAAAATTTGACACTTCCAACTAAAATTTTTTTTCACAATCCAATAAATTGTCGTTATTTTCATCTAAATTTACTCAAATATACATCCTACAACAAAAATACTCAACAAAATCCAAAAAAATCGAAGTTGGTTTCAAATAAATTTATTAGAATTTGGCAAAAATCGTGACAAAATCCAAAAAATCGAAGTTAATTTCAACTGAAATTACTCAAATTATGCTTCTCTATCAAAAAAACTCAACATAGTCGAGAAAAATCGAAATTGGTTTCAAATAAATTTATTAAAATTTGACACTTCAAACTAAAATTTTTTTCACAAACCAAAAAATTGACTTACTTTCATCTAAATTTACTTAATATAGATCCTACAACAAAATACTCAACAAAATAAAAAAAAATCGAAGTTGGTTTCAAATAAATTTATTAAAATTTGACACTTCCAACTATAATTTTTTTCACAATCCAAAAAAATTGTCGTTATTTTCATCTAAATTTACTCAAATATACATCCTACAACAGAAATACTCGACAAAATCCAAAAAAATCGAAGTTGGTTTCAAATAAATTTATTAAAATTTGACACTTCCAACTAAAATTTTTTTTACAATCCTAAAAATTGAAGTTATTTTCATCAAAATTTACTCAAATATAGATCCTACAACAAAAATACTCAACTAAATCCAAAAAAATCGAAGTTGGTTTCAAATAAATTTATTAAAATTTGACACTTCCAACTAAAATTTTTTTCTCATTCCTTAAAATTGAAGTTATTTTCATCTAAATTTACTCAAATATAGATCCTACAACAAAAATACTCAACAAAATCTAAAAAAATCGAAGTTGGTTTCAAATAAATTTATTAAAATTTAACACTTCCAACTAACATTTTTTTCACAATCCAAAAAATAGTAGTTATTTTCAACTAAATTTACTCAAATACACATCCTACAACAAAAATACTCGACAAAATAAAAAAAAATCGAAGTTGGTTTCAAATAAATTTATTAAAATTTGACACTTCCAAGTAAAATTTTTTTCACATTCCTAAAAATTGAAGTTATTTTCATCTAAATTTATTCAAATATAGATCCTACAACAAAAATACTCAACAAAATCCAAAATAATCCAAGTTGATTTTAAATAAATTTATTAGAATTTGCCAAAAATCGTGACAAAATCCAAAAAATCGAAGTTAATTTCAACTGAAATTACTCAAATTATGCTTCTCTATCAAAAAAACTCAACATAGTCGAGAAAAATCGAAATTGGTTTCAAATAAATTTATTAAAATTTGACACTTCCAACTAAAATTTTTTTTCACAATCCAATAAATTGTCGTTATTTTCATCTAAATTTACTCAAATATACATCCTACAACAGAAATACTCGACAAAATCCAAAAAAATCGAAGTTGGTTTCAAATAAATTTATGAAAATTTGACACTTCCAACTAAAATTTTTTTCACAATCCTAGAAATTTAAGTTATTTTCATAAAAAATTATTCTAATATAGACCCTACAACAAAAATACTCAACAAAATCCTAAAAAATCGAAGCTGGTTTCAAATAAATTTATTAAAATTTGACACTTACAACAAAATTTTTTTTTCACAATCCAATAAATTGTCGTTATTTTCATCTAAATTTACTCCAATATACATCCTACAACAAAAATACTCAACTAAATCCAAAAAAATCGAAGTTGGTTTCAAATAAATTTATTAAAATTTGACACTTCCAACTAAATTTTTTTCACAATCCAAAAAATTGAAGTTATTTTCATCTAAATTTACTCAAATATAGATCCTACAATAAAAGTACTCAACAAAATCCAAAATAATCCAAGTTGATTTCAAATAAATTCATTAAAATTTGACAAAAATCGTGACAAAGTCCAAAAAATCGAAGTTAATTTCAACTGACATTACTCAAATTAAGCTTCTCTATCAAAAAAACTCAACATAGTCGAGGAAAATCGAAGTTGGTTTCAAATAAATTTATTAAAATTTGACACTTCCAACTAAAATTTTTTTTCACAATGCAATAAATTGTCGGTATTTTCATCTAAATTTACTCAAATATTCATCCTACAAACAAAAATACTCAACAAAATCCAAAAAAATCGAAGCAGGTTTCAAATAAATTTATTAAAATTTGACACTTCCAACTAAAATTTTTTTTCACAATCCAATAAATTGTCGTTATTTTCATCTAAATTTACTCAAATATACATCCTACAACAAAAATACTCAACAAAATCCAAAAAAATCGAAGTTGGTTTCAAATAAATTTATTAGAATTTGGCAAAAATCGTGACAAAATCCAAAAAATCGAAGTTAATTTCAACTGAAATTACTCAAATTATGCTTCTCTATCAAAAAAACTCAACATAGTCGAGAAAAATCGAAATTGGTTTCAAATAAATTTATTAAAATTTGACACTTCCAACTAAAATTTTTTTCACAAACCAAAAAATTGACTTATTTTCATCTAAATTTACTTAATATAGATCCTACAACAAAATACTCAACAAAATAAAAAAAAATCGAAGTTGGTTTCAAATAAATTTATTAAAATTTGACACTTCCAACTATAATTTTTTTCACAATCCAAAAAAATTGTCGTTATTTTCATCTAAATTTACTCAAATATACATCCTACAACAGAAATACTCGACAAAATCCAAAAAAATCGAAGTTGGTTTCAAATAAATTTATTAAAATTTGACACTTCCAACTAAAATTTTTTTTACAATCCTAAAAATTGAAGTTATTTTCATCAAAATTTACTCAAATATAGATCCTACAACAAAAATACTCAACTAAATCCAAAAAAATCGAAGTTGGTTTCAAATAAATTTATTAAAATTTGACACTTCCAACTAAAATTTTTTTCTCATTCCTTAAAATTGTAGTTATTTTCATCTAAATTTACTCAAATATAGATCCTACAACAAAAATACTCAACAAAATCTAAAAAAATCGAAGTTGGTTTCAAATAAATTTATTAAAATTTAACACTTCCAACTAACATTTTTTTCACAATCCAAAAAATAGTAGTTATTTTCAACTAAATTTACTCAAATACACATCCTACAACAAAAATACTCGACAAAATAAAAAAAAATCGAAGTTGGTTTCAAATAAATTTATTAAAATTTGACACTTCCAACTAAAATTTTTTTCTCATTCCTTAAAATTGAAGTTATTTTCATCTAAATTTACTCAAATATACATCCTACAACAAAAATACTCAACTAAATCCAAAAAAATCGAAGTTGGTTTCAAATAAATTTATTAAAATTTGACACTTCCAACTAAATTTTTTTCACAATCCAAAAAATTGAAGTTATTTTCATCTAAATTTACTCAAATATAGATCCTACAATAAAAGTACTCAACAAAATCCAAAATAATCCAAGTTAATTTCAAATAAATTTATTAAAATTTGACAAAAACCGTGACAAAATCCAAAAAATCGAAGTTAATTTCAACTGACATTACTCAAATTAAGCTTCTCTATCAAAAAAACTCAACATAGTCGAGGAAAATCGAAGTTGGTTTCAAATAAATTTATTAAAATTTGACACTTCCAACTAAAATTTTTTTTCACAATGCAATAAATTGTCGGTATTTTCATCTAAATTTACTCAAATATTCATCCTACAAACAAAAATACTCAACAAAATCCAAAAAAATCGAAGCAGGTTTCAAATAAATTTATTAAAATTTGACACTTCCAACTAAAATTTTTTTTCACAATCCAATAAATTGTCGTTATTTTCATCTAAATTTACTCAAATATACATCCTACAACAAAAATACTCAACAAAATCCAAAAAAATCGAAGTTGGTTTCAAATAAATTTATTAGAATTTGGCAAAAATCGTGACAAAATCCAAAAAATCGAAGTTAATTTCAACTGAAATTACTCAAATTATGCTTCTCTATCAAAAAAACTCAACATAGTCGAGAAAAATCGAAATTGGTTTCAAATAAATTTATTAAAATTTGACACTTCAAACTAAAATTTTTTTCACAAACCAAAAAATTGACTTATTTTCATCTAAATTTACTTAATATAGATCCTACAACAAAATACTCAACAAAATAAAAAAAAATCGAAGTTGGTTTCAAATAAATTTATTAAAATTTGACACTTCCAACTATAATTTTTTTCACAATCCAAAAAAATTGTCGTTATTTTCATCTAAATTTACTCAAATATACATCCTACAACAGAAATACTCGACAAAATCCAAAAAAATCGAAGTTGGTTTCAAATAAATTTATTAAAATTTGACACTTCCAACTAAAATTTTTTTTACAATCCTAAAAATTGAAGTTATTTTCATCAAAATTTACTCAAATATAGATCCTACAACAAAAATACTCAACTAAATCCAAAAAAATCGAAGTTGGTTTCAAATAAATTTATTAAAATTTGACACTTCCAACTAAAATTTTTTTCTCATTCCTTAAAATTGAAGTTATTTTCATCTAAATTTACTCAAATATAGATCCTACAACAAAAATACTCAACAAAATCTAAAAAAATCGAAGTTGGTTTCAAATAAATTTATTAAAATTTAACACTTCCAACTAACATTTTTTTCACAATCCAAAAAATAGTAGTTATTTTCAACTAAATTTACTCAAATACACATCCTACAACAAAAATACTCGACAAAATAAAAAAAAATCGAAGTTGGTTTCAAATAAATTTATTAAAATTTGACACTTCCAAGTAAAATTTTTTTCACATTCCTAAAAATTGAAGTTATTTTCATCTAAATTTATTCAAATATAGACCCTACAACAAAAATACTCAACAAAATCCAACAAAATCGAAGCTGGTTTCAAATAAATTTATTAAAATTTGACACTTCCAACTAAAATTTTTTTCACATTCCTAAAAATTGAAGTTATTTTCATCTAAATTTACTCAAATATAGATCCTACAACAAAAATACTCAACTAAATCCAAAAAAATCGAAGTTGGTTTCAAATAAATTTATTTAAATTTGACACTTCCAACTAAATTTTTTTCACAATCCAAAAAATTGAAGTTATTTTCATCTAAATTTACTCAAATATAGATCCTACAACAAAAATACTCAACTAAATCCAAAAAAATCGAAGTTGGTTTCAAATAAATTTATGAAAATTTGACACTTCCAACTAAAATTTTTTTCACAATCCTAGAAATTTAAGTTATTTTCATAAAAAATTACTCTAATATAGACCCTACAACAAAAATACTCAACAAAATCCTAAAAAATCGAAGCTGGTTTCAAATAAATTTATTAAAATTTGACACTTACAACAAAATTTTTTTTTCACAATCCAATAAATTGTCGTTATTTTCATCTAAATTTACTCCAATATACATCCTACAACAAAAATACTCAACTAAATCCAAAAAAATCGAAGTTGGTTTCAAATAAATTTATTAAAATTTGACACTTCCAACTAAATTTTTTTCACAATCCAAAAAATTGAAGTTATTTTCATCTAAATTTACTCAAATATAGATCCTACAATAAAAGTACTCAACAAAATCCAAAATAATCCAAGTTGATTTCAAATAAATTTATTAAAATTTGACAAAAATCGTGACAAAGTCCAAAAAATCGAAGTTAATTTCAACTGACATTACTCAAATTAAGCTTCTCTATCAAAAAAACTCAACATAGTCGAGGAAAATCGAAGTTGGTTTCAAATAAATTTATTAAAATTTGACACTTCCAACTAAAATTTTTTTTCACAATGCAATAAATTGTCGGTATTTTCATCTAAATTTACTCAAATATTCATCCTACAAACAAAAATACTCAACAAAATCCAAAAAAATCGAAGCAGGTTTCAAATAAATTTATTAAAATTTGACACTTCCAACTAAAATTTTTTTTCACAATCCAATAAATTGTCGTTATTTTCATCTAAATTTACTCAAATATACATCCTACAACAAAAATACTCAACAAAATCCAAAAAAATCGAAGTTGGTTTCAAATAAATTTATTAGAATTTGGCAAAAATCGTGACAAAATCCAAAAAATCGAAGTTAATTTCAACTGAAATTACTCAAATTATGCTTCTCTATCAAAAAAACTCAACATAGTCGAGAAAAATCGAAATTGGTTTCAAATAAATTTATTAAAATTTGACACTTCAAACTAAAATTTTTTTCACAAACCAAAAAATTGACTTATTTTCATCTAAATTTACTTAATATAGATCCTACAACAAAATACTCAACAAAATAAAAAAAAATCGAAGTTGGTTTCAAATAAATTTATTAAAATTTGACACTTCCAACTATAATTTTTTTCACAATCCAAAAAAATTGTCGTTATTTTCATCTAAATTTACTCAAATATACATCCTACAACAGAAATACTCGACAAAATCCAAAAAAATCGAAGTTGGTTTCAAATAAATTTATTAAAATTTGACACTTCCAACTAAAATTTTTTTTACAATCCTAAAAATTGAAGTTATTTTCATCAAAATTTACTCAAATATAGATCCTACAACAAAAATACTCAACTAAATCCAAAAAAATCGAAGTTGGTTTCAAATAAATTTATTAAAATTTGACACTTCCAACTAAAATTTTTTTCTCATTCCTTAAAATTGAAGTTATTTTCATCTAAATTTACTCAAATATAGATCCTACAACAAAAATACTCAACAAAATCTAAAAAAATCGAAGTTGGTTTCAAATAAATTTATTAAAATTTAACACTTCCAACTAACATTTTTTTCACAATCCAAAAAATAGTAGTTATTTTCAACTAAATTTACTCAAATACACATCCTACAACAAAAATACTCGACAAAATAAAAAAAAATCGAAGTTGGTTTCAAATAAATTTATTAAAATTTGACACTTCCAAGTAAAATTTTTTTCACATTCCTAAAAATTGAAGTTATTTTCATCTAAATTTATTCAAATATAGACCCTACAACAAAAATACTCAACAAAATCCAACAAAATCGAAGCTGGTTTCAAATAAATTTATTAAAATTTGACACTTCCAACTAAAATTTTTTTTCACAATCCAATAAATTGTCGTTATTTTCATCTAAAATTACTCAAATATACATCCTACAACAAAAATACTCAACTAAATCCAAAAATATCGAAGTTGGTTTCAAATAAATTTATTAAAATTTGACACTTCCAACTAAATTTTTTTCACAATCCAAAAAATTGAAGTTATTTTCATCTAAATTTATTCAAATATAGATCCTACAACAAAAATACTCAACAAAATCCAAAATAATCCAAGTTGGTTTCAAATAAATTTATTAAAATTTGACAAAAATCGTGACAAAATCCAAAAAATCGAAGTTAATTTCAACTGACATTACTCAAATTAAGCTTCTCTATCAAAAAAACTCAACATAGTCGAGGAAAATCGAAGTTGGTTTCAAATAAATTTATTAAAATTTGACACTTCCAACTAAAATTTTTTTTCACAATCCAATAAATTGTCGTTATTTTCATCTAAATTTACTCGAATATACATCCTACAACAAAAATACTCAACTAAATCCAAAAAAATCGAAGTTGGTTTCAAATAAATTTATTAAAATTTGACACTTCCAACTAAAATTTTTTTTCACAATCCAATAAATTGTCGTTATTTTCATCTAAATTTACTCAAATATACATCCTACAACAGAAATACTCGACAAAATCCAAAAAAATCGAAGTTGGTTTCAAATAAATTTATTAAAATTTGACACTTCAACTAAAATTTTTTTTACAATCCTAAAAATTGAAGTTATTTTCAACTAAATTTACTCAAATACACATCCTACAACAAAAATACTCGACAAAATAAAAAAAAATCGAAGTTGGTTTCAAATAAATTTATTAAAATTTGACACTTCCAAGTAAAATTTTTTTCACATTCCTAAAAATTGAAGTTATTTTCATCTAAATTTACTCAAATATAGATCCTACAACAAAAATACTCAACTAAATCCAAAAAAATCGAAGTTGGTTTCAAATAAATTTATTTAAATTTGACACTTCCAACTAAATTTTTTTCACAATCCAAAAAATTGAAGTTATTTTCATCTAAATTTACTCAAATATAGATCCTACAACAAAAATACTCAACTAAATCCAAAAAAATCGAAGTTGGTTTCAAATAAATTTATGAAAATTTGACACTTCCAACTAAAATTTTTTTCCCAATCCTAGAAATTTAAGTTATTTTCATAAAAAATTACTCTAATATAGACCCTACAACAAAAATACTCAACAAAATCCTAAAAAATCGAAGCTGGTTTCAAATAAATTTATTAAAATTTGACACTTACAACAAAATTTTTTTTTCACAATCCAATAAATTGTCGTTATTTTCATCTAAATTTACTCCAATATACATCCTACAACAAAAATACTCAACTAAATCCAAAAAAATCGAAGTTGGTTTCAAATAAATTTATTAAAATTTGACACTTCCAACTAAATTTTTTTCACAATCCAAAAAATTGAAGTTATTTTCATCTAAATTTACTCAAATATAGATCCTACAATAAAAGTACTCAACAAAATCTAAAATAATCCAAGTTGATTTCAAATAAATTTATTAAAATTTGACAAAAATCGTGACAAAGTCCAAAAAATCGAAGTTAATTTCAACTGACATTACTCAAATTAAGCTTCTCTATCAAAAAAACTCAACATAGTCGAGGAAAATCGAAGTTGGTTTCAAATAAATTTATTAAAATTTGACACTTCCAACTAAAATTTTTTTTCACAATGCAATAAATTGTCGGTATTTTCATCTAAATTTACTCAAATATTCATCCTACAAACAAAAATACTCAACAAAATCCAAAAAAATCGAAGTTGGTTTCAAATAAATTTATTAAAATTTGACACTTCCAACTAAAATTTTTTTTCACAATGCAATAAATTGTCGATATTTTCATCTAAATTTACTCAAATATTCATCCTACAGACAAAAATACTCAACAAAATAAAAAAAAATCGAAGTTGGTTTCAAATAAATTTATTAAAATTTGACACTTCCAACTAAAATTTTTTTTCACAATGCAATAAATTGTCGATATTTTCATCTAAATTTACTCAAATATTCATCCTACAAACAAAAATATTCAACAAAATCCAAAAAAATCGAAGTTGGTTTCAAAAAAATTTATTAAAATTTGACACTTCCAACTAAAATTTTTTTCACAATCCTAGAAATTTAAGTTATTTTCATAAAAAATTACTCTAATATAGACCCTACAACAAAAATACTCAACAAAATCCAAAAAAATCGAAGCTGGTTTCAAATAAATTTATTAAAATTTGACACTTCCAACTAAATTTTTTTCACAATCCCAAAAATTGAAGTTATTTTCATCTAAATTTATTCAAATATAGATCCTACAACAAAAATACTCAACAAAATCCAAAATAATCCAAGTTGGTTTCAAATAAATTTATTAAAATTTGACAAAAATCGTGACAAAATCCAAAAAATCGAAGTTAATTTCAACTGACATTACTCAAATTAAGCTTCTCTATCAAAAAAACTCAACATAGTCGAGGAAAATCGAAGTTGGTTTCAAATAAATTTATTAAAATTTGACACTTCCAACTAAAATTTTTTTTCACAATGCAATAAATTGTCGGTATTTTCATCTAAATTTACTCAAATATTCATCCTACAAACAAAAATACTCAACAAAATCCAAAAAAATCGAAGTTGGTTTCAAATAAATTTATTAAAATTTGACACTTCCAACTAAAATTTTTTTTCACAATGCAATAAATTGTCGATATTTTCATCTAAATTTACTCAAATATTCATCCTACAGACAAAAATACTCAACAAAATAAAAAAAAATCGAAGTTGGTTTCAAATAAATTTATTAAAATTTGACACTTCCAACTAAAATTTTTTTTCACAATGCAATAAATTGTCGATATTTTCATCTAAATTTACTCAAATATTCATCCTACAAACAAAAATATTCAACAAAATCCAAAAAAATCGAAGTTGGTTTCAAAAAAATTTATTAAAATTTGACACTTCCAACTAAAATTTTTTTCACAATCCTAGAAATTTAAGTTATTTTCATAAAAAATTACTCTAATATAGACCCTACAACAAAAATACTCAACAAAATCCAAAAAAATCGAAGCTGGTTTCAAATAAATTTATTAAAATTTGACACTTCCAACTAAATTTTTTTCACAATCCCAAAAATTGAAGTTATTTTCATCTAAATTTATTCAAATATAGATCCTACAACAAAAATACTCAACAAAATCCAAAATAATCCAAGTTGGTTTCAAATAAATTTATTAAAATTTGACAAAAATCGTGACAAAATCCAAAAAATCGAAGTTAATTTCAACTGACATTACTCAAATTAAGCTTCTCTATCAAAAAAACTCAACATAGTCGAGGAAAATCGAAGTTGGTTTCAAATAAATTTATTAAAATTTGACACTTCCAACTAAAATTTTTTTTCACAATCCAATAAATTGTCGTTATTTTCATCTAAATTTACTCAAATATACATCCTACAACAGAAATACTCGACAAAATCCAAAAAAATCGAAGTTGGTTTCAAATAAATTTATTAAAATTTGACACTTCAACTAAAATTTTTTTTACAATCCTAAAAATTGAAGTTATTTTCAACTAAATTTACTCAAATACACATCCTACAACAAAAATACTCGACAAAATAAAAAAAAATCGAAGTTGGTTTCAAATAAATTTATTAAAATTTGACACTTCCAAGTAAAATTTTTTTCACATTCCTAGAAATTTAAGTTATTTTCATAAAAAATTACTCTAATATAGACCCTACAACAAAAATACTCAACAAAATCCTAAAAAATCGAAGCTGGTTTCAAATAAATTTATTAAAATTTGACACTTACAACAAAATTTTTTTTTCACAATCCAATAAATTGTCGTTATTTTCATCTAAATTTACTCCAATATACATCCTACAACAAAAATACTCAACTAAATCCAAAAAAATCGAAGTTGGTTTCAAATAAATTTATTAAAATTTGACACTTCCAACTAAATTTTTTTCACAATCCAAAAAATTGAAGTTATTTTCATCTAAATTTTCTCAAATATAGATCCTACAATAAAAGTACTCAACAAAATCTAAAATAATCCAAGTTGATTTCAAATAAATTTATTAAAATTTGACAAAAATCGTGACAAAGTCCAAAAAATCGAAGTTAATTTCAACTGACATTACTCAAATTAAGCTTCTCTATCAAAAAAACTCAACATAGTCGAGGAAAATCGAAGTTGGTTTCAAATATATTTATTAAAATTTGACACTTCCAACTAAAATTTTTTTTCACAATGCAATAAATTGTCGGTATTTTCATCTAAATTTACTCAAATATTCATCCTACAGACAAAAATACTCAACAAAATAAAAAAAAATCGAAGTTGGTTTCAAATAAATTTATTAAAATTTGACACTTCCAACTAAAATTTTTTTTCACAATGCAATAAATTGTCGATATTTTCATCTAAATTTACTCAAATATTCATCCTACAAACAAAAATATTCAACAAAATCCAAAAAAATCGAAGTTGGTTTCAAAAAAATTTATTAAAATTTGACACTTCCAACTAAAATTTTTTTCACAATCCTAGAAATTTAAGTTATTTTCATAAAAAATTACTCTAATATAGACCCTACAACAAAAATACTCAACAAAATCCAAAAAAATCGAAGCTGGTTTCAAATAAATTTATTAAAATTTGACACTTCCAACTAAATTTTTTTCACAATCCAAAAAATTGAAGTTATTTTCATCTAAATTTATTCAAATATAGATCCTACAACAAAAATACTCAACAAAATCCAAAATAATCCAAGTTGGTTTCAAATAAATTTATTAAAATTTGACAAAAATCGTGACAAAATCCAAAAAATCGAAGTTAATTTCAACTGACATTACTCAAATTAAGCTTCTCTATCAAAAAAACTCAACATAGTCGAGGAAAATCGAAGTTGGTTTCAAATAAATTTATTAAAATTTGACACTTCCAACTAAAATTTTTTTTCACAATCCAATAAATTGTCGTTATTTTCATCTAAATTTACTCGAATATACATCCTACAACAAAAATACTCAACTAAATCCAAAAAAATCGAAGTTGGTTTCAAATAAATTTATTAAAATTTGACACTTCCAACTAAAATTTTTTTTCACAATCCAATAAATTGTCGTTATTTTCATCTAAATTTACTCAAATATACATCCTACAACAGAAATACTCGACAAAATCCAAAAAAATCGAAGTTGGTTTCAAATAAATTTATTAAAATTTGACACTTCAACTAAAATTTTTTTTACAATCCTAAAAATTGAAGTTATTTTCAACTAAATTTACTCAAATACACATCCTACAACAAAAATACTCGACAAAATAAAAAAAAATCGAAGTTGGTTTCAAATAAATTTATTAAAATTTGACACTTCCAAGTAAAATTTTTTTCACATTCCTAAAAATTGAAGTTATTTTCATCTAAATTTACTCAAATATAGATCCTACAACAAAAATACTCAACTAAATCCAAAAAAATCGAAGTTGGTTTCAAATAAATTTATTTAAATTTGACACTTCCAACTAAATTTTTTTCACAATCCAAAAAATTGAAGTTATTTTCATCTAAATTTACTCAAATATAGATCCTACAACAAAAATACTCAACAAAATCCAAAATAATCCAAGTTGGTTTCAAATAAATTTATTAAAATTTGACAAAAATCGTGACAAAATCCAAAAAATCGAAGTTAATTTCAACTGACATTACTCAAATTAAGCTTCTCTATCAAAAAACTCAACATAGTCGAGGAAAATCGAAGTTGGTTTCAAATAAATTTATTAAAATTTGACACTTCCAACTAAAATTTTTTTTCACAATGCAATAAATTGTCGGTATTTTCATCTAAATTTACTCAAATATTCATCCTACAAACAAAAATACTCAACAAAATCCAAAAAAATCGAAGTTGGTTTCAAATAAATTTATTAAAATTTGACACTTCCAACTAAAATTTTTTTTCACAATCCAAAAAATTGTCGTTATTTTCATCTAAATTTACTCAAATATACATCCTACAAAAAAATACTCGACAAAATCCAAAAAAATCGATGTTGGTTTCAAATAAATTTATTAAAATTTGACACTTCCAACTACAATTTTTTCCCAATCCAAAAAATTGAAGTTATTTTCATCTAAATTTACTCAAATATACATCCTACAACAAAAATACTCAACAAAATCCAAAAAAATCGAAGTTGGTTTCAAATAAATTTATTAAAATTTGACACTTCCAACTAAATTTTTTTCACAATCCTAAAAATTGAAGTTATTTTCATCTAAATTTACTCAAATATAGATCCTACAATAAAAGTACTCAACAAAATCCAAAATAATCCAAGTTGATTTCAAATAAATTTATTAAAATTTGACAAAAATCGTGACAAAGTCCAAAAAATCGAAGTTAATTTCAACTGACATTACTCAAATTAAGCTTCTCTATCAAAAAAACTCAACATAGTCGAGGAAAATCGAAGTTGGTTTCAAATAAATTTATTAAAATTTGACACTTCCAACTAAAATTTTTTTTCACAATGCAATAAATTGTCGGTATTTTCATCTAAATTTACTCAAATATTCATCCTACAAACAAAAATACTCAACAAAATCCAAAAAAATCGAAGTTGGTTTCAAATAAATTTATTAAAATTTGACACTTCCAACTAAAATTTTTTTTCACAATGCAATAAATTGTCGATATTTTCATCTAAATTTACTCAAATATTCATCCTACAGACAAAAATACTCAACAAAATAAAAAAAAATCGAAGTTGGTTTCAAATAAATTTATTAAAATTTGACACTTCCAACTAAAATTTTTTTTCACAATGCAATAAATTGTCGATATTTTCATCTAAATTTACTCAAATATTCATCCTACAAACAAAAATATTCAACAAAATCCAAAAAAATCGAAGTTGGTTTCAAAAAAATTTATTAAAATTTGACACTTCCAACTAAAATTTTTTTCACAATCCTAGAAATTTAAGTTATTTTCATAAAAAATTACTCTAATATAGACCCTACAACAAAAATACTCAACAAAATCCAAAAAAATCGAAGCTGGTTTCAAATAAATTTATTAAAATTTGACACTTCCAAGTAAAATTTTTTTCACATTCCTAAAAATTGAAGTTATTTTCATCTAAATTTACTCAAATATAGATCCTACAACAAAAATACTCAACTAAGTCCAAAAAAATCGAAGTTGGTTTCAAATAAATTTATTAAAATTTGACACTTCCAACTAAATTTTTTTCATAATCCAAAAAATTGAAGTTATTTGCATCTAAATTTACTCAAATATACATCCTACAACAAAAATACTCAACTAAATGCAAAAAAATCGAAGTTGGTTTCAAATAAATTTATTAAAATTTGACACTTCCAACTAAATTTTTTTCATAGTCCAAAAAATTGAAGTTATTTGCATCTAAATTTACTCAAATATAGATCCTACAACAAAAATACTCAACTAAGTCCAAAAAAATCGAAGTTGGTTTCAAATAAATTTATTAAAATTTGACACTTCCAACTAAATTTTTTTCATAATCCAAAAAATTGAAGTTATTTTCATCTAAATTTACTCAAATATAGATCCTACAACAAAAATACTCAACTAAATCCAAAAAAATCGAAGTTGGTTTCAAATAAATTTATTAAAATTTGACACTTCCAACTAAAATTTTTTTTCACAATCCAATAAATTGTCGTTATTTTCATCTAAATTTACTCAAATATACATCCTACAACAAAAATACTCAACTAAATCCAAAAAAATCGAAGTTGCTTTCAAATAAATTTATTAAAATTTGACACTTCCAACTAAATTTTTTTCACAATCCAAAAAATTGAAGTTATTTTCATCTAAATTTACTCAAATATAGGTCCTACAACAAAAATACTCAACTAAATCCAAAAAAATCGAAGTTGGTTTCAAATAAATTTATTAAAATTTGACACTTCCAACTAAATTTTTTTCACAATCCAAAAAATTGAAGTTATTTTCATCTAAATTTACTCAAATATAGATCCTACAACAAAAATACTCAACTAAATCCAAAAAAATCGAAGGAGGTTTCAAATAAATTTATTAAAATTTGACACTTCCAACTAAAATTTTTTTCTCATTCCTTAAAATTGAAGTTATTTTCATCTAAATTTACTCAAATATAGATCCTACAACAAAAATACTCAACAAAATCTAAAAAAATCGAAGTTGGTTTCAAATAAATTTATTAAAATTTAACACTTCCAACTAACATTTTATTCACAATCCAAAAAATAGTAGTTATTTTCCACTAAATTTACTCAAATACACATCCTACAACAAAAATACTCGACAAAATAAAAAAAAATCGAAGTTGGTTTCAAATTAATTTATTAAAATTTGACACTTCCAAGTAAAATTTTTTTCACATTCCTAAAAATTGAAGTTATTTTCATCTAAATTTATTCAAATATAGACCCTACAACAAAAATACTCAACAAAATCCAAAATAATCCATGTTGATTTCAATTAAATTTATTAAAATTTGGCAAAAATCGTGACAAAATCCAAAAAATCGAAGTTAATTTTAACTGAAATTACTCAAATTAGGCTTCTCTATCAAAAAAACTCAAAATAGTCGAGAAAAATCGAAATTGGTTTCAAATAAATTTATTAAAATTTGACACTTCCAACTAAAATTTTTTTCACAATCCAAAAAATTGACTTATTTTCATCTAAATTTACTGAAATATAGATCCTAACACAACATACTCATCAAAATAAAAAAAAATCGAAGTTGGTTTCAAATAAATTTATTAAAATTTGACACTTCCAACTATAATTTTTTTTCACAATCCAAAAAAATTGTTGTTATTTTCAACTAAATTTACTCAAATATACATTCTACAACAGAAATACTCAACAAAATCCAAAAAAATTGAAGTTGGTTTCAAATAAATTTATTAAAATTTGACACTTCCAACTAAAATTTTTTTCTCAATCCTTAAAATTGAAGTTATTTTCATCTAAATTTACTCAAATATAGATCCTACAACAAAAATACTCAACAAAATCCAAAAAAATCGAAGTTGGTTTCAAATAAATTTATTAAAATTTGACACTTCCAACTACAATTTTTTCCCAATCCAAAAAATTGAAGTTATTTTCATCTAAATTTACTCAAATATACATCCTACAACAAAAATACTCAACTAAATCCAAAAAAATCGAAGTTGGTTTCAAATAAATTTATTAAAATTTGACACTTCCAACTAAATTTTTTTCACAATCCAAAAAATTGAAGTTATTTTCATCTAAATTTACTCAAATATAGATCCTACAATAAAAGTACTCAACAAAATCCAAAATAATCCAAGTTGATTTCAAATAAATTTATTAAAATTTGACAAAAATTGTGACAAAATCCAAAAAATCGAAGTTAATTTCAACTGAAATTACTCAAATTAAGCTTCTCTATCCAAAAAACTCAACATAGTCGAGGAAAATCGAAGTTGGTTTCAAATAAATTTATTAAAATTTGACACTTCCAACTAAAATTTTTTTTCACAATGCAATAAATTGTCGATTTTTTCATCTAAATTTACTCAAATATTCATCCTACAAACAAAAATATTCAACAAAATCCAAAAAAATCGAAGTTGGTTTCAAATAAATTTATTAAAATTTGACACTTCCAACTAAAATTTTTTTCACAATCCTAGAAATTTAAGTTATTTTCATAAAAAATTACTCTAATATAGACCCTACAACAAAAATACTCAACAAAATCCTAAAAAATCGAAGCTGGTTTCAAATAAATTTATTAAAATTTGACACTTACAACAAAATTTTTTTTTCACAATCCAATAAATTGTCGTTATTTTCATCTAAATTTACTCCAATATACATCCTACAACAAAAATACTCAACTAAATCCAAAAAAATCGAAGTTGGTTTCAAATAAATTTATTAAAATTTGACACTTCCAACTAAATTTTTTTCACAATCCAAAAAATTGAAGTTATTTTCATCTAAATTTACTCAAATATAGATCCTACAATAAAAGTACTCAACAAAATCTAAAATAATCCAAGTTGATTTCAAATAAATTTATTAAAATTTGACAAAAATCGTGACAAAGTCCAAAAAATCGAAGTTAATTTCAACTGACATTACTCAAATTAAGCTTCTCTATCAAAAAACTCAACATAGTCGAGGAAAATCGAAGTTGGTTTCAAATAAATTTATTAAAATTTGACACTTCCAACTAAAATTTTTTTTCACAATGCAATAAATTGTCGGTATTTTCATCTAAATTTACTCAAATATTCATCCTACAAACAAAAATACTCAACAAAATCCAAAAAAATCGAAGTTGGTTTCAAATAAATTTATTAAAATTTGACACTTCCAACTAAAATTTTTTTTCACAATGCAATAAATTGTCGATATTTTCATCTAAATTTACTCAAATATTCATCCTACAAACAAAAATATTCAACAAAATCCAAAAAAATCGAAGTTGGTTTCAAAAAAATTTATTAAAATTTGACACTTCCAACTAAAATTTTTTTCACAATCCTAGAAATTTAAGTTATTTTCATAAAAAATTACTCTAATATAGACCCTACAACAAAAATACTCAACAAAATCCAAAAAAATCGAAGCTGGTTTCAAATAAATTTATTAAAATTTGACACTTCCAACTAAATTTTTTTCACAATCCAAAAAATTGAAGTTATTTTCATCTAAATTTATTCAAATATAGATCCTACAACAAAAATACTCAACAAAATCCAAAATAATCCAAGTTGGTTTCAAATAAATTTATTAAAATTTGACAAAAATCGTGACAAAATCCAAAAAATCGAAGTTAATTTCAACTGACATTACTCAAATTAAGCTTCTCTATCAAAAAAACTCAACATAGTCGAGGAAAATCGAAGTTGGTTTCAAATAAATTTATTAAAATTTGACACTTCCAACTAAAATTTTTTTTCACAATCCAATAAATTGTCGTTATTTTCATCTAAATTTACTCGAATATACATCCTACAACAAAAATACTCAACTAAATCCAAAAAAATCGAAGTTGGTTTCAAATAAATTTATTAAAATTTGACACTTCCAACTAAAATTTTTTTTACAATCCTAAAAATTGAAGTTATTTTCAACTAAATTTACTCAAATACACATCCTACAACAAAAATACTCTACAAAATCCAAAAAAATCGAAGATGGTTTCAAATAAATTTATTAAAATTTGACACTTCCAACTAAAATTTTTTCCACTTTCCTAAAAATTGAAGTTATTTACATCTAAATTTATTCAAATATAGATCCTACAACAAAAATACTCAACAAAATCCAAAATAATCCAAGTTGATTTTAAATAAATTTATTAGAATTTGCCAAAAATCGTGACAAAATCCAAAAAATCGAAGTTAATTTCAACTGAAATTACTCAAATTATGCTTCTCTATCAAAAAAACTCAACATAGTCGAGAAAAATCGAAATTGGTTTCAAATAAATTTATTAAAATTTGACACTTCCAACTAAAATTTTTTTCACAAACCAAAAAATTGACTTATTTTCATCTAAATTTACTTAATATAGATCCTACAGCAAAATACTCAACAAAATAAAAAAAAATCGAAGTTGGTTTCAAATAAATTTATTAAAATTTGACACTTCCAACTAAATTTTTTTTTACAATCCTAAAAATTGAAGTTATTTTCATCAAAATTTACTCAAATATAGATCCTACAACAAAAATACTCAACTAAATCCAAAAAAATCGAAGTTGGTTTCAAATAAATTTATTAAAATTTGACACTTCCAACTAAAATTTTTTTTCACAATCCAATAAATTGTCGTTATTTTCATCTAAATTTACTCAAATATACATCCTACAACAGAAATACTCGACAAAATCCAAAAAAATCGAAGTTGGTTTCAAATAAATTTATGAAAATTTGACACTTCCAACTAAAATTTTTTTCACAATCCTAGAAATTTAAGTTATTTTCATAAAAAATTATTCTAATATAGACCCTACAACAAAAATACTCAACAAAATCCTAAAAAATCGAAGCTGGTTTCAAATAAATTTATTAAAATTTGACACTTACAACAAAATTTTTTTTTCACAATCCAATAAATTGTCGTTATTTTCATCTAAATTTACTCCAATATACATCCTACAACAAAAATACTCAACTAAATCCAAAAAAATCGAAGTTGGTTTCAAATAAATTTATTAAAATTTGACACTTCCAACTAAATTTTTTTCACAATCCAAAAAATTGAAGTTATTTTCATCTAAATTTACTCAAATATAGATCCTACAATAAAAGTACTCAACAAAATCCAAAATAATCCAAGTTGATTTCAAATAAATTCATTAAAATTTGACAAAAATCGTGACAAAGTCCAAAAAATCGAAGTTAATTTCAACTGACATTACTCAAATTAAGCTTCTCTATCAAAAAAACTCAACATAGTCGAGGAAAATCGAAGTTGGTTTCAAATAAATTTATTAAAATTTGACACTTCCAACTAAAATTTTTTTTCACAATGCAATAAATTGTCGGTATTTTCATCTAAATTTACTCAAATATTCATCCTACAAACAAAAATACTCAACAAAATCCAAAAAAATCGAAGCAGGTTTCAAATAAATTTATTAAAATTTGACACTTCCAACTAAAATTTTTTTTCACAATCCAATAAATTGTCGTTATTTTCATCTAAATTTACTCAAATATACAACCTACAACAAAAATACTCAACAAAATCCAAAAAAATCGAAGTTGGTTTCAAATAAATTTATTAGAATTTGGCAAAAATCGTGACAAAATCCAAAAAATCGAAGTTAATTTCAACTGAAATTACTCAAATTATGCTTCTCTATCAAAAAAACTCAACATAGTCGAGAAAAATCGAAATTGGTTTCAAATAAATTTATTAAAATTTGACACTTCCAACTAAAATTTTTTTCACAAACCAAAAAATTGACTTATTTTCATCTAAATTTACTTAATATAGATCCTACAACAAAATACTCAACAAAATAAAAAAAAATCGAAGTTGGTTTCAAATAAATTTATTAAAATTTGACACTTCCAACTATAATTTTTTTCACAATCCAAAAAAATTGTCGTTATTTTCATCTAAATTTACTCAAATATACATCCTACAACAGAAATACTCGACAAAATCCAAAAAAATCGAAGTTGGTTTCAAATAAATTTATTAAAATTTGACACTTCCAACTAAAATTTTTTTTACAATCCTAAAAATTGAAGTTATTTTCATCAAAATTTACTCAAATATAGATCCTACAACAAAAATACTCAACTAAATCCAAAAAAATCGAGGTTGGTTTCAAATAAATTTATTAAAATTTGACACTTCCAACTAAAATTTTTTTCTCATTCCTTAAAATTGAAGTTATTTTCATCTAAATTTACTCAAATATAGATCCTACAACAAAAATACTCAACAAAATCTAAAAAAATCGAAGTTGGTTTCAAATAAATTTATTAAAATTTAACACTTCCAACTAACATTTTTTTCACAATCCAAAAAATAGTAGTTATTTTCAACTAAATTTACTCAAATACACATCCTACAACAAAAATACTCGACAAAATAAAAAAAAATCGAAGTTGGTTTCAAATAAATTTATTAAAATTTGACACTTCCAAGTAAAATTTTTTTCACATTCCTAAAAATTGAAGTTATTTTCATCTAAATTTATTCAAATATAGATCCTACAACAAAAATACTCAACAAAATCCAAAATAATCCAAGTTGATTTTAAATAAATTTATTAGAATTTGCCAAAAATCGTGACAAAATCCAAAAAATCGAAGTTAATTTCAACTGAAATTACTCAAATTATGCTTCTCTATCAAAAAAACTCAACATAGTCGAGAAAAATCGAAATTGGTTTCAAATAAATTTATTAAAATTTGACACTTCCAACTAAAATTTTTTTCACAAACCAAAAAATTGACTTATTTTCATCTAAATTTACTTAATATAGATCCTACAGCAAAATACTCAACAAAATAAAAAAAAATCGAAGTTGGTTTCAAATAAATTTATTAAAATTTGACACTTCCAACTAAATTTTTTTTTACAATCCTAAAAATTGAAGTTATTTTCATCAAAATTTACTCAAATATAGATCCTACAACAAAAATACTCAACTAAATCCAAAAAAATCGAAGTTGGTTTCAAATAAATTTATTAAAATTTGACACTTCCAACTAAAATTTTTTTTCACAATCCAATAAATTGTCGTTATTTTCATCTAAATTTACTCAAATATACATCCTACAACAGAAATACTCGACAAAATCCAAAAAAATCGAAGTTGGTTTCAAATAAATTTATGAAAATTTGACACTTCCAACTAAAATTTTTTTCACAATCCTAGAAATTTAAGTTATTTTCATAAAAAATTATTCTAATATAGACCCTACAACAAAAATACTCAACAAAATCCTAAAAAATCGAAGCTGGTTTCAAATAAATTTATTAAAATTTGACACTTACAACAAAATTTTTTTTTCACAATCCAATAAATTGTCGTTATTTTCATCTAAATTTACTCCAATATACATCCTACAACAAAAATACTCAACTAAATCCAAAAAAATCGAAGTTGGTTTCAAATAAATTTATTAAAATTTGACACTTCCAACTAAATTTTTTTCACAATCCAAAAAATTGAAGTTATTTTCATCTAAATTTACTCAAATATAGATCCTACAATAAAAGTACTCAACAAAATCCAAAATAATCCAAGTTGATTTCAAATAAATTCATTAAAATTTGACAAAAATCGTGACAAAGTCCAAAAAATCGAAGTTAATTTCAACTGACATTACTCAAATTAAGCTTCTCTATCAAAAAAACTCAACATAGTCGAGGAAAATCGAAGTTGGTTTCAAATAAATTTATTAAAATTTGACACTTCCAACTAAAATTTTTTTTCACAATGCAATAAATTGTCGGTATTTTCATCTAAATTTACTCAAATATTCATCCTACAAACAAAAATACTCAACAAAATCCAAAAAAATCGAAGCAGGTTTCAAATAAATTTATTAAAATTTGACACTTCCAACTAAAATTTTTTTTCACAATCCAATAAATTGTCGTTATTTTCATCTAAATTTACTCAAATATACATCCTACAACAAAAATACTCAACAAAATCCAAAAAAATCGAAGTTGGTTTCAAATAAATTTATTAGAATTTGGCAAAAATCGTGACAAAATCCAAAAAATCGAAGTTAATTTCAACTGAAATTACTCAAATTATGCTTCTCTATCAAAAAAACTCAACATAGTCGAGAAAAATCGAAATTGGTTTCAAATAAATTTATTAAAATTTGACACTTCCAACTAAAATTTTTTTCACAAACCAAAAAATTGACTTATTTTCATCTAAATTTACTTAATATAGATCCTACAACAAAATACTCAACAAAATAAAAAAAAATCGAAGTTGGTTTCAAATAAATTTATTAAAATTTGACACTTCCAACTATAATTTTTTTCACAATCCAAAAAAATTGTCGTTATTTTCATCTAAATTTACTCAAATATACATCCTACAACAGAAATACTCGACAAAATCCAAAAAAATCGAAGTTGGTTTCAAATAAATTTATTAAAATTTGACACTTCCAACTAAAATTTTTTTTACAATCCTAAAAATTGAAGTTATTTTCATCAAAATTTACTCAAATATAGATCCTACAACAAAAATACTCAACTAAATCCAAAAAAATCGAAGTTGGTTTCAAATAAATTTATTAAAATTTGACACTTCCAACTAAAATTTTTTTCTCATTCCTTAAAATTGTAGTTATTTTCATCTAAATTTACTCAAATATAGATCCTACAACAAAAATACTCAACAAAATCTAAAAAAATCGAAGTTGGTTTCAAATAAATTTATTAAAATTTAACACTTCCAACTAACATTTTTTTCACAATCCAAAAAATAGTAGTTATTTTCAACTAAATTTACTCAAATACACATCCTACAACAAAAATACTCGACAAAATAAAAAAAAATCGAAGTTGGTTTCAAATAAATTTATTAAAATTTGACACTTCCAACTAAAATTTTTTTCTCATTCCTTAAAATTGAAGTTATTTTCATCTAAATTTACTCAAATATACATCCTACAACAAAAATACTCAACTAAATCCAAAAAAATCGAAGTTGGTTTCAAATAAATTTATTAAAATTTGACACTTCCAACTAAATTTTTTTCACAATCCAAAAAATTGAAGTTATTTTCATCTAAATTTACTCAAATATAGATCCTACAATAAAAGTACTCAACAAAATCCAAAATAATCCAAGTTAATTTCAAATAAATTTATTAAAATTTGACAAAAACCGTGACAAAATCCAAAAAATCGAAGTTAATTTCAACTGACATTACTCAAATTAAGCTTCTCTATCAAAAAAACTCAACATAGTCGAGGAAAATCGAAGTTGGTTTCAAATAAATTTATTAAAATTTGACACTTCCAACTAAAATTTTTTTTCACAATGCAATAAATTGTCGGTATTTTCATCTAAATTTACTCAAATATTCATCCTACAAACAAAAATACTCAACAAAATCCAAAAAAATCGAAGCAGGTTTCAAATAAATTTATTAAAATTTGACACTTCCAACTAAAATTTTTTTTCACAATCCAATAAATTGTCGTTATTTTCATCTAAATTTACTCAAATATACATCCTACAACAAAAATACTCAACAAAATCCAAAAAAATCGAAGTTGGTTTCAAATAAATTTATTAGAATTTGGCAAAAATCGTGACAAAATCCAAAAAATCGAAGTTAATTTCAACTGAAATTACTCAAATTATGCTTCTCTATCAAAAAAACTCAACATAGTCGAGAAAAATCGAAATTGGTTTCAAATAAATTTATTAAAATTTGACACTTCAAACTAAAATTTTTTTCACAAACCAAAAAATTGACTTATTTTCATCTAAATTTACTTAATATAGATCCTACAACAAAATACTCAACAAAATAAAAAAAAATCGAAGTTGGTTTCAAATAAATTTATTAAAATTTGACACTTCCAACTATAATTTTTTTCACAATCCAAAAAAATTGTCGTTATTTTCATCTAAATTTACTCAAATATACATCCTACAACAGAAATACTCGACAAAATCCAAAAAAATCGAAGTTGGTTTCAAATAAATTTATTAAAATTTGACACTTCCAACTAAAATTTTTTTTACAATCCTAAAAATTGAAGTTATTTTCATCAAAATTTACTCAAATATACATCCTACAACAGAAATACTCGACAAAATCCAAAAAAATCGAAGTTGGTTTCAAATAAATTTATTAAAATTTGACACTTCCAACTAAAATTTTTTTTACAATCCTAAAAATTGAAGTTATTTTCATCAAAATTTACTCAAATATAGATCCTACAACAAAAATACTCAACTAAATCCAAAAAAATCGAAGTTGGTTTCAAATAAATTTATTAAAATTTGACACTTCCAACTAAAATTTTTTTCTCATTCCTTAAAATTGTAGTTATTTTCATCTAAATTTACTCAAATATAGATCCTACAACAAAAATACTCAACAAAATCTAAAAAAATCGAAGTTGGTTTCAAATAAATTTATTAAAATTTAACACTTCCAACTAACATTTTTTTCACAATCCAAAAAATAGTAGTTATTTTCAACTAAATTTACTCAAATACACATCCTACAACAAAAATACTCGACAAAATAAAAAAAAATCGAAGTTGGTTTCAAATAAATTTATTAAAATTTGACACTTCCAACTAAAATTTTTTTCTCATTCCTTAAAATTGAAGTTATTTTCATCTAAATTTACTCAAATATACATCCTACAACAAAAATACTCAACTAAATCCAAAAAAATCGAAGTTGGTTTCAAATAAATTTATTAAAATTTGACACTTCCAACTAAATTTTTTTCACAATCCAAAAAATTGAAGTTATTTTCATCTAAATTTACTCAAATATAGATCCTACAATAAAAGTACTCAACAAAATCCAAAATAATCCAAGTTAATTTCAAATAAATTTATTAAAATTTGACAAAAACCGTGACAAAATCCAAAAAATCGAAGTTAATTTCAACTGACATTACTCAAATTAAGCTTCTCTATCAAAAAAACTCAACATAGTCGAGGAAAATCGAAGTTGGTTTCAAATAAATTTATTAAAATTTGACACTTCCAACTAAAATTTTTTTTCACAATGCAATAAATTGTCGGTATTTTCATCTAAATTTACTCAAATATTCATCCTACAAACAAAAATACTCAACAAAATCCAAAAAAATCGAAGCAGGTTTCAAATAAATTTATTAAAATTTGACACTTCCAACTAAAATTTTTTTTCACAATCCAATAAATTGTCGTTATTTTCATCTAAATTTACTCAAATATACATCCTACAACAAAAATACTCAACAAAATCCAAAAAAATCGAAGTTGGTTTCAAATAAATTTATTAGAATTTGGCAAAAATCGTGACAAAATCCAAAAAATCGAAGTTAATTTCAACTGAAATTACTCAAATTATGCTTCTCTATCAAAAAAACTCAACATAGTCGAGAAAAATCGAAATTGGTTTCAAATAAATTTATTAAAATTTGACACTTCAAACTAAAATTTTTTTCACAAACCAAAAAATTGACTTACTTTCATCTAAATTTACTTAATATAGATCCTACAACAAAATACTCAACAAAATAAAAAAAAATCGAAGTTGGTTTCAAATAAATTTATTAAAATTTGACACTTCCAACTATAATTTTTTTCACAATCCAAAAAAATTGTCGTTATTTTCATCTAAATTTACTCAAATATACATCCTACAACAGAAATACTCGACAAAATCCAAAAAAATCGAAGTTGGTTTCAAATAAATTTATTAAAATTTGACACTTCCAACTAAAATTTTTTTTACAATCCTAAAAATTGAAGTTATTTTCATCAAAATTTACTCAAATATAGATCCTACAACAAAAATACTCAACTAAATCCAAAAAAATCGAAGTTGGTTTCAAATAAATTTATTAAAATTTGACACTTCCAACTAAAATTTTTTTCTCATTCCTTAAAATTGTAGTTATTTTCATCTAAATTTACTCAAATATAGATCCTACAACAAAAATACTCAACAAAATCTAAAAAAATCGAAGTTGGTTTCAAATAAATTTATTAAAATTTAACACTTCCAACTAACATTTTTTTCACAATCCAAAAAATAGTAGTTATTTTCAACTAAATTTACTCAAATACACATCCTACAACAAAAATACTCGACAAAATAAAAAAAAATCGAAGTTGGTTTCAAATAAATTTATTAAAATTTGACACTTCCAACTAAAATTTTTTTCTCATTCCTTAAAATTGAAGTTATTTTCATCTAAATTTACTCAAATATACATCCTACAACAAAAATACTCAACTAAATCCAAAAAAATCGAAGTTGGTTTCAAATAAATTTATTAAAATTTGACACTTCCAACTAAATTTTTTTCACAATCCAAAAAATTGAAGTTATTTTCATCTAAATTTACTCAAATATAGATCCTACAATAAAAGTACTCAACAAAATCCAAAATAATCCAAGTTAATTTCAAATAAATTTATTAAAATTTGACAAAAACCGTGACAAAATCCAAAAAATCGAAGTTAATTTCAACTGACATTACTCAAATTAAGCTTCTCTATCAAAAAAACTCAACATAGTCGAGGAAAATCGAAGTTGGTTTCAAATAAATTTATTAAAATTTGACACTTCCAACTAAAATTTTTTTTCACAATGCAATAAATTGTCGGTATTTTCATCTAAATTTACTCAAATATTCATCCTACAAACAAAAATACTCAACAAAATCCAAAAAAATCGAAGCAGGTTTCAAATAAATTTATTAAAATTTGACACTTCCAACTAAAATTTTTTTTCACAATCCAATAAATTGTCGTTATTTTCATCTAAATTTACTCAAATATACATCCTACAACAAAAATACTCAACAAAATCCAAAAAAATCGAAGTTGGTTTCAAATAAATTTATTAGAATTTGGCAAAAATCGTGACAAAATCCAAAAAATCGAAGTTAATTTCAACTGAAATTACTCAAATTATGCTTCTCTATCAAAAAAACTCAACATAGTCGAGAAAAATCGAAATTGGTTTCAAATAAATTTATTAAAATTTGACACTTCAAACTAAAATTTTTTTCACAAACCAAAAAATTGACTTATTTTCATCTAAATTTACTTAATATAGATCCTACAACAAAATACTCAACAAAATAAAAAAAAATCGAAGTTGGTTTCAAATAAATTTATTAAAATTTGACACTTCCAACTATAATTTTTTTCACAATCCAAAAAAATTGTCGTTATTTTCATCTAAATTTACTCAAATATACATCCTACAACAGAAATACTCGACAAAATCCAAAAAAATCGAAGTTGGTTTCAAATAAATTTATTAAAATTTGACACTTCCAACTAAAATTTTTTTTACAATCCTAAAAATTGAAGTTATTTTCATCAAAATTTACTCAAATATAGATCCTACAACAAAAATACTCAACTAAATCCAAAAAAATCGAAGTTGGTTTCAAATAAATTTATTAAAATTTGACACTTCCAACTAAAATTTTTTTCTCATTCCTTAAAATTGAAGTTATTTTCATCTAAATTTACTCAAATATAGATCCTACAACAAAAATACTCAACAAAATCTAAAAAAATCGAAGTTGGTTTCAAATAAATTTATTAAAATTTAACACTTCCAACTAACATTTTTTTCACAATCCAAAAAATAGTAGTTATTTTCAACTAAATTTACTCAAATACACATCCTACAACAAAAATACTCGACAAAATAAAAAAAAATCGAAGTTGGTTTCAAATAAATTTATTAAAATTTGACACTTCCAAGTAAAATTTTTTTCACATTCCTAAAAATTGAAGTTATTTTCATCTAAATTTATTCAAATATAGACCCTACAACAAAAATACTCAACAAAATCCAACAAAATCGAAGCTGGTTTCAAATAAATTTATTAAAATTTGACACTTCCAACTAAAATTTTTTTTCACAATCCAATAAATTGTCGTTATTTTCATCTAAAATTACTCAAATATACATCCTACAACAAAAATACTCAACTAAATCCAAAAATATCGAAGTTGGTTTCAAATAAATTTATTAAAATTTGACACTTCCAACTAAATTTTTTTCACAATCCAAAAAATTGAAGTTATTTTCATCTAAATTTATTCAAATATAGATCCTACAACAAAAATACTCAACAAAATCCAAAATAATCCAAGTTGGTTTCAAATAAATTTATTAAAATTTGACAAAAATCGTGACAAAATCCAAAAAATCGAAGTTAATTTCAACTGACATTACTCAAATTAAGCTTCTCTATCAAAAAAACTCAACATAGTCGAGGAAAATCGAAGTTGGTTTCAAATAAATTTATTAAAATTTGACACTTCCAACTAAAATTTTTTTTCACAATCCAATAAATTGTCGTTATTTTCATCTAAATTTACTCGAATATACATCCTACAACAAAAATACTCAACTAAATCCAAAAAAATCGAAGTTGGTTTCAAATAAATTTATTAAAATTTGACACTTCCAACTAAAATTTTTTTTCACAATCCAATAAATTGTCGTTATTTTCATCTAAATTTACTCAAATATACATCCTACAACAGAAATACTCGACAAAATCCAAAAAAATCGAAGTTGGTTTCAAATAAATTTATTAAAATTTGACACTTCAACTAAAATTTTTTTTACAATCCTAAAAATTGAAGTTATTTTCAACTAAATTTACTCAAATACACATCCTACAACAAAAATACTCGACAAAATAAAAAAAAATCGAAGTTGGTTTCAAATAAATTTATTAAAATTTGACACTTCCAAGTAAAATTTTTTTCACATTCCTAAAAATTGAAGTTATTTTCATCTAAATTTACTCAAATATAGATCCTACAACAAAAATACTCAACTAAATCCAAAAAAATCGAAGTTGGTTTCAAATAAATTTATTTAAATTTGACACTTCCAACTAAATTTTTTTCACAATCCAAAAAATTGAAGTTATTTTCATCTAAATTTACTCAAATATAGATCCTACAACAAAAATACTCAACTAAATCCAAAAAAATCGAAGTTGGTTTCAAATAAATTTATGAAAATTTGACACTTCCAACTAAAATTTTTTTCCCAATCCTAGAAATTTAAGTTATTTTCATAAAAAATTACTCTAATATAGACCCTACAACAAAAATACTCAACAAAATCCTAAAAAATCGAAGCTGGTTTCAAATAAATTTATTAAAATTTGACACTTACAACAAAATTTTTTTTTCACAATCCAATAAATTGTCGTTATTTTCATCTAAATTTACTCCAATATACATCCTACAACAAAAATACTCAACTAAATCCAAAAAAATCGAAGTTGGTTTCAAATAAATTTATTAAAATTTGACACTTCCAACTAAATTTTTTTCACAATCCAAAAAATTGAAGTTATTTTCATCTAAATTTACTCAAATATAGATCCTACAATAAAAGTACTCAACAAAATCTAAAATAATCCAAGTTGATTTCAAATAAATTTATTAAAATTTGACAAAAATCGTGACAAAGTCCAAAAAATCGAAGTTAATTTCAACTGACATTACTCAAATTAAGCTTCTCTATCAAAAAAACTCAACATAGTCGAGGAAAATCGAAGTTGGTTTCAAATAAATTTATTAAAATTTGACACTTCCAACTAAAATTTTTTTTCACAATGCAATAAATTGTCGGTATTTTCATCTAAATTTACTCAAATATTCATCCTACAAACAAAAATACTCAACAAAATCCAAAAAAATCGAAGTTGGTTTCAAATAAATTTATTAAAATTTGACACTTCCAACTAAAATTTTTTTTCACAATGCAATAAATTGTCGATATTTTCATCTAAATTTACTCAAATATTCATCCTACAGACAAAAATACTCAACAAAATAAAAAAAAATCGAAGTTGGTTTCAAATAAATTTATTAAAATTTGACACTTCCAACTAAAATTTTTTTTCACAATGCAATAAATTGTCGATATTTTCATCTAAATTTACTCAAATATTCATCCTACAAACAAAAATATTCAACAAAATCCAAAAAAATCGAAGTTGGTTTCAAAAAAATTTATTAAAATTTGACACTTCCAACTAAAATTTTTTTCACAATCCTAGAAATTTAAGTTATTTTCATAAAAAATTACTCTAATATAGACCCTACAACAAAAATACTCAACAAAATCCAAAAAAATCGAAGCTGGTTTCAAATAAATTTATTAAAATTTGACACTTCCAACTAAATTTTTTTCACAATCCAAAAAATTGAAGTTATTTTCATCTAAATTTATTCAAATATAGATCCTACAACAAAAATACTCAACAAAATCCAAAATAATCCAAGTTGGTTTCAAATAAATTTATTAAAATTTGACAAAAATCGTGACAAAATCCAAAAAATCGAAGTTAATTTCAACTGACATTACTCAAATTAAGCTTCTCTATCAAAAAAACTCAACATAGTCGAGGAAAATCGAAGTTGGTTTCAAATAAATTTATTAAAATTTGACACTTCCAACTAAAATTTTTTTTCACAATCCAATAAATTGTCGTTATTTTCATCTAAATTTACTCGAATATACATCCTACAACAAAAATACTCAACTAAATCCAAAAAAATCGAAGTTGGTTTCAAATAAATTTATTAAAATTTGACACTTCCAACTAAAATTTTTTTTCACAATCCAATAAATTGTCGTTATTTTCATCTAAATTTACTCAAATATACATCCTACAACAGAAATACTCGACAAAATCCAAAAAAATCGAAGTTGGTTTCAAATAAATTTATTAAAATTTGACACTTCAACTAAAATTTTTTTTACAATCCTAAAAATTGAAGTTATTTTCAACTAAATTTACTCAAATACACATCCTACAACAAAAATACTCGACAAAATAAAAAAAAATCGAAGTTGGTTTCAAATAAATTTATTAAAATTTGACACTTCCAAGTAAAATTTTTTTCACATTCCTAAAAATTGAAGTTATTTTCATCTAAATTTACTCAAATATAGATCCTACAACAAAAATACTCAACTAAATCCAAAAAAATCGAAGTTGGTTTCAAATAAATTTATTTAAATTTGACACTTCCAACTAAATTTTTTTCACAATCCAAAAAATTGAAGTTATTTTCATCTAAATTTACTCAAATATAGATCCTACAACAAAAATACTCAACTAAATCCAAAAAAATCGAAGTTGGTTTCAAATAAATTTATGAAAATTTGACACTTCCAACTAAAATTTTTTTCCCAATCCTAGAAATTTAAGTTATTTTCATAAAAAATTACTCTAATATAGACCCTACAACAAAAATACTCAACAAAATCCTAAAAAATCGAAGCTGGATTCAAATAAATTTATTAAAATTTGACACTTACAACAAAATTTTTTTTTCACAATCCAATAAATTGTCGTTATTTTCATCTAAATTTACTCCAATATACATCCTACAACAAAAATACTCAACTAAATCCAAAAAAATCGAAGTTGGTTTCAAATAAATTTATTAAAATTTGACACTTCCAACTAAATTTTTTTCACAATCCAAAAAATTGAAGTTATTTTCATCTAAATTTACTCAAATATAGATCCTACAATAAAAGTACTCAACAAAATCTAAAATAATCCAAGTTGATTTCAAATAAATTTATTAAAATTTGACAAAAATCGTGACAAAGTCCAAAAAATCGAAGTTAATTTCAACTGACATTACTCAAATTAAGCTTCTCTATCAAAAAAACTCAACATAGTCGAGGAAAATCGAAGTTGGTTTCAAATAAATTTATTAAAATTTGACACTTCCAACTAAAATTTTTTTTCACAATGCAATAAATTGTCGGTATTTTCATCTAAATTTACTCAAATATTCATCCTACAAACAAAAATACTCAACAAAATCCAAAAAAATCGAAGTTGGTTTCAAATAAATTTATTAAAATTTGACACTTCCAACTAAAATTTTTTTTCACAATGCAATAAATTGTCGATATTTTCATCTAAATTTACTCAAATATTCATCCTACAGACAAAAATACTCAACAAAATAAAAAAAAATCGAAGTTGGTTTCAAATAAATTTATTAAAATTTGACACTTCCAACTAAAATTTTTTTTCACAATGCAATAAATTGTCGATATTTTCATCTAAATTTACTCAAATATTCATCCTACAAACAAAAATATTCAACAAAATCCAAAAAAATCGAAGTTGGTTTCAAAAAAATTTATTAAAATTTGACACTTCCAACTAAAATTTTTTTCACAATCCTAGAAATTTAAGTTATTTTCATAAAAAATTACTCTAATATAGACCCTACAACAAAAATACTCAACAAAATCCAAAAAAATCGAAGCTGGTTTCAAATAAATTTATTAAAATTTGACACTTCCAACTAAATTTTTTTCACAATCCAAAAAATTGAAGTTATTTTCATCTAAATTTACTCAAATATAGATCCTACAACAAAAATACTCAACAAAATCCAAAAAAATCGAAGTTGGTTTCAAATAAATTTATTAAAATATGACACTTCCAACTAAAATTTTTTTTCACAATCCAAAAAATTGTCGTTATTTTCATCTAAATTTAATCAAATATACATCCAACAACAAAAATACTCGACAAAATCCAAAAAAATCGAAGTTGGTTTCAAATAAATTTATTAAAATTTGACACTTCCAACTAAAATTTTTTTTCACAATCCAAAAAATTGTCGTTATTTTCATCTAAATTTACTCAAATATACATCCTACAAAAAAATACTCGACAAAATCCAAAAAAATCGATGTTGGTTTCAAATAAATTTATTAAAATTTGACACTTCCAACTACAATTTTTTCCCAATCCAAAAAATTGAAGTTATTTTCATCTAAATTTACTCAAATATACATCCTACAACAAAAATACTCAACAAAATCCAAAAAAATCGAAGTTGGTTTCAAATAAATTTATTAAAATTTGACACTTCCAACTAAATTTTTTTCACAATCCTAAAAATTGAAGTTATTTTCATCTAAATTTACTCAAATATAGATCCTACAATAAAAGTACTCAACAAAATCCAAAATAATCCAAGTTGATTTCAAATAAATTTATTAAAATTTGACAAAAATCGTGACAAAGTCCAAAAAATCGAAGTTAATTTCAACTGACATTACTCAAATTAAGCTTCTCTATAAAAAAAACTCAACATAGTCGAGGAAAATCGAAGTTGGTTTCAAATAAATTTATTAAAATTTGACACTTCCAACTAAAATTTTTTTTCACAATGCAATAAATTGTCGGTATTTTCATCTAAATTTACTCAAATATTCATCCTACAAACAAAAATACTCAACAAAATCCAAAAAAATCGAAGTTGGTTTCAAATAAATTTATTAAAATTTGACACTTCCAACTAAAATTTTTTTTCACAATGCAATAAATTGTCGATATTTTCATCTAAATTTACTCAAATATTCATCCTACAGACAAAAATACTCAACAAAATAAAAAAAAATCGAAGTTGGTTTCAAATAAATTTATTAAAATTTGACACTTCCAACTAAAATTTTTTTTCACAATGCAATAAATTGTCGATATTTTCATCTAAATTTACTCAAATATTCATCCTACAAACAAAAATATTCAACAAAATCCAAAAAAATCGAAGTTGGTTTCAAAAAAATTTATTAAAATTTGACACTTCCAACTAAAATTTTTTTCACAATCCTAGAAATTTAAGTTATTTTCATAAAAAATTACTCTAATATAGACCCTACAACAAAAATACTCAACAAAATCCAAAAAAATCGAAGCTGGTTTCAAATAAATTTATTAAAATTTGACACTTCCAAGTAAAATTTTTTTCACATTCCTAAAAATTGAAGTTATTTTCATCTAAATTTACTCAAATATAGATCCTACAACAAAAATACTCAACTAAATCCAAAAAAATCGAAGTTGGTTTCAAATAAATTTATTTAAATTTGACACTTCCAACTAAATTTTTTTCACAATCCAAAAAATTGAAGTTATTTTCATCTAAATTTACTCAAATATAGATCCTACAACAAAAATACTCAACTAAATCCAAAAAAATCGAAGTTGGTTTCAAATAAATTTATGAAAATTTGACACTTCCAACTAAAATTTTTTTCACAATCCTAAAAATTGAAGTTATTTTCATCAAAAATTACTCTAATATAGACCCTACAACAAAAATACTCAACAAAATCCAAAAAAATCGAAGCTGGTTTCAAATAAATTTATTAAAATTTGACACTTCCAACTAAAATTTTTGTTCACAATCCAATAAATTGTCGTTATTTTCATCTAAATTTACTCAAATATACATCCTACAACAAAAATACTCAACAAAATCCAAAAAAATCGAAGTTGGTTTCAAATAAATTTATTAAAATTTGACACTTCCAACTACAATTTTTTCCCAATCCAAAAAATTGAAGTTATTTTCATCTAAATTTACTCAAATATACATCCTACAACAAAAATACTCAACTAAATCCAAAAAAATCGAAGTTGGTTTCAAATAAATTTATTAAAATTTGACACTTCCAACTAAATTTTTTTCACAATCCAAAAAATTGAAGTTATTTTCATCTAAATTTACTCAAATATAGATCCTACAATAAAAGTACTCAACAAAATCCAAAATAATCCAAGTTGATTTCAAATAAATTTATTAAAATTTGACAAAAATTGTGACAAAATCCAAAAAATCGAAGTTAATTTCAACTGAAATTACTCAAATTAAGCTTCTCTATCCAAAAAACTCAACATAGTCGAGGAAAATCGAAGTTGGTTTCAAATAAATTTATTAAAATTTGACACTTCCAACTAAAATTTTTTTTCACAATGCAATAAATTGTCGATTTTTTCATCTAAATTTACTCAAATATTCATCCTACAAACAAAAATATTCAACAAAATCCAAAAAAATCGAAGTTGGTTTCAAATAAATTTATTAAAATTTGACACTTCCAACTAAAATTTTTTTCACAATCCTAGAAATTTAAGTTATTTTCATAAAAAATTACTCTAATATAGACCCTAAAACAAAAATACTCAACAAAATCCAAAAAAATCGAAGCTGGTTTCAAATAAATTTATTAAAATTTGACACTTCCAACTAAAATTTTTTTTCACAATCCAATAAATTGTCGTTATTTTCATCTAAATTTACTCAAATATACATCCTACAACAAAAATACTCAAATAAAACCAAAAAAATCTAAGTTGGTTTCAAATAAATTTATTAAAATTTGACACTTCCAAGTAAAATTTTTTTCACATTCCTAAAAATTGAAGTTATTTTCATCTAAATTTATTCAAATATAGACCCTACAACAAAAATACTCAACAAAATCCAAAAAAATCGAAGCTGGTTTCAAATAAATTTATTAAAATTTGACACTTCCAACTAAAATTTTTTTCTCATTCCTTAAAATTGTAGTTATTTTCCACTAAATTTACTCAAATATACATCCTACAACAGAAATACTCGACAAAATCCAAAAAAATCGAAGTTGGTTTCAAATAAATTTATTAAAATTTGACACTTCCAACTAAATTTTTTTTCACAATCCTAATAATTGAAGTTATTTTCATCAAAATTTACTCTAATATAGACCCTACAACAAAAATACGCTACAAAATCCAAAAAATCGAAGTTGGTTTCAAATAAATTTATTAAAATTTGACACTTCCAACTAAAATATGTTTTCACAATCCAATAAATTGTCGTTATTTTCATTTAAATTTACTCAAATATACATCCTACAACACAAATACTCAACAAAATCCAAAAAAATCGAAGTTGGTTTCAAATAAATTTATTAAAATTTGAAACTTCCAACTAAAAATTTTTCTCAATCCTTAAAATTGAAGTTATTTTCATCTAAATTTACTCAAATATAGATCCTACAACAAAAATACTCAACAAAATCCAAAAAAATCGAAGTTGGTTTCAAATAAATTTATTAAAATTTGACACTTCCAACTAAATTTTTTTTCACAATCCTAAAAATTGAAGTTATTTTCATCTAAATTTACTCAAATATACATCCAACAACAAAAATACTCGACAAAATCCAAAAAAATCGAAGTTGGTTTCAAATAAATATATTAAAATTTGACACTTCCAACTAAAATTTTTTTTCACAATCCAAAAAATTGTCGTTATTTTCATCTAAATTTACTCAAATATACATCCTACAAAAAAATATTCGACAAAATCCAAAAAAATCGATGTTGGTTTCAAATAAATTAATTAAAATTTGACACTTCCAACTACAATTTTTTCCCAATCCAAAAAATTGAAGTTATTTTCATCTAAATATACTCCAATATACATCCTACAACAAAAATACTCAACTAAATCCAAAAAAATCGCAGTTGGTTTCAAATAAATTTATTAAAATTTGACACTTCCAACTAAATTTTTTTCACAATCCAAAAAAACGAAGTTATTTTCATCTAAATTTACTCAAATATACATCCTACGACAAAAATACTCAACTAAATCCAAAAAAATCGAAGCTGGTTTCAAATAAATTTATTAAAATTTGACACTTCCAACAAAAAATTTTTTTCACAATCCAATAAATTGTCGTTATTTTCATCTAAATTTACTCAAATATACATCCTACAACAAAAATACTCAACTAAATCCAAAAATATCGAAGTTGGTTTCAAATAAATTTATTAAAATTTGACACTTCCAACTAAATTTTTTTCACAATCCAAAAAATTGAAGTTATTTTCATCTAAATTTACTCAAATATAGATCCTACAACAAAAATACTCAACAAAATCCAAAATAATCCAAGTTGATTTCAAATAAATTTATTAAAATTTGACAAAAATCGTGACAAAATCCAAAAAATCGAAGTTAATTTCAACTGAAATTACTCAAATTCACCTTCTCTATAAAAAAAACTCAACATAATCGAGGAAAATCGAAGTTGGTTTCAAATAAATTTATTAAAATTTGACACTTCCAACTAAAATTTTTTTCACAATCCAAAAAATTGAAGTTATTTTCATCTAAATTTACTCAAATATAGGTCCTACAACAAAAATATTCAACTAAATCCAAAATAATCGAAGTTGGTTTCAAATAAATTTATTAAAATTTGACACTTCCAACTAAATTTTTTTCACAATCCAAAAAATTGAAGTTATTTTCATCTAAATTTACTCAAATATAGATCCTACAACAAAAATACTCAACTAAATCCAAAAAAATCGAAGTTGGTTTCAAATAAATTTATTAAAATTTGACACTTCCAACTAAAAATTTTTTCTCAATCCTTAAAATTGAAGTTATTTTCATCTAAATTTACTCAAATATAGATCCTACAACAAAAATACTCAACAAAATCCAAAAAAATCGAAGTTGGTTTCAAATAAATTTATTAAAATTTGACACTTCCAACTAAAATTTTTTTTCCCAATCCAAAAAATTGAAGTTATTTTCATCTAAATTTACTCAAATATACATCCTACAAAAAAATACTCGACAAAATCCAAAAAAATCGATGTTGGTTTCAAATAAATTTATTAAAATTTGACACTTCCAAGTAAAATTTTTTTCACATTCCTAAAAATTGAAGTTATTTTCATCTAAATTTATTCAAATATAGACCCTACAACAAAAATACTCAACAAAATCCAAAATAATCCAAGTTGATTTCAAATAAATTTATTAAAATTTGACAAAAATCGTGACAAAATCCAAAAAATCGAAGTTAATTTCAACTGACATTACTCAAATTAAGCTTCTCTATCAAAAAAACTCAACATAGTCGAGGAAAATCGAAGTTGGTTTCAAATAAATTTATTAAAATTTGACACTTCCAACTAAAATTTTTTTTCACAATGCAATAAATTGTCGATATTTTCATCTAAATTTACTCAAATATTCATCCTACAGACAAAAATACTCAACAAAATCCAAAAAAATCGAAGTTGGTTTCAAATAAATTTATTAAAATTTGACACTTCCAACTAAATTTTTTTCACAATCCAAAAAATTGAAGTTATTTTCATCTAAATTTACTCAAATATAGATCCTACAATAAAAGTACTCAACAAAATCCAAAATAATCCAAGTTGATTTCAAATAAATTCATTAAAATTTGACAAAAATCGTGACAAAGTCCAAAAAATCGAAGTTAATTTCAACTGACATTACTCAAATTAAGCTTCTCTATCAAAAAAACTCAACATAGTCGAGGAAAATCGAAGTTGGTTTCAAATAAATTTATTAAAATTTGACACTTCCAACTAAAATTTTTTTTCACAATGCAATAAATTGTCGGTATTTTCATCTAAATTTACTCAAATATTCATCCTACAAACAAAAATACTCAACAAAATCCAAAAAAATCGAAGCAGGTTTCAAATAAATTTATTAAAATTTGACACTTCCAACTAAAATTTTTTTTCACAATCCAATAAATTGTCGTTATTTTCATCTAAATTTACTCAAATATACATCCTACAACAAAAATACTCAACAAAATCCAAAAAAATCGAAGTTGGTTTCAAATAAATTTATTAGAATTTGGCAAAAATCGTGACAAAATCCAAAAAATCGAAGTTAATTTCAACTGAAATTACTCAAATTATGCTTCTCTATCAAAAAAACTCAACATAGTCGAGAAAAATCGAAATTGGTTTCAAATAAATTTATTAAAATTTGACACTTCCAACTAAAATTTTTTTCACAAACCAAAAAATTGACTTATTTTCATCTAAATTTACTTAATATAGATCCTACAACAAAATACTCAACAAAATAAAAAAAAATCGAAGTTGGTTTCAAATAAATTTATTAAAATTTGACACTTCCAACTATAATTTTTTTCACAATCCAAAAAAATTGTCGTTATTTTCATCTAAATTTACTCAAATATACATCCTACAACAGAAATACTCGACAAAATCCAAAAAAATCGAAGTTGGTTTCAAATAAATTTATTAAAATTTGACACTTCCAACTAAAATTTTTTTTACAATCCTAAAAATTGAAGTTATTTTCATCAAAATTTACTCAAATATAGATCCTACAACAAAAATACTCAACTAAATCCAAAAAAATCGAAGTTGGTTTCAAATAAATTTATTAAAATTTGACACTTCCAACTAAAATTTTTTTCTCATTCCTTAAAATTGTAGTTATTTTCATCTAAATTTACTCAAATATAGATCCTACAACAAAAATACTCAACAAAATCTAAAAAAATCGAAGTTGGTTTCAAATAAATTTATTAAAATTTAACACTTCCAACTAACATTTTTTTCACAATCCAAAAAATAGTAGTTATTTTCAACTAAATTTACTCAAATACACATCCTACAACAAAAATACTCGACAAAATAAAAAAAAATCGAAGTTGGTTTCAAATAAATTTATTAAAATTTGACACTTCCAACTAAAATTTTTTTCTCATTCCTTAAAATTGAAGTTATTTTCATCTAAATTTACTCAAATATACATCCTACAACAAAAATACTCAACTAAATCCAAAAAAATCGAAGTTGGTTTCAAATAAATTTATTAAAATTTGACACTTCCAACTAAATTTTTTTCACAATCCAAAAAATTGAAGTTATTTTCATCTAAATTTACTCAAATATAGATCCTACAATAAAAGTACTCAACAAAATCCAAAATAATCCAAGTTAATTTCAAATAAATTTATTAAAATTTGACAAAAACCGTGACAAAATCCAAAAAATCGAAGTTAATTTCAACTGACATTACTCAAATTAAGCTTCTCTATCAAAAAAACTCAACATAGTCGAGGAAAATCGAAGTTGGTTTCAAATAAATTTATTAAAATTTGACACTTCCAACTAAAATTTTTTTTCACAATGCAATAAATTGTCGGTATTTTCATCTAAATTTACTCAAATATTCATCCTACAAACAAAAATACTCAACAAAATCCAAAAAAATCGAAGCAGGTTTCAAATAAATTTATTAAAATTTGACACTTCCAACTAAAATTTTTTTTCACAATCCAATAAATTGTCGTTATTTTCATCTAAATTTACTCAAATATACATCCTACAACAAAAATACTCAACAAAATCCAAAAAAATCGAAGTTGGTTTCAAATAAATTTATTAGAATTTGGCAAAAATCGTGACAAAATCCAAAAAATCGAAGTTAATTTCAACTGAAATTACTCAAATTATGCTTCTCTATCAAAAAAACTCAACATAGTCGAGAAAAATCGAAATTGGTTTCAAATAAATTTATTAAAATTTGACACTTCAAACTAAAATTTTTTTCACAAACCAAAAAATTGACTTATTTTCATCTAAATTTACTTAATATAGATCCTACAACAAAATACTCAACAAAATAAAAAAAAATCGAAGTTGGTTTCAAATAAATTTATTAAAATTTGACACTTCCAACTATAATTTTTTTCACAATCCAAAAAAATTGTCGTTATTTTCATCTAAATTTACTCAAATATACATCCTACAACAGAAATACTCGACAAAATCCAAAAAAATCGAAGTTGGTTTCAAATAAATTTATTAAAATTTGACACTTCCAACTAAAATTTTTTTTACAATCCTAAAAATTGAAGTTATTTTCATCAAAATTTACTCAAATATAGATCCTACAACAAAAATACTCAACTAAATCCAAAAAAATCGAAGTTGGTTTCAAATAAATTTATTAAAATTTGACACTTCCAACTAAAATTTTTTTCTCATTCCTTAAAATTGAAGTTATTTTCATCTAAATTTACTCAAATATAGATCCTACAACAAAAATACTCAACAAAATCTAAAAAAATCGAAGTTGGTTTCAAATAAATTTATTAAAATTTAACACTTCCAACTAACATTTTTTTCACAATCCAAAAAATAGTAGTTATTTTCAACTAAATTTACTCAAATACACATCCTACAACAAAAATACTCGACAAAATAAAAAAAAATCGAAGTTGGTTTCAAATAAATTTATTAAAATTTGACACTTCCAAGTAAAATTTTTTTCACATTCCTAAAAATTGAAGTTATTTTCATCTAAATTTATTCAAATATAGACCCTACAACAAAAATACTCAACAAAATCCAACAAAATCGAAGCTGGTTTCAAATAAATTTATTAAAATTTGACACTTCCAACTAAAATTTTTTTTCACAATCCAATAAATTGTCGTTATTTTCATCTAAAATTACTCAAATATACATCCTACAACAAAAATACTCAACTAAATCCAAAAATATCGAAGTTGGTTTCAAATAAATTTATTAAAATTTGACACTTCCAACTAAATTTTTTTCACAATCCAAAAAATTGAAGTTATTTTCATCTAAATTTATTCAAATATAGATCCTACAACAAAAATACTCAACAAAATCCAAAATAATCCAAGTTGGTTTCAAATAAATTTATTAAAATTTGACAAAAATCGTGACAAAATCCAAAAAATCGAAGTTAATTTCAACTGACATTACTCAAATTAAGCTTCTCTATCAAAAAAACTCAACATAGTCGAGGAAAATCGAAGTTGGTTTCAAATAAATTTATTAAAATTTGACACTTCCAACTAAAATTTTTTTTCACAATCCAATAAATTGTCGTTATTTTCATCTAAATTTACTCGAATATACATCCTACAACAAAAATACTCAACTAAATCCAAAAAAATCGAAGTTGGTTTCAAATAAATTTATTAAAATTTGACACTTCCAACTAAAATTTTTTTTCACAATCCAATAAATTGTCGTTATTTTCATCTAAATTTACTCAAATATACATCCTACAACAGAAATACTCGACAAAATCCAAAAAAATCGAAGTTGGTTTCAAATAAATTTATTAAAATTTGACACTTCAACTAAAATTTTTTTTACAATCCTAAAAATTGAAGTTATTTTCAACTAAATTTACTCAAATACACATCCTACAACAAAAATACTCGACAAAATAAAAAAAAATCGAAGTTGGTTTCAAATAAATTTATTAAAATTTGACACTTCCAAGTAAAATTTTTTTCACATTCCTAAAAATTGAAGTTATTTTCATCTAAATTTACTCAAATATAGATCCTACAACAAAAATACTCAACTAAATCCAAAAAAATCGAAGTTGGTTTCAAATAAATTTATTTAAATTTGACACTTCCAACTAAATTTTTTTCACAATCCAAAAAATTGAAGTTATTTTCATCTAAATTTACTCAAATATAGATCCTACAACAAAAATACTCAACTAAATCCAAAAAAATCGAAGTTGGTTTCAAATAAATTTATGAAAATTTGACACTTCCAACTAAAATTTTTTTCCCAATCCTAGAAATTTAAGTTATTTTCATAAAAAATTACTCTAATATAGACCCTACAACAAAAATACTCAACAAAATCCTAAAAAATCGAAGCTGGTTTCAAATAAATTTATTAAAATTTGACACTTACAACAAAATTTTTTTTTCACAATCCAATAAATTGTCGTTATTTTCATCTAAATTTACTCCAATATACATCCTACAACAAAAATACTCAACTAAATCCAAAAAAATCGAAGTTGGTTTCAAATAAATTTATTAAAATTTGACACTTCCAACTAAATTTTTTTCACAATCCAAAAAATTGAAGTTATTTTCATCTAAATTTACTCAAATATAGATCCTACAATAAAAGTACTCAACAAAATCTAAAATAATCCAAGTTGATTTCAAATAAATTTATTAAAATTTGACAAAAATCGTGACAAAGTCCAAAAAATCGAAGTTAATTTCAACTGACATTACTCAAATTAAGCTTCTCTATCAAAAAAACTCAACATAGTCGAGGAAAATCGAAGTTGGTTTCAAATAAATTTATTAAAATTTGACACTTCCAACTAAAATTTTTTTTCACAATGCAATAAATTGTCGGTATTTTCATCTAAATTTACTCAAATATTCATCCTACAAACAAAAATACTCAACAAAATCCAAAAAAATCGAAGTTGGTTTCAAATAAATTTATTAAAATTTGACACTTCCAACTAAAATTTTTTTTCACAATGCAATAAATTGTCGATATTTTCATCTAAATTTACTCAAATATTCATCCTACAGACAAAAATACTCAACAAAATAAAAAAAAATCGAAGTTGGTTTCAAATAAATTTATTAAAATTTGACACTTCCAACTAAAATTTTTTTTCACAATGCAATAAATTGTCGATATTTTCATCTAAATTTACTCAAATATTCATCCTACAAACAAAAATATTCAACAAAATCCAAAAAAATCGAAGTTGGTTTCAAAAAAATTTATTAAAATTTGACACTTCCAACTAAAATTTTTTTCACAATCCTAGAAATTTAAGTTATTTTCATAAAAAATTACTCTAATATAGACCCTACAACAAAAATACTCAACAAAATCCAAAAAAATCGAAGCTGGTTTCAAATAAATTTATTAAAATTTGACACTTCCAACTAAATTTTTTTCACAATCCAAAAAATTGAAGTTATTTTCATCTAAATTTATTCAAATATAGATCCTACAACAAAAATACTCAACAAAATCCAAAATAATCCAAGTTGGTTTCAAATAAATTTATTAAAATTTGACAAAAATCGTGACAAAATCCAAAAAATCGAAGTTAATTTCAACTGACATTACTCAAATTAAGCTTCTCTATCAAAAAAACTCAACATAGTCGAGGAAAATCGAAGTTGGTTTCAAATAAATTTATTAAAATTTGACACTTCCAACTAAATTTTTTTCACAATCCAAAAAATTGAAGTTATTTTCATCTAAATTTACTCAAATATAGATCCTACAACAAAAATACTCAACAAAATCCAAAAAAATCGAAGTTGGTTTCAAATAAATTTATTAAAATATGACACTTCCAACTAAAATTTTTTTTCACAATCCAAAAAATTGTCGTTATTTTCATCTAAATTTAATCAAATATACATCCAACAACAAAAATACTCGACAAAATCCAAAAAAATCGAAGTTGGTTTCAAATAAATTTATTAAAATTTGACACTTCCAACTAAAATTTTTTTTCACAATCCAAAAAATTGTCGTTATTTTCATCTAAATTTACTCAAATATACATCCTACAAAAAAATACTCGACAAAATCCAAAAAAATCGATGTTGGTTTCAAATAAATTTATTAAAATTTGACACTTCCAACTACAATTTTTTCCCAATCCAAAAAATTGAAGTTATTTTCATCTAAATTTACTCAAATATACATCCTACAACAAAAATACTCAACAAAATCCAAAAAAATCGAAGTTGGTTTCAAATAAATTTATTAAAATTTGACACTTCCAACTAAATTTTTTTCACAATCCTAAAAATTGAAGTTATTTTCATCTAAATTTACTCAAATATAGATCCTACAATAAAAGTACTCAACAAAATCCAAAATAATCCAAGTTGATTTCAAATAAATTTATTAAAATTTGACAAAAATCGTGACAAAGTCCAAAAAATCGAAGTTAATTTCAACTGACATTACTCAAATTAAGCTTCTCTATCAAAAAAACTCAACATAGTCGAGGAAAATCGAAGTTGGTTTCAAATAAATTTATTAAAATTTGACACTTCCAACTAAAATTTTTTTTCACAATGCAATAAATTGTCGGTATTTTCATCTAAATTTACTCAAATATTCATCCTACAAACAAAAATACTCAACAAAATCCAAAAAAATCGAAGTTGGTTTCAAATAAATTTATTAAAATTTGACACTTCCAACTAAAATTTTTTTTCACAATGCAATAAATTGTCGATATTTTCATCTAAATTTACTCAAATATTCATCCTACAGACAAAAATACTCAACAAAATAAAAAAAAATCGAAGTTGGTTTCAAATAAATTTATTAAAATTTGACACTTCCAACTAAAATTTTTTTTCACAATGCAATAAATTGTCGATATTTTCATCTAAATTTACTCAAATATTCATCCTACAAACAAAAATATTCAACAAAATCCAAAAAAATCGAAGTTGGTTTCAAAAAAATTTATTAAAATTTGACACTTCCAACTAAAATTTTTTTCACAATCCTAGAAATTTAAGTTATTTTCATAAAAAATTACTCTAATATAGACCCTACAACAAAAATACTCAACAAAATCCAAAAAAATCGAAGCTGGTTTCAAATAAATTTATTAAAATTTGACACTTCCAAGTAAAATTTTTTTCACATTCCTAAAAATTGAAGTTATTTTCATCTAAATTTACTCAAATATAGATCCTACAACAAAAATACTCAACTAAATCCAAAAAAATCGAAGTTGGTTTCAAATAAATTTATTTAAATTTGACACTTCCAACTAAATTTTTTTCACAATCCAAAAAATTGAAGTTATTTTCATCTAAATTTACTCAAATATAGATCCTACAACAAAAATACTCAACTAAATCCAAAAAAATCGAAGTTGGTTTCAAATAAATTTATGAAAATTTGACACTTCCAACTAAAATTTTTTTCACAATCCTAAAAATTGAAGTTATTTTCATCAAAAATTACTCTAATATAGACCCTACAACAAAAATACTCAACAAAATCCAAAAAAATCGAAGCTGGTTTCAAATAAATTTATTAAAATTTGACACTTCCAACTAAAATTTTTGTTCACAATCCAATAAATTGTCGTTATTTTCATCTAAATTTACTCAAATATACATCCTACAACAAAAATACTCAACAAAATCCAAAAAAATCGAAGTTGGTTTCAAATAAATTTATTAAAATTTGACACTTCCAACTACAATTTTTTCCCAATCCAAAAAATTGAAGTTATTTTCATCTAAATTTACTCAAATATACATCCTACAACAAAAATACTCAACTAAATCCAAAAAAATCGAAGTTGGTTTCAAATAAATTTATTAAAATTTGACACTTCCAACTAAATTTTTTTCACAATCCAAAAAATTGAAGTTATTTTCATCTAAATTTACTCAAATATAGATCCTACAATAAAAGTACTCAACAAAATCCAAAATAATCCAAGTTGATTTCAAATAAATTTATTAAAATTTGACAAAAATTGTGACAAAATCCAAAAAATCGAAGTTAATTTCAACTGAAATTACTCAAATTAAGCTTCTCTATCCAAAAAACTCAACATAGTCGAGGAAAATCGAAGTTGGTTTCAAATAAATTTATTAAAATTTGACACTTCCAACTAAAATTTTTTTTCACAATGCAATAAATTGTCGATTTTTTCATCTAAATTTACTCAAATATTCATCCTACAAACAAAAATATTCAACAAAATCCAAAAAAATCGAAGTTGGTTTCAAATAAATTTATTAAAATTTGACACTTCCAACTAAAATTTTTTTCACAATCCTAGAAATTTAAGTTATTTTCATAAAAAATTACTCTAATGTAGACCCTAAAACAAAAATACTCAACAAAATCCAAAAAAATCGAAGCTGGTTTCAAATAAATTTATTAAAATTTGACACTTCCAACTAAAATTTTTTTTCACAATCCAATAAATTGTCGTTATTTTCATCTAAATTTACTCAAATATACATCCTACAACAAAAATACTCAAATAAAACCAAAAAAATCTAAGTTGGTTTCAAATAAATTTATTAAAATTTGACACTTCCAAGTAAAATTTTTTTCACATTCCTAAAAATTGAAGTTATTTTCATCTAAATTTATTCAAATATAGACCCTACAACAAAAATACTCAACAAAATCCAAAAAAATCGAAGCTGGTTTCAAATAAATTTATTAAAATTTGACACTTCCAACTAAAATTTTTTTCTCATTCCTTAAAATTGTAGTTATTTTCCACTAAATTTACTCAAATATACATCCTACAACAGAAATACTCGACAAAATCCAAAAAAATCGAAGTTGGTTTCAAATAAATTTATTAAAATTTGACACTTCCAACTAAATTTTTTTTCACAATCCTAATAATTGAAGTTATTTTCATCAAAATTTACTCTAATATAGACCCTACAACAAAAATACGCTACAAAATCCAAAAAATCGAAGTTGGTTTCAAATAAATTTATTAAAATTTGACACTTCCAACTAAAATATGTTTTCACAATCCAATAAATTGTCGTTATTTTCATTTAAATTTACTCAAATATACATCCTACAACACAAATACTCAACAAAATCCAAAAAAATCGAAGTTGGTTTCAAATAAATTTATTAAAATTTGACACTTCCAACTAAAAATTTTTCTCAATCCTTAAAATTGAAGTTATTTTCATCTAAATTTATTCAAATATAGATCCTACAACAAAAATACTCAACAAAATCCAAAAAAATCGAAGTTGGTTTCAAATAAATTTATTAAAATTTGACACTTCCAACTAAATTTTTTTTCACAATCCTAAAAATTGAAGTTATTTTCATCTAAATTTACTCAAATATACATCCAACAACAAAAATACTCGACAAAATCCAAAAAAATCGAAGTTGGTTTCAAATAAATATATTAAAATTTGACACTTCCAACTAAAATTTTTTTTCACAATCCAAAAAATTGTCGTTATTTTCATCTAAATTTACTCAAATATACATCCTACAAAAAAATATTCGACAAAATCCAAAAAAATCGATGTTGGTTTCAAATAAATTAATTAAAATTTGACACTTCCAACTACAATTTTTTCCCAATCCAAAAAATTGAAGTTATTTTCATCTAAATTTACTCAAATATAGATCCTACAACAAAAATACTCAACAAAATCCAAAATAATCCAAGTTGATTTCAAATAAATTTATTAAAATTTGACAAAAATCGTGACAAAATCCAAAAAATCGAAGTTAATTTCAACTGAAATTACTCAAATTCACCTTCTCTATAAAAAAAACTCAACATAATCGAGGAAAATCGAAGTTGGTTTCAAATAAATTTATTAAAATTTGACACTTCCAACTAAAATTTTTTTCACAATCCAAAAAATTGAAGTTATTTTCATCTAAATTTACTCAAATATAGGTCCTACAACAAAAATATTCAACTAAATCCAAAATAATCGAAGTTGGTTTCAAATAAATTTATTAAAATTTGACACTTCCAACTAAATTTTTTTCACAATCCAAAAAATTGAAGTTATTTTCATCTAAATTTACTCAAATATAGATCCTACAACAAAAATACTCAACTAAATCCAAAAAAATCGAAGTTGGTTTCAAATAAATTTATTAAAATTTGAAACTTCCAACTAAAAATTTTTTCTCAATCCTTAAAATTGAAGTTATTTTCATCTAAATTTACTCAAATATAGATCCTACAACAAAAATACTCAACAAAATCCAAAAAAATCGAAGTTGGTTTCAAATAAATTTATTAAAATTTGACACTTCCAACTAAAATTTTTTTTCCCAATCCAAAAAATTGAAGTTATTTTCATCTAAATTTACTCAAATATACATCCTACAAAAAAATACTCGACAAAATCCAAAAAAATCGATGTTGGTTTCAAATAAATTTATTAAAATTTGACACTTCCAAGTAAAATTTTTTTCACATTCCTAAAAATTGAAGTTATTTTCATCTAAATTTATTCAAATATAGACCCTACAACAAAAATACTCAACAAAATCCAAAATAATCCAAGTTGATTTCAAATAAATTTATTAAAATTTGACAAAAATCGTGACAAAATCCAAAAAATCGAAGTTAATTTCAACTGACATTACTCAAATTAAGCTTCTCTATCAAAAAAACTCAACATAGTCGAGGAAAATCGAAGTTGGTTTCAAATAAATTTATTAAAATTTGACACTTCCAACTAAAATTTTTTTTCACAATGCAATAAATTGTCGATATTTTCATCTAAATTTACTCAAATATTCATCCTACAGACAAAAATACTCAACAAAATCCAAAAAAATCGAAGTTGGTTTCAAATAAATTTATTAAAATTTGACACTTCCAACTAAAATTTTTTTCACAATCCTAAAAATTGAAGTTATTTTCATCAAAAATTACTCTAATATAGACCCTACAACAAAAATACTAAACAAAATCCAAAAAAATCGAAGCTGGTTTCAAATAAATTTATTAAAATTTGACACTTCCAACTAAAATTTTTGTTCACAATCCAATAAATTGTCGTTATTTTCATCTAAATTTACTCAAATATACATCCTACAACAAAAATACTCAACTAAATCCAAAAAAATCGAAGTTGGTTTCAAATAAATTTATTAAAATTTGACACTTCCATCTAAATTTTTTTCATAATCCAAAAAATTGAAGTTATTTTCATCTAAATTTACTCAAATATAGATCCTACAACAAAAATACTCAACTAAATCCAAAAAAATCGAAGTTGGTTTCAAATAAATTTATTAAAATTTGACACTTCCAACTAAATTTTTTTCATAATCCAAAAAATTGAAGTTATTTTCATCTAAATTTACTCAAATATAGATCCTACAACAAAAATACTCAACTAAATCCAAAAAAATCGAAGTTGGTTTCAAATAAATTTATTAAAATTTGACACTTCCAACTAAATTTTTTTCATAATCCAAAAAATTGAAGTTATTTTCATCTAAATTTACTCAAATATAGATCCTACAACAAAAATACTCAACTAAATCCAAAAAAATCGAAGTTGGTTTCAAATAAATTTATTAAAATTTGACACTTCCAACTAAAATTTTTGTTCACAATCCAATAAATTGTCGTTATTTTCATCTAAATTTACTCAAATATACATCCTACAACAAAAATACTCAACTAAATCCAAAAAAATCGAAGTTGGTTTCAAATAAATTTATTAAAATTTGACACTTCCAACTAAATTTTTTTCATAATCCAAAAAATTGAAGTTATTTTCATCTAAATTTACTCAAATATAGATCCTACAACAAAAATACTCAACTAAATCCAAAAAAATCGAAGGAGGTTTCAAATAAATTTATTAAAATTTGACACTTCCAACTAAAATTTTTTTCTCATTCCTTAAAATTGAAGTTATTTTCATCTAAATTTACTCAAATATAGATCCTACAACAAAAATACTCAACAAAATCTAAAAAAATCGAAGTTGGTTTCAAATAAATTTATTAAAATTTAACACTTCCAACTAACATTTTATTCACAATCCAAAAAATAGTAGTTATTTTCCACTACATTTACTCAAATACACATCCTACAACAAAAATACTCGACAAAATTAAAAAAAATCGAAGTTGGTTTCAAATAAATTTATTAAAATTTGACACTTCCAAGTAAAATTTTTTTCACATTCCTAAAAATTGAAGTTATTTTCATCTAAATTTATTCAAATATAGACCCTACAACAAAAATACTCAACAAAATCCAAAATAATCCATGTTGATTTCAATTAAATTTATTAAAATTTGGCAAAAATCGTGACAAAATCCAAAAAATCGAAGTTAATTTTAACTGAAATTACTCAAATTAGGCTTCTCTATCAAAAAAACTCAAAATAGTCGAGAAAAATCGAAATTGGTTTCAAATAAATTTATTAAAATTTGACACTTCCAACTAAAATTTTTTTCACAATCCAAAAAATTGACTTATTTTCATCTAAATTTACTGAAATATAGATCCTAACACAACATACTCATCAAAATAAAAAAAAATCGAAGTTGGTTTCAAATAAATTTATTAAAATTTGACACTTCCAACTATAATTTTTTTTCACAATCCAAAAAAATTGTAGTTATTTTCAACTAAATTTACTCAAATATACCTTCTACAACAGAAATACTCGACAAAATCCAAAAAAATCGAAGTTGGTTTCAAATAAATTTATTAAAATTTGACACTTCCAACTAAATTTTTTTCACAATCCAAGAAATTGAAGTTATTTTCATCTAAATTTACTCAAATATAGATCCTACAACAAAAATTCTCAACTAAATCCAAAAAAATCGCAGTTGGTTTCAAATAAATTTATTAAAATTTGACACTTCCAACTAAAATTTTTTTTCACAATCCAATAAATTGTCGTTATTTTCATCTAAATTTACTCAAATATACATCCTACAACAAAAATACTCAAATAAAACCAAAAAAATCGAAGTTGGTTTCAAATAAATTTATTAAAATTTGACACTTCCAAGTAAAATTTTTTTTCACAATCCAAAAAATTGTCGTTTTTTTCATCTAAATTTACTCAAATATACATCCTACAAAAAAATACTCGACAAAATCAAAAAAAATCGATGTTGGTTTCAAATAAATTTATTAAAATTTGACACTTCCAACTACAATTTTTTCCCAATCCAAAAAATTGAAGTTATTTTCATCTAAATTTACTCAAATATACATCCTACAACAAAAATACTCAACTAAATCCAAAAAAATCGAAGTTGGTTTCAAATAAATTTATTAAAATTTGACACTTCCAACTAAATTTTTTTCACAATCCAAAAAATTGAAGTTATTTTCATCTAAATTTACTCAAATATAGATCCTACAATAAAAGTACTCAACAAAATCCAAAATAATCCAAGTTGATTTCAAATAAATTTATTAAAATATGACAAAAATTGTGACAAAATCCAAAAAATCGAAGTTAATTTCAACTGAAATTACTCAAATTAAGCTTCTCTATCCAAAAAACTCAACATAGTCGAGGAAAATCGAAGTTGGTTTCAAATAAATTTATTAAAATTTGACACTTCCAACTAAAATTTTTTTTCACAATGCAATAAATTGTCGATTTTTTCATCTAAATTTACTCAAATATTCATCCTACAAACAAAAATATTCAACAAAATCCAAAAAAATCGAAGTTGGTTTCAAATAAATTTATTAAAATTTGACACTTCCAACTAAAATTTTTTTCACAATCCTAGAAATTTAAGTTATTTTCATAAAAAATTACTCTAATATAGACCCTAAAACAAAAATACTCAACAAAATCCAAAAAAATCGAAGCTGGTTTCAAATAAATTTATTAAAATTTGACACTTCCAACTAAAATTTTTTTTCACAATCCAATAAATTGTCGTTATTTTCATCTAAATTTACTCAAATATACATCCTACAACAAAAATACTCAACTAAATCCAAAAAAATCGAAGTTGGTTTCAAATAAATTTATTAAAATTTGACACTTCCAACTAAATTTTTTTCACAATCCAAAAAATTGAAGTTATTTTCATCTAAATTTACTCAAATATAGATCCTACAACAAAAATTCTCAACTAAATCCAAAAAAATCGCAGTTGGTTTCAAATAAATTTATTAAAATTTGACACTTCCAACTAAAATTTTTTTTCACAATCCAATAAATTGTCGTTATTTTCATCTAAATTTACTCAAATATACATCCTACAACAAAAATACTCAAATAAAACCAAAAAAATCTAAGTTGGTTTCAAATAAATTTATTAAAATTTGACACTTCCAAGTAAAATTTTTTTCACATTCCTAAAATTTGAAGTTATTTTCATCTAAATTTATTCAAATATAGACCCTACAACAAAAATACTCAACAAAATCCAAAAAAATCGAAGCTGGTTTCAAATAAATTTATTAAAATTTGACACTTCCAACTAAAATTTTTTTCTCATTCCTTAAAATTGTAGTTATTTTCCACTAAATTTACTCAAATATACATCCTACAACAGAAATTCTCAACTAAATCCAAAAAAATCGCAGTTGGTTTCAAATAAATTTATTAAAATTTGACACTTCCAACTAAAATTTTTTTTCACAATCCAATAAATTGTCGTTATTTTCATCTAAATTTACTCAAATATACATCCTACAACAAAAATACTCAAATAAAACCAAAAAAATCGAAGTTGGTTTCAAATAAATTTATTAAAATTTGACACTTCCAAGTAAAATTTTTTTTCACAATCCAAAAAATTGTCGTTATTTTCATCTAAATTTACTCAAATATACATCCTACAAAAAAATACTCGACAAAATCCAAAAAAATCGATGTTGGTTCCAAATAAATTTATTAAAATTTGACACTTCCAACTACAATTTTTTCCCAATCCAAAAAATTGAAGTTATTTTCATCTAAATTTACTCAAATATACATCCTACAACAAAAATACTCAACAAAATCCAAAAAAATCGAAGTTGGTTTCAAATAAATTTATTAAAATTTAACACTTCCAACTAACATTTTATTCACAATCCAAAAAATAGTAGTTATTTTCCACTACATTTACTCAAATACACATCCTACAACAAAAATACTCGACAAAATTAAAAAAAATCGAAGTTGGTTTCAAATAAATTTATTAAAATTTGACACTTCCAAGTAAAATTTTTTTCACATTCCTAAAAATTGAAGTTATTTTCATCTAAATTTATTCAAATATAGACCCTACAACAAAAATACTCAACAAAATCCAAAATAATCCATGTTGATTTCAATTAAATTTATTAAAATTTGGCAAAAATCGTGACAAAATCCAAAAAATCGAAGTTAATTTTAACTGAAATTACTCAAATTAGGCTTCTCTATCAAAAAAACTCAAAATAGTCGAGAAAAATCGAAATTGGTTTCAAATAAATTTATTAAAATTTGACACTTCCAACTAAAATTGTTTTCACAATCCAAAAAATTGACTTATTTTCATCTAAATTTACTGAAATATAGATCCTAACACAACATACTCATCAAAATAAAAAAAAATCGAAGTTGGTTTCAAATAAATTTATTAAAATTTGACACTTCCAACTATAATTTTTTTTCACAATCCAAAAAAATTGTAGTTATTTTCAACTAAATTTACTCAAATATACCTTCTACAACAGAAATACTCGACAAAATCCAAAAAAATCGAAGTTGGTTTCAAATAAATTTATTAAAATTTGACACTTCCAACTAAATTTTTTTCACAATCCAAGAAATTGAAGTTATTTTCATCTAAATTTACTCAAATATAGATCCTACAACAAAAATTCTCAACTAAATCCAAAAAAATCGCAGTTGGTTTCAAATAAATTTATTAAAATTTGACACTTCCAACTAAAATTTTTTTTCACAATCCAATAAATTGTCGTTATTTTCATCTAAATTTACTCAAATATACATCCTACAACAAAAATACTCAAATAAAACCAAAAAAATCGAAGTTGGTTTCAAATAAATTTATTAAAATTTGACACTTCCAAGTAAAATTTTTTTTCACAATCCAAAAAATTGTCGTTTTTTTCATCTAAATTTACTCAAATATACATCCTACAAAAAAATACTCGACAAAATCAAAAAAAATCGATGTTGGTTTCAAATAAATTTATTAAAATTTGACACTTCCAACTACAATTTTTTCCCAATCCAAAAAATTGAAGTTATTTTCATCTAAATTTACTCAAATATACATCCTACAACAAAAATACTCAACTAAATCCAAAAAAATCGAAGTTGGTTTCAAATAAATTTATTAAAATTTGACACTTCCAACTAAATTTTTTTCACAATCCAAAAAATTGAAGTTATTTTCATCTAAATTTACTCAAATATAGATCCTACAATAAAAGTACTCAACAAAATCCAAAATAATCCAAGTTGATTTCAAATAAATTTATTAAAATTTGACAAAAATTGTGACAAAATCCAAAAAATCGAAGTTAATTTCAACTGAAATTACTCAAATTAAGCTTCTCTATCCAAAAAACTCAACATAGTCGAGGAAAATCGAAGTTGGTTTCAAATAAATTTATTAAAATTTGACACTTCCAACTAAAATTTTTTTTCACAATGCAATAAATTGTCGATTTTTTCATCTAAATTTACTCAAATATTCATCCTACAAACAAAAATATTCAACAAAATCCAAAAAAATCGAAGTTGGTTTCAAATAAATTTATTAAAATTTGACACTTCCAACTAAAATTTTTTTCACAATCCTAGAAATTTAAGTTATTTTCATAAAAAATTACTCTAATATAGACCCTAAAACAAAAATACTCAACAAAATCCAAAAAAATCGAAGCTGGTTTCAAATAAATTTATTAAAATTTGACACTTCCAACTAAAATTTTTTTTCACAATCCAATAAATTGTCGTTATTTTCATCTAAATTTACTCAAATATACATCCTACAACAAAAATACTCAACTAAATCCAAAAAAATCGAAGTTGGTTTCAAATAAATTTATTAAAATTTGACACTTCCAACTAAATTTTTTTCACAATCCAAAAAATTGAAGTTATTTTCATCTAAATTTACTCAAATATAGATCCTACAACAAAAATTCTCAACTAAATCCAAAAAAATCGCAGTTGGTTTCAAATAAATTTATTAAAATTTGACACTTCCAACTAAAATTTTTTTTCACAATCCAATAAATTGTCGTTATTTTCATCTAAATTTACTCAAATATACATCCTACAACAAAAATACTCAAATAAAACCAAAAAAATCTAAGTTGGTTTCAAATAAATTTATTAAAATTTGACACTTCCAAGTAAAATTTTTTTCACATTCCTAAAATTTGAAGTTATTTTCATCTAAATTTATTCAAATATAGACCCTACAACAAAAATACTCAACAAAATCCAAAAAAATCGAAGCTGGTTTCAAATAAATTTATTAAAATTTGACACTTCCAACTAAAATTTTTTTCTCATTCCTTAAAATTGTAGTTATTTTCCACTAAATTTACTCAAATATACATCCTACAACAGAAATTCTCAACTAAATCCAAAAAAATCGCAGTTGGTTTCAAATAAATTTATTAAAATTTGACACTTCCAACTAAAATTTTTTTTCACAATCCAATAAATTGTCGTTATTTTCATCTAAATTTACTCAAATATACATCCTACAACAAAAATACTCAAATAAAACCAAAAAAATCGAAGTTGGTTTCAAATAAATTTATTAAAATTTGACACTTCCAAGTAAAATTTTTTTTCACAATCCAAAAAATTGTCGTTATTTTCATCTAAATTTACTCAAATATACATCCTACAAAAAAATACTCGACAAAATCCAAAAAAATCGATGTTGGTTCCAAATAAATTTATTAAAATTTGACACTTCCAACTACAATTTTTTCCCAATCCAAAAAATTGAAGTTATTTTCATCTAAATTTACTCAAATATACATCCTACAACAAAAATACTCAACAAAATCCAAAAAAATCGAAGTTGGTTTCAAATAAATTTATTAAAATTTGACACTTCCAACTAAATTTTTTTTCACAATCCTAAAAATTGAAGTTATTTTCATCTAAATTTACTCAAATATACATCCAACAACAAAAATACTCGACAAAATCCAAAAAAATCGAAGTTGGTTTCAAATAAATATATTAAAATTTGACACTTCCAACTAAAATTTTTTTTCACAATCCAAAAAATTGTCGTTATTTTCATCTAAATTTACTCAAATATACATCCTACAAAAAAATATTCGACAAAATCCAAAAAAATCGATGTTGGTTTCAAATAAATTTATTAAAATTTGACACTTCCAACTACAATTTTTTCCCAATCCAAAAAATTGAAGTTATTTTCATCTAAATTTACTCCAATATACATCCTACAACAAAAATACTCAACTAAATCCAAAAAAATCGAAGTTGGTTTCAAATAAATTTATTAAAATTTGACACTTCCAACTAAATTTTTTTCACAATCCAAAAAAACGAAGTTATTTTCATCTAAATTTACTCAAATATACATCCTACGACAAAAATACTCAACTAAATCCAAAAAAATCGAAGCTGGTTTCAAATAAATTTATTAAAATTTGACACTTCCAACAAAAAATTTTTTTCACAATCCAATAAATTGTCGTTATTTTCATCTAAATTTACGCAAATATACATCCTACAACAAAAATACTCAACTAAATCCAAAAATATCGAAGTTGGTTTCAAATAAATTTATTAAAATTTGACACTTCCAACTAAATTTTTTTCACAATCCAAAAAATTGAAGTTATTTTCATCTAAATTTACTCAAATATAGATCCTACAACAAAAATACTCAACAAAATCCAAAATAATTCAAGTTGATTTCAAATAAATTTATTAAAATTTGACAAAAATCGTGACAAAATCCAAAAAATCGAAGTTAATTTCAACTGAAATTACTCAAATTCACCTTCTCTATAAAAAAAACTCAACATAATCGAGGAAAATCGAAGTTGGTTTCAAATAAATTTATTAAAATTTGACACTTCCAACTAAAATTTTTTTCACAATCCAAAAAATTGAAGTTATTTTCATCTAAATTTACTCAAATATAGGTCCTACAACAAAAATATTCAACTAAATCCAAAATAATCGAAGTTGGTTTCAAATAAATTTATTAAAATTTGACACTTCCAACTAAATTTTTTTCACAATCCAAAAAATTGAAGTTATTTTCATCTAAATTTACTCAATTATAGATCCTACAACAAAAATACTCAACTAAATCCAAAAAAATCGAAGTTGGTTTCAAATAAATTTATTAAAATTTGACACTTCCAACTAAAAATTTTTTCTCAATCCTTAAAATTGAAGTTATTTTCATCTAAATTTACTCAAATATAGATCCTACAACAAAAATACTCAACAAAATCCAAAAAAATCGAAGTTGGTTTCAAATAAATTTATTAAAATTTGACACTTCCAACTAAAATTTTTTTTCACAATCCAAAAAATTGTCGTTATTTTCATCTAAATTTACTCAAATATACATCCAACAACAAAAATACTCGACAAAATCCAAAAAAATCGAAGTTGGTTTCAAATAAATTTATTAAAATTTGACACTTCCAACTAAAATTTTTTTTCACAATCCAAAAAATTGTTTTTATTTTCATCTAAATTTACTCAAATATACATCCTACAAAAAAATACTCGACAAAATCCAAAAAAATCGATATTGGTTTCAAATAAATTTATTAAAATTTGACACTTCCAAGTAAAATTTTTTTCACATTCCTAAAAATTGAAGTTATTTTCATCTAAATTTATTCAAATATAGACCCTACAACAAAAATACTCAACAAAATCCAAAATAATCCAAGTTGATTTCAAATAAATTTATTAAAATTTGACAAAAATCGTGACAAAATCCAAAAAATCGAAGTTAATTTCAACTGACATTACTCAAATTAAGCTTCTCTATCAAAAAAACTCAACATAGTCGAGGAAAATCGAAGTTGGTTTCAAATAAATTTATTAAAATTTGACACTTCCAACTAAAATTTTTTTTCACAATGCAATAAATTGTCGATATTTTCATCTAAATTTACTCAAATATTCATCCTACAGACAAAAATACTCAACAAAATCCAAAAAAATCGAAGTTGGTTTCAAATAAATTTATTAAAATTTGACACTTCCAACTAAAATTTTTTTCACAATCCTAAAAATTGAAGTTATTTTCATCAAAAATTACTCTAATATAGACCCTACAACAAAAATACTCAACAAAATCCAAAAAAATCGAAGCTGGTTTCAAATAAATTTATTAAAATTTGACACTTCCAACTAAAATTTTTGTTCACAATCCAATAAATTGTCGTTATTTTCATCTAAATTTACTCAAATATACATCCTACATCAAAAATACTCAACTAAATGCAAAAAAATCGAAGTTGGTTTCAAATAAATTTATTAAAATTTGACACTTCCAACTAAATTTTTTTCATAATCCAAAAAATTGAAGTTATTTGCATCTAAATTTACTCAAATATAGATCCTACAACAAAAATACTCAACTAAATCCAAAAAAATCGAAGTTGGTTTCAAATAAATTTATTAAAATTTGACACTTCCAACTAAATTTTTTTCATAATCCAAAAAATTGAAGTTATTTTCATCTAAATTTACTCAAATATAGATCCTACAACAAAAATACTCAACTAAATCCAAAAAAATCGAAGTTGGTTTCAAATAAATTTATTAAAATTTGACACTTCCAACTAAAATTTTTTTTCACAATCCAAAAAATTGTTTTTATTTTCATCTAAATTTACTCAAATATACATCCTACAAAAAAATACTCGACAAAATCCAAAAAAATCGATATTGGTTTCAAATAAATTTATTAAAATTTGACACTTCCAAGTAAAATTTTTTTCACATTCCTAAAAATTGAAGTTATTTTCATCTAAATTTATTCAAATATAGACCCTACAACAAAAATACTCAACAAAATCCAAAATAATCCAAGTTGATTTCAAATAAATTTATTAAAATTTGACAAAAATCGTGACAAAATCCAAAAAATCGAAGTTAATTTCAACTGACATTACTCAAATTAAGCTTCTCTATCAAAAAAACTCAACATAGTCGAGGAAAATCGAAGTTGGTTTCAAATAAATTTATTAAAATTTGACACTTCCAACTAAAATTTTTTTTCACAATGCAATAAATTGTCGATATTTTCATCTAAATTTACTCAAATATTCATCCTACAGACAAAAATACTCAACAAAATCCAAAAAAATCGAAGTTGGTTTCAAATAAATTTATTAAAATTTGACACTTCCAACTAAAATTTTTTTCACAATCCTAAAAATTGAAGTTATTTTCATCAAAAATTACTCTAATATAGACCCTACAACAAAAATACTCAACAAAATCCAAAAAAATCGAAGCTGGTTTCAAATAAATTTATTAAAATTTGACACTTCCAACTAAAATTTTTGTTCACAATCCAATAAATTGTCGTTATTTTCATCTAAATTTACTCAAATATACATCCTACATCAAAAATACTCAACTAAATGCAAAAAAATCGAAGTTGGTTTCAAATAAATTTATTAAAATTTGACACTTCCAACTAAATTTTTTTCATAATCCAAAAAATTGAAGTTATTTGCATCTAAATTTACTCAAATATAGATCCTACAACAAAAATACTCAACTAAATCCAAAAAAATCGAAGTTGGTTTCAAATAAATTTATTAAAATTTGACACTTCCAACTAAATTTTTTTCATAATCCAAAAAATTGAAGTTATTTTCATCTAAATTTACTCAAATATAGATCCTACAACAAAAATACTCAACTAAATCCAAAAAAATCGAAGTTGGTTTCAAATAAATTTATTAAAATTTGACACTTCCAACTAAATTTTTTTTTCACAATCCAATAAATTGTCGTTATTTTCATCTAAATTTACTCAAATATACATCCTACAACAAAAATACTCAACTAAATCCAAAAAAATCGAAGTTGGTTTCAAATAAATTTATTAAAATTTGACACTTCCAACTAAATTTTTTTCACAATCCAAAAAATTGAAGTTATTTTCATCTAAATTTACTCAAATATAGGTCCTACAACAAAAATACTCAACTAAATCCAAAAAAATCGAAGTTGGTTTCAAATAAATTTATTAAAATTTGACACTTCCAACTAAATTTTTTTCACAATCCAAAAAATTGAAGTTATTTTCATCTAAATTTACTCAAATATAGATCCTACAACAAAAATACTCAACTAAATCCAAAAAAATCGAAGGAGGTTTCAAATAAATTTATTAAAATTTGACACTTCCAACTAAAATTTTTTTCTCATTCCTTAAAATTGAAGTTATTTTCATCTAAATTTACTCAAATATAGATCCTACAACAAAAATACTCAACAAAATCTAAAAAAATCGAAGTTGGTTTCAAATAAATTTATTAAAATTTAACACTTCCAACTAATATTTTATTCACAATCCAAAAAATAGTAGTTATTTTCCACTAAATTTACTCAAATACACATCCTACAACAAAAATACTCGACAAAATTAAAAAAAATCGAAGTTGGTTTCAAATAAATTTATTAAAATTTGACACTTCCAAGTAAAATTTTTTTCACATTCCTAAAAATTGAAGTTATTTTCATCTAAATTTATTCAAATATAGACCCTACAACAAAAATACTCAACAAAATCCAAAATAATCCATGTTAATTTCAATTAAATTTATTAAAATTTGGCAAAAATCGTGACAAAATCCAAAAAATCGAAGTTAATTTTAACTGAAATTACTCAAATTAGGCTTCACTATCAAAAAAACTCAAAATAGTCGAGAAAAATCGAAATTGGTTTCAAATAAATTTATTAAAATTTGACACTTCCAACTAAAATTTTTTTCACAATCCTAAAAATTGAAGTTATTTTCATCAAAATTTACTCTAATATAGACCCTACAACAAAAATACGCTACAAAATCCAAAAAATCGAAGTTGGTTTCAAATAAATTTATTAAAATTTGACACTTCCAACTAAAATATGTTTTCACAATCCAATAAATTGTCGTTATTTTCATTTAAATTTACTCAAATATACATCCTACAACACAAATACTCAACAAAATCCAAAAAAATCGAAGTTGGTTTCAAATAAATTTATTAAAATTTGACACTTCCAACTAAAAATTTTTCTCAATCCTTAAAATTGAAGTTATTTTCATCTAAATTTACTCAAATATAGATCCTACAACAAAAATACTCAACAAAATCCAAAAAAATCGAAGTTGGTTTCAAATAAATTTATTAAAATTTGACACTTCCAACTAAATTTTTTTTCACAATCCTAAAAATTGAAGTTATTTTCATCTAAATTTACTCAAATATACATCCAACAACAAAAATACTCGACAAAATCCAAAAAAATCGAAGTTGGTTTCAAATAAATATATTAAAATTTGACACTTCCAACTAAAATTTTTTTTCACAATCCAAAAAATTGTCGTTATTTTCATCTAAATTTACTCAAATATACATCCTACAAAAAAATACTCGACAAAATCCAAAAAAATCGATGTTGGTTTCAAATAAATTTATTAAAATTTGACACTTCCAACTACAATTTTTTCCCAATCCAAAAAATTGAAGTTATTTTCATCTAAATTTACTCCAATATACATCCTACAACAAAAATACTCAACTAAATCCAAAAAAATCGAAGTTGGTTTCAAATAAATTTATTAAAATTTGACACTTCCAACTAAATTTTTTTCACAATCCAAAAAAACGAAGTTATTTTCATCTAAATTTACTCAAATATACATCCTACGACAAAAATTCTCAACTAAATCCAAAAAAATCGAAGCTGGTTTCAAATAAATTTATTAAAATTTGACACTTCCAACAAAAATTTTTTTTCACAATCCAATAAATTGTCGTTATTTTCATCTAAATTTACTCAAATATACATCCTACAACAAAAATACTCAACTAAATCCAAAAATATCGAAGTTGGTTTCAAATAAATTTATTAAAATTTGACACTTCCAACTAAATTTTTTTCACAATCCAAAAAATTGAAGTTATTTTCATCTAAATTTACTCAAATATAGATCCTACAACAAAAATACTCAACAAAATCCAAAATAATCCAAGTTGATTTCAAATAAATTTATTAAAATTTGACAAAAATCGTGACAAAATCCAAAAAATCGAAGTTAATTTCAACTGAAATTACTCAAATTCACCTTCTCTATAAAAAAAACTCAACATAATCGAGGAAAATCGAAGTTGGTTTCAAATAAATTTATTAAAATTTGACACTTCCAACTAAAATTTTTTTCACAATCCAAAAAATTGAAGTTATTTTCATCTAAATTTACTCAAATATAGGTCCTACAACAAAAATATTCAACTAAATCCAAAATAATCGAAGTTGGTTTCAAATAAATTTATTAAAATTTGACACTTCCAACTAAATTTTTTTCACAATCCAAAAAATTGAAGTTATTTTCATCTAAATTTACTCAAATATAGATCCTACAACAAAAATACTCAACTAAATCCAAAAAAATCGAAGGAGGTTTCAAATAAATTTATTAAAATTTGACACTTCCAACTAAAATTTTTTTCTCATTCCTTAAAATTGAAGTTATTTTCATCTAAATTTACTCAAATATAGATCCTACAACAAAAATACTCAACAAAATCTAAAAAAATCGAAGTTGGTTTCAAATAAATTTATTAAAATTTAACACTTCCAACTAATATTTTATTCACAATCCAAAAAATAGTAGTTATTTTCCACTAAATTTACTCAAATACACATCCTACAACAAAAATACTCGACAAAATTAAAAAAAATCGAAGTTGGTTTCAAATAAATTTATTAAAATTTGACACTTCCAAGTAAAATTTTTTTCACATTCCTAAAAATTGAAGTTATTTTCATCTAAATTTATTCAAATATAGACCCTACAACAAAAATACTCAACAAAATCCAAAATAATCCATGTTAATTTCAATTAAATTTATTAAAATTTGGCAAAAATCGTGACAAAATCCAAAAAATCGAAGTTAATTTTAACTGAAATTACTCAAATTAGGCTTCTCTATCAAAAAAACTCAAAATAGTCGAGAAAAATCGAAATTGGTTTCAAATAAATTTATTAAAATTTGACACTTCCAACTAAAATTTTTTTCACAATCCTAAAAATTGAAGTTATTTTCATCAAAATTTACTCTAATATAGACCCTACAACAAAAATACGCTACAAAATCCAAAAAATCGAAGTTGGTTTCAAATAAATTTATTAAAATTTGACACTTCCAACTAAAATATGTTTTCACAATCCAATAAATTGTCGTTATTTTCATTTAAATTTACTCAAATATACATCCTACAACACAAATACTCAACAAAATCCAAAAAAATCGAAGTTGGTTTCAAATAAATTTAATAAAATTTGACACTTCCAACTAAAAATTTTTCTCAATCCTTAAAATTGAAGTTATTTTCATCTAAATTTACTCAAATATAGATCCTACAACAAAAATACTCAACAAAATCCAAAAAAATCGAAGTTGGTTTCAAATAAATTTATTAAAATTTGACACTTCCAACTAAATTTTTTTTCACAATCCTAAAAATTGAAGTTATTTTCATCTAAATTTACTCAAATATACATCCAACAACAAAAATACTCGACAAAATCCAAAAAAATCGAAGTTGGTTTCAAATAAATATATTAAAATTTGACACTTCCAACTAAAATTTTTTTTCACAATCCAAAAAATTGTCGTTATTTTCATCTAAATTTACTCAAATATACATCCTACAAAAAAATACTCGACAAAATCCAAAAAAATCGATGTTGGTTTCAAATAAATTTATTAAAATTTGACACTTCCAACTACAATTTTTTCCCAATCCAAAAAATTGAAGTTATTTTCATCTAAATTTACTCCAATATACATCCTACAACAAAAATACTCAACTAAATCCAAAAAAATCGAAGTTGGTTTCAAATAAATTTATTAAAATTTGACACTTCCAACTAATTTTTTTTCACAATCCAAAAAAACGAAGTTATTTTCATCTAAATTTACTCAAATATACATCCTACGACAAAAATTCTCAACTAAATCCAAAAAAATCGAAGCTGGTTTCAAATAAATTTATTAAAATTTGACACTTCCAACAAAAATTTTTTTTCACAATCCAATAAATTGTCGTTATTTTCATCTAAATTTACTCAAATATACATCCTACAACAAAAATACTCAACTAAATCCAAAAATATCGAAGTTGGTTTCAAATAAATTTATTAAAATTTGACACTTCCAACTAAATTTTTTTCACAATCCAAAAAATTGAAGTTATTTTCATCTAAATTTACTCAAATATAGATCCTACAACAAAAATACTCAACAAAATCCAAAATAATCCAAGTTGATTTCAAATAAATTTATTAAAATTTGACAAAAATCGTGACAAAATCCAAAAAATCGAAGTTAATTTCAACTGAAATTACTCAAATTCACCTTCTCTATAAAAAAAACTCAACATAATCGAGGAAAATCGAAGTTGGTTTCAAATAAATTTATTAAAATTTGACACTTCCAACTAAAATTTTTTTCACAATCCAAAAAATTGAAGTTATTTTCATCTAAATTTACTCAAATATAGGTCCTACAACAAAAATATTCAACTAAATCCAAAATAATCGAAGTTGGTTTCAAATAAATTTATTAAAATTTGACACTTCCAACTAAAAATTTTTTCTCAATCCTTAAAATTGAAGTTATTTTCATCTAAATTTACTCAAAAAAAAATCCTACAACAAAAATACTCAACAAAATCCAAAAAAATCGAAGTTGGTTTCAAATAAATTTATTAAAATTTGACAGTTCCAACTAAAATTTTTTTTCACAATCCAAAAAATTGTCGTTATTTTCATCTAAATTTACTCAAATATACATCCAACAACAAAAATACTCGACAAAATCCAAAAAAATCGAAGTTGGTTTCAAATAAATTTATTAAAATTTGACACTTCCAACTAAAATTTTTTTTCACAATCCAAAAAATTGTCTTTATTTTCATCTAAATTTACTCAAATATACATCCTACAAAAAAATACTCGACAAAATCCAAAAAAATCGATGTTGGTTTCTAATAAATTTATTAAAATTTAACACTTCCAAGTAAAATTTTTTTCACATTCCTAAAAATTGAAGTTATTTTCATCTAAATTTATTCAAATATAGACCCTACAACAAAAATACTCAACAAAATCCAAAATAATCCAAGTTGATTTCAAATAAATTTATTAAAATTTGACAAAAATCGTGACAAAATCCAAAAAATCGAAGTTAATTTCAACTGACATTACTCAAATTAAGCTTCTCTATCAAAAAAACTCAACATAGTCGAGGAAAATCGAAGTTGGTTTCAAATAAATTTATTAAAATTTGACACTTCCAACTAAAATTTTTTTTCACAATGCAATAAATTGTCGATATTTTCATCTAAATTTACTCAAATATTCATCCTACAACAAAAATACTCAACTAAATCCAAAAAAATCGAAGTTGGTTTCAAATAAATTTATTAAAATTTGACACTTCCAACTAAATTTTTTTCATAATCCAAAAAATTGAAGTTATTTTCATCTAAATTTACTCAAATATAGATCCTACAACAAAAATACTCAACTAAATCCAAAAAAATCGAAGTTGGTTTCAAATAAATTTATTAAAATTTGACACTTCCAACTAAAATTTTTTTTCACAATCCAATAAATTGTCGTTATTTTCATCTAAATTTACTCAAATATACATCCTACAACAAAAATACTCAACTAAATCCAAAAAAATCGAAGTTGGTTTCAAATAAATTTATTAAAATTTGACACTTCCAACTAAATTTTTTTCACAATCCAAAAAATTGAAGTTATTTTCATCTAAATTTACTCAAATATAGGTCCTACAACAAAAATACTCAACTAAATCCAAAAAAATCGAAGTTGGTTTCAAATAAATTTATTAAAATTTGACACTTCCAACTAAATTTTTTTCACAATCCAAAAAATTGAAGTTATTTTCATCTAAATTTACTCAAATATAGATCCTACAATAAAAGTACTCAACAAAATCCAAAATAATCCAAGTTGATTTCAAATAAATTTATTTAAATTTGACACTTCCAACTAAATTTTTTTCACAATCCAAAAAATTGAAGTTATTTTCATCTAAATTTACTCAAATATAGATCCTACAACAAAAATTCTCAACTAAATCCAAAAAAATCGCAGTTGGTTTCAAATAAATTTATTAAAATTTGACACTTCCAACTAAAATTTTTTTTCACAATCCAATAAATTGTCGTTATTTTCATCTAAATTTACTCAAATATACATCCTACAACAAAAATACTCAAATAAAACCAAAAAAATCTAAGTTGGTTTCAAATAAATTTATTAAAATTTGACACTTCCAAGTAAAATTTTTTTCACATTCCTAAAAATTGAAGTTATTTTCATCTAAATTTATTCAAATATAGACCCTACAACAAAAATACTCAACAAAATCCAAAAAAATCGAAGCTGGTTTCAAATAAATTTATTAAAATTTGACACTTCCAACTAAAATTTTTTTCTCATTCCTTAAAATTGTAGTTATTTTCCACTAAATTTACTCAAATATACATCCTACAACAGAAATTCTCAACTAAATCCAAAAAAATCGCAGTTGGTTTCAAATAAATTTATTAAAATTTGACACTTCCAACTAAAATTTTTTTTCACAATCCAATAAATTGTCGTTATTTTCATCTAAATTTACTCAAATATACATCCTACAACAAAAATACTCAAATAAAACCAAAAAAATCGAAGTTGGTTTCAAATAAATTTATTAAAATTTGACACTTCCAAGTAAAATTTTTTTTCACAATCCAAAAAATTGTCGTTATTTTCATCTAAATTTACTCAAATATACATCCTACAAAAAAATACTCGACAAAATCCAAAAAAATCGATGTTGGTTTCAAATAAATTTATTAAAATTTGACACTTCCAACTACAATTTTTTCCCAATCCAAAAAATTGAAGTTATTTTCATCTAAATTTACTCAAATATACATCCTACAACAAAAATACTCAACAAAATCCAAAAAAATCGAAGTTGGTTTCAAATAAATTTATTAAAATTTGACACTTCCAACTAAATTTTTTTTCACAATCCTAAAAATTGAAGTTATTTTCATCTAAATTTACTCAAATATACATCCAACAACAAAAATACTCGACAAAATCCAAAAAAATCGAAGTTGGTTTCAAATAAATATATTAAAATTTGACACTTCCAACTAAAATTTTTTTTCACAATCCAAAAAATTGTCGTTATTTTCATCTAAATTTACTCAAATATACATCCTACAAAAAAATATTCGACAAAATCCAAAAAAATCGATGTTGGTTTCAAATAAATTTATTAAAATTTGACACTTCCAACTACAATTTTTTCCCAATCCAAAAAATTGAAGTTATTTTCATCTAAATTTACTCCAATATACATCCTACAACAAAAATACTCAACTAAATCCAAAAAAATCGAAGTTGGTTTCAAATAAATTTATTAAAATTTGACACTTCCAACTAAATTTTTTTCACAATCCAAAAAAACGAAGTTATTTTCATCTAAATTTACTCAAATATACATCCTACGACAAAAATACTCAACTAAATCCAAAAAAATCGAAGCTGGTTTCAAATAAATTTATTAAAATTTGACACTTCCAACAAAAATTTTTTTTCACAATCCAATAAATTGTCGTTATTTTCATCTAAATTTACGCAAATATACATCCTACAACAAAAATACTCAACTAAATCCAAAAATATCGAAGTTGGTTTCAAATAAATTTATTAAAATTTGACACTTCCAACTAAATTTTTTTCACAATCCAAAAAATTGAAGTTATTTTCATCTAAATTTACTCAAATATAGATCCTACAACAAAAATACTCAACAAAATCCAAAATAATCCAAGTTGATTTCAAATAAATTTATTAAAATTTGACAAAAATCGTGACAAAATCCAAAAAATCGAAGTTAATTTCAACTGAAATTACTCAAATTCACCTTCTCTATAAAAAAAACTCAACATAATCGAGGAAAATCGAAGTTGGTTTCAAATAAATTTATTAAAATTTGACACTTCCAACTAAAATTTTTTTCACAATCCAAAAAATTGAAGTTATTTTCATCTAAATTTACTCAAATATAGGTCCTACAACAAAAATATTCAACTAAATCCAAAATAATCGAAGTTGGTTTCAAATAAATTTATTAAAATTTGACACTTCCAACTAAATTTTTTTCACAATCCAAAAAATTGAAGTTATTTTCATCTAAATTTACTCAATTATAGATCCTACAACAAAAATACTCAACTAAATCCAAAAAAATCGAAGTTGGTTTCAAATAAATTTATTAAAATTTGACACTTCCAACTAAAAATTTTTTCTCAATCCTTAAAATTGAAGTTATTTTCATCTAAATTTACTCAAATATAGATCCTACAACAAAAATACTCAACAAAATCCAAAAAAATCGAAGTTGGTTTCAAATAAATTTATTAAAATTTGACACTTCCAACTAAAATTTTTTTTCACAATCCAAAAAATTGTCGTTATTTTCATCTAAATTTACTCAAATATACATCCAACAACAAAAATACTCGACAAAATCCAAAAAAATCGAAGTTGGTTTCAAATAAATTTATTAAAATTTGACACTTCCAACTAAAATTTTTTTTCACAATCCAAAAAATTGTCTTTATTTTCATCTAAATTTACTCAAATATACATCCTACAAAAAAATACTCGACAAAATCCAAAAAAATCGATGTTGGTTTCAAATAAATTTATTAAAATTTGACACTTCCAAGTAAAATTTTTTTCACATTCCTAAAAATTGAAGTTATTTTCATCTAAATTTATTCAAATATAGACCCTACAACAAAAATACTCAACAAAATCCAAAATAATCCAAGTTGATTTCAAATAAATTTATTAAAATTTTACAAAAATCGTGACAAAATCCAAAAAATCGAAGTTAATTTCAACTGACATTACTCAAATTAAGCTTCTCTATCAAAAAAACTCAACATAGTCGAGGAAAATCGAAGTTGGTTTCAAATAAATTTATTAAAATTTGACACTTCCAACTAAAATTTTTTTTCACAATGCAATAAATTGTCGATATTTTCATCTAAATTTACTCAAATATTCATCCTACAGACAAAAATACTCAACAAAATCCAAAAAAATCGAAGCTGGTTTCAAATAAATTTATTAAAATTTGACACTTCCAACTAAAATTTTTGTTCACAATCCAATAAATTGTCGTTATTTTCATCTAAATTTACTCAAATATACATCCTACATCAAAAATACTCAACTAAATGCAAAAAAATCGAAGTTGGTTTCAAATAAATTTATTAAAATTTGACACTTCCAACTAAATTTTTTTCATAATCCAAAAAATTGAAGTTATTTGCATCTAAATTTACTCAAATATAGATCCTACAACAAAAATACTCAACTAAATCCAAAAAAATCGAAGTTGGTTTCAAATAAATTTATTAAAATTTGACACTTCCAACTAAATTTTTTTCATAATCCAAAAAATTGAAGTTATTTTCATCTAAATTTACTCAAATATAGATCCTACAACAAAAATACTCAACTAAATCCAAAAAAATCGAAGTTGGTTTCAAATAAATTTATTAAAATTTGACACTTCCAACTAAATTTTTTTTTCACAATCCAATAAATTGTCGTTATTTTCATCTAAATTTACTCAAATATACATCCTACAACAAAAATACTCAACTAAATCCAAAAAAATCGAAGTTGGTTTCAAATAAATTTATTAAAATTTGACACTTCCAACTAAATTTTTTTCACAATCCAAAAAATTGAAGTTATTTTCATCTAAATTTACTCAAATATAGGTCCTACAACAAAAATACTCAACTAAATCCAAAAAAATCGAAGTTGGTTTCAAATAAATTTATTAAAATTTGACACTTCCAACTAAATTTTTTTCACAATCCAAAAAATTGAAGTTATTTTCATCTAAATTTACTCAAATATAGATCCTACAACAAAAATACTCAACTAAATCCAAAAAAATCGAAGGAGGTTTCAAATAAATTTATTAAAATTTGACACTTCCAACTAAAATTTTTTTCTCATTCCTTAAAATTGAAGTTATTTTCATCTAAATTTACTCAAATATAGATCCTACAACAAAAATACTCAACAAAATCTAAAAAAATCGAAGTTGGTTTCAAATAAATTTATTAAAATTTAACACTTCCAACTAATATTTTATTCACAATCCAAAAAATAGTAGTTATTTTCCACTAAATTTACTCAAATACACATCCTACAACAAAAATACTCGACAAAATTAAAAAAAATCGAAGTTGGTTTCAAATAAATTTATTAAAATTTGACACTTCCAAGTAAAATTTTTTTCACATTCCTAAAAATTGAAGTTATTTTCATCTAAATTTATTCAAATATAGACCCTACAACAAAAATACTCAACAAAATCCAAAATAATCCATGTTAATTTCAATTAAATTTATTAAAATTTGGCAAAAATCGTGACAAAATCCAAAAAATCGAAGTTAATTTTAACTGAAATTACTCAAATTAGGCTTCACTATCAAAAAAACTCAAAATAGTCGAGAAAAATCGAAATTGGTTTCAAATAAATTTATTAAAATTTGACACTTCCAACTAAAATTTTTTTCACAATCCTAAAAATTGAAGTTATTTTCATCAAAATTTACTCTAATATAGACCCTACAACAAAAATACGCTACAAAATCCAAAAAATCGAAGTTGGTTTCAAATAAATTTATTAAAATTTGACACTTCCAACTAAAATATGTTTTCACAATCCAATAAATTGTCGTTATTTTCATTTAAATTTACTCAAATATACATCCTACAACACAAATACTCAACAAAATCCAAAAAAATCGAAGTTGGTTTCAAATAAATTTATTAAAATTTGACACTTCCAACTAAAAATTTTTCTCAATCCTTAAAATTGAAGTTATTTTCATCTAAATTTACTCAAATATAGATCCTACAACAAAAATACTCAACAAAATCCAAAAAAATCGAAGTTGGTTTCAAATAAATTTATTAAAATTTGACACTTCCAACTAAATTTTTTTTCACAATCCTAAAAATTGAAGTTATTTTCATCTAAATTTACTCAAATATACATCCAACAACAAAAATACTCGACAAAATCCAAAAAAATCGAAGTTGGTTTCAAATAAATATATTAAAATTTGACACTTCCAACTAAAATTTTTTTTCACAATCCAAAAAATTGTCGTTATTTTCATCTAAATTTACTCAAATATACATCCTACAAAAAAATACTCGACAAAATCCAAAAAAATCGATGTTGGTTTCAAATAAATTTATTAAAATTTGACACTTCCAACTACAATTTTTTCCCAATCCAAAAAATTGAAGTTATTTTCATCTAAATTTACTCCAATATACATCCTACAACAAAAATACTCAACTAAATCCAAAAAAATCGAAGTTGGTTTCAAATAAATTTATTAAAATTTGACACTTCCAACTAAATTTTTTTCACAATCCAAAAAAACGAAGTTATTTTCATCTAAATTTACTCAAATATACATCCTACGACAAAAATTCTCAACTAAATCCAAAAAAATCGAAGCTGGTTTCAAATAAATTTATTAAAATTTGACACTTCCAACAAAAATTTTTTTTCACAATCCAATAAATTGTCGTTATTTTCATCTAAATTTACTCAAATATACATCCTACAACAAAAATACTCAACTAAATCCAAAAATATCGAAGTTGGTTTCAAATAAATTTATTAAAATTTGACACTTCCAACTAAATTTTTTTCACAATCCAAAAAATTGAAGTTATTTTCATCTAAATTTACTCAAATATAGATCCTACAACAAAAATACTCAACAAAATCCAAAATAATCCAAGTTGATTTCAAATAAATTTATTAAAATTTGACAAAAATCGTGACAAAATCCAAAAAATCGAAGTTAATTTCAACTGAAATTACTCAAATTCACCTTCTCTATAAAAAAAACTCAACATAATCGAGGAAAATCGAAGTTGGTTTCAAATAAATTTATTAAAATTTGACACTTCCAACTAAAATTTTTTTCACAATCCAAAAAATTGAAGTTATTTTCATCTAAATTTACTCAAATATAGGTCCTACAACAAAAATATTCAACTAAATCCAAAATAATCGAAGTTGGTTTCAAATAAATTTATTAAAATTTGACACTTCCAACTAAATTTTTTTCACAATCCAAAAAATTGAAGTTATTTTCATCTAAATTTACTCAAATATAGATCCTACAACAAAAATACTCAACTAAATCCAAAAAAATCGAAGGAGGTTTCAAATAAATTTATTAAAATTTGACACTTCCAACTAAAATTTTTTTCTCATTCCTTAAAATTGAAGTTATTTTCATCTAAATTTACTCAAATATAGATCCTACAACAAAAATACTCAACAAAATCTAAAAAAATCGAAGTTGGTTTCAAATAAATTTATTAAAATTTAACACTTCCAACTAATATTTTATTCACAATCCAAAAAATAGTAGTTATTTTCCACTAAATTTACTCAAATACACATCCTACAACAAAAATACTCGACAAAATTAAAAAAAATCGAAGTTGGTTTCAAATAAATTTATTAAAATTTGACACTTCCAAGTAAAATTTTTTTCACATTCCTAAAAATTGAAGTTATTTTCATCTAAATTTATTCAAATATAGACCCTACAACAAAAATACTCAACAAAATCCAAAATAATCCATGTTAATTTCAATTAAATTTATTAAAATTTGGCAAAAATCGTGACAAAATCCAAAAAATCGAAGTTAATTTTAACTGAAATTACTCAAATTAGGCTTCTCTATCAAAAAAACTCAAAATAGTCGAGAAAAATCGAAATTGGTTTCAAATAAATTTATTAAAATTTGACACTTCCAACTAAAATTTTTTTCACAATCCTAAAAATTGAAGTTATTTTCATCAAAATTTACTCTAATATAGACCCTACAACAAAAATACGCTACAAAATCCAAAAAATCGAAGTTGGTTTCAAATAAATTTATTAAAATTTGACACTTCCAACTAAAATATGTTTTCACAATCCAATAAATTGTCGTTATTTTCATTTAAATTTACTCAAATATACATCCTACAACACAAATACTCAACAAAATCCAAAAAAATCGAAGTTGGTTTCAAATAAATTTATTAAAATTTGACACTTCCAACTAAAAATTTTTCTCAATCCTTAAAATTGAAGTTATTTTCATCTAAATTTACTCAAATATAGATCCTACAACAAAAATACTCAACAAAATCCAAAAAAATCGAAGTTGGTTTCAAATAAATTTATTAAAATTTGACACTTCCAACTAAATTTTTTTTCACAATCCTAAAAATTGAAGTTATTTTCATCTAAATTTACTCAAATATACATCCAACAACAAAAATACTCGACAAAATCCAAAAAAATCGAAGTTGGTTTCAAATAAATATATTAAAATTTGACACTTCCAACTAAAATTTTTTTTCACAATCCAAAAAATTGTCGTTATTTTCATCTAAATTTACTCAAATATACATCCTACAAAAAAATACTCGACAAAATCCAAAAAAATCGATGTTGGTTTCAAATAAATTTATTAAAATTTGACACTTCCAACTACAATTTTTTCCCAATCCAAAAAATTGAAGTTATTTTCATCTAAATTTACTCCAATATACATCCTACAACAAAAATACTCAACTAAATCCAAAAAAATCGAAGTTGGTTTCAAATAAATTTATTAAAATTTGACACTTCCAACTAAATTTTTTTCACAATCCAAAAAAACGAAGTTATTTTCATCTAAATTTACTCAAATATACATCCTACGACAAAAATTCTCAACTAAATCCAAAAAAATCGAAGCTGGTTTCAAATAAATTTATTAAAATTTGACACTTCCAACAAAAATTTTTTTTCACAATCCAATAAATTGTCGTTATTTTCATCTAAATTTACTCAAATATACATCCTACAACAAAAATACTCAACTAAATCCAAAAATATCGAAGTTGGTTTCAAATAAATTTATTAAAATTTGACACTTCCAACTTAATTTTTTTCACAATCCAAAAAATTGAAGTTATTTTCATCTAAATTTACTCAAATATAGATCCTACAACAAAAATACTCAACAAAATCCAAAATAATCCAAGTTGATTTCAAATAAATTTATTAAAATTTGACAAAAATCGTGACAAAATCCAAAAAATCGAAGTTAATTTCAACTGAAATTACTCAAATTCACCTTCTCTATAAAAAAAACTCAACATAATCGAGGAAAATCGAAGTTGGTTTCAAATAAATTTATTAAAATTTGACACTTCCAACTAAAATTTTTTTCACAATCCAAAAAATTGAAGTTATTTTCATCTAAATTTACTCAAATATAGGTCCTACAACAAAAATATTCAACTAAATCCAAAATAATCGAAGTTGGTTTCAAATAAATTTATTAAAATTTGACACTTCCAACTAAAAATTTTTTCTCAATCCTTAAAATTGAAGTTATTTTCATCTAAATTTACTCAAAAAAAAATCCTACAACAAAAATACTCAACAAAATCCAAAAAAATCGAAGTTGGTTTCAAATAAATTTATTAAAATTTGACAGTTCCAACTAAAATTTTTTTTCACAATCCAAAAAATTGTCGTTATTTTCATCTAAATTTACTCAAATATACATCCAACAACAAAAATACTCGACAAAATCCAAAAAAATCGAAGTTGGTTTCAAATAAATTTATTAAAATTTGACACTTCCAACTAAAATTTTTTTTCACAATCCAAAAAATTGTCTTTATTTTCATCTAAATTTACTCAAATATACATCCTACAAAAAAATACTCGACAAAATCCAAAAAAATCGATGTTGGTTTCTAATAAATTTATTAAAATTTAACACTTCCAAGTAAAATTTTTTTCACATTCCTAAAAATTGAAGTTATTTTCATCTAAATTTATTCAAATATAGACCCTACAACAAAAATACTCAACAAAATCCAAAATAATCCAAGTTGATTTCAAATAAATTTATTAAAATTTGACAAAAATCGTGACAAAATCCAAAAAATCGAAGTTAATTTCAACTGACATTACTCAAATTAAGCTTCTCTATCAAAAAAACTCAACATAGTCGAGGAAAATCGAAGTTGGTTTCAAATAAATTTATTAAAATTTGACACTTCCAACTAAAATTTTTTTTCACAATGCAATAAATTGTCGATATTTTCATCTAAATTTACTCAAATATTCATCCTACAACAAAAATACTCAACTAAATCCAAAAAAATCGAAGTTGGTTTCAAATAAATTTATTAAAATTTGACACTTCCAACTAAATTTTTTTCATAATCCAAAAAATTGAAGTTATTTTCATCTAAATTTACTCAAATATAGATCCTACAACAAAAATACTCAACTAAATCCAAAAAAATCGAAGTTGGTTTCAAATAAATTTATTAAAATTTGACACTTCCAACTAAAATTTTTTTTCACAATCCAATAAATTGTCGTTATTTTCATCTAAATTTACTCAAATATACATCCTACAACAAAAATACTCAACTAAATCCAAAAAAATCGAAGTTGGTTTCAAATAAATTTATTAAAATTTGACACTTCCAACTAAATTTTTTTCACAATCCAAAAAATTGAAGTTATTTTCATCTAAATTTACTCAAATATAGGTCCTACAACAAAAATACTCAACTAAATCCAAAAAAATCGAAGTTGGTTTCAAATAAATTTATTAAAATTTGACACTTCCAACTAAATTTTTTTCACAATCCAAAAAATTGAAGTTATTTTCATCTAAATTTACTCAAATATAGATCCTACAACAAAAATACTCAACTAAATCCAAAAAAATCGAAGGAGGTTTCAAATAAATTTATTAAAATTTGACACTTCCAACTAAATTTTTTTCACAATCCAAAAAATTGAAGTTATTTTCATCTAAATTTACTCAAATATAGATCCTACAATAAAAGTACTCAACAAAATCCAAAATAATCCAAGTTGATTTCAAATAAATTTATTTAAATTTGACACTTCCAACTAAATTTTTTTCACAATCCAAAAAATTGAAGTTATTTTCATCTAAATTTACTCAAATATAGATCCTACAACAAAAATTCTCAACTAAATCCAAAAAAATCGCAGTTGGTTTCAAATAAATTTATTAAAATTTGACACTTCCAACTAAAATTTTTTTTCACAATCCAATAAATTGTCGTTATTTTCATCTAAATTTACTCAAATATACATCCTACAACAAAAATACTCAAATAAAACCAAAAAAATCTAAGTTGGTTTCAAATAAATTTATTAAAATTTGACACTTCCAAGTAAAATTTTTTTCACATTCCTAAAAATTGAAGTTATTTTCATCTAAATTTATTCAAATATAGACCCTACAACAAAAATACTCAACAAAATCCAAAAAAATCGAAGCTGGTTTCAAATAAATTTATTAAAATTTGACACTTCCAACTAAAATTTTTTTCTCATTCCTTAAAATTGTAGTTATTTTCCACTAAATTTACTCAAATATACATCCTACAACAGAAATTCTCAACTAAATCCAAAAAAATCGCAGTTGGTTTCAAATAAATTTATTAAAATTTGACACTTCCAACTAAAATTTTTTTTCACAATCCAATAAATTGTCGTTATTTTCATCTAAATTTACTCAAATATACATCCTACAACAAAAATACTCAAATAAAACCAAAAAAATCGAAGTTGGTTTCAAATAAATTTATTAAAATTTGACACTTCCAAGTAAAATTTTTTTTCACAATCCAAAAAATTGTCGTTATTTTCATCTAAATTTACTCAAATATACATCCTACAAAAAAATACTCGACAAAATCCAAAAAAATCGATGTTGGTTTCAAATAAATTTATTAAAATTTGACACTTCCAACTACAATTTTTTCCCAATCCAAAAAATTGAAGTTATTTTCATCTAAATTTACTCAAATATACATCCTACAACAAAAATACTCAACAAAATCCAAAAAAATCGAAGTTGGTTTCAAATAAATTTATTAAAATTTGACACTTCCAACTAAATTTTTTTTCACAATCCTAAAAATTGAAGTTATTTTCATCTAAATTTACTCAAATATACATCCAACAACAAAAATACTCGACAAAATCCAAAAAAATCGAAGTTGGTTTCAAATAAATATATTAAAATTTGACACTTCCAACTAAAATTTTTTTTCACAATCCAAAAAATTGTCGTTATTTTCATCTAAATTTACTCAAATATACATCCTACAAAAAAATATTCGACAAAATCCAAAAAAATCGATGTTGGTTTCAAATAAATTTATTAAAATTTGACACTTCCAACTACAATTTTTTCCCAATCCAAAAAATTGAAGTTATTTTCATCTAAATTTACTCCAATATACATCCTACAACAAAAATACTCAACTAAATCCAAAAAAATCGAAGTTGGTTTCAAATAAATTTATTAAAATTTGACACTTCCAACTAAATTTTTTTCACAATCCAAAAAAACGAAGTTATTTTCATCTAAATTTACTCAAATATACATCCTACGACAAAAATACTCAACTAAATCCAAAAAAATCGAAGCTGGTTTCAAATAAATTTATTAAAATTTGACACTTCCAACAAAAATTTTTTTTCACAATCCAATAAATTGTCGTTATTTTCATCTAAATTTACGCAAATATACATCCTACAACAAAAATACTCAACTAAATCCAAAAATATCGAAGTTGGTTTCAAATAAATTTATTAAAATTTGACACTTCCAACTAAATTTTTTTCACAATCCAAAAAATTGAAGTTATTTTCATCTAAATTTACTCAAATATAGATCCTACAACAAAAATACTCAACAAAATCCAAAATAATCCAAGTTGATTTCAAATAAATTTATTAAAATTTGACAAAAATCGTGACAAAATCCAAAAAATCGAAGTTAATTTCAACTGAAATTACTCAAATTCACCTTCTCTATAAAAAAAACTCAACATAATCGAGGAAAATCGAAGTTGGTTTCAAATAAATTTATTAAAATTTGACACTTCCAACTAAAATTTTTTTCACAATCCAAAAAATTGAAGTTATTTTCATCTAAATTTACTCAAATATAGGTCCTACAACAAAAATATTCAACTAAATCCAAAATAATCGAAGTTGGTTTCAAATAAATTTATTAAAATTTGACACTTCCAACTAAATTTTTTTCACAATCCAAAAAATTGAAGTTATTTTCATCTAAATTTACTCAATTATAGATCCTACAACAAAAATACTCAACTAAATCCAAAAAAATCGAAGTTGGTTTCAAATAAATTTATTAAAATTTGACACTTCCAACTAAAAATTTTTTCTCAATCCTTAAAATTGAAGTTATTTTCATCTAAATTTACTCAAATATAGATCCTACAACAAAAATACTCAACAAAATCCAAAAAAATCGAAGTTGGTTTCAAATAAATTTATTAAAATTTGACACTTCCAACTAAAATTTTTTTTCACAATCCAAAAAATTGTCGTTATTTTCATCTAAATTTACTCAAATATACATCCAACAACAAAAATACTCGACAAAATCCAAAAAAATCGAAGTTGGTTTCAAATAAATTTATTAAAATTTGACACTTCCAACTAAAATTTTTTTTCACAATCCAAAAAATTGTCTTTATTTTCATCTAAATTTACTCAAATATACATCCTACAAAAAAATACTCGACAAAATCCAAAAAAATCGATGTTGGTTTCAAATAAATTTATTAAAATTTGACACTTCCAAGTAAAATTTTTTTCACATTCCTAAAAATTGAAGTTATTTTCATCTAAATTTATTCAAATATAGACCCTACAACAAAAATACTCAACAAAATCCAAAATAATCCAAGTTGATTTCAAATAAATTTATTAAAATTTGACAAAAATCGTGACAAAATCCAAAAAATCGAAGTTAATTTCAACTGACATTACTCAAATTAAGCTTCTCTATCAAAAAAACTCAACATAGTCGAGGAAAATCGAAGTTGGTTTCAAATAAATTTATTAAAATTTGACACTTCCAACTAAAATTTTTTTTCACAATGCAATAAATTGTCGATATTTTCATCTAAATTTACTCAAATATTCATCCTACAGACAAAAATACTCAACAAAATCCAAAAAAATCGAAGTTGGTTTCAAATAAATTTATTAAAATTTGACACTTCCAACTAAAATTTTTTTCACAATCCTAAAAATTGAAGTTATTTTCATCAAAAATTACTCTAATATAGACCCTACAACAAAAATACTCAACAAAATCCAAAAAAATCGAAGCTGGTTTCAAATAAATTTATTAAAATTTGACACTTCCAACTAAAATTTTTGTTCACAATCCAATAAATTGTCGTTATTTTCATCTAAATTTACTCAAATATACATCCTACAACAAAAATACTCAAATAAAACCAAAAAAATCTAAGTTGGTTTCAAATAAATTTATTAAAATTTGACACTTCCAAGTAAAATTTTTTTCACATTCCTAAAAATTGAAGTTATTTTCATCTAAATTTATTCAAATATAGACCCTACAACAAAAATACTCAACAAAATCCAAAAAAATCGAAGCTGGTTTCAAATAAATTTATTAAAATTTGACACTTCCAACTAAAATTTTTTTCTCATTCCTTAAAATTGTAGTTATTTTCCACTAAATTTACTCAAATATACATCCTACAACAGAAATTCTCAACTAAATCCAAAAAAATCGCAGTTGGTTTCAAATAAATTTATTAAAATTTGACACTTCCAACTAAAATTTTTTTTCACAATCCAATAAATTGTCGTTATTTTCATCTAAATTTACTCAAATATACATCCTACAACAAAAATACTCAAATAAAACCAAAAAAATCGAAGTTGGTTTCAAATAAATTTATTAAAATTTGACACTTCCAAGTAAAATTTTTTTTCACAATCCAAAAAATTGTCGTTATTTTCATCTAAATTTACTCAAATATACATCCTACAAAAAAATACTCGACAAAATCCAAAAAAATCGATGTTGGTTTCAAATAAATTTATTAAAATTTGACACTTCCAACTACAATTTTTTCCCAATCCAAAAAATTGAAGTTATTTTCATCTAAATTTACTCAAATATACATCCTACAACAAAAATACTCAACAAAATCCAAAAAAATCGAAGTTGGTTTCAAATAAATTTATTAAAATTTGACACTTCCAACTAAATTTTTTTTCACAATCCTAAAAATTGAAGTTATTTTCATCTAAATTTACTCAAATATACATCCAACAACAAAAATACTCGACAAAATCCAAAAAAATCGAAGTTGGTTTCAAATAAATATATTAAAATTTGACACTTCCAACTAAAATTTTTTTTCACAATCCAAAAAATTGTCGTTATTTTCATCTAAATTTACTCAAATATACATCCTACAAAAAAATATTCGACAAAATCCAAAAAAATCGATGTTGGTTTCAAATAAATTTATTAAAATTTGACACTTCCAACTACAATTTTTTCCCAATCCAAAAAATTGAAGTTATTTTCATCTAAATTTACTCCAATATACATCCTACAACAAAAATACTCAACTAAATCCAAAAAAATCGAAGTTGGTTTCAAATAAATTTATTAAAATTTGACACTTCCAACTAAATTTTTTTCACAATCCAAAAAAACGAAGTTATTTTCATCTAAATTTACTCAAATATACATCCTACGACAAAAATACTCAACTAAATCCAAAAAAATCAAAGCTGGTTTCAAATAAATTTATTAAAATTTGACACTTCCAACAAAAATTTTTTTTCACAATCCAATAAATTGTCGTTATTTTCATCTAAATTTACGCAAATATACATCCTACAACAAAAATACTCAACTAAATCCAAAAATATCGAAGTTGGTTTCAAATAAATTTATTAAAATTTGACACTTCCAACTAAATTTTTTTCACAATCCAAAAAATTGAAGTTATTTTCATCTAAATTTACTCAAATATAGATCCTACAACAAAAATACTCAACAAAATCCAAAATAATCCAAGTTGATTTCAAATAAATTTATTAAAATTTGACAAAAATCGTGACAAAATCCAAAAAATCGAAGTTAATTTCAACTGAAATTACTCAAATTCACCTTCTCTATAAAAAAAACTCAACATAATCGAGGAAAATCGAAGTTGGTTTCAAATAAATTTATTAAAATTTGACACTTCCAACTAAAATTTTTTTCACAATCCAAAAAATTGAAGTTATTTTCATCTAAATTTACTCAAATATAGGTCCTACAACAAAAATATTCAACTAAATCCAAAATAATCGAAGTTGGTTTCAAATAAATTTATTAAAATTTGACACTTCCAACTAAATTTTTTTCACAATCCAAAAAATTGAAGTTATTTTCATCTAAATTTACTCAATTATAGATCCTACAACAAAAATACTCAACTAAATCCAAAAAAATCGAAGTTGGTTTCAAATAAATTTATTAAAATTTGACACTTCCAACTAAAAATTTTTTCTCAATCCTTAAAATTGAAGTTATTTTCATCTAAATTTACTCAAATATAGATCCTACAACAAAAATACTCAACAAAATCCAAAAAAATCGAAGTTGGTTTCAAATAAATTTATTAAAATTTGACACTTCCAACTAAAATTTTTTTTCACAATCCAAAAAATTGTCGTTATTTTCATCTAAATTTACTCAAATATACATCCAACAACAAAAATACTCGACAAAATCCAAAAAAATCGAAGTTGGTTTCAAATAAATTTATTAAAATTTGACACTTCCAACTAAAATTTTTTTTCACAATCCAAAAAATTGTCTTTATTTTCATCTAAATTTACTCAAATATACATCCTACAAAAAAATACTCGACAAAATCCAAAAAAATCGATGTTGGTTTCAAATAAATTTATTAAAATTTGACACTTCCAAGTAAAATTTTTTTCACATTCCTAAAAATTGAAGTTATTTTCATCTAAATTTATTCAAATATAGACCCTACAACAAAAATACTCAACAAAATCCAAAATAATCCAAGTTGATTTCAAATAAATTTATTAAAATTTGACAAAAATCGTGACAAAATCCAAAAAATCGAAGTTAATTTCAACTGACATTACTCAAATTAAGCTTCTCTATCAAAAAAACTCAACATAGTCGAGGAAAATCGAAGTTGGTTTCAAATAAATTTATTAAAATTTGACACTTCCAACTAAAATTTTTTTTCACAATGCAATAAATTGTCGATATTTTCATCTAAATTTACTCAAATATTCATCCTACAGACAAAAATACTCAACAAAATCCAAAAAAATCGAAGTTGGTTTCAAATAAATTTATTAAAATTTGACACTTCCAACTAAAATTTTTTTCACAATCCTAAAAATTGAAGTTATTTTCATCAAAAATTACTCTAATATAGACCCTACAACAAAAATACTCAACAAAATCCAAAAAAATCGAAGCTGGTTTCAAATAAATTTATTAAAATTTGACACTTCCAACTAAAATTTTTGTTCACAATCCAATAAATTGTCGTTATTTTCATCTAAATTTACTCAAATATACATCCTACAACAAAAATACTCAACTAAATGCAAAAAAATCGAAGTTGGTTTCAAATAAATTTATTAAAATTTGACACTTCCAACTAAATTTTTTTCATAATCCAAAAAATTGAAGTTATTTGCATCTAAATTTACTCAAATATAGATCCTACAACAAAAATACTCAACTAAATCCAAAAAAATCGAAGTTGGTTTCAAATAAATTTATTAAAATTTGACACTTCCAACTAAATTTTTTTCATAATCCAAAAAATTGAAGTTATTTTCATCTAAATTTACTCAAATATAGGTCCTACAACAAAAATACTCAACTAAATCCAAAAAAATCGAAGTTGGTTTCAAATAAATTTATTAAAATTTGACACTTCCAACTAAATTTTTTTCACAATCCAAAAAATTGAAGTTATTTTCATCTAAATTTACTCAAATATAGATCCTACAACAAAAATACTCAACTAAATCCAAAAAAATCGAAGGAGGTTTCAAATAAATTTATTAAAATTTGACACTTCCAACTAAATTTTTTTCACAATCCAAAAAATTGAAGTTATTTTCATCTAAATTTACTCAAATATAGATCCTACAATAAAAGTACTCAACAAAATCCAAAATAATCCAAGTTGATTTCAAATAAATTTATTTAAATTTGACACTTCCAACTAAATTTTTTTCACAATCCAAAAAATTGAAGTTATTTTCATCTAAATTTACTCAAATATAGATCCTACAACAAAAATTCTCAACTAAATCCAAAAAAATCGCAGTTGGTTTCAAATAAATTTATTAAAATTTGACACTTCCAACTAAAATTTTTTTTCACAATCCAATAAATTGTCGTTATTTTCATCTAAATTTACTCAAATATACATCCTACAACAAAAATACTCAAATAAAACCAAAAAAATCTAAGTTGGTTTCAAATAAATTTATTAAAATTTGACACTTCCAAGTAAAATTTTTTTCACATTCCTAAAAATTGAAGTTATTTTCATCTAAATTTATTCAAATATAGACCCTACAACAAAAATACTCAACAAAATCCAAAAAAATCGAAGCTGGTTTCAAATAAATTTATTAAAATTTGACACTTCCAACTAAAATTTTTTTCTCATTCCTTAAAATTGTAGTTATTTTCCACTAAATTTACTCAAATATACATCCTACAACAGAAATTCTCAACTAAATCCAAAAAAATCGCAGTTGGTTTCAAATAAATTTATTAAAATTTGACACTTCCAACTAAAATTTTTTTTCACAATCCAATAAATTGTCGTTATTTTCATCTAAATTTACTCAAATATACATCCTACAACAAAAATACTCAAATAAAACCAAAAAAATCGAAGTTGGTTTCAAATAAATTTATTAAAATTTGACACTTCCAAGTAAAATTTTTTTTCACAATCCAAAAAATTGTCGTTATTTTCATCTAAATTTACTCAAATATACATCCTACAAAAAAATACTCGACAAAATCAAAAAAAATCGATGTTGGTTTCAAATAAATTTATTAAAATTTGACACTTCCAACTACAATTTTTTCCCAATCCAAAAAATTGAAGTTATTTTCATCTAAATTTACTCAAATATACATCCTACAACAAAAATACTCAACAAAATCCAAAAAAATCGAAGTTGGTTTCAAATAAATTTATTAAAATTTGACACTTCCAACTAAATTTTTTTTCACAATCCTAAAAATTGAAGTTATTTTCATCTAAATTTACTCAAATATACATCCAACAACAAAAATACTCGACAAAATCCAAAAAAATCGAAGTTGGTTTCAAATAAATATATTAAAATTTGACACTTCCAACTAAAATTTTTTTTCACAATCCAAAAAATTGTCGTTATTTTCATCTAAATTTACTCAAATATACATCCTACAAAAAAATATTCGACAAAATCAAAAAAAATCGATGTTGGTTTCAAATAAATTTATTAAAATTTGACACTTCCAACTACAATTTTTTCCCAATCCAAAAAATTGAAGTTATTTTCATCTAAATTTACTCCAATATACATCCTACAACAAAAATACTCAACTAAATCCAAAAAAATCGAAGTTGGTTTCAAATAAATTTATTAAAATTTGACACTTCCAACTAAATTTTTTTCACAATCCAAAAAAACGAAGTTATTTTCATCTAAATTTACTCAAATATACATCCTACGACAAAAATACTCAACTAAATCCAAAAAAATCGAAGCTGGTTTCAAATAAATTTATTAAAATTTGACACTTCCAACAAAAATTTTTTTTCACAATCCAATAAATTGTCGTTATTTTCATCTAAATTTACGCAAATATACATCCTACAACAAAAATACTCAACTAAATCCAAAAATATCGAAGTTGGTTTCAAATAAATTTATTAAAATTTGACACTTCCAACTAAATTTTTTTCACAATCCAAAAAATTGAAGTTATTTTCATCTAAATTTACTCAAATATAGATCCTACAACAAAAATACTCAACAAAATCCAAAATAATCCAAGTTGATTTCAAATAAATTTATTAAAATTTGACAAAAATCGTGACAAAATCCAAAAAATCGAAGTTAATTTCAACTGAAATTACTCAAATTCACCTTCTCTATAAAAAAAACTCAACATAATCGAGGAAAATCGAAGTTGGTTTCAAATAAATTTATTAAAATTTGACACTTCCAACTAAAATTTTTTTCACAATCCAAAAAATTGAAGTTATTTTCATCTAAATTTACTCAAATATAGGTCCTACAACAAAAATATTCAACTAAATCCAAAATAATCGAAGTTGGTTTCAAATAAATTTATTAAAATTTGACACTTCCAACTAAATTTTTTTCACAATCCAAAAAATTGAAGTTATTTTCATCTAAATTTACTCAATTATAGATCCTACAACAAAAATACTCAACTAAATCCAAAAAAATCGAAGTTGGTTTCAAATAAATTTATTAAAATTTGACACTTCCAACTAAAAATTTTTTCTCAATCCTTAAAATTGAAGTTATTTTCATCTAAATTTACTCAAATATAGATCCTACAACAAAAATACTCAACAAAATCCAAAAAAATCGAAGTTGGTTTCAAATAAATTTATTAAAATTTGACACTTCCAACTAAAATTTTTTTTCACAATCCAAAAAATTGTCGTTATTTTCATCTAAATTTACTCAAATATACATCCAACAACAAAAATACTCGACAAAATCCAAAAAAATCGAAGTTGGTTTCAAATAAATTTATTAAAATTTGACACTTCCAACTAAAATTTTTTTTCACAATCCAAAAAATTGTCTTTATTTTCATCTAAATTTACTCAAATATACATCCTACAAAAAAATACTCGACAAAATCCAAAAAAATCGATGTTGGTTTCAAATAAATTTATTAAAATTTGACACTTCCAAGTAAAATTTTTTTCACATTCCTAAAAATTGAAGTTATTTTCATCTAAATTTATTCAAATATAGACCCTACAACAAAAATACTCAACAAAATCCAAAATAATCCAAGTTGATTTCAAATAAATTTATTAAAATTTGACAAAAATCGTGACAAAATCCAAAAAATCGAAGTTAATTTCAACTGACATTACTCAAATTAAGCTTCTCTATCAAAAAAACTCAACATAGTCGAGGAAAATCGAAGTTGGTTTCAAATAAATTTATTAAAATTTGACACTTCCAACTAAAATTTTTTTTCACAATGCAATAAATTGTCGATATTTTCATCTAAATTTACTCAAATATTCATCCTACAGACAAAAATACTCAACAAAATCCAAAAAAATCGAAGTTGGTTTCAAATAAATTTATTAAAATTTGACACTTCCAACTAAAATTTTTTTCACAATCCTAAAAATTGAAGTTATTTTCATCAAAAATTACTCTAATATAGACCCTACAACAAAAATACTCAACAAAATCCAAAAAAATCGAAGCTGGTTTCAAATAAATTTATTAAAATTTGACACTTCCAACTAAAATTTTTGTTCACAATCCAATAAATTGTCGTTATTTTCATCTAAATTTACTCAAATATACATCCTACAACAAAAATACTCAAATAAAACCAAAAAAATCTAAGTTGGTTTCAAATAAATTTATTAAAATTTGACACTTCCAAGTAAAATTTTTTTCACATTCCTAAAAATTGAAGTTATTTTCATCTAAATTTATTCAAATATAGACCCTACAACAAAAATACTCAACAAAATCCAAAAAAATCGAAGCTGGTTTCAAATAAATTTATTAAAATTTGACACTTCCAACTAAAATTTTTTTCTCATTCCTTAAAATTGTAGTTATTTTCCACTAAATTTACTCAAATATACATCCTACAACAGAAATTCTCAACTAAATCCAAAAAAATCGCAGTTGGTTTCAAATAAATTTATTAAAATTTGACACTTCCAACTAAAATTTTTTTTCACAATCCAATAAATTGTCGTTATTTTCATCTAAATTTACTCAAATATACATCCTACAACAAAAATACTCAAATAAAACCAAAAAAATCGAAGTTGGTTTCAAATAAATTTATTAAAATTTGACACTTCCAAGTAAAATTTTTTTTCACAATCCAAAAAATTGTCGTTATTTTCATCTAAATTTACTCAAATATACATCCTACAAAAAAATACTCGACAAAATCCAAAAAAATCGATGTTGGTTTCAAATAAATTTATTAAAATTTGACACTTCCAACTACAATTTTTTCCCAATCCAAAAAATTGAAGTTATTTTCATCTAAATTTACTCAAATATACATCCTACAACAAAAATACTCAACAAAATCCAAAAAAATCGAAGTTGGTTTCAAATAAATTTATTAAAATTTGACACTTCCAACTAAATTTTTTTTCACAATCCTAAAAATTGAAGTTATTTTCATCTAAATTTACTCAAATATACATCCAACAACAAAAATACTCGACAAAATCCAAAAAAATCGAAGTTGGTTTCAAATAAATATATTAAAATTTGACACTTCCAACTAAAATTTTTTTTCACAATCCAAAAAATTGTCGTTATTTTCATCTAAATTTACTCAAATATACATCCTACAAAAAAATATTCGACAAAATCCAAAAAAATCGATGTTGGTTTCAAATAAATTTATTAAAATTTGACACTTCCAACTACAATTTTTTCCCAATCCAAAAAATTGAAGTTATTTTCATCTAAATTTACTCCAATATACATCCTACAACAAAAATACTCAACTAAATCCAAAAAAATCGAAGTTGGTTTCAAATAAATTTATTAAAATTTGACACTTCCAACTAAATTTTTTTCACAATCCAAAAAAACGAAGTTATTTTCATCTAAATTTACTCAAATATACATCCTACGACAAAAATACTCAACTAAATCCAAAAAAATCAAAGCTGGTTTCAAATAAATTTATTAAAATTTGACACTTCCAACAAAAATTTTTTTTCACAATCCAATAAATTGTCGTTATTTTCATCTAAATTTACGCAAATATACATCCTACAACAAAAATACTCAACTAAATCCAAAAATATCGAAGTTGGTTTCAAATAAATTTATTAAAATTTGACACTTCCAACTAAATTTTTTTCACAATCCAAAAAATTGAAGTTATTTTCATCTAAATTTACTCAAATATAGATCCTACAACAAAAATACTCAACAAAATCCAAAATAATCCAAGTTGATTTCAAATAAATTTATTAAAATTTGACAAAAATCGTGACAAAATCCAAAAAATCGAAGTTAATTTCAACTGAAATTACTCAAATTCACCTTCTCTATAAAAAAAACTCAACATAATCGAGGAAAATCGAAGTTGGTTTCAAATAAATTTATTAAAATTTGACACTTCCAACTAAAATTTTTTTCACAATCCAAAAAATTGAAGTTATTTTCATCTAAATTTACTCAAATATAGGTCCTACAACAAAAATATTCAACTAAATCCAAAATAATCGAAGTTGGTTTCAAATAAATTTATTAAAATTTGACACTTCCAACTAAATTTTTTTCACAATCCAAAAAATTGAAGTTATTTTCATCTAAATTTACTCAATTATAGATCCTACAACAAAAATACTCAACTAAATCCAAAAAAATCGAAGTTGGTTTCAAATAAATTTATTAAAATTTGACACTTCCAACTAAAAATTTTTTCTCAATCCTTAAAATTGAAGTTATTTTCATCTAAATTTACTCAAATATAGATCCTACAACAAAAATACTCAACAAAATCCAAAAAAATCGAAGTTGGTTTCAAATAAATTTATTAAAATTTGACACTTCCAACTAAAATTTTTTTTCACAATCCAAAAAATTGTCTTTATTTTCATCTAAATTTACTCAAATATACATCCTACAAAAAAATACTCGACAAAATCCAAAAAAATCGATGTTGGTTTCAAATAAATTTATTAAAATTTGACACTTCCAAGTAAAATTTTTTTCACATTCCTAAAAATTGAAGTTATTTTCATCTAAATTTATTCAAATATAGACCCTACAACAAAAATACTCAACAAAATCCAAAATAATCCAAGTTGATTTCAAATAAATTTATTAAAATTTGACAAAAATCGTGACAAAATCCAAAAAATCGAAGTTAATTTCAACTGACATTACTCAAATTAAGCTTCTCTATCAAAAAAACTCAACATAGTCGAGGAAAATCGAAGTTGGTTTCAAATAAATTTATTAAAATTTGACACTTCCAACTAAAATTTTTTTTCACAATGCAATAAATTGTCGATATTTTCATCTAAATTTACTCAAATATTCATCCTACAGACAAAAATACTCAACAAAATCCAAAAAAATCGAAGTTGGTTTCAAATAAATTTATTAAAATTTGACACTTCCAACTAAAATTTTTTTCACAATCCTAAAAATTGAAGTTATTTTCATCAAAAATTACTCTAATATAGACCCTACAACAAAAATACTCAACAAAATCCAAAAAAATCGAAGCTGGTTTCAAATAAATTTATTAAAATTTGACACTTCCAACTAAAATTTTTGTTCACAATCCAATAAATTGTCGTTATTTTCATCTAAATTTACTCAAATATACATCCTACAACAAAAATACTCAACTAAATGCAAAAAAATCGAAGTTGGTTTCAAATAAATTTATTAAAATTTGACACTTCCAACTAAATTTTTTTCATAATCCAAAAAATTGAAGTTATTTGCATCTAAATTTACTCAAATATAGATCCTACAACAAAAATACTCAACTAAATCCAAAAAAATCGAAGTTGGTTTCAAATAAATTTATTAAAATTTGACACTTCCAACTAAATTTTTTTCATAATCCAAAAAATTGAAGTTATTTTCATCTAAATTTACTCAAATATAGGTCCTACAACAAAAATACTCAACTAAATCCAAAAAAATCGAAGTTGGTTTCAAATAAATTTATTAAAATTTGACACTTCCAACTAAATTTTTTTCACAATCCAAAAAATTGAAGTTATTTTCATCTAAATTTACTCAAATATAGATCCTACAACAAAAATACTCAACTAAATCCAAAAAAATCGAAGGAGGTTTCAAATAAATTTATTAAAATTTGACACTTCCAACTAAATTTTTTTCACAATCCAAAAAATTGAAGTTATTTTCATCTAAATTTACTCAAATATAGATCCTACAATAAAAGTACTCAACAAAATCCAAAATAATCCAAGTTGATTTCAAATAAATTTATTTAAATTTGACACTTCCAACTAAATTTTTTTCACAATCCAAAAAATTGAAGTTATTTTCATCTAAATTTACTCAAATATAGATCCTACAACAAAAATTCTCAACTAAATCCAAAAAAATCGCAGTTGGTTTCAAATAAATTTATTAAAATTTGACACTTCCAACTAAAATTTTTTTTCACAATCCAATAAATTGTCGTTATTTTCATCTAAATTTACTCAAATATACATCCTACAACAAAAATACTCAAATAAAACCAAAAAAATCTAAGTTGGTTTCAAATAAATTTATTAAAATTTGACACTTCCAAGTAAAATTTTTTTCACATTCCTAAAAATTGAAGTTATTTTCATCTAAATTTATTCAAATATAGACCCTACAACAAAAATACTCAACAAAATCCAAAAAAATCGAAGCTGGTTTCAAATAAATTTATTAAAATTTGACACTTCCAACTAAAATTTTTTTCTCATTCCTTAAAATTGTAGTTATTTTCCACTAAATTTACTCAAATATACATCCTACAACAGAAATTCTCAACTAAATCCAAAAAAATCGCAGTTGGTTTCAAATAAATTTATTAAAATTTGACACTTCCAACTAAAATTTTTTTTCACAATCCAATAAATTGTCGTTATTTTCATCTAAATTTACTCAAATATACATCCTACAACAAAAATACTCAAATAAAACCAAAAAAATCGAAGTTGGTTTCAAATAAATTTATTAAAATTTGACACTTCCAAGTAAAATTTTTTTTCACAATCCAAAAAATTGTCGTTATTTTCATCTAAATTTACTCAAATATACATCCTACAAAAAAATACTCGACAAAATCCAAAAAAATCGATGTTGGTTTCAAATAAATTTATTAAAATTTGACACTTCCAACTACAATTTTTTCCCAATCCAAAAAATTGAAGTTATTTTCATCTAAATTTACTCAAATATACATCCTACAACAAAAATACTCAACAAAATCCAAAAAAATCGAAGTTGGTTTCAAATAAATTTATTAAAATTTGACACTTCCAACTAAATTTTTTTTCACAATCCTAAAAATTGAAGTTATTTTCATCTAAATTTACTCAAATATACATCCAACAACAAAAATACTCGACAAAATCCAAAAAAATCGAAGTTGGTTTCAAATAAATATATTAAAATTTGACACTTCCAACTAAAATTTTTTTTCACAATCCAAAAAATTGTCGTTATTTTCATCTAAATTTACTCAAATATACATCCTACAAAAAAATATTCGACAAAATCCAAAAAAATCGATGTTGGTTTCAAATAAATTTATTAAAATTTGACACTTCCAACTACAATTTTTTCCCAATCCAAAAAATTGAAGTTATTTTCATCTAACTTTACTCCAATATACATCCTACAACAAAAATACTCAACTAAATCCAAAAAAATCGAAGTTGGTTTCAAATAAATTTATTAAAATTTGACACTTCCAACTAAATTTTTTTCACAATCCAAAAAAACGAAGTTATTTTCATCTAAATTTACTCAAATATACATCCTACGACAAAAATACTCAACTAAATCCAAAAAAATCGAAGCTGGTTTCAAATAAATTTATTAAAATTTGACACTTCCAACTACAATTTTTTCCCAATCCAAAAAATTGAAGTTATTTTCATCTAACTTTACTCCAATATACATCCTACAACAAAAATACTCAACTAAATCCAAAAAAATCGAAGTTGGTTTCAAATAAATTTATTAAAATTTGACACTTCCAACTAAATTTTTTTCACAATCCAAAAAAACGAAGTTATTTTCATCTAAATTTACTCAAATATACATCCTACGACAAAAATACTCAACTAAATCCAAAAAAATCGAAGCTGGTTTCAAATAAATTTATTAAAATTTGACACTTCCAACAAAAATTTTTTTTCACAATCCAATAAATTGTCGTTATTTTCATCTAAATTTACGCAAATATACATCCTACAACATAAATACTCAACTAAATCCAAAAATATCGAAGTTGGTTTCAAATAAATTTATTAAAATTTGACACTTCCAACTAAATTTTTTTCACAATCCAAAAAATTGAAGTTATTTTCATCTAAATTTACTCAAATATAGATCCTACAACAAAAATACTCAACAAAATCCAAAATAATCCAAGTTGATTTCAAATAAATTTATTAAAATTTGACAAAAATCGTGACAAAATCCAAAAAATCGAAGTTAATTTCAACTGAAATTACTCAAATTCACCTTCTCTATAAAAAAAACTCAACATAATCGAGGAAAATCGAAGTTGGTTTCAAATAAATTTATTAAAATTTGACACTTCCAACTAAAATTTTTTTCACAATCCAAAAAATTGAAGTTATTTTCATCTAAATTTACTCAAATATAGGTCCTACAACAAAAATATTCAACTAAATCCAAAATAATCGAAGTTGGTTTCAAATAAATTTATTAAAATTTGACACTTCCAACTAAATTTTTTTCACAATCCAAAAAATTGAAGTTATTTTCATCTAAATTTACTCAATTATAGATCCTACAACAAAAATACTCAACTAAATCCAAAAAAATCGAAGTTGGTTTCAAATAAATTTATTAAAATTTGACACTTCCAACTAAAAATTTTTTCTCAATCCTTAAAATTGAAGTTATTTTCATCTAAATTTACTCAAATATAGATCCTACAACAAAAATACTCAACAAAATCCAAAAAAATCGAAGTTGGTTTCAAATAAATTTATTAAAATTTGACACTTCCAACTAAAATTTTTTTTCACAATCCAAAAAATTGTCGTTATTTTCATCTAAATTTACTCAAATATACATCCAACAACAAAAATACTCGACAAAATCCAAAAAAATCGAAGTTGGTTTCAAATAAATTTATTAAAATTTGACACTTCCAACTAAAATTTTTTTTCACAATCCAAAAAATTGTCTTTATTTTCATCTAAATTTACTCAAATATACATCCTACAAAAAAATACTCGACAAAATCCAAAAAAATCGATGTTGGTTTCAAATAAATTTATTAAAATTTGACACTTCCAAGTAAAATTTTTTTCACATTCCTAAAAATTGAAGTTATTTTCATCTAAATTTATTCAAATATAGACCCTACAACAAAAATACTCAACAAAATCCAAAATAATCCAAGTTGATTTCAAATAAATTTATTAAAATTTGACAAAAATCGTGACAAAATCCAAAAAATCGAAGTTAATTTCAACTGACATTACTCAAATTAAGCTTCTCTATCAAAAAAACTCAACATAGTCGAGGAAAATCGAAGTTGGTTTCAAATAAATTTATTAAAATTTGACACTTCCAACTAAAATTTTTTTTCACAATGCAATAAATTGTCGATATTTTCATCTAAATTTACTCAAATATTCATCCTACAGACAAAAATACTCAACAAAATCCAAAAAAATCGAAGTTGGTTTCAAATAAATTTATTAAAATTTGACACTTCCAACTAAAATTTTTTTCACAATCCTAAAAATTGAAGTTATTTTCATCAAAAATTACTCTAATATAGACCCTACAACAAAAATACTCAACAAAATCCAAAAAAATCGAAGCTGGTTTCAAATAAATTTATTAAATTTGACACTTCCAACTAAAATTTTTGTTCACAATCCAATAAATTGTCGTTATTTTCATCTAAATTTACTCAAATATACATCCTACAACAAAAATACTCAACTAAATCCAAAAAAATCGAAGTTGGTTTCAAATAAATTTATTAAAATTTGACACTTCCAACTAAATTTTTTTCATAATCCAAAAAATTGAAGTTATTTTCATCTAAATTTACTCAAATATAGATCCTACAACAAAAATACTCAACTAAATCCAAAAAAATCGAAGTTGGTTTCAAATAAATTTATTAAAATTTGACACTTCCAACTAAATTTTTTTCATCATCCAAAAAATTGAAGTTATTTTCATCTAAATTTACTCAAATATAGATCCTACAACAAAAATACTCAACTAAATCCAAAAAAATCGAAGTTGGTTTCAAATAAATTTATTAAAATTTGACACTTCCAACTAAAATTTTTTTTCACAATCCAATAAATTGTCGTTATTTTCATCTAAATTTACTCAAATATAGATCCTACAACAAAAATTCTCAACTAAATCCAAAAAAATCGCAGTTGGTTTCAAATAAATTTATTAAAATTTGACACTTCCAACTAAAATTTTTTTTCACAATCCAATAAATTGTCGTTATTTTCATCTAAATTTACTCAAATATACATCCTACAACAAAAATACTCAAATAAAACCAAAAAAATCGAAGTTGGTTTCAAATAAATTTATTAAAATTTGACACTTCCAAGTAAAATTTTTTTCACATTCCTAAAAATTGAAGTTATTTTCATCTAAATTTATTCAAATATAGACCCTACAACAAAAATACTCAACAAAATCCAAAAAAATCGAAGCTGGTTTCAAATAAATTTATTAAAATTTGACACTTCCAACTAAAATTTTTTTTCACAATCCAATAAATTGTCGTTATTTTCATCTAAATTTACTCAAATATAGATCCTACAACAAAAATACGCTACAAAATACAAAAAATCGAAGTTGGTTTCAAATAAATTTATTAAAATTTGACACTTCCAACTAAAATATGTTTTCACAATCCAATAAATTGTCGTTATTTTCATTTAAATTTACTCAAATATACATCCTACAACACAAATACTCAACAAAATCCAAAAAAATCGAAGTTGGTTTCAAATAAATTTATTAAAATTTGACACTTCCAACTAAAAATTTTTCTCAATCCTTAAAATTGAAGTTATTTTCATCTAAATTTACTCAAATATAGATCCTACAACAAAAATACTCAACAAAATCCAAAAAAATCGAAGTTGGTTTCAAATAAATTTATTAAAATTTGACACTTCCAACTAAATTTTTTTTCACAATCCTAAAAATTGAAGTTATTTTCATCTAAATTTACTCAAATATAGATCCTACAACAAAAATACTCAACTAAATCCAAAAAAATCGAAGTTGGTTTCAAATAAATTTATTAAAATTTGACACTTCCAACTAAATTTTTTCACAATCCAAAAAATTGAAGTTATTTTCATCTAAATTTACTCAAATATAGATCCTACAACAAAAATACTCAACTAAATCCAAAAAAATCGAAGGAGGTTTCAAATAAATTTATTAAAATTTGACACTTCCAACTAAAATTTTTTTCTCATTCCTTAAAATTGAAGTTATTTTCATCTAAATTTACTCAAATATAGATCCTACAACAAAAATACTCAACAAAATCTAAAAAAATCGAAGTTGGTTTCAAATAAATTTATTAAAATTTAACACTTCCAACTAACATTTTATTCACAATCCAAAAAATAGTAGTTATTTTCCACTAAATTTACTCAAATACACATCCTACAACAAAAATACTCGACAAAATAAAAAAAAATCGAAGTTGGTTTCAAATAAATTTATTAAAATTTGACACTTCCAAGTAAAATTTTTTTCACATTCCTAAAAATTGAAGTTATTTTCATCTAAATTTATTCAAATATAGACCCTACAACAAAAATACTCAACAAAATCCAAAATAATCCATGTTGATTTCAATTAAATTTATTAAAATTTGGCAAAAATCGTGACAAAATCCAAAAAATCGAAGTTAATTTTAACTGAAATTACTCAAATTAGGCTTCTCTATCAAAAAAACTCAACATAATCGAGGAAAATCGAAGTTGGTTTCAAATAAATATATTAAAATTTGACACTTCCAACTAAAATTTTTTTTCACAATCCAAAAAATTGTCGTTATTTTCATCTAAATTTACTCAAATATACATCCTACAAAAAAATACTCGACAAAATCCAAAAAAATCGATGTTGGTTTCAAATAAATTTATTAAAATTTGACACTTCCAACTACAATTTTTTCCCAATCCAAAAAATTGAAGTTATTTTCATCTAAATTTACTCCAATATACATCCTACAACAAAAATACTCAACTAAATCCAAAAAAATCGAAGTTGGTTTCAAATAAATTTATTAAAATTTGACACTTCCAACTAAATTTTTTTCACAATCCAAAAAAACGAAGTTATTTTCATCTAAATTTACTCAAATATACATCCTACGACAAAAATACTCAACTAAATCCAAAAAAATCGAAGCTGGTTTCAAATAAATTTATTAAAATTTGACACTTCCAACAAAAATTTTTTTTCACAATCCAAAAAATTGTCGTTATTTTCATCTAAATTTACTCAAATATACATCCTGCAACAAAAATACTCAACTAAATCCAAAAAAATCGAAGTTGGTTTCAAATAAATTTATTAAAATTTGACACTTCCAACTAAATTTTTTTCACAATCCAAAAAATTGAAGTTATTTTCATCTAAATTTACTCAAATATAGATCCTACAATAAAAGTACTCAACAAAATCCAAAATAATCCAAGTTGATTTCAAATAAATTTATTAAAATTTGACAAAAATTGTGACAAAATCCAAAAAATCGAAGTTAATTTCAACTGAAATTACTCAAATTAAGCTTCTCTATCCAAAAAACTCAACATAGTCGAGGAAAATCGAAGTTGGTTTCAAATAAATTTATTAAAATTGGACACTTCCAACTAAAATTTTTTTTCACAATGCAATAAATTGTCGATTTTTTCATCTAAATTTACTCAAATATTCATCCTACAAACAAAAATATTCAACAAAATCCAAAAAAATCGAAGTTGGTTTCAAATAAATTTATTAAAATTTGACACTTCCAACTAAAATTTTTGTTCACAATCCAATAAATTGTCGTTATTTTCATCTAAATTTACTCAAATATACATCCTACAACAAAAATACTCAACTAAATCCAAAAAAATCGAAGTTGGTTTCAAATAAATTTATTAAAATTTGACACTTCCAACTAAATTTTTTTCATAATCCAAAAAATTGAAGTTATTTTCATCTAAATTTACTCAAATATAGATCCTACAACAAAAATACTCAACTAAATCCAAAAAAATCGAAGTTGGTTTCAAATAAATTTATTAAAATTTGACACTTCCAACTAAATTTTTTTCATCATCCAAAAAATTGAAGTTATTTTCATCTAAATTTACTCAAATATAGATCCTACAACAAAAATACTCAACTAAATCCAAAAAAATCGAAGTTGGTTTCAAATAAATTTATTAAAATTTGACACTTCCAACTAAAATTTTTTTTCACAATCCAATAAATTGTCGTTATTTTCATCTAAATTTACTCAAATATAGATCCTACAACAAAAATTCTCAACTAAATCCAAAAAAATCGCAGTTGGTTTCAAATAAATTTATTAAAATTTGACACTTCCAACTAAAATTTTTTTTCACAATCCAATAAATTGTCGTTATTTTCATCTAAATTTACTCAAATATACATCCTACAACAAAAATACTCAAATAAAACCAAAAAAATCGAAGTTGGTTTCAAATAAATTTATTAAAATTTGACACTTCCAACTAAAATTTTTTCATAATCCAAAAAATTGAAGTTATTTTCATCTAAATTTACTCAAATATAGATCCTACAACAAAAATACTCAACTAAATCCAAAAAAATCGAAGTTGGTTTCAAATAAATTTATTAAAATTTGACACTTCCAACTAAAATTTTTTTTCACAATGCAATAAATTGTCGATATTTTCATCTAAATTTACTCAAATATTCATCCTACAGACAAAAATACTCAACAAAATCCAAAAAAATCGAAGTTGGTTTCAAATAAATTTATTAAAATTTGACACTTCCAACTAAAATTTTTTTCACAATCCTAAAAATTGAAGTTATTTTCATCAAAAATTACTCTAATATAGACCCTACAACAAAAATACTCAACAAAATCCAAAAAAATCGAAGCTGGTTTCAAATAAATTTATTAAAATTTGACACTTCCAACTAAAATTTTTGTTCACAATCCAATAAATTGTCGTTATTTTCATCTAAATTTACTCAAATATACATCCTACAACAAAAATACTCAACTAAATGCAAAAAAATCGAAGTTGGTTTCAAATAAATTTATTAAAATTTGACACTTCCAACTAAATTTTTTTCATAATCCAAAAAATTGAAGTTATTTGCATCTAAATTTACTCAAATATAGATCCTACAACAAAAATACTCGACAAAATTAAAAAAAATCGAAGTTGGTTTCAAATAAATTTATTAAAATTTGACACTTCCAACTAAATTTTTTTCATAATCCAAAAAATTGAAGTTATTTTCATCTAAATTTACTCAAATATAGATCCTACAACAAAAATACTCAACTAAATCCAAAAAAATCGAAGTTGGTTTCAAATAAATTTATTAAAATTTGACACTTCCAACTAAATTTTTTTCATCATCCAAAAAATTGAAGTTATTTTCATCTAAATTTACTCAAATATAGATCCTACAACAAAAATACTCAACTAAATCCAAAAAAATCGAAGTTGGTTTCAAATAAATTTATTAAAATTTGACACTTCCAACTAAAATTTTTTTTCACAATCCAATAAATTGTCGTTATTTTCATCTAAATTTACTCAAATATAGATCCTACAACAAAAATTCTCAACTAAATCCAAAAAAATCGCAGTTGGTTTCAAATAAATTTATTAAAATTTGACACTTCCAACTAAAATTTTTTTTCACAATCCAATAAATTGTCGTTATTTTCATCTAAATTTACTCAAATATACATCCTACAACAAAAATACTCAAATAAAACCAAAAAAATCGAAGTTGGTTTCAAATAAATTTATTAAAATTTGACACTTCCAAGTAAAATTTTTTTCACATTCCTAAAAATTGAAGTTATTTTCATCTAAATTTATTCAAATATAGACCCTACAACAAAAATACTCAACAAAATCCAAAAAAATCGAAGCTGGTTTCAAATAAATTTATTAAAATTTGACACTTCCAACTAAAATTTTTTTTCACAATCCAATAAATTGTCGTTATTTTCATCTAAATTTACTCAAATATAGATCCTACAACAAAAATACGCTACAAAATACAAAAAATCGAAGTTGGTTTCAAATAAATTTATTAAAATTTGACACTTCCAACTAAAATATGTTTTCACAATCCAATAAATTGTCGTTATTTTCATTTAAATTTACTCAAATATACATCCTACAACACAAATACTCAACAAAATCCAAAAAAATCGAAGTTGGTTTCAAATAAATTTATTAAAATTTGACACTTCCAACTAAAAATTTTTCTCAATCCTTAAAATTGAAGTTATTTTCATCTAAATTTACTCAAATATAGATCCTACAACAAAAATACTCAACAAAATCCAAAAAAATCGAAGTTGGTTTCAAATAAATTTATTAAAATTTGACACTTCCAACTAAATTTTTTTTCACAATCCTAAAAATTGAAGTTATTTTCATCTAAATTTACTCAAATATAGATCCTACAACAAAAATACTCAACTAAATCCAAAAAAATCGAAGTTGGTTTCAAATAAATTTATTAAAATTTGACACTTCCAACTAAATTTTTTCACAATCCAAAAAATTGAAGTTATTTTCATCTAAATTTACTCAAATATAGATCCTACAACAAAAATACTCAACTAAATCCAAAAAAATCGAAGGAGGTTTCAAATAAATTTATTAAAATTTGACACTTCCAACTAAAATTTTTTTCTCATTCCTTAAAATTGAAGTTATTTTCATCTAAATTTACTCAAATATAGATCCTACAACAAAAATACTCAACAAAATCTAAAAAAATCGAAGTTGGTTTCAAATAAATTTATTAAAATTTAACACTTCCAACTAACATTTTATTCACAATCCAAAAAATAGTAGTTATTTTCCACTAAATTTACTCAAATACACATCCTACAACAAAAATACTCGACAAAATAAAAAAAAATCGAAGTTGGTTTCAAATAAATTTATTAAAATTTGACACTTCCAAGTAAAATTTTTTTCACATTCCTAAAAATTGAAGTTATTTTCATCTAAATTTATTCAAATATAGACCCTACAACAAAAATACTCAACAAAATCCAAAATAATCCATGTTGATTTCAATTAAATTTATTAAAATTTGGCAAAAATCGTGACAAAATCCAAAAAATCGAAGTTAATTTTAACTGAAATTACTCAAATTAGGCTTCTCTATCAAAAAAACTCAACATAATCGAGGAAAATCGAAGTTGGTTTCAAATAAATATATTAAAATTTGACACTTCCAACTAAAATTTTTTTTCACAATCCAAAAAATTGTCGTTATTTTCATCTAAATTTACTCAAATATACATCCTACAAAAAAATACTCGACAAAATCCAAAAAAATCGATGTTGGTTTCAAATAAATTTATTAAAATTTGACACTTCCAACTACAATTTTTTCCCAATCCAAAAAATTGAAGTTATTTTCATCTAAATTTACTCCAATATACATCCTACAACAAAAATACTCAACTAAATCCAAAAAAATCGAAGTTGGTTTCAAATAAATTTATTAAAATTTGACACTTCCAACTAAATTTTTTTCACAATCCAAAAAAACGAAGTTATTTTCATCTAAATTTACTCAAATATACATCCTACGACAAAAATACTCAACTAAATCCAAAAAAATCGAAGCTGGTTTCAAATAAATTTATTAAAATTTGACACTTCCAACAAAAATTTTTTTTCACAATCCAAAAAATTGTCGTTATTTTCATCTAAATTTACTCAAATATACATCCTGCAACAAAAATACTCAACTAAATCCAAAAAAATCGAAGTTGGTTTCAAATAAATTTATTAAAATTTGACACTTCCAACTAAATTTTTTTCACAATCCAAAAAATTGAAGTTATTTTCATCTAAATTTACTCAAATATAGATCCTACAATAAAAGTACTCAACAAAATCCAAAATAATCCAAGTTGATTTCAAATAAATTTATTAAAATTTGACAAAAATTGTGACAAAATCCAAAAAATCGAAGTTAATTTCAACTGAAATTACTCAAATTAAGCTTCTCTATCCAAAAAACTCAACATAGTCGAGGAAAATCGAAGTTGGTTTCAAATAAATTTATTAAAATTGGACACTTCCAACTAAAATTTTTTTTCACAATGCAATAAATTGTCGATTTTTTCATCTAAATTTACTCAAATATTCATCCTACAAACAAAAATATTCAACAAAATCCAAAAAAATCGAAGTTGGTTTCAAATAAATTTATTAAAATTTGACACTTCCAACTAAAATTTTTTTCACAATCCTAGAAATTTAAGTTATTTTCATAAAAAATTACTCTAATATAGACCCTAAAACAAAAATACTCAACAAAATCCAAAAAAATCGAAGCTGGTTTCAAATAAATTTATTAAAATTTGACACTTCCAACTAAAATTTTTTTTCACAATCCAATAAATTGTCGTTATTTTCATCTAAATTTACTCAAATATAGATCCTACAACAAAAATTCTCAACTAAATCCAAAAAAATCGCAGTTGGTTTCAAATAAATTTATTAAAATTTGACACTTCCAACTAAAATTTTTTTTCACAATCCAATAAATTGTCGTTATTTTCATCTAAATTTACTCAAATATACATCCTACAACAAAAATACTCAAATAAAACCAAAAAAATCTAAGTTGGTTTCAAATAAATTTATTAAAATTTGACACTTCCAAGTAAAATTTTTTTCACATTCCTAAAAATTGAAGTTATTTTCATCTAAATTTATTCAAATATAGACCCTACAACAAAAATACTCAACAAAATCCAAAAAAATCGAAGCTGGTTTCAAATAAATTTATTAAAATTTGACACTTCCAACTAAAATTTTTTTCTCATTCCTTAAAATTGTAGTTGTTTTCCACTAAATTTACTCAAATATACATCCTACAACAGAAATTCTCAACTAAATCCAAAAAAATCGCAGTTGGTTTCAAATAAATTTATTAAAATTTGACACTTCCAAGTCAAATTTTTTTTCACAATCCAAAAAATTGTCGTTATTTTCATCTAAATTTACTCAAATATACATCCTACAAAAAAATACTCAAATAAAACCAAAAAAATCGAAGTTGGTTTCAAATAAATTTATTAAAATTTGACACTTCCAACTACAATTTTTTCCCAATCCAAAAAATTGAAGTTATTTTCATCTAAATTTACTCAAATATACATCCTACAACAAAAATACTCAACAAAATCCAAAAAAATCGAAATTGGTTTCAAATAAATTTATTAAAATTTGACACTTCCAACTAAATTTTTTTTCACAATCCTAAAAATTGAAGTTATTTTCATCTAAATTTACTCAAATATACATCCAACAACAAAAATACTCGACAAAATCCAAAAAAATCGAAGTTGGTTTCAAATAAATTTATTAAAATTTGACACTTCCAACTAAAATTTTTGTTCACAATCCAATAAATTGTCGTTATTTTCATCTAAATTTACTCAAATATACATCCTACAACAAAAATACTCAACTAAATGCAAAAAAATCGAAGTTGGTTTCAAATAAATTTATTAAAATTTGACACTTCCAACTAAATTTTTTTCATAATCCAAAAAATTGAAGTTATTTGCATCTAAATTTACTCAAATATAGATCCTACAACAAAAATACTCGACAAAATTAAAAAAAATCGAAGTTGGTTTCAAATAAATTTATTAAAATTTGACACTTCCAACTAAATTTTTTTCATAATCCAAAAAATTGAAGTTATTTTCATCTAAATTTACTCAAATATAGATCCTACAACAAAAATACTCAACTAAATCCAAAAAAATCGAAGTTGGTTTCAAATAAATTTATTAAAATTTGACACTTCCAACTAAATTTTTTTCATCATCCAAAAAATTGAAGTTATTTTCATCTAAATTTACTCAAATATAGATCCTACAACAAAAATACTCAACTAAATCCAAAAAAATCGAAGTTGGTTTCAAATAAATTTATTAAAATTTGACACTTCCAACTAAAATTTTTTTTCACAATCCAATAAATTGTCGTTATTTTCATCTAAATTTACTCAAATATAGATCCTACAACAAAAATTCTCAACTAAATCCAAAAAAATCGCAGTTGGTTTCAAATAAATTTATTAAAATTTGACACTTCCAACTAAAATTTTTTTTCACAATCCAATAAATTGTCGTTATTTTCATCTAAATTTACTCAAATATACATCCTACAACAAAAATACTCAAATAAAACCAAAAAAATCGAAGTTGGTTTCAAATAAATTTATTAAAATTTGACACTTCCAAGTAAAATTTTTTTCACATTCCTAAAAATTGAAGTTATTTTCATCTAAATTTATTCAAATATAGACCCTACAACAAAAATACTCAACAAAATCCAAAAAAATCGAAGCTGGTTTCAAATAAATTTATTAAAATTTGACACTTCCAACTAAAATTTTTTTTCACAATCCAATAAATTGTCGTTATTTTCATCTAAATTTACTCAAATATAGATCCTACAACAAAAATACGCTACAAAATACAAAAAATCGAAGTTGGTTTCAAATAAATTTATTAAAATTTGACACTTCCAACTAAAATATGTTTTCACAATCCAATAAATTGTCGTTATTTTCATTTAAATTTACTCAAATATACATCCTACAACACAAATACTCAACAAAATCCAAAAAAATCGAAGTTGGTTTCAAATAAATTTATTAAAATTTGACACTTCCAACTAAAAATTTTTCTCAATCCTTAAAATTGAAGTTATTTTCATCTAAATTTACTCAAATATAGATCCTACAACAAAAATACTCAACAAAATCCAAAAAAATCGAAGTTGGTTTCAAATAAATTTATTAAAATTTGACACTTCCAACTAAATTTTTTTTCACAATCCTAAAAATTGAAGTTATTTTCATCTAAATTTACTCAAATATAGATCCTACAACAAAAATACTCAACTAAATCCAAAAAAATCGAAGTTGGTTTCAAATAAATTTATTAAAATTTGACACTTCCAACTAAATTTTTTCACAATCCAAAAAATTGAAGTTATTTTCATCTAAATTTACTCAAATATAGATCCTACAACAAAAATACTCAACTAAATCCAAAAAAATCGAAGGAGGTTTCAAATAAATTTATTAAAATTTGACACTTCCAACTAAAATTTTTTTCTCATTCCTTAAAATTGAAGTTATTTTCATCTAAATTTACTCAAATATAGATCCTACAACAAAAATACTCAACAAAATCTAAAAAAATCGAAGTTGGTTTCAAATAAATTTATTAAAATTTAACACTTCCAACTAACATTTTATTCACAATCCAAAAAATAGTAGTTATTTTCCACTAAATTTACTCAAATACACATCCTACAACAAAAATACTCGACAAAATAAAAAAAAATCGAAGTTGGTTTCAAATAAATTTATTAAAATTTGACACTTCCAAGTAAAATTTTTTTCACATTCCTAAAAATTGAAGTTATTTTCATCTAAATTTATTCAAATATAGACCCTACAACAAAAATACTCAACAAAATCCAAAATAATCCATGTTGATTTCAATTAAATTTATTAAAATTTGGCAAAAATCGTGACAAAATCCAAAAAATCGAAGTTAATTTTAACTGAAATTACTCAAATTAGGCTTCTCTATCAAAAAAACTCAACATAATCGAGGAAAATCGAAGTTGGTTTCAAATAAATATATTAAAATTTGACACTTCCAACTAAAATTTTTTTTCACAATCCAAAAAATTGTCGTTATTTTCATCTAAATTTACTCAAATATACATCCTACAAAAAAATACTCGACAAAATCCAAAAAAATCGATGTTGGTTTCAAATAAATTTATTAAAATTTGACACTTCCAACTACAATTTTTTCCCAATCCAAAAAATTGAAGTTATTTTCATCTAAATTTACTCCAATATACATCCTACAACAAAAATACTCAACTAAATCCAAAAAAATCGAAGTTGGTTTCAAATAAATTTATTAAAATTTGACACTTCCAACTAAATTTTTTTCACAATCCAAAAAAACGAAGTTATTTTCATCTAAATTTACTCAAATATACATCCTACGACAAAAATACTCAACTAAATCCAAAAAAATCGAAGCTGGTTTCAAATAAATTTATTAAAATTTGACACTTCCAACAAAAATTTTTTTTCACAATCCAAAAAATTGTCGTTATTTTCATCTAAATTTACTCAAATATACATCCTGCAACAAAAATACTCAACTAAATCCAAAAAAATCGAAGTTGGTTTCAAATAAATTTATTAAAATTTGACACTTCCAACTAAATTTTTTTCACAATCCAAAAAATTGAAGTTATTTTCATCTAAATTTACTCAAATATAGATCCTACAATAAAAGTACTCAACAAAATCCAAAATAATCCAAGTTGATTTCAAATAAATTTATTAAAATTTGACAAAAATTGTGACAAAATCCAAAAAATCGAAGTTAATTTCAACTGAAATTACTCAAATTAAGCTTCTCTATCCAAAAAACTCAACATAGTCGAGGAAAATCGAAGTTGGTTTCAAATAAATTTATTAAAATTGGACACTTCCAACTAAAATTTTTTTTCACAATGCAATAAATTGTCGATTTTTTCATCTAAATTTACTCAAATATTCATCCTACAAACAAAAATATTCAACAAAATCCAAAAAAATCGAAGTTGGTTTCAAATAAATTTATTAAAATTTGACACTTCCAACTAAAATTTTTTTCACAATCCTAGAAATTTAAGTTATTTTCATAAAAAATTACTCTAATATAGACCCTAAAACAAAAATACTCAACAAAATCCAAAAAAATCGAAGCTGGTTTCAAATAAATTTATTAAAATTTGACACTTCCAACTAAAATTTTTTTTCACAATCCAATAAATTGTCGTTATTTTCATCTAAATTTACTCAAATATAGATCCTACAACAAAAATTCTCAACTAAATCCAAAAAAATCGCAGTTGGTTTCAAATAAATTTATTAAAATTTGACACTTCCAACTAAAATTTTTTTTCACAATCCAATAAATTGTCGTTATTTTCATCTAAATTTACTCAAATATACATCCTACAACAAAAATACTCAAATAAAACCAAAAAAATCTAAGTTGGTTTCAAATAAATTTATTAAAATTTGACACTTCCAAGTAAAATTTTTTTCACATTCCTAAAAATTGAAGTTATTTTCATCTAAATTTATTCAAATATAGACCCTACAACAAAAATACTCAACAAAATCCAAAAAAATCGAAGCTGGTTTCAAATAAATTTATTAAAATTTGACACTTCCAACTAAAATTTTTTTCTCATTCCTTAAAATTGTAGTTGTTTTCCACTAAATTTACTCAAATATACATCCTACAACAGAAATTCTCAACTAAATCCAAAAAAATCGCAGTTGGTTTCAAATAAATTTATTAAAATTTGACACTTCCAACTAAAATTTTTTTTCACAATCCAATAAATTGTCGTTATTTTCATCTAAATTTACTCAAATATACATCCTACAACAAAAATACTCAAATAAAACCAAAAAAATCGAAGTTGGTTTCAAATAAATTTATTAAAATTTGACACTTCCAAGTCAAATTTTTTTTCACAATCCAAAAAATTGTCGTTATTTTCATCTAAATTTACTCAAATATACATCCTACAAAAAAATACTCGACAAAATCCAAAAAAATCGATGTTGGTTTCAAATAAATTTATTAAAATTTGACACTTCCAACTACAATTTTTTCCCAATCCAAAAAATTGAAGTTATTTTCATCTAAATTTACTCAAATATACATCCTACAACAAAAATACTCAACAAAATCCAAAAAAATCGAAATTGGTTTCAAATAAATTTATTAAAATTTGACACTTCCAACTAAATTTTTTTTCACAATCCTAAAAATTGAAGTTATTTTCATCTAAATTTACTCAAATATACATCCAACAACAAAAATACTCGACAAAATCCAAAAAAATCGAAGTTGGTTTCAAATAAATATATTAAAATTTGACACTTCCAACTAAAATTTTTTTTCACAATCCAAAAAATTGTCGTTATTTTCATCTAAATTTACTCAAATATACATCCTACAAAAAAATATTCGACAAAATCCAAAAAAATCGATGTTGGTTTCAAATAAATTTATTAAAATTTGACACTTCCAACTACAATTTTTTCCCAATCCAAAAAATTGAAGTTATTTTCATCTAAATTTACTCCAATATACATCCTACAACAAAAATACTCAACTAAATCCAAAAAAATCGAAGTTGGTTTCAAATAAATTTATTAAAATTTGACACTTCCAACTAAATTTTTTTCACAATCCAAAAAAACGAAGTTATTTTCATCTAAATTTACTCAAATATACATCCTACGACAAAAATACTCAACTAAATCCAAAAAAATCGAAGCTGGTTTCAAATAAATTTATTAAAATTTGACACTTCCAACAAAAAATTTTTTTCACAATCCAATAAATTGTCGTTATTTTCATCTAAATTTACGCAAATATACATCCTACAACAAAAATACTCAACTAAATCCAAAAATATCGAAGTTGGTTTCAAATAAATTTATTAAAATTTGACACTTCCAACTAAATTTTTTTCACAATCCAAAAAATTGAAGTTATTTTCATCTAAATTTACTCAAATATAGATCCTACAACAAAAATACTCAACAAAATCCAAAATAATCCAAGTTGATTTCAAATAAATTTATTAAAATTTGACAAAAATCGTGACAAAATCCAAAAAATCGAAGTTAATTTCAACTGAAATTACTCAAATTCACCTTCTCTATAAAAAAAACTCAACATAATCGAGGAAAATCGAAGTTGGTTTCAAATAAATTTATTAAAATTTGACACTTCCAACTAAAATTTTTTTCACAATCCAAAAAATTGAAGTTATTTTCATCTAAATTTACTCAAATATAGGTCCTACAACAAAAATATTCAACTAAATCCAAAATAATCGAAGTTGGTTTCAAATAAATTTATTAAAATTTGACACTTCCAACTAAATTTTTTTCACAATCCAAAAAATTGAAGTTATTTTCATCTAAATTTACTCAATTATAGATCCTACAACAAAAATACTCAACTAAATCCAAAAAAATCGAAGTTGGTTTCAAATAAATTTATTAAAATTTGACACTTCCAAGTAAAATTTTTTTCACATTCCTAAAAATTGAAGTTATTTTCATCTAAATTTATTCAAATATAGACCCTACAACAAAAATACTCAACAAAATCCAAAATAATCCAAGTTGATTTCAAATAAATTTATTAAAATTTGACAAAAATCGTGACAAAATCCAAAAAATCGAAGTTAATTTCAACTGACATTACTCAAATTAAGCTTCTCTATCAAAAAAACTCAACATAGTCGAGGAAAATCGAAGTTGGTTTCAAATAAATTTATTAAAATTTGACACTTCCAACTAAAATTTTTTTTCACAATGCAATAAATTGTCGATATTTTCATCTAAATTTACTCAAATATTCATCCTACAGACAAAAATACTCAACAAAATCCAAAAAAATCGAAGTTGGTTTCAAATAAATTTATTAAAATTTGACACTTCCAACTAAAATTTTTTTCACAATCCTAAAAATTGAAGTTATTTTCATCAAAAATTACTCTAATATAGACCCTACAACAAAAATACTCAACAAAATCCAAAAAAATCGAAGCTGGTTTCAAATAAATTTATTAAAATTTGACACTTCCAACTAAAATTTTTGTTCACAATCCAATAAATTGTCGTTATTTTCATCTAAATTTACTCAAATATACATCCTACAACAAAAATACTCAACTAAATGCAAAAAAATCGAAGTTGGTTTCAAATAAATTTATTAAAATTTGACACTTCCAACTAAATTTTTTTCATAATCCAAAAAATTGAAGTTATTTGCATCTAAATTTACTCAAATATAGATCCTACAACAAAAATACTCAACTAAATCCAAAAAAATCGAAGTTGGTTTCAAATAAATTTATTAAAATTTGACACTTCCAACTAAATTTTTTTCATAATCCAAAAAATTGAAGTTATTTTCATCTAAATTTACTCAAATATAGATCCTACAACAAAAATACTCAACTAAATCCAAAAAAATCGAAGTTGGTTTCAAATAAATTTATTAAAATTTGACACTTCCAACTAAAATTTTTTTTCACAATCCAATAAATTGTCGTTATTTTCATCTAAATTTACTCAAATATACATCCTACAACAAAAATACTCAACTAAATCCAAAAAAATCGAAGTTGGTTTCAAATAAATTTATTAAAATTTGACACTTCCAACTAAATTTTTTTCACAATCCAAAAAATTGAAGTTATTTTCATCTAAATTTACTCAAATATAGATCCTACAATAAAAGTACTCAACAAAATCCAAAATAATCCAAGTTGATTTCAAATAAATTTATTAAAATTTGACAAAAATTGTGACAAAATCCAAAAAATCGAAGTTAATTTCAACTGAAATTACTCAAATTAAGCTTCTCTATCCAAAAAACTCAACATAGTCGAGGAAAATCGAAGTTGGTTTCAAATAAATTTATTAAAATTTGACACTTCCAACTAAAATTTTTTTTCACAATGCAATAAATTGTCGATTTTTTCATCTAAATTTACTCAAATATTCATCCTACAAACAAAAATATTCAACAAAATCCAAAAAAATCGAAGTTGGTTTCAAATACATTTATTAAAATTTGACACTTCCAACTAAAATTTTTTTCACAATCCTAGAAATTTAAGTTATTTTCATAAAAAATTACTCTAATATAGACCCTAAAACAAAAATACTCAACAAAATCCAAAAAAATCGAAGCTGGTTTCAAATAAATTTATTAAAATTTGACACTTCCAACTAAAATTTTTTTTCACAATCCAATAAATTGTCGTTATTTTCATCTAAATTTAGTCAAATATAGATCCTACAACAAAAATTCTCAACTAAATCCAAAAAAATCGCAGTTGGTTTCAAATAAATTTATTAAAATTTGACACTTCCAAGTAAAATTTTTTTCACATTCCTAAAAATTGAAGTTATTTTCATCTAAATTTATTCAAATATAGACCCTACAACAAAAATACTCAACAAAATCCAAAAAAATCGAAGCTGGTTTCAAATAAATTTATTAAAATTTGACACTTCCAACTAAAATTTTTTTCTCATTCCTTAAAATTGTAGTTGTTTTCCACTAAATTTACTCAAATATACATCCTACAACAGAAATTCTCAACTAAATCCAAAAAAATCGCAGTTGGTTTCAAATAAATTTATTAAAATTTGACACTTCCAACTAAAATTTTTTTTCACAATCCAATAAATTGTCGTTATTTTCATCTAAATTTACTCAAATATACATCCTACAACAAAAATACTCAAATAAAACCAAAAAAATCGAAGTTGGTTTCAAATAAATTTATTAAAATTTGACACTTCCAAGTCAAATTTTTTTTCACAATCCAAAAAATTGTCGTTATTTTCATCTAAATTTACTCAAATATACATCCTACAAAAAAATACTCGACAAAATCCAAAAAAATCGATGTTGGTTTCAAATAAATTTATTAAAATTTGACACTTCCAACTACAATTTTTTCCCAATCCAAAAAATTGAAGTTATTTTCATCTAAATTTACTCAAATATACATCCTACAACAAAAATACTCAACAAAATCCAAAAAAATCGAAATTGGTTTCAAATAAATTTATTAAAATTTGACACTTCCAACTAAATTTTTTTTCACAATCCTAAAAATTGAAGTTATTTTCATCTAAATTTACTCAAATATACATCCAACAACAAAAATACTCGACAAAATCCAAAAAAATCGAAGTTGGTTTCAAATAAATATATTAAAATTTGACACTTCCAACTAAAATTTTTTTTCACAATCCAAAAAATTGTCGTTATTTTCATCTAAATTTACTCAAATATACATCCTACAAAAAAATACTCGACAAAATCCAAAAAAATCGATGTTGGTTTCAAATAAATTTATTAAAATTTGACACTTCCAACTACAATTTTTTCCCAATCCAAAAAATTGAAGTTATTTTCATCTAAATTTACTCCAATATACATCCTACAACAAAAATACTCAACTAAATCCAAAAAAATCGAAGTTGGTTTCAAATAAATTTATTAAAATTTGACACTTCCAACTAAATTTTTTTCACAATCCAAAAAAACGAAGTTATTTTCATCTAAATTTACTCAAATATACATCCTACGACAAAAATACTCAACTAAATCCAAAAAAATCGAAGCTGGTTTCAAATAAATTTATTAAAATTTGACACTTCCAACAAAAATTTTTTTTCACAATCCAAAAAATTGTCGTTATTTTCATCTAAATTTACTCAAATATACATCCTGCAACAAAAATACTCAACTAAATCCAAAAAAATCGAAGTTGGTTTCAAATAAATTTATTAAAATTTGACACTTCCAACTAAATTTTTTTCACAATCCAAAAAATTGAAGTTATTTTCATCTAAATTTACTCAAATATAGATCCTACAATAAAAGTACTCAACAAAATCCAAAATAATCCAAGTTGATTTCAAATAAATTTATTAAAATTTGACAAAAATTGTGACAAAATCCAAAAAATCGAAGTTAATTTCAACTGAAATTACTCAAATTAAGCTTCTCTATCCAAAAAACTCAACATAGTCGAGGAAAATCGAAGTTGGTTTCAAATAAATTTATTAAAATTGGACACTTCCAACTAAAATTTTTTTTCACAATGCAATAAATTGTCGATTTTTTCATCTAAATTTACTCAAATATTCATCCTACAAACAAAAATATTCAACAAAATCCAAAAAAATCGAAGTTGGTTTCAAATAAATTTATTAAAATTTGACACTTCCAACTAAAATTTTTTTCACAATCCTAGAAATTTAAGTTATTTTCATAAAAAATTACTCTAATATAGACCCTAAAACAAAAATACTCAACAAAATCCAAAAAAATCGAAGCTGGTTTCAAATAAATTTATTAAAATTTGACACTTCCAACTAAAATTTTTTTTCACAATCCAATAAATTGTCGTTATTTTCATCTAAATTTACTCAAATATAGATCCTACAACAAAAATTCTCAACTAAATCCAAAAAAATCGCAGTTGGTTTCAAATAAATTTATTAAAATTTGACACTTCCAACTAAAATTTTTTTTCACAATCCAATAAATTGTCGTTATTTTCATCTAAATTTACTCAAATATACATCCTACAACAAAAATACTCAAATAAAACCAAAAAAATCTAAGTTGGTTTCAAATAAATTTATTAAAATTTGACACTTCCAAGTAAAATTTTTTTCACATTCCTAAAAATTGAAGTTATTTTCATCTAAATTTATTCAAATATAGACCCTACAACAAAAATACTCAACAAAATCCAAAAAAATCGAAGCTGGTTTCAAATAAATTTATTAAAATTTGACACTTCCAACTAAAATTTTTTTCTCATTCCTTAAAATTGTAGTTGTTTTCCACTAAATTTACTCAAATATACATCCTACAACAGAAATTCTCAACTAAATCCAAAAAAATCGCAGTTGGTTTCAAATAAATTTATTAAAATTTGACACTTCCAACTAAAATTTTTTTTCACAATCCAATAAATTGTCGTTATTTTCATCTAAATTTACTCAAATATACATCCTACAACAAAAATACTCAAATAAAACCAAAAAAATCGAAGTTGGTTTCAAATAAATTTATTAAAATTTGACACTTCCAAGTCAAATTTTTTTTCACAATCCAAAAAATTGTCGTTATTTTCATCTAAATTTACTCAAATATACATCCTACAAAAAAATACTCGACAAAATCCAAAAAAATCGATGTTGGTTTCAAATAAATTTATTAAAATTTGACACTTCCAACTACAATTTTTTCCCAATCCAAAAAATTGAAGTTATTTTCATCTAAATTTACTCAAATATACATCCTACAACAAAAATACTCAACAAAATCCAAAAAAATCGAAATTGGTTTCAAATAAATTTATTAAAATTTGACACTTCCAACTAAATTTTTTTTCACAATCCTAAAAATTGAAGTTATTTTCATCTAAATTTACTCAAATATACATCCAACAACAAAAATACTCGACAAAATCCAAAAAAATCGAAGTTGGTTTCAAATAAATATATTAAAATTTGACACTTCCAACTAAAATTTTTTTTCACAATCCAAAAAATTGTCGTTATTTTCATCTAAATTTACTCAAATATACATCCTACAAAAAAATATTCGACAAAATCCAAAAAAATCGATGTTGGTTTCAAATAAATTTATTAAAATTTGACACTTCCAACTACAATTTTTTCCCAATCCAAAAAATTGAAGTTATTTTCATCTAAATTTACTCCAATATACATCCTACAACAAAAATACTCAACTAAATCCAAAAAAATCGAAGTTGGTTTCAAATAAATTTATTAAAATTTGACACTTCCAACTAAATTTTTTTCACAATCCAAAAAAACGAAGTTATTTTCATCTAAATTTACTCAAATATACATCCTACGACAAAAATACTCAACTAAATCCAAAAAAATCGAAGCTGGTTTCAAATAAATTTATTAAAATTTGACACTTCCAACAAAAAATTTTTTTCACAATCCAATAAATTGTCGTTATTTTCATCTAAATTTACGCAAATATACATCCTACAACAAAAATACTCAACTAAATCCAAAAATATCGAAGTTGGTTTCAAATAAATTTATTAAAATTTGACACTTCCAACTAAATTTTTTTCACAATCCAAAAAATTGAAGTTATTTTCATCTAAATTTACTCAAATATAGATCCTACAACAAAAATACTCAACAAAATCCAAAATAATCCAAGTTGATTTCAAATAAATTTATTAAAATTTGACAAAAATCGTGACAAAATCCAAAAAATCGAAGTTAATTTCAACTGAAATTACTCAAATTCACCTTCTCTATAAAAAAAACTCAACATAATCGAGGAAAATCGAAGTTGGTTTCAAATAAATTTATTAAAATTTGACACTTCCAACTAAAATTTTTTTCACAATCCAAAAAATTGAAGTTATTTTCATCTAAATTTACTCAAATATAGGTCCTACAACAAAAATATTCAACTAAATCCAAAATAATCGAAGTTGGTTTCAAATAAATTTATTAAAATTTGACACTTCCAACTAAATTTTTTTCACAATCCAAAAAATTGAAGTTATTTTCATCTAAATTTACTCAATTATAGATCCTACAACAAAAATACTCAACTAAATCCAAAAAAATCGAAGTTGGTTTCAAATAAATTTATTAAAATTTGACACTTCCAAGTAAAATTTTTTTCACATTCCTAAAAATTGAAGTTATTTTCATCTAAATTTATTCAAATATAGACCCTACAACAAAAATACTCAACAAAATCCAAAATAATCCAAGTTGATTTCAAATAAATTTATTAAAATTTGACAAAAATCGTGACAAAATCCAAAAAATCGAAGTTAATTTCAACTGACATTACTCAAAATAAGCTTCTCTATCAAAAAAACTCAACATAGTCGAGGAAAATCGAAGTTGGTTTCAAATAAATTTATTAAAATTTGACACTTCCAACTAAAATTTTTTTTCACAATGCAATAAATTGTCGATATTTTCATCTAAATTTACTCAAATATTCATCCTACAGACAAAAATACTCAACAAAATCCAAAAAAATCGAAGTTGGTTTCAAATAAATTTATTAAAATTTGACACTTCCAACTAAAATTTTTTTCACAATCCTAAAAATTGAAGTTATTTTCATCAAAAATTACTCTAATATAGACCCTACAACAAAAATACTCAACAAAATCCAAAAAAATCGAAGCTGGTTTCAAATAAATTTATTAAAATTTGACACTTCCAACTAAAATTTTTGTTCACAATCCAATAAATTGTCGTTATTTTCATCTAAATTTACTCAAATATACATCCTACAACAAAAATACTCAACTAAATGCAAAAAAATCGAAGTTGGTTTCAAATAAATTTATTAAAATTTGACACTTCCAACTAAATTTTTTTCATAATCCAAAAAATTGAAGTTATTTGCATCTAAATTTACTCAAATATAGATCCTACAACAAAAATACTCAACTAAATCCAAAAAAATCGAAGTTGGTTTCAAATAAATTTATTAAAATTTGACACTTCCAACTAAATTTTTTTCATAATCCAAAAAATTGAAGTTATTTTCATCTAAATTTACTCAAATATAGATCCTACAACAAAAATACTCAACTAAATCCAAAAAAATCGAAGTTGGTTTCAAATAAATTTATTAAAATTTGACACTTCCAACTAAAATTTTTTTTCACAATCCAATAAATTGTCGTTATTTTCATCTAAATTTACTCAAATATACATCCTACAACAAAAATACTCAACTAAATCCAAAAAAATCGAAGTTGGTTTCAAATAAATTTATTAAAATTTGACACTTCCAACTAAATTTTTTTCACAATCCAAAAAATTGAAGTTATTTTCATCTAAATTTACTCAAATATAGATCCTACAATAAAAGTACTCAACAAAATCCAAAATAATCCAAGTTGATTTCAAATAAATTTATTAAAATTTGACAAAAATTGTGACAAAATCCAAAAAATCGAAGTTAATTTCAACTGAAATTACTCAAATTAAGCTTCTCTATCCAAAAAACTCAACATAGTCGAGGAAAATCGAAGTTGGTTTCAAATAAATTTATTAAAATTTGACACTTCCAACTAAAATTTTTTTTCACAATGCAATAAATTGTCGATTTTTTCATCTAAATTTACTCAAATATTCATCCTACAAACAAAAATATTCAACAAAATCCAAAAAAATCGAAGTTGGTTTCAAATACATTTATTAAAATTTGACACTTCCAACTAAAATTTTTTTCACAATCCTAGAAATTTAAGTTATTTTCATAAAAAATTACTCTAATATAGACCCTAAAACAAAAATACTCAACAAAATCCAAAAAAATCGAAGCTGGTTTCAAATAAATTTATTAAAATTTGACACTTCCAACTAAAATTTTTTTTCACAATCCAATAAATTGTCGTTATTTTCATCTAAATTTACTCAAATATAGATCCTACAACAAAAATTCTCAACTAAATCCAAAAAAATCGCAGTTGGTTTCAAATAAATTTATTAAAATTTGACACTTCCAACTAAAATTTTTTTTCACAATCCAATAAATTGTCGTTATTTTCATCTAAATTTACTCAAATATACATCCTACAAAAAAATACTCGACAAAATCCAAAAAAATCGATGTTGGTTTCAAATAAATTTATTAAAATTTGACACTTCCAACTACAATTTTTTCCCAATCCAAAAAATTGAAGTTATTTTCATCTAAATTTACTCCAATATACATCCTACAACAAAAATACTCAACTAAATCCAAAAAAATCGAAGTTGGTTTCAAATAAATTTATTAAAATTTGACACTTCCAACTAAATTTTTTTCACAATCCAAAAAAACGAAGTTATTTTCATCTAAATTTACTCAAATATACATCCTACGACAAAAATACTCAACTAAATCCAAAAAAATCGAAGCTGGTTTCAAATAAATTTATTAAAATTTGACACTTCCAACAAAAAATTTTTTTCACAATCCAATAAATTGTCGTTATTTTCATCTAAATTTACGCAAATATACATCCTACAACAAAAATACTCAACTAAATCCAAAAATATCGAAGTTGGTTTCAAATAAATTTATTAAAATTTGACACTTCCAACTAAATTTTTTTCACAATCCAAAAAATTGAAGTTATTTTCATCTAAATTTACTCAAATATAGATCCTACAACAAAAATACTCAACAAAATCCAAAATAATCCAAGTTGATTTCAAATAAATTTATTAAAATTTGACAAAAATCGTGACAAAATCCAAAAAATCGAAGTTAATTTCAACTGAAATTACTCAAATTCACCTTCTCTATAAAAAAAACTCAACATAATCGAGGAAAATCGAAGTTGGTTTCAAATAAATTTATTAAAATTTGACACTTCCAACTAAAATTTTTTTCACAATCCAAAAAATTGAAGTTATTTTCATCTAAATTTACTCAAATATAGGTCCTACAACAAAAATATTCAACTAAATCCAAAATAATCGAAGTTGGTTTCAAATAAATTTATTAAAATTTGACACTTCCAACTAAATTTTTTTCACAATCCAAAAAATTGAAGTTATTTTCATCTAAATTTACTCAATTATAGATCCTACAACAAAAATACTCAACTAAATCCAAAAAAATCGAAGTTGGTTTCAAATAAATTTATTAAAATTTGACACTTCCAAGTAAAATTTTTTTCACATTCCTAAAAATTGAAGTTATTTTCATCTAAATTTATTCAAATATAGACCCTACAACAAAAATACTCAACAAAATCCAAAATAATCCAAGTTGATTTCAAATAAATTTATTAAAATTTGACAAAAATCGTGACAAAATCCAAAAAATCGAAGTTAATTTCAACTGACATTACTCAAATTAAGCTTCTCTATCAAAAAAACTCAACATAGTCGAGGAAAATCGAAGTTGGTTTCAAATAAATTTATTAAAATTTGACACTTCCAACTAAAATTTTTTTTCACAATGCAATAAATTGTCGATATTTTCATCTAAATTTACTCAAATATTCATCCTACAGACAAAAATACTCAACAAAATCCAAAAAAATCGAAGTTGGTTTCAAATAAATTTATTAAAATTTGACACTTCCAACTAAAATTTTTTTCACAATCCTAAAAATTGAAGTTATTTTCATCAAAAATTACTCTAATATAGACCCTACAACAAAAATACTCAACAAAATCCAAAAAAATCGAAGCTGGTTTCAAATAAATTTATTAAAATTTGACACTTCCAACTAAAATTTTTGTTCACAATCCAATAAATTGTCGTTATTTTCATCTAAATTTACTCAAATATACATCCTACAAGAAAAATACTCAACTAAATGCAAAAAAATCGAAGTTGGTTTCAAATAAATTTATTAAAATTTGACACTTCCAACTAAATTTTTTTCATAATCCAAAAAATTGAAGTTATTTGCATCTAAATTTACTCAAATATAGATCCTACAACAAAAATACTCAACTAAATCCAAAAAAATCGAAGTTGGTTTCAAATAAATTTATTAAAATTTGACACTTCCAACTAAATTTTTTTCATAATCCAAAAAATTGAAGTTATTTTCATCTAAATTTACTCAAATATAGATCCTACAACAAAAATACTCAACTAAATCCAAAAAAATCGAAGTTGGTTTCAAATAAATTTATTAAAATTTGACACTTCCAACTAAAATTTTTTTTCACAATCCAATAAATTGTCGTTATTTTCATCTAAATTTACTCAAATATACATCCTACAACAAAAATACTCAACTAAATCCAAAAAAATCGAAGTTGGTTTCAAATAAATTTATTAAAATTTGACACTTCCAACTAAATTTTTTTCACAATCCAAAAAATTGAAGTTATTTTCATCTAAATTTACTCAAATATAGGTCCTACAATAAAAGTACTCAACAAAATCCAAAATAATCCAAGTTGATTTCAAATAAATTTATTAAAATTTGACAAAAATTGTGACAAAATCCAAAAAATCGAAGTTAATTTCAACTGAAATTACTCAAATTAAGCTTCTCTATCCAAAAAACTCAACATAGTCGAGGAAAATCGAAGTTGGTTTCAAATAAATTTATTAAAATTTGACACTTCCAACTAAAATTTTTTTTCACAATGCAATAAATTGTCGATTTTTTCATCTAAATTTACTCAAATATTCATCCTACAAACAAAAATATTCAACAAAATCCAAAAAAATCGAAGTTGGTTTCAAATACATTTATTAAAATTTGACACTTCCAACTAAAATTTTTTTCACAATCCTAGAAATTTAAGTTATTTTCATAAAAAATTACTCTAATATAGACCCTAAAACAAAAATACTCAACAAAATCCAAAAAAATCGAAGCTGGTTTCAAATAAATTTATTAAAATTTGACACTTCCAACTAAAATTTTTTTTCACAATCCAATAAATTGTCGTTATTTTCATCTAAATTTACTCAAATATAGATCCTACAACAAAAATTCTCAACTAAATCCAAAAAAATCGCAGTTGGTTTCAAATAAATTTATTAAAATTTGACACTTCCAACTAAAATTTTTTTTCACAATCCAATAAATTGTCGTTATTTTCATCTAAATTTACTCAAATATACATCCTACAACAAAAATACTCAAATAAAACCAAAAAAATCTAAGTTGGTTTCAAATAAATTTATTAAAATTTGACACTTCCAAGTAAAATTTTTTTCACATTCCTAAAAATTGAAGTTATTTTCATCTAAATTTATTCAAATATAGACCCTACAACAAAAATACTCAACAAAATCCAAAAAAATCGAAGCTGGTTTCAAATAAATTTATTAAAATTTGACACTTCCAACTAAAATTTTTTTCTCATTCCTTAAAATTGTAGTTATTTTCCACTAAATTTACTCAAATATACATCCTACAACAGAAATTCTCAACTAAATCCAAAAAAATCGCAGTTGGTTTCAAATAAATTTATTAAAATTTGACACTTCCAACTAAAATTTTTTTTCACAATCCAATAAATTGTCGTTATTTTCATCTAAATTTACTCAAATATACATCCTACAACAAAAATACTCAAATAAAACCAAAAAAATCGAAGTTGGTTTCAAATAAATTTATTAAAATTTGACACTTCCAAGTCAAATTTTTTTTCACAATCCAAAAAATTGTCGTTATTTTCATCTAAATTTACTCAAATATACATCCTACAAAAAAATACTCGACAAAATCCAAAAAAATCGATGTTGGTTTCAAATAAATTTATTAAAATTTGACACTTCCAACTACAATTTTTTCCCAATCCAAAAAATTGAAGTTATTTTCATCTAAATTTACTCAAATATACATCCTACAACAAAAATACTCAACAAAATCCAAAAAAATCGAAATTGGTTTCAAATAAATTTATTAAAATTTGACACTTCCAACTAAATTTTTTTTCACAATCCTAAAAATTGAAGTTATTTTCATCTAAATTTACTCAAATATACATCCAACAACAAAAATACTCGACAAAATCCAAAAAAATCGAAGTTGGTTTCAAATAAATATATTAAAATTTGACACTTCCAACTAAAATTTTTTTTCACAATCCAAAAAATTGTCGTTATTTTCATCTAAATTTACTCAAATATACATCCTACAAAAAAATATTCGACAAAATCCAAAAAAATCGATGTTGGTTTCAAATAAATTTATTAAAATTTGACACTTCCAACTACAATTTTTTCCCAATCCAAAAAATTGAAGTTATTTTCATCTAAATTTACTCCAATATACATCCTACAACAAAAATACTCAACTAAATCCAAAAAAATCGAAGTTGGTTTCAAATAAATTTATTAAAATTTGACACTTCCAACTAAATTTTTTTCACAATCCAAAAAAACGAAGTTATTTTCATCTAAATTTACTCAAATATACATCCTACGACAAAAATACTCAACTAAATCCAAAAAAATCGAAGCTGGTTTCAAATAAATTTATTAAAATTTGACACTTCCAACAAAAAATTTTTTTCACAATCCAATAAATTGTCGTTATTTTCATCTAAATTTACGCAAATATACATCCTACAACAAAAATACTCAACTAAATCCAAAAATATCGAAGTTGGTTTCAAATAAATTTATTAAAATTTGACACTTCCAACTAAATTTTTTTCACAATCCAAAAAATTGAAGTTATTTTCATCTAAATTTACTCAAATATAGATCCTACAACAAAAATACTCAACAAAATCCAAAATAATCCAAGTTGATTTCAAATAAATTTATTAAAATTTGACAAAAATCGTGACAAAATCCAAAAAATCGAAGTTAATTTCAACTGAAATTACTCAAATTCACCTTCTCTATAAAAAAAACTCAACATAATCGAGGAAAATCGAAGTTGGTTTCAAATAAATTTATTAAAATTTGACACTTCCAACTAAAATTTTTTTCACAATCCAAAAAATTGAAGTTATTTTCATCTAAATTTACTCAAATATAGGTCCTACAACAAAAATATTCAACTAAATCCAAAATAATCGAAGTTGGTTTCAAATAAATTTATTAAAATTTGACACTTCCAACTAAATTTTTTTCACAATCCAAAAAATTGAAGTTATTTTCATCTAAATTTACTCAATTATAGATCCTACAACAAAAATACTCAACTAAATCCAAAAAAATCGAAGTTGGTTTCAAATAAATTTATTAAAATTTGACACTTCCAACTAAAATTTTTTTTCACAATCCAAAAAATTGTCGTTATTTTCATCTAAATTTACTCAAATATACATCCAACAACAAAAATACTCGACAAAATCCAAAAAAATCGAAGTTGGTTTCAAATAAATTTTTTAAAATTTGACACTTCCAACTAAAATTTTTTTTCACAATCCAAAAAATTGTCTTTATTTTCATCTAAATTTACTCAAATATACATCCTACAAAAAAATACTCGACAAAATCCAAAAAAATCGATGTTGGTTTCAAATAAATTTATTAAAATTTGACACTTCCAAGTAAAATTTTTTTCACATTCCTAAAAATTGAAGTTATTTTCATCTAAATTTATTCAAATATAGACCCTACAACAAAAATACTCAACAAAATCCAAAATAATCCAAGTTGATTTCAAATAAATTTATTAAAATTTGACAAAAATCGTGACAAAATCCAAAAAATCGAAGTTAATTTCAACTGACATTACTCAAATTAAGCTTCTCTATCAAAAAAACTCAACATAGTCGAGGAAAATCGAAGTTGGTTTCAAATAAATTTATTAAAATTTGACACTTCCAACTAAAATTTTTTTTCACAATGCAATAAATTGTCGATATTTTCATCTAAATTTACTCAAATATTCATCCTACAGACAAAAATACTCAACAAAATCCAAAAAAATCGAAGTTGGTTTCAAATAAATTTATTAAAATTTGACACTTCCAACTAAAATTTTTTTCACAATCCTAAAAATTGAAGTTATTTTCATAAAAAATTACTCTAATATAGACCCTACAACAAAAATACTCAACAAAATCCAAAAAAATCGAAGCTGGTTTCAAATAAATTTATTAAAATTTGACACTTCCAACTAAAATTTTTGTTCACAATCCAATAAATTGTCGTTATTTTCATCTAAATTTACTCAAATATACATCCTACAACAAAAATACTCAACTAAATGCAAAAAAATCGAAGTTGGTTTCAAATAAATTTATTAAAATTTGACACTTCCAACTAAATTTTTTTCATAATCCAAAAAATTGAAGTTATTTGCATCTAAATTTACTCAAATATAGATCCTACAACAAAAATACTCAACTAAATCCAAAAAAATCGAAGTTGGTTTCAAATAAATTTATTAAAATTTGACACTTCCAACTAAATTTTTTTCATAATCCAAAAAATTGAAGTTATTTTCATCTAAATTTACTCAAATATAGATCCTACAACAAAAATACTCAACTAAATCCAAAAAAATCGAAGTTGGTTTCAAATAAATTTATTAAAATTTGACACTTCCAACTAAAATTTTTTTTCACAATCCAATAAATTGTCGTTATTTTCATCTAAATTTACTCAAATATACATCCTACAACAAAAATACTCAACTAAATCCAAAAAAATCGAAGTTGGTTTCAAATAAATTTATTAAAATTTGACACTTCCAACTAAATTTTTTTCACAATCCAAAAAATTGAAGTTATTTTCATCTAAATTTACTCAAATATAGGTCCTACAACAAAAATACTCAACTAAATCCAAAAAAATCGAAGTTGGTTTCAAATAAATTTATTAAAATTTGACACTTCCAACTAAATTTTTTTCACAATCCAAAAAATTGAAGTTATTTTCATCTAAATTTACTCAAATATAGATCCTACAACAAAAATACTCAACTAAATCCAAAAAAATTGAAGGAGGTTTCAAATAAATTTATTAAAATTTGACACTTCCAACTAAAATTTTTTTCTCATTCCTTAAAATTGAAGTTATTTTCATCTAAATTTACTCAAATATAGATCCTACAACAAAAATACTCAACAAAATCTAAAAAAATCGAAGTTGGTTTCAAATAAATTTATTAAAATTTAACACTTCCAACTAACATTTTATTCACAATCCAAAAAATAGTAGTTATTTTCCACTAAATTTACTCAAATACACATCCTACAACAAAAATACTCGACAAAATTAAAAAAAATCGAAGTTGGTTTCAAATAAATTTATTAAAATTTGACACTTCCAAGTAAAATTTTTTTCACATTCCTAAAAATTGAAGTTATTTTCATCTAAATTTATTCAAATATAGACCCTACAACAAAAATACTCAACAAAATCCAAAATAATCCATGTTAATTTCAATTAAATTTATTAAAATTTGGCAAAAATCGTGACAAAATCCAAAAAATCGAAGTTAATTTTAACTGAAATTACTCAAATTAGGCTTCTCTATCAAAAAAACTCAAAATAGTCGAGAAAAATCGAAATTGGTTTCAAATAAATTTATTAAAATTTGACACTTCCAACTAAAATTTTTTTCACAATCCTAAAAATTGAAGTTATTTTCATCAAAATTTACTCTAATATAGACCCTACAACAAAAATACGCTACAAAATCCAAAAAATCGAAGTTGGTTTCAAATAAATTTATTAAAATTTGACACTTCCAACTAAAATATGTTTTCACAATCCAATAAATTGTCGTTATTTTCATTTAAATTTACTCAAATATACATCCTACAACACAAATACTCAACAAAATCCAAAAAAATCGAAGTTGGTTTCAAATAAATTTATTAAAATTTGACACTTCCAACTAAAAATTTTTCTCAATCCTTAAAATTGAAGTTATTTTCATCTAAATTTACTCAAATATAGATCCTACAACAAAAATACTCAACAAAATCCAAAAAAATCGAAGTTGGTTTCAAATAAATTTATTAAAATTTGACACTTCCAACTAAATTTTTTTTCACAATCCTAAAAATTGAAGTTATTTTCATCTAAATTTACTCAAATATACATCCAACAACAAAAATACTCGACAGAATCCAAAAAAATCGAAGTTGGTTTCAAATAAATATATTAAAATTTGACACTTCCAACTAAAATTTTTTTTCACAATCCAAAAAATTGTCGTTATTTTCATCTAAATTTACTCAAATATACATCCTACAAAAAAATACTCGACAAAATCCAAAAAAATCGATGTTGGTTTCAAATAAATTTATTAAAATTTGACACTTCCAACTACAATTTTTTCCCAATCCAAAAAATTGAAGTTATTTTCATCTAAATTTACTCCAATATACATCCTACAACAAAAATACTCAACTAAATCCAAAAAAATCGAAGTTGGTTTCAAATAAATTTATTAAAATTTGACACTTCCAACTAAATTTTTTTCACAATCCAAAAAAACGAAGTTATTTTCATCTAAATTTACTCAAATATACATCCTACGACAAAAATTCTCAACTAAATCCAAAAAAATCGAAGCTGGTTTCAAATAAATTTATTAAAATTTGACACTTCCAACAAAAATTTTTTTTCACAATCCAATAAATTGTCGTTATTTTCATCTAAATTTACTCAAATATACATCCTACAACCAAAATACTCAACTAAATCCAAAAATATCGAAGTTGGTTTCAAATAAATTTATTAAAATTTGACACTTCCAACTAAATTTTTTTCACAATCCAAAAAATTGAAGTTATTTTCATCTAAATTTACTCAAATATAGATCCTACAACAAAAATACTCAACAAAATCCAAAATAATCCAAGTTGATTTCAAATAAATTTATTAAAATTTGACAAAAATCGTGACAAAATCCAAAAAATCGAAGTTAATTTCAACTGACATTACTCAAATTAAGCTTCTCTATCAAAAAAACTCAACATAGTCGAGGAAAATCGAAGTTGGTTTCAAATAAATCTATTAAAATTTGACACTTCCAACTAAAATTTTTTTTCACAATGCAATAAATTGTCGATATTTTCATCTAAATTTACTCAAATATTCATCCTACAGACAAAAATACTCAACAAAATCCAAAAAAATCGAAGTTGGTTTCAAATAAATTTATTAAAATTTGACACTTCCAACTAAAATTTTTTTCACAATCCTAAAAATTGAAGTTATTTTCATCAAAAATTACTCTAATATAGACCCTACAACAAAAATACTCAACAAAATCCAAAAAAATCGAAGCTGGTTTCAAATAAATTTATTAAAATTTGACACTTCCAACTAAAATTTTTGTTCACAATCCAATAAATTGTCGTTATTTTCATCTAAATTTACTCAAATATACATCCTACAACAAAAATACTCAACTAAATGCAAAAAAATCGAAGTTGGTTTCAAATAAATTTATTAAAATTTGACACTTCCAACTAAATTTTTTTCATAATCCAAAAAATTGAAGTTATTTGCATCTAAATTTACTCAAATATAGATCCTACAACAAAAATACTCAACTAAATCCAAAAAAATCGAAGTTGGTTTCAAATAAATTTATTAAAATTTGACACTTCCAACTAAATTTTTTTCATAATCCAAAAAATTGAAGTTATTTTCATCTAAATTTACTCAAATATAGATCCTACAACAAAAATACTCAACTAAATCCAAAAAAATCGAAGTTGGTTTCAAATAAATTTATTAAAATTTGACACTTCCAACTAAAATTTTTTTTCACAATCCAATAAATTGTCGTTATTTTCATCTAAATTTACTCAAATATACATCCTACAACAAAAATACTCAACTAAATCCAAAAAAATCGAAGTTGGTTTCAAATAAATTTATTAAAATTTGACACTTCCAACTAAATTTTTTTCACAATCCAAAAAATTGAAGTTATTTTCATCTAAATTTACTCAAATATAGGTCCTACAACAAAAATACTCAACTAAATCCAAAAAAATCGAAGTTGGTTTCAAATAAATTTATTAAAATTTGACACTTCCAACTAAATTTTTTTCACATTCCTAAAAATTGAAGTTATTTTCATCTAAATTTATTCAAATATAGACCCTACAACAAAAATACTCAACAAAATCCAAAATAATCCATGTTAATTTCAATTAAATTTATTAAAATTTGGCAAAAATCGTGACAAAATCCAAAAAATCGAAGTTAATTTTAACTGAAATTACTCAAATTAGGCTTCTCTATCAAAAAAACTCAAAATAGTCGAGAAAAATCGAAATTGGTTTCAAATAAATTTATTAAAATTTGACACTTCCAACTAAAATTTTTTTCACAATCCTAAAAATTGAAGTTATTTTCATCAAAATTTACTCTAATATAGACCCTACAACAAAAATACGCTACAAAATCCAAAAAATCGAAGTTGGTTTCAAATAAATTTATTAAAATTTGACACTTCCAACTAAAATATGTTTTCACAATCCAATAAATTGTCGTTATTTTCATTTAAATTTACTCAAATATACATCCTACAACACAAATACTCAACAAAATCCAAAAAAATCGAAGTTGGTTTCAAATAAATTTATTAAAATTTGACACTTCCAACTAAAAATTTTTCTCAATCCTTAAAATTGAAGTTATTTTCATCTAAATTTACTCAAATATAGATCCTACAACAAAAATACTCAACAAAATCCAAAAAAATCGAAGTTGGTTTCAAATAAATTTATTAAAATTTGACACTTCCAACTAAATTTTTTTTCACAATCCTAAAAATTGAAGTTATTTTCATCTAAATTTACTCAAATATACATCCAACAACAAAAATACTCGACAGAATCCAAAAAAATCGAAGTTGGTTTCAAATAAATATATTAAAATTTGACACTTCCAACTAAAATTTTTTTTCACAATCCAAAAAATTGTCGTTATTTTCATCTAAATTTACTCAAATATACATCCTACAAAAAAATACTCGACAAAATCCAAAAAAATCGATGTTGGTTTCAAATAAATTTATTAAAATTTGACACTTCCAACTACAATTTTTTCCCAATCCAAAAAATTGAAGTTATTTTCATCTAAATTTACTCCAATATACATCCTACAACAAAAATACTCAACTAAATCCAAAAAAATCGAAGTTGGTTTCAAATAAATTTATTAAAATTTGACACTTCCAACTAAATTTTTTTCACAATCCAAAAAAACGAAGTTATTTTCATCTAAATTTACTCAAATATACATCCTACGACAAAAATTCTCAACTAAATCCAAAAAAATCGAAGCTGGTTTCAAATAAATTTATTAAAATTTGACACTTCCAACAAAAATTTTTTTTCACAATCCAATAAATTGTCGTTATTTTCATCTAAATTTACTCAAATATACATCCTACAACCAAAATACTCAACTAAATCCAAAAATATCGAAGTTGGTTTCAAATAAATTTATTAAAATTTGACACTTCCAACTAAATTTTTTTCACAATCCAAAAAATTGAAGTTATTTTCATCTAAATTTACTCAAATATAGATCCTACAACAAAAATACTCAACAAAATCCAAAATAATCCAAGTTGATTTCAAATAAATTTATTAAAATTTGACAAAAATCGTGACAAAATCCAAAAAATCGAAGTTAATTTCAACTGACATTACTCAAATTAAGCTTCTCTATCAAAAAAACTCAACATAGTCGAGGAAAATCGAAGTTGGTTTCAAATAAATTTATTAAAATTTGACACTTCCAACTAAAATTTTTTTTCACAATGCAATAAATTGTCGATATTTTCATCTAAATTTACTCAAATATTCATCCTACAGACAAAAATACTCAACAAAATCCAAAAAAATCGAAGTTGGTTTCAAATAAATTTATTAAAATTTGACACTTCCAACTAAAATTTTTTTCACAATCCTAAAAATTGAAGTTATTTTCATAAAAAATTACTCTAATATAGACCCTACAACAAAAATACTCAACAAAATCCAAAAAAATCGAAGCTGGTTTCAAATAAATTTATTAAAATTTGACACTTCCAACTAAAATTTTTGTTCACAATCCAATAAATTGTCGTTATTTTCATCTAAATTTACTCAAATATACATCCTACAACAAAAATACTCAACTAAATGCAAAAAAATCGAAGTTGGTTTCAAATAAATTTATTAAAATTTGACACTTCCAACTAAATTTTTTTCATAATCCAAAAAATTGAAGTTATTTGCATCTAAATTTACTCAAATATAGATCCTACAACAAAAATACTCAACTAAATCCAAAAAAATCGAAGTTGGTTTCAAATAAATTTATTAAAATTTGACACTTCCAACTAAATTTTTTTCATAATCCAAAAAATTGAAGTTATTTTCATCTAAATTTACTCAAATATAGATCCTACAACAAAAATACTCAACTAAATCCAAAAAAATCGAAGTTGGTTTCAAATAAATTTATTAAAATTTGACACTTCCAACTAAAATTTTTTTTCACAATCCAATAAATTGTCGTTATTTTCATCTAAATTTACTCAAATATACATCCTACAACAAAAATACTCAACTAAATCCAAAAAAATCGAAGTTGGTTTCAAATAAATTTATTAAAATTTGACACTTCCAACTAAATTTTTTTCACAATCCAAAAAATTGAAGTTATTTTCATCTAAATTTACTCAAATATAGGTCCTACAACAAAAATACTCAACTAAATCCAAAAAAATCGAAGTTGGTTTCAAATAAATTTATTAAAATTTGACACTTCCAACTAAATTTTTTTCACAATCCAAAAAATTGAAGTTATTTTCATCTAAATTTACTCAAATATAGATCCTACAACAAAAATACTCAACTAAATCCAAAAAAATTGAAGGAGGTTTCAAATAAATTTATTAAAATTTGACACTTCCAACTAAAATTTTTTTCTCATTCCTTAAAATTGAAGTTATTTTCATCTAAATTTACTCAAATATAGATCCTACAACAAAAATACTCAACAAAATCTAAAAAAATCGAAGTTGGTTTCAAATAAATTTATTAAAATTTAACACTTCCAACTAACATTTTATTCACAATCCAAAAAATAGTAGTTATTTTCCACTAAATTTACTCAAATACACATCCTACAACAAAAATACTCGACAAAATTAAAAAAAATCGAAGTTGGTTTCAAATAAATTTATTAAAATTTGACACTTCCAAGTAAAATTTTTTTCACATTCCTAAAAATTGAAGTTATTTTCATCTAAATTTATTCAAATATAGACCCTACAACAAAAATACTCAACAAAATCCAAAATAATCCATGTTAATTTCAATTAAATTTATTAAAATTTGGCAAAAATCGTGACAAAATCCAAAAAATCGAAGTTAATTTTAACTGAAATTACTCAAATTAGGCTTCTCTATCAAAAAAACTCAAAATAGTCGAGAAAAATCGAAATTGGTTTCAAATAAATTTATTAAAATTTGACACTTCCAACTAAAATTTTTTTCACAATCCTAAAAATTGAAGTTATTTTCATCAAAATTTACTCTAATATAGACCCTACAACAAAAATACGCTACAAAATCCAAAAAATCGAAGTTGGTTTCAAATAAATTTATTAAAATTTGACACTTCCAACTAAAATATGTTTTCACAATCCAATAAATTGTCGTTATTTTCATTTAAATTTACTCAAATATACATCCTACAACACAAATACTCAACAAAATCCAAAAAAATCGAAGTTGGTTTCAAATAAATTTATTAAAATTTGACACTTCCAACTAAAAATTTTTCTCAATCCTTAAAATTGAAGTTATTTTCATCTAAATTTACTCAAATATAGATCCTACAACAAAAATACTCAACAAAATCCAAAAAAATCGAAGTTGGTTTCAAATAAATTTATTAAAATTTGACACTTCCAACTAAATTTTTTTTCACAATCCTAAAAATTGAAGTTATTTTCATCTAAATTTACTCAAATATACATCCAACAACAAAAATACTCGACAGAATTCAAAAAAATCGAAGTTGGTTTCAAATAAATATATTAAAATTTGACACTTCCAACTAAAATTTTTTTTCACAATCCAAAAAATTGTCGTTATTTTCATCTAAATTTACTCAAATATACATCCTACAAAAAAATACTCGACAAAATCCAAAAAAATCGATGTTGGTTTCAAATAAATTTATTAAAATTTGACACTTCCAACTACAATTTTTTCCCAATCCAAAAAATTGAAGTTATTTTCATCTAAATTTACTCCAATATACATCCTACAACAAAAATACTCAACTAAATCCAAAAAAATCGAAGTTGGTTTCAAATAAATTTATTAAAATTTGACACTTCCAACTAAATTTTTTTCACAATCCAAAAAAACGAAGTTATTTTCATCTAAATTTACTCAAATATACATCCTACGACAAAAATTCTCAACTAAATCCAAAAAAATCGAAGCTGGTTTCAAATAAATTTATTAAAATTTGACACTTCCAACAAAAATTTTTTTTCACAATCCAATAAATTGTCGTTATTTTCATCTAAATTTACTCAAATATACATCCTACAACCAAAATACTCAACTAAATCCAAAAATATCGAAGTTGGTTTCAAATAAATTTATTAAAATTTGACACTTCCAACTATATTTTTTTCACAATCCAAAAAATTGAAGTTATTTTCATCTAAATTTACTCAAATATAGATCCTACAACAAAAATACTCAACAAAATCCAAAATAATCCAAGTTGATTTCAAATAAATTTATTAAAATTTGACAAAAATCGTGACAAAATCCAAAAAATCGAAGTTAATTTCAACTGAAATTACTCAAATTCACCTTCTCTATAAAAAAAACTCAACATAATCGAGGAAAATCGAAGTTGGTTTCAAATAAATTTATTAAAATTTGACACTTCCAACTAAAATTTTTTTCACAATCCAAAAAATTGAAGTTATTTTCATCTAAATTTACTCAAATATAGGTCCTACAACAAAAATATTCAACTAAATCCAAAATAATCGAAGTTGGTTTCAAATAAATTTATTAAAATTTGACACTTCCAACTAAATTTTTTTCACAATCCAAAAAATTGAAGTTATTTTCATCTAAATTTACTCAAATATAGATCCTACAACAAAAATACTCAACTAAATCCAAAAAAATCGAAGTTGGTTTCAAATAAATTTATTAAAATTTGACACTTCCAACTAAAAATTTTTTCTCAATCCTTAAAATTGAAGTTATTTTCATCTAAATTTACTCAAAAAAAAATCCTACAACAAAAATACTCAACAAAATCCAAAAAAATCGAAGTTGGTTTCAAATAAATTTATTAAAATTTGACACTTCCAACTAAAATTTTTTTTCACAATCCAAAAAATTGTCGTTATTTTCATCTAAATTTACTCAAATATACATCCAACAACAAAAATACTCGACAAAATCCAAAAAAATCGAAGTTGGTTTCAAATAAATTTATTAAAATTTGACACTTCCAACTAAAATTTTTTTTCACAATCCAAAAAATTGTCTTTATTTTCATCTAAATTTACTCAAATATACATCCTACAAAAAAATACTCGACAAAATCCAAAAAAATCGATGTTGGTTTCAAATAAATTTATTAAAATTTGACACTTCCAAGTAAAATTTTTTTCACATTCCTAAAAATTGAAGTTATTTTCATCTAAATTTATTCAAATATAGACCCTACAACAAAAATACTCAACAAAATCCAAAATAATCCAAGTTGATTTCAAATAAATTTATTAAAATTTGACAAAAATCGTGACAAAATCCAAAAAATCGAAGTTAATTTCAACTGACATTACTCAAATTAAGCTTCTCTATCAAAAAAACTCAACATAGTCGAGGAAAATCGAAGTTGGTTTCAAATAAATTTATTAAAATTTGACACTTCCAACTAAAATTTTTTTTCACAATGCAATAAATTGTCGATATTTTCATCTAAATTTACTCAAATATTCATCCTACAGACAAAAATACTCAACAAAATCCAAAAAAATCGAAGTTGGTTTCAAATAAATTTATTAAAATTTGACACTTCCATCTAAAATTTTTTTCACAATCCTAAAAATTGAAGTTATTTTCATCAAAAATTACTCTAATATAGACCCTACAACAAAAATACTCAACAAAATCCAAAAAAATCGAAGCTGGTTTCAAATAAATTTATTAAATTTGACACTTCCAACTAAAATTTTTGTTCACAATCCAATAAATTGTCGTTATTTTCATCTAAATTTACTCAAATATACATCCTACAACAAAAATACTCAACTAAATCCAAAAAAATCGAAGTTGGTTTCAAATAAATTTATTAAAATTTGACACTTCCAACTAAATTTTTTTCATAATCCAAAAAATTGAAGTTATTTTCATCTAAATTTACTCAAATATAGATCCTACAACAAAAATACTCAACTAAATCCAAAAAAATCGAAGTTGGTTTCAAATAAATTTATTAAAATTTGACACTTCCAACTAAATTTTTTTCATAATCCAAAAATTTGAAGTTATTTTCATCTAAATTTACTCAAATATAGATCCTACAACAAAAATACTCAACTAAATCCAAAAAAATCGAAGTTGGTTTCAAATAAATTTATTAAAATTTGACACTTCCAACTAAAATTTTTTTTCACAATCCAATAAATTGTCGTTATTTTCATCTAAATTTACTCAAATATACATCCTACAACAAAAATACTCAACTAAATCCAAAAAAATCGAAGTTGGTTTCAAATAAATTTATTAAAATTTGACACTTCCAACTAAATTTTTTTCACAATCCAAAAAATTGAAGTTATTTTCATCTAAATTTACTCAAATATAGGTCCTACAACAAAAATACTCAACTAAATCCAAAAAAATCGAAGTTGGTTTCAAATAAATTTATTAAAATTTGACACTTCCAACTAAATTTTTTTCACAATCCAAAAAATTGAAGTTATTTTCATCTAAATTTACTCAAATATAGATCCTACAACAAAAATACTCAACTAAATCCAAAAAATCGAAGGAGGTTTCAAATAAATTTATTAAAATTTGACACTTCCAACTAAAATTTTTTTCTCATTCCTTAAAATTGAAGTTATTTTCATCTAAATTTACTCAAATATAGATCCTACAACAAAAATACTCAACAAAATCTAAAAAAATCGAAGTTGGTTTCAAATAAATTTATTAAAATTTAACACTTCCAACTAACATTTTATTCACAATCCAAAAAATAGTAGTTATTTTCCACTAAATTTACTCAAATACACATCCTACAACAAAAATACTCGACAAAATAAAAAAAAATCGAAGTTGGTTTCAAATAAATTTATTAAAATTTGACACTTCCAAGTAAAATTTTTTTCACATTCCTAAAAATTGAAGTTATTTTCATCTAAATTTATTCAAATATAGACCCTACAACAAAAATACTCAACAAAATCCAAAATAATCCATGTTGATTTCAATTAAATTTATTAAAATTTGGCAAAAATCGTGACAAAATCCAAAAAATCGAAGTTAATTTTAACTGAAATTACTCAAATTAGGCTTCTCTATCAAAAAAACTCAAAATAGTCGAGAAAAATCGAAATTGGTTTCAAATAAATTTATTAAAATTTGACACTTCCAACTAAAATTTTTTTCACAATCCAAAAAATTGACTTATTTTCATCTAAATTTACTGAAATATAGATCCTAACACAACATACTCATCAAAATAAAAAAAAATCGAAGTTGGTTTCAAATAAATTTATTAAAATTTGACACTTCCAAGTAAAATTTTTTTCACATTCCTAAAAATTGAAGTTATTTTCATCTAAATTTATTCAAATATAGACCCTACAACAAAAATACTCAACAAAATCCAAAAAAATCGAAGCTGGTTTCAAATAAATTTATTAAAATTTGACACTTCCAACTAAAATTTTTTTCTCATTCCTTAAAATTGTAGTTATTTTCCACTAAATTTACTCAAATATACATCCTACAACAGAAATACTCGACAAAATCCAAAAAAATCGAAGTTGGTTTCAAATAAATTTATTAAAATTTGACACTTCCAACTAAAATTTTTTTTCACAATGCAATAAATTGTCGATTTTTTCATCTAAATTTACTCAAATATTCATCCTACAAACAAAAATATTCAACAAAATCCAAAAAAATCGAAGTTGGTTTCAAATAAATTTATTAAAATTTGACACTTCCAACTAAAATTTTTTTCACAATCCTAGAAATTTAAGTTATTTTCATAAAAAATTACTCTAATATAGACCCTAAAACAAAAATACTCAACAAAATCCAAAAAAATCGAAGCTGGTTTCAAATAAATTTATTAAAATTTGACACTTCCAACTAAAATTTTTTTTCACAATCCAATAAATTGTCGTTATTTTCATCTAAATTTACTCAAATATAGATCCTACAACAAAAATTCTCAACTAAATCCAAAAAAATCGCAGTTGGTTTCAAATAAATTTATTAAAATTTGACACTTCCAACTAAAATTTTTTTTCACAATCCAATAAATTGTCGTTATTTTCATCTAAATTTACTCAAATATACATCCTACAACAAAAATACTCAAATAAAACCAAAAAAATCTAAGTTGGTTTCAAATAAATTTATTAAAATTTGACACTTCCAAGTAAAATTTTTTTCACATTCCTAAAAATTGAAGTTATTTTCATCTAAATTTATTCAAATATAGACCCTACAACAAAAATACTCAACAAAATCCAAAAAAATCGAAGCTGGTTTCAAATAAATTTATTAAAATTTGACACTTCCAACTAAAATTTTTTTCTCATTCCTTAAAATTGTAGTTATTTTCCACTAAATTTACTCAAATATACATCCTACAACAGAAATTCTCAACTAAATCCAAAAAAATCGCAGTTGGTTTCAAATAAATTTATTAAAATTTGACACTTCCAACTAAAATTTTTTTTCACAATCCAATAAATTGTCGTTATTTTCATCTAAATTTACTCAAATATACATCCTACAACAAAAATACTCAAATAAAACCAAAAAAATCGAAGTTGGTTTCAAATAAATTTATTAAAATTTGACACTTCCAAGTCAAATTTTTTTTCACAATCCAAAAAATTGTCGTTATTTTCATCTAAATTTACTCAAATATACATCCTACAAAAAAATACTCGACAAAATCCAAAAAAATCGATGTTGGTTTCAAATAAATTTATTAAAATTTGACACTTCCAACTACAATTTTTTCCCAATCCAAAAAATTGAAGTTATTTTCATCTAAATTTACTCAAATATACATCCTACAACAAAAATACTCAACAAAATCCAAAAAAATCGAAATTGGTTTCAAATAAATTTATTAAAATTTGACACTTCCAACTAAATTTTTTTTCACAATCCTAAAAATTGAAGTTATTTTCATCTAAATTTACTCAAATATACATCCAACAACAAAAATACTCGACAAAATCCAAAAAAATCGAAGTTGGTTTCAAATAAATATATTAAAATTTGACACTTCCAACTAAAATTTTTTTTCACAATCCAAAAAATTGTCGTTATTTTCATCTAAATTTACTCAAATATACATCCTACAAAAAAATATTCGACAAAATCCAAAAAAATCGATGTTGGTTTCAAATAAATTTATTAAAATTTGACACTTCCAACTACAATTTTTTCCCAATCCAAAAAATTGAAGTTATTTTCATCTAAATTTACTCCAATATACATCCTACAACAAAAATACTCAACTAAATCCAAAAAAATCGAAGTTGGTTTCAAATAAATTTATTAAAATTTGACACTTCCAACTAAATTTTTTTCACAATCCAAAAAAACGAAGTTATTTTCATCTAAATTTACTCAAATATACATCCTACGACAAAAATACTCAACTAAATCCAAAAAAATCGAAGCTGGTTTCAAATAAATTTATTAAAATTTGACACTTCCAACAAAAAATTTTTTTCACAATCCAATAAATTGTCGTTATTTTCATCTAAATTTACGCAAATATACATCCTACAACAAAAATACTCAACTAAATCCAAAAATATCGAAGTTGGTTTCAAATAAATTTATTAAAATTTGACACTTCCAACTAAATTTTTTTCACAATCCAAAAAATTGAAGTTATTTTCATCTAAATTTACTCAAATATAGATCCTACAACAAAAATACTCAACAAAATCCAAAATAATCCAAGTTGATTTCAAATAAATTTATTAAAATTTGGCAAAAATCGTGACAAAATCCAAAAAATCGAAGTTAATTTCAACTGAAATTACTCAAATTCACCTTCTCTATAAAAAAACTCAACATAATCGAGGAAAATCGAAGTTGGTTTCAAATAAATTTATTAAAATTTGACACTTCCAACTAAAATTTTTTTCACAATCCAAAAAATTGAAGTTATTTTCATCTAAATTTACTCAAATATAGGTCCTACAACAAAAATATTCAACTAAATCCAAAATAATCGAAGTTGGTTTCAAATAAATTTATTAAAATTTGACACTTCCAACTAAATTTTTTTCACAATCCAAAAAATTGAAGTTATTTTCATCTAAATTTACTCAATTATAGATCCTACAACAAAAATACTCAACTAAATCCAAAAAAATCGAAGTTGGTTTCAAATAAATTTATTAAAATTTGACACTTCCAACTAAAATTTTTTTTCACAATCCAAAAAATTGTCGTTATTTTCATCTAAATTTACTCAAATATACATCCAACAACAAAAATACTCGACAAAATCCAAAAAAATCGAAGTTGGTTTCAAATAAATTTTTTAAAATTTGACACTTCCAACTAAAATTTTTTTTCACAATCCAAAAAATTGTCTTTATTTTCATCTAAATTTACTCAAATATACATCCTACAAAAAAATACTCGACAATATCCAAAAAAATCGATGTTGGTTTCAAATAAATTTATTAAAATTTGACACTTCCAAGTAAAATTTTTTTCACATTCCTAAAAATTGAAGTTATTTTCATCTAAATTTATTCAAATATAGACCCTACAACAAAAATACTCAACAAAATCCAAAATAATCCAAGTTGATTTCAAATAAATTTATTAAAATTTGACAAAAATCGTGACAAAATCCAAAAAATCGAAGTTAATTTCAACTGACATTACTCAAATTAAGCTTCTCTATCAAAAAAACTCAACATAGTCGAGGAAAATCGAAGTTGGTTTCAAATAAATTTATTAAAATTTGACACTTCCAACTAAAATTTTTTTTCACAATGCAATAAATTGTCGATATTTTCATCTAAATTTACTCAAATATTCATCCTACAGACAAAAATACTCAACAAAATCCAAAAAAATCGAAGTTGGTTTCAAATAAATTTATTAAAATTTGACACTTCCAACTAAAATTTTTTTCACAATCCAATAAATTGTCGTTATTTTCATCTAAATTTACTCAAATATACATCCTACAACAAAAATACTCAACTAAATGCAAAAAAATCGAAGTTGGTTTCAAATAAATTTATTAAAATTTGACACTTCCAACTAAATTTTTTTCATAATCCAAAAAATTGAAGTTATTTTCATCTAAATTTACTCAAATATAGATCCTACAACAAAAATACTCAACTAAATCCAAAAAAATCGAAGTTGGTTTCAAATAAATTTATTAAAATTTGACACTTCCAACTAAAATTTTTTTTCACAATCCAATAAATTGTCGTTATTTTCATCTAAATTTACTCAAATATACATCCTACAACAAAAATACTCAACTAAATCCAAAAAAATCGAAGTTGGTTTCAAATAAATTTATTAAAATTTGACACTTCCAACTAAATTTTTTTCACAATCCAAAAAATTGAAGTTATTTTCATCTAAATTTACTCAAATATAGATCCTACAATAAAAGTACTCAACAAAATCCAAAATAATCCAAGTTGATTTCAAATAAATTTATTAAAATTTGACAAAAATTGTGACAAAATCCAAAAAATCGAAGTTAATTTCAACTGAAATTACTCAAATTAAGCTTCTCTATCCAAAAAACTCAACATAGTCGAGGAAAATCGAAGTTGGTTTCAAATAAATTTATTAAAATTTGACACTTCCAACTAAAATTTTTTTTCACAATGCAATAAATTGTCGATTTTTTCATCTAAATTTACTCAAATATTCATCCTACAAACAAAAATATTCAACAAAATCCAAAAAAATCGAAGTTGGTTTCAAATACATTTATTAAAATTTGACACTTCCAACTAAAATTTTTTTCACAATCCTAGAAATTTAAGTTATTTTCATAAAAAATTACTCTAATATAGACCCTAAAACAAAAATACTCAACAAAATCCAAAAAAATCGAAGCTGGTTTCAAATAAATTTATTAAAATTTGACACTTCCAACTAAAATTTTTTTTCACAATCCAATAAATTGTCGTTATTTTCATCTAAATTTACTCAAATATAGATCCTACAACAAAAATTCTCAACTAAATCCAAAAAAATCGCAGTTGGTTTCAAATAAATTTATTAAAATTTGACACTTCCAACTAAAATTTTTTTTCACAATCCAATAAATTGTCGTTATTTTCATCTAAATTTACTCAAATATACATCCTACAACAAAAATACTCAAATAAAACCAAAAAAATCTAAGTTGGTTTCAAATAAATTTATTAAAATTTGACACTTCCAAGTAAAATTTTTTTCACATTCCTAAAAATTGAAGTTATTTTCATCTAAATTTATTCAAATATAGACCCTACAACAAAAATACTCAACAAAATCCAAAAAAATCGAAGCTGGTTTCAAATAAATTTATTAAAATTTGACACTTCCAAGTCAAATTTTTTTTCACAATCCAAAAAATTGTCGTTATTTTCATCTAAATTTACTCAAATATACATCCTACAAAAAAATACTCGACAAAATCCAAAAAAATCGATGTTGGTTTCAAATAAATTTATTAAAATTTGACACTTCCAACTACAATTTTTTCCCAATCCAAAAAATTGAAGTTATTTTCATCTAAATTTACTCAAATATACATCCTACAACAAAAATACTCAACAAAATCCAAAAAAATCGAAATTGGTTTCAAATAAATTTATTAAAATTTGACACTTCCAACTAAATTTTTTTTCACAATCCTAAAAATTGAAGTTATTTTCATCTAAATTTACTCAAATATACATCCAACAACAAAAATACTCGACAAAATCCAAAAAAATCGAAGTTGGTTTCAAATAAATATATTAAAATTTGACACTTCCAACTAAAATTTTTTTTCACAATCCAAAAAATTGTCGTTATTTTCATCTAAATTTACTCAAATATACATCCTACAAAAAAATATTCGACAAAATCCAAAAAAATCGATGTTGGTTTCAAATAAATTTATTAAAATTTGACACTTCCAACTACAATTTTTTCCCAATCCAAAAAATTGAAGTTATTTTCATCTAAATTTACTCCAATATACATCCTACAACAAAAATACTCAACTAAATCCAAAAAAATCGAAGTTGGTTTCAAATAAATTTATTAAAATTTGACACTTCCAACTAAATTTTTTTCACAATCCAAAAAAACGAAGTTATTTTCATCTAAATTTACTCAAATATACATCCTACGACAAAAATACTCAACTAAATCCAAAAAAATCGAAGCTGGTTTCAAATAAATTTATTAAAATTTGACACTTCCAACAAAAAATTTTTTTCACAATCCAATAAATTGTCGTTATTTTCATCTAAATTTACGCAAATATACATCCTACAACAAAAATACTCAACTAAATCCAAAAATATCGAAGTTGGTTTCAAATAAATTTATTAAAATTTGACACTTCCAACTAAATTTTTTTCACAATCCAAAAAATTGAAGTTATTTTCATCTAAATTTACTCAAATATAGATCCTACAACAAAAATACTCAACAAAATCCAAAATAATCCAAGTTGATTTCAAATAAATTTATTAAAATTTGACAAAAATCGTGACAAAATCCAAAAAATCGAAGTTAATTTCAACTGAAATTACTCAAATTCACCTTCTCTATAAAAAAAACTCAACATAATCGAGGAAAATCGAAGTTGGTTTCAAATAAATTTATTAAAATTTGACACTTCCAACTAAAATTTTTTTCACAATCCAAAAAATTGAAGTTATTTTCATCTAAATTTACTCAAATATAGGTCCTACAACAAAAATATTCAACTAAATCCAAAATAATCGAAGTTGGTTTCAAATAAATTTATTAAAATTTGACACTTCCAACTAAATTTTTTTCACAATCCAAAAAATTGAAGTTATTTTCATCTAAATTTACTCAATTATAGATCCTACAACAAAAATACTCAACTAAATCCAAAAAAATCGAAGTTGGTTTCAAATAAATTTATTAAAATTTGACACTTCCAACTAAAATTTTTTTTCACAATCCAAAAAATTGTCGTTATTTTCATCTAAATTTACTCAAATATACATCCAACAACAAAAATACTCGACAAAATCCAAAAAAATCGAAGTTGGTTTCAAATAAATTTTTTAAAATTTGACACTTCCAACTAAAATTTTTTTTCACAATCCAAAAAATTGTCTTTATTTTCATCTAAATTTACTCAAATATACATCCTACAAAAAAATACTCGACAAAATCCAAAAAAATCGATGTTGGTTTCAAATAAATTTATTAAAATTTGACACTTCCAAGTAAAATTTTTTTCACATTCCTAAAAATTGAAGTTATTTTCATCTAAATTTATTCAAATATAGACCCTACAACAAAAATACTCAACAAAATCCAAAATAATCCAAGTTGATTTCAAATAAATTTATTAAAATTTGACAAAAATCGTGACAAAATCCAAAAAATCGAAGTTAATTTCAACTGACATTACTCAAATTAAGCTTCTCTATCAAAAAAACTCAACATAGTCGAGGAAAATCGAAGTTGGTTTCAAATAAATTTATTAAAATTTGACACTTCCAACTAAAATTTTTTTTCACAATGCAATAAATTGTCGATATTTTCATCTAAATTTACTCAAATATTCATCCTACAGACAAAAATACTCAACAAAATCCAAAAAAATCGAAGTTGGTTTCAAATAAATTTATTAAAATTTGACACTTCCAACTAAAATTTTTTTCACAATCCTAAAAATTGAAGTTATTTTCATCAAAAATTACTCTAATATAGACCCTACAACAAAAATACTCAACAAAATCCAAAAAAATCGAAGCTGGTTTCAAATAAATTTATTAAAATTTGACACTTCCAACTAAAATTTTTGTTCACAATCCAATAAATTGTCGTTATTTTCATCTAAATTTACTCAAATATACATCCTACAACAAAAATACTCAACTAAATGCAAAAAAATCGAAGTTGGTTTCAAATAAATTTATTAAAATTTGACACTTCCAACTAAATTTTTTTCATAATCCAAAAAATTGAAGTTATTTGCATCTAAATTTACTCAAATATAGATCCTACAACAAAAATACTCAACTAAATCCAAAAAAATCGAAGTTGGTTTCAAATAAATTTATTAAAATTTGACACTTCCAACTAAATTTTTTTCATAATCCAAAAAATTGAAGTTATTTTCATCTAAATTTACTCAAATATAGATCCTACAACAAAAATACTCAACTAAATCCAAAAAAATCGAAGTTGGTTTCAAATAAATTTATTAAAATTTGACACTTCCAACTAAAATTTTTTTTCACAATCCAATAAATTGTCGTTATTTTCATCTAAATTTACTCAAATATACATCCTACAACAAAAATACTCAACTAAATCAAAAAAAATCGAAGTTGGTTTCAAATAAATTTATTAAAATTTGACACTTCCAACTAAATTTTTTTCACAATCCAAAAAATTGAAGTTATTTTCATCTAAATTTACTCAAATATAGGTCCTACAACAAAAATACTCAACTAAATCCAAAAAAATCGAAGTTGGTTTCAAATAAATTTATTAAAATTTGACACTTCCAACTAAATTTTTTTCACAATCCAAAAAATTGAAGTTATTTTCATCTAAATTTACTCAAATATAGATCCTACAACAAAAATACTCAACTAAATCCAAAAAAATCGAAGGAGGTTTCAAATAAATTTATTAAAATTTGACACTTCCAACTAAAATTTTTTTCTCATTCCTTAAAATTGAAGTTATTTTCATCTAAATTTACTCAAATATAGATCCTACAACAAAAATACTCAACTAAATCCAAAAAAATCGAAGTTGGTTTCAAATAAATTTATTAAAATTTGACACTTCCAACTAAATTTTTTTCATAATCCAAAAAATTGAAGTTATTTTCATCTAAATTTACTCAAATATAGATCCTACAACAAAAATACTCAACTAAATCCAAAAAAATCGAAGTTGGTTTCAAATAAATTTATTAAAATTTGACACTTCCAACTAAATTTTTTTCACAATCCAAAAAATTGAAGTTATTTTCATCTAAATTTACTCAAATATACATCCTACAAAAAAATACTCGACAAAATCCAAAAAAATCGATGTTGGTTTCAAATAAATTTATTAAAATTTGACACTTCCAACTACAATTTTTTCCCAATCCAAAAAATTGAAGTTATTTTCATCTAAATTTACTCCAATATACATCCTACAACAAAAATACTCAACTAAATCCAAAAAAATCGAAGTTGGTTTCAAATAAATTTATTAAAATTTGACACTTCCAACTAAATTTTTTTCACAATCCAAAAAAACGAAGTTATTTTCATCTAAATTTACTCAAATATACATCCTACGACAAAAATTCTCAACTAAATCCAAAAAAATCGAAGCTGGTTTCAAATAAATTTATTAAAATTTGACACTTCCAACAAAAATTTTTTTTCACAATCCAATAAATTGTCGTTATTTTCATCTAAATTTACTCAAATATACATCCTACAACAAAAATACTCAACTAAATCCAAAAATATCGAAGTTGGTTTCAAATAAATTTATTAAAATTTGACACTTCCAACTAAATTTTTTTCACAATCCAAAAAATTGAAGTTATTTTCATCTAAATTTACTCAAATATAGATCCTACAACAAAAATACTCAACAAAATCCAAAATAATCCAAGTTGATTTCAAATAAATTTATTAAAATTTGACAAAAATCGTGACAAAATCCAAAAAATCGAAGTTAATTTCAACTGAAATTACTCAAATTCACCTTCTCTATAAAAAAAACTCAACATAATCGAGGAAAATCGAAGTTGGTTTCAAATAAATTTATTAAAATTTGACACTTCCAACTAAAATTTTTTTCACAATCCAAAAAATTGAAGTTATTTTCATCTAAATTTACTCAAATATAGGTCCTACAACAAAAATATTCAACTAAATCCAAAATAATCGAAGTTGGTTTCAAATAAATTTATTAAAATTTGACACTTCCAACTAAATTTTTTTCACAATCCAAAAAATTGAAGTTATTTTCATCTAAATTTACTCAAATATAGATCCTACAACAAATATACTCAACTAAATCCAAAAAAATCGAAGTTGGTTTCAAATAAATTTATTAAAATTTGACACTTCCAACTAAATTTTTTTCACAATCCAAAAAATTGAAGTTATTTTCATCTAAATTTACTCAAATATAGGTCCTACAACAAAAATACTCAACTAAATCCAAAAAAATCGAAGTTGGTTTCAAATAAATTTATTAAAATTTGACACTTCCAACTAAATTTTTTTCACAATCCAAAAAATTGAAGTTATTTTCATCTAAATTTACTCAAATATAGATCCTACAACAAAAATACTCAACTAAATCCAAAAAAATCGAAGGAGGTTTCAAATAAATTTATTAAAATTTGACACTTCCAACTAAAATTTTTTTCTCATTCCTTAAAATTGAAGTTATTTTCATCTAAATTTACTCAAATATAGATCCTACAACAAAAATACTCAACTAAATCCAAAAAAATCGAAGTTGGTTTCAAATAAATTTATTAAAATTTGACACTTCCAACTAAATTTTTTTCATAATCCAAAAAATTGAAGTTATTTTCATCTAAATTTACTCAAATATAGATCCTACAACAAAAATACTCAACTAAATCCAAAAAAATCGAAGTTGGTTTCAAATAAATTTATTAAAATTTGACACTTCCAACTAAATTTTTTTCACAATCCAAAAAATTGAAGTTATTTTCATCTAAATTTACTCAAATATACATCCTACAAAAAAATACTCGACAAAATCCAAAAAAATCGATGTTGGTTTCAAATAAATTTATTAAAATTTGACACTTCCAACTACAATTTTTTCCCAATCCAAAAAATTGAAGTTATTTTCATCTAAATTTACTCCAATATACATCCTACAACAAAAATACTCAACTAAATCCAAAAAAATCGAAGTTGGTTTCAAATAAATTTATTAAAATTTGACACTTCCAACTAAATTTTTTTCACAATCCAAAAAAACGAAGTTATTTTCATCTAAATTTACTCAAATATACATCCTACGACAAAAATTCTCAACTAAATCCAAAAAAATCGAAGCTGGTTTCAAATAAATTTATTAAAATTTGACACTTCCAACAAAAATTTTTTTTCACAATCCAATAAATTGTCGTTATTTTCATCTAAATTTACTCAAATATACATCCTACAACAAAAATACTCAACTAAATCCAAAAATATCGAAGTTGGTTTCAAATAAATTTATTAAAATTTGACACTTCCAACTAAATTTTTTTCACAATCCAAAAAATTGAAGTTATTTTCATCTAAATTTACTCAAATATAGATCCTACAACAAAAATACTCAACAAAATCCAAAATAATCCAAGTTGATTTCAAATAAATTTATTAAAATTTGACAAAAATCGTGACAAAATCCAAAAAATCGAAGTTAATTTCAACTGAAATTACTCAAATTCACCTTCTCTATAAAAAAAACTCAACATAATCGAGGAAAATCGAAGTTGGTTTCAAATAAATTTATTAAAATTTGACACTTCCAACTAAAATTTTTTTCACAATCCAAAAAATTGAAGTTATTTTCATCTAAATTTACTCAAATATAGGTCCTACAACAAAAATATTCAACTAAATCCAAAATAATCGAAGTTGGTTTCAAATAAATTTATTAAAATTTGACACTTCCAACTAAATTTTTTTCACAATCCAAAAAATTGAAGTTATTTTCATCTAAATTTACTCAAATATAGATCCTACAACAAATATACTCAACTAAATCCAAAAAAATCGAAGTTGGTTTCAAATAAATTTATTAAAATTTGACACTTCCAACTAAATTTTTTTCACAATCCAAAAAATTGAAGTTATTTTCATCTAAATTTACTCAAATATAGATCCTACAACAAAAATACTCAACTAAATCCAAAAAAATCGAAGGAGGTTTCAAATAAATTTATTAAAATTTGACACTTCCAACTAAAATTTTTTTCTCATTCCTTAAAATTGAAGTTATTTTCATCTAAATTTACTCAAATATAGATCCTACAACAAAAATACTCAACTAAATCCAAAAAAATCGAAGTTGGTTTCAAATAAATTTATTAAAATTTGACACTTCCAACTAAATTTTTTTCATAATCCAAAAAATTGAAGTTATTTTCATCTAAATTTACTCAAATATAGATCCTACAACAAAAATACTCAACTAAATCCAAAAAAATCGAAGTTGGTTTCAAATAAATTTATTAAAATTTGACACTTCCAACTAAATTTTTTTCACAATCCAAAAAATTGAAGTTATTTTCATCTAAATTTACTCAAATATACATCCTACAAAAAAATACTCGACAAAATCCAAAAAAATCGATGTTGGTTTCAAATAAATTTATTAAAATTTGACACTTCCAACTACAATTTTTTCCCAATCCAAAAAATTGAAGTTATTTTCATCTAAATTTACTCCAATATACATCCTACAACAAAAATACTCAACTAAATCCAAAAAAATCGAAGTTGGTTTCAAATAAATTTATTAAAATTTGACACTTCCAACTAAATTTTTTTCACAATCCAAAAAAACGAAGTTATTTTCATCTAAATTTACTCAAATATACATCCTACGACAAAAATTCTCAACTAAATCCAAAAAAATCGAAGCTGGTTTCAAATAAATTTATTAAAATTTGACACTTCCAACAAAAATTTTTTTTCACAATCCAATAAATTGTCGTTATTTTCATCTAAATTTACTCAAATATACATCCTACAACAAAAATACTCAACTAAATCCAAAAATATCGAAGTTGGTTTCAAATAAATTTATTAAAATTTGACACTTCCAACTAAATTTTTTTCACAATCCAAAAAATTGAAGTTATTTTCATCTAAATTTACTCAAATATAGATCCTACAACAAAAATACTCAACAAAATCCAAAATAATCCAAGTTGATTTCAAATAAATTTATTAAAATTTGACAAAAATCGTGACAAAATCCAAAAAATCGAAGTTAATTTCAACTGAAATTACTCAAATTCACCTTCTCTATAAAAAAAACTCAACATAATCGAGGAAAATCGAAGTTGGTTTCAAATAAATTTATTAAAATTTGACACTTCCAACTAAAATTTTTTTCACAATCCAAAAAATTGAAGTTATTTTCATCTAAATTTACTCAAATATAGGTCCTACAACAAAAATATTCAACTAAATCCAAAATAATCGAAGTTGGTTTCAAATAAATTTATTAAAATTTGACACTTCCAACTAAATTTTTTTCACAATCCAAAAAATTGAAGTTATTTTCATCTAAATTTACTCAAATATAGATCCTACAACAAATATACTCAACTAAATCCAAAAAAATCGAAGTTGGTTTCAAATAAATTTATTAAAATTTGACACTTCCAACTAAATTTTTTTCACAATCCAAAAAATTGAAGTTATTTTCATCTAAATTTACTCAAATATAGATCCTACAACAAAAATACTCAACTAAATCCAAAAAAATCGAAGGAGGTTTCAAATAAATTTATTAAAATTTGACACTTCCAACTAAAATTTTTTTCTCATTCCTTAAAATTGAAGTTATTTTCATCTAAATTTACTCAAATATAGATCCTACAACAAAAATACTCAACTAAATCCAAAAAAATCGAAGTTGGTTTCAAATAAATTTATTAAAATTTGACACTTCCAACTAAATTTTTTTCATAATCCAAAAAATTGAAGTTATTTTCATCTAAATTTACTCAAATATAGATCCTACAACAAAAATACTCAACTAAATCCAAAAAAATCGAAGTTGGTTTCAAATAAATTTATTAAAATTTGACACTTCCAACTAAATTTTTTTCACAATCCAAAAAATTGAAGTTATTTTCATCTAAATTTACTCAAATATACATCCTACAAAAAAATACTCGACAAAATCCAAAAAAATCGATGTTGGTTTCAAATAAATTTATTAAAATTTGACACTTCCAACTACAATTTTTTCCCAATCCAAAAAATTGAAGTTATTTTCATCTAAATTTACTCCAATATACATCCTACAACAAAAATACTCAACTAAATCCAAAAAAATCGAAGTTGGTTTCAAATAAATTTATTAAAATTTGACACTTCCAACTAAATTTTTTTCACAATCCAAAAAAACGAAGTTATTTTCATCTAAATTTACTCAAATATACATCCTACGACAAAAATTCTCAACTAAATCCAAAAAAATCGAAGCTGGTTTCAAATAAATTTATTAAAATTTGACACTTCCAACAAAAATTTTTTTTCACAATCCAATAAATTGTCGTTATTTTCATCTAAATTTACTCAAATATACATCCTACAACAAAAATACTCAACTAAATCCAAAAATATCGAAGTTGGTTTCAAATAAATTTATTAAAATTTGACACTTCCAACTAAATTTTTTTCACAATCCAAAAAATTGAAGTTATTTTCATCTAAATTTACTCAAATATAGATCCTACAACAAAAATACTCAACAAAATCCAAAATAATCCAAGTTGATTTCAAATAAATTTATTAAAATTTGACAAAAATCGTGACAAAATCCAAAAAATCGAAGTTAATTTCAACTGAAATTACTCAAATTCACCTTCTCTATAAAAAAAACTCAACATAATCGAGGAAAATCGAAGTTGGTTTCAAATAAATTTATTAAAATTTGACACTTCCAACTAAAATTTTTTTCACAATCCAAAAAATTGAAGTTATTTTCATCTAAATTTACTCAAATATAGGTCCTACAACAAAAATATTCAACTAAATCCAAAATAATCGAAGTTGGTTTCAAATAAATTTATTAAAATTTGACACTTCCAACTAAATTTTTTTCACAATCCAAAAAATTGAAGTTATTTTCATCTAAATTTACTCAAATATAGATCCTACAACAAATATACTCAACTAAATCCAAAAAAATCGAAGTTGGTTTCAAATAAATTTATTAAAATTTGACACTTCCAACTAAAAATTTTTTCTCAATCCTTAAAATTGAAGTTATTTTCATCTAAATTTACTCAAAAAAAAATCCTACAACAAAAATACTCAACTAAATCCAAAAAAATCGAAGTTGGTTTCAAATAAATTTATTAAAATTTGACACTTCCAACTAAATTTTTTTCACAATCCAAAAAAACGAAGTTATTTTCATCTAAATTTACTCAAATATACATCCTACGACAAAAATTCTCAACTAAATCCAAAAAAATCGAAGCTGGTTTCAAATAAATTTATTAAAATTTGACACTTCCAACAAAAATTTTTTTTCACAATCCAATAAATTGTCGTTATTTTCATCTAAATTTACTCAAATATACATCCTACAACAAAAATACTCAACTAAATCCAAAAATATCGAAGTTGGTTTCAAATAAATTTATTAAAATTTGACACTTCCAACTAAATTTTTTTCACAATCCAAAAAATTGAAGTTATTTTCATCTAAATTTACTCAAATATAGATCCTACAACAAAAATACTCAACTAAATCCAAAAAAATCGAAGTTGGTTTCAAATAAATTTATTAAAATTTGACACTTCCAACTAAAAATTTTTTCTCAATCCTTAAAATTGAAGTTATTTTCATCTAAATTTACTCAAAAAAAAATCCTACAACAAAAATACTCAACAAAATCCAAAAAAATCGAAGTTGGTTTCAAATAAATTTATTAAAATTTGACACTTCCAACTAAAATTTTTTTTCACAATCCAAAAAATTGTCGTTATTTTCATCTAAATTTACTCAAATATACATCCAACAACAAAAATACTCGACAAAATCCAAAAAAATCGAAGTTGGTTTCAAATAAATTTATTAAAATTTGACACTTCCAACTAAAATTTTTTTTCACAATCCAAAAAATTGTCTTTATTTTCATCTAAATTTACTCAAATATACATCCTACAAAAAAATACTCGACAAAATCCAAAAAAATCGATGTTGGTTTCAAATAAATTTATTAAAATTTGACACTTCCAAGTAAAATTTTTTTCACATTCCTAAAAATTGAAGTTATTTTCATCTAAATTTATTCAAATATAGACCCTACAACAAAAATACTCAACAAAATCCAAAATAATCCAAGTTGATTTCAAATAAATTTATTAAAATTTGACAAAAATCGTGACAAAATCCAAAAAATCGAAGTTAATTTCAACTGACATTACTCAAATTAAGCTTCTCTATCAAAAAAACTCAACATAGTCGAGGAAAATCGAAGTTGGTTTCAAATAAATTTATTAAAATTTGACACTTCCAACTAAAATTTTTTTTCACAATGCAATAAATTGTCGATATTTTCATCTAAATTTACTCAAATATTCATCCTACAGACAAAAATACTCAACAAAATCCAAAAAAATCGAAGTTGGTTTCAAATAAATTTATTAAAATTTGACACTTCCAACTAAAATTTTTTTCACAATCCTAAAAATTGAAGTTATTTTCATCAAAAATTACTCTAATATAGACCCTACAACAAAAATACTCAACAAAATCCAAAAAAATCGAAGCTGGTTTCAAATAAATTTATTAAATTTGACACTTCCAACTAAAATTTTTGTTCACAATCCAATAAATTGTCGTTATTTTCATCTAAATTTACTCAAATATACATCCTACAACAAAAATACTCAACTAAATCCAAAAAAATCGAAGTTGGTTTCAAATAAATTTATTAAAATTTGACACTTCCAACTAAATTTTTTTCATAATCCAAAAAATTGAAGTTATTTTCATCTAAATTTACTCAAATATAGATCCTACAACAAAAATACTCAACTAAATCCAAAAAAATCGAAGTTGGTTTCAAATAAATTTATTAAAATTTGACACTTCCAACTAAATTTTTTTCATAATCCAAAAAATTGAAGTTATTTTCATCTAAATTTACTCAAATATAGATCCTACAACAAAAATACTCAACTAAATCCAAAAAAATCGAAGTTGGTTTCAAATAAATTTATTAAAATTTGACACTTCCAACTAAATTTTTTTCACAATCCAAAAAATTGAAGTTATTTTCATCTAAATTTACTCAAATATACATCCTACAAAAAAATACTCGACAAAATCCAAAAAAATCGATGTTGGTTTCAAATAAATTTATTAAAATTTGACACTTCCAACTACAATTTTTTCCCAATCCAAAAAATTGAAGTTATTTTCATCTAAATTTACTCCAATATACATCCTACAACAAAAATACTCAACTAAATCCAAAAAAATCGAAGTTGGTTTCAAATAAATTTATTAAAATTTGACACTTCCAACTAAATTTTTTTCACAATCCAAAAAAACGAAGTTATTTTCATCTAAATTTACTCAAATATACATCCTACGACAAAAATTCTCAACTAAATCCAAAAAAATCGAAGCTGGTTTCAAATAAATTTATTAAAATTTGACACTTCCAACAAAAATTTTTTTTCACAATCCAATAAATTGTCGTTATTTTCATCTAAATTTACTCAAATATACATCCTACAACAAAAATACTCAACTAAATCCAAAAATATCGAAGTTGGTTTCAAATAAATTTATTAAAATTTGACACTTCCAACTAAATTTTTTTCACAATCCAAAAAATTGAAGTTATTTTCATCTAAATTTACTCAAATATAGATCCTACAACAAAAATACTCAACAAAATCCAAAATAATCCAAGTTGATTTCAAATAAATTTATTAAAATTTGACAAAAATCGTGACAAAATCCAAAAAATCGAAGTTAATTTCAACTGAAATTACTCAAATTCACCTTCTCTATAAAAAAAACTCAACATAATCGAGGAAAATCGAAGTTGGTTTCAAATAAATTTATTAAAATTTGACACTTCCAACTAAAATTTTTTTCACAATCCAAAAAATTGAAGTTATTTTCATCTAAATTTACTCAAATATAGGTCCTACAACAAAAATATTCAACTAAATCCAAAATAATCGAAGTTGGTTTCAAATAAATTTATTAAAATTTGACACTTCCAACTAAATTTTTTTCACAATCCAAAAAATTGAAGTTATTTTCATCTAAATTTACTCAAATATAGATCCTACAACAAAAATACTCAACTAAATCCAAAAAAATCGAAGTTGGTTTCAAATAAATTTATTAAAATTTGACACTTCCAACTATAATTTTTTTTCACAATCCAAAAAAATTGTAGTTATTTTCAACTAAATTTACTCAAATATACATTCTACAACAGAAATACTCGACAAAATCCAAAAAAATCGAAGTTGGTTTCAAATAAATTTATTAAAATTTGACACTTCCAACTAAATTTTTTTCACAATCCAAAAAATTGAAGTTATTTTCATCTAAATTTATTCAAATATAGACCCTACAACAAAAATACTCAACAAAATCCAAAAAAATCGAAGCTGGTTTCAAATAAATTTATTAAAATTTGACACTTCCAACTAAAATTTTTTTCTCATTCCTTAAAATTGTAGTTATTTTCCACTAAATTTACTCAAATATACATCCTACAACAGAAATACTCGACAAAATCCAAAAAAATCGAAGTTGGTTTCAAATAAATTTATTAAAATTTGACACTTCCAACTAAATTTTTTTTCACAATCCTAAAAATTGAAGTTATTTTCATCAAAATTTTCTCTAATATAGACCCTTCAACAAAAATACGCTACAAAATACAAAAAATCGAAGTTGGTTTCAAATAAATTTATTAAAATTTGACACTTCCAACTAAAATATGTTTTCACAATCCAATAAATTGTCGTTATTTTCATTTAAATTTACTCAAATATACATCCTACAACACAAATACTCAACAAAATCCAAAAAAATCGAAGTTGGTTTCAAATAAATTTATTAAAATTTGACACTTCCAACTAAAAATTTTTCTCAATCCTTAAAATTGAAGTTATTTTCATCTAAATTTACTCAAATATAGATCCTACAACAAAAATACTCAACAAAATCCAAAAAAATCGAAGTTGGTTTCAAATAAATTTATTAAAATTTGACACTTCCAACTAAATTTTTTTTCACAATCCTAAAAATTGAAGTTATTTTCATCTAAATTTACTCAAATATAGATCCTACAACAAAAATACTCAACTAAATCCAAAAAAATCGAAGTTGGTTTCAAATAAATTTATTAAAATTTGACACTTCCAACTAAATTTTTTCACAATCCAAAAAATTGAAGTTATTTTCATCTAAATTTACTCAAATATAGATCCTACAACAAAAATACTCAACTAAATCCAAAAAAATCGAAGGAGGTTTCAAATAAATTTATTAAAATTTGACACTTCCAACTAAAATTTTTTTCTCATTCCTTAAAATTGAAGTTATTTTCATCTAAATTTACTCAAATATAGATCCTACAACAAAAATACTCAACAAAATCTAAAAAAATCGAAGTTGGTTTCAAATAAATTTATTAAAATTTAACACTTCCAACTAACATTTTATTCACAATCCAAAAAATAGTAGTTATTTTCCACTAAATTTACTCAAATACACATCCTACAACAAAAATACTCGACAAAATAAAAAAAAATCGAAGTTGGTTTCAAATAAATTTATTAAAATTTGACACTTCCAAGTAAAATTTTTTTTCACAATCCAAAAAATTGTCTTTATTTTCATCTAAATTTACTCAAATATACATCCTACAAAAAAATACTCGACAAAATCCAAAAAAATCGATGTTGGTTTCAAATAAATTTATTAAAATTTGACACTTCCAAGTAAAATTTTTTTCACATTCCTAAAAATTGAAGTTATTTTCATCTAAATTTATTCAAATATAGACCCTACAACAAAAATACTCAACAAAATCCAAAATAATCCAAGTTGATTTCAAATAAATTTATTAAAATTTGACAAAAATCGTGACAAAATCCAAAAAATCGAAGTTAATTTCAACTGACATTACTCAAATTAAGCTTCTCTATCAAAAAAACTCAACATAGTCGAGGAAAATCGAAGTTGGTTTCAAATAAATTTATTAAAATTTGACACTTCCAACTAAAATTTTTTTTCACAATGCAATAAATTGTCGATATTTTCATCTAAATTTACTCAAATATTCATCCTACAGACAAAAATACTCAACAAAATCCAAAAAAATCGAAGTTGGTTTCAAATAAATTTATTAAAATTTGACACTTCCAACTAAAATTTTTTTCACAATCCTAAAAATTGAAGTTATTTTCATCAAAAATTACTCTAATATAGACCCTACAACAAAAATACTCAACAAAATCCAAAAAAATCGAAGCTGGTTTCAAATAAATTTATTAAATTTGACACTTCCAACTAAAATTTTTGTTCACAATCCAATAAATTGTCGTTATTTTCATCTAAATTTACTCAAATATACATCCTACAACAAAAATACTCAACTAAATCCAAAAAAATCGAAGTTGGTTTCAAATAAATTTATTAAAATTTGACACTTCCAACTAAATTTTTTTCATAATCCAAAAAATTGAAGTTATTTTCATCTAAATTTACTCAAATATAGATCCTACAACAAAAATACTCAACTAAATCCAAAAAAATCGAAGTTGGTTTCAAATAAATTTATTAAAATTTGACACTTCCAACTAAATTTTTTTCATAATCCAAAAAATTGAAGTTATTTTCATCTAAATTTACTCAAATATAGATCCTACAACAAAAATACTCAACTAAATCCAAAAAAATCGAAGTTGGTTTCAAATAAATTTATTAAAATTTGACACTTCCAACTAAAATTTTTTTTCACAATCCAATAAATTGTCGTTATTTTCATCTAAATTTACTCAAATATACATCCTACAACAAAAATACTCAACTAAATCCAAAAAAATCGAAGTTGGTTTCAAATAAATTTATTAAAATTTGACACTTCCAACTAAATTTTTTTCACAATCCAAAAAATTGAAGTTATTTTCATCTAAATTTACTCAAATATAGGTCCTACAACAAAAATACTCAACTAAATCCAAAAAAATCGAAGTTGGTTTCAAATAAATTTATTAAAATTTGACACTTCCAACTAAATTTTTTTCACAATCCAAAAAATTGAAGTTATTTTCATCTAAATTTACTCAAATATAGATCCTACAACAAAAATACTCAACTAAATCCAAAAAATCGAAGGAGGTTTCAAATAAATTTATTAAAATTTGACACTTCCAACTAAATTTTTTTCACAATCCAAAAAATTGAAGTTATTTTCATCTAAATTTATTCAAATATAGACCCTACAACAAAAATACTCAACAAAATCCAAAATAATCCATGTTGATTTCAATTAAATTTATTAAAATTTGGCAAAAATCGTGACAAAATCCAAAAAATCGAAGTTAATTTTAACTGAAATTACTCAAATTAGGCTTCTCTATCAAAAAAACTCAAAATAGTCGAGAAAAATCGAAATTGGTTTCAAATAAATTTATTAAAATTTGACACTTCCAACTAAAATTTTTTTCACAATCCAAAAAATTGACTTATTTTCATCTAAATTTACTGAAATATAGATCCTAACACAACATACTCATCAAAATAAAAAAAAATCGAAGTTGGTTTCAAATAAATTTATTAAAATTTGACACTTCCAAGTAAAATTTTTTTCACATTCCTAAAAATTGAAGTTATTTTCATCTAAATTTATTCAAATATAGACCCTACAACAAAAATACTCAACAAAATCCAAAAAAATCGAAGCTGGTTTCAAATAAATTTATTAAAATTTGACACTTCCAACTAAAATTTTTTTCTCATTCCTTAAAATTGTAGTTATTTTCCACTAAATTTACTCAAATATACATCCTACAACAGAAATACTCGACAAAATCCAAAAAAATCGAAGTTGGTTTCAAATAAATTTATTAAAATTTGACACTTCCAACTAAATTTTTTTTCACAATCCTAAAAATTGAAGTTATTTTCATCAAAATTTACTTTAATATAGACCCTACAACAAAAATACGCTACAAAATACAAAAAATCGAAGTTGGTTTCAAATAAATTTATTAAAATTTGACACTTCCAACTAAAATATGTTTTCACAATCCAATAAATTGTCGTTATTTTCATTTAAATTTACTCAAATATACATCCTACAACACAAATACTCAACAAAATCCAAAAAAATCGAAGTTGGTTTCAAATAAATTTATTAAAATTTGACACTTCCAACTAAAATTTTTTTCTCATTCCTTAAAATTGAAGTTATTTTCATCTAAATTTACTCAAATATAGATCCTACAACAAAAATACTCAACAAAATCTAAAAAAATCGAAGTTGGTTTCAAATAAATTTATTAAAATTTAACACTTCCAACTAACATTTTATTCACAATCCAAAAAATAGTAGTTATTTTCCACTAAATTTACTCAAATACACATCCTACAACAAAAATACTCGACAAAATAAAAAAAAATCGAAGTTGGTTTAAAATAAATTTATTAAAATTTGACACTTCCAAGTAAAATTTTTTTCACATTCCTAAAAATTGAAGTTATTTTCATCTAAATTTATTCAAATATAGACCCTACAACAAAAATACTCAACAAAATCCAAAATAATCCATGTTGATTTCAATTAAATTTATTAAAATTTGGCAAAAATCGTGACAAAATCCAAAAAATCGAAGTTAATTTTAACTGAAATTACTCAAATTAGGCTTCTCTATCAAAAAAACTCAACATAATCGAGGAAAATCGAAGTTGGTTTCAAATAAATATATTAAAATTTGACACTTCCAACTAAAATTTTTTTTCACAATCCAAAAAATTGTCGTTATTTTCATCTAAATTTACTCAAATATACATCCTACAAAAAAATACTCGACAAAATCCAAAAAAATCGATGTTGGTTTCAAATAAATTTATTAAAATTTGACACTTCCAACTACAATTTTTTCCCAATCCAAAAAATTGAAGTTATTTTCATCTAAATTTACTCCAATATACATCCTACAACAAAAATACTCAACTAAATCCAAAAAAATCGAAGTTGGTTTCAAATAAATTTATTAAAATTTGACACTTCCAACTAAATTTTTTTCACAATCCAAAAACACGAAGTTATTTTCATCTAAATTTACTCAAATATACATCCTACGACAAAAATACTCAACTAAATCCAAAAAAATCGAAGCTGGTTTCAAATAAATTTATTAAAATTTGACACTTCCAACAAAAAATTTTTTTCACAATCCAATAAATTGTCGTTATTTTCATCTAAATTTACTCAAATATACATCCTACAACAAAAATACTCAACTAAATCCAAAAATAACGAAGTTGGTTTCAAATAAATTTATTAAAATTTGACACTTCCAACTAAATTTTTTTCATAATCCAAAAAATTGAAGTTATTTTCATCTAAATTTACTCAAATATAGATCCTACAACAAAAATACTCAACTAAATCCAAAAAAATCGAAGTTGGTTTCAAATAAATTTATTAAAATTTGACACTTCCAACTAAAATTTTTTTTCACAATCCAATAAATTGTCGTTATTTTCATCTAAATTTACTCAAATATACATCCTACAACAAAAATACTCAACTAAATCCAAAAAAATCGAAGTTGGTTTCAAATAAATTTATTAAAATTTGACACTTCCAACTAAATTTTTTTCACAATCCAAAAAATTGAAGTTATTTTCATCTAAATTTATTCAAATATAGACCCTACAACAAAAATACTCAACAAAATCCAAAATAATCCATGTTGATTTCAATTAAATTTATTAAAATTTGGCAAAAATCGTGACAAAATCCAAAAAATCGAAGTTAATTTTAACTGAAATTACTCAAATTAGGCTTCTCTATCAAAAAAACTCAAAATAGTCGAGAAAAATCGAAATTGGTTTCAAATAAATTTATTAAAATTTGACACTTCCAACTAAAATTTTTTTCACAATCCAAAAAATTGACTTATTTTCATCTAAATTTACTGAAATATAGATCCTAACACAACATACTCATCAAAATAAAAAAAAATCGAAGTTGGTTTCAAATAAATTTATTAAAATTTGACACTTCCAAGTAAAATTTTTTTCACATTCCTAAAAATTGAAGTTATTTTCATCTAAATTTATTCAAATATAGACCCTACAACAAAAATACTCAACAAAATCCAAAAAAATCGAAGCTGGTTTCAAATAAATTTATTAAAATTTGACACTTCCAACTAAAATTTTTTTCTCATTCCTTAAAATTGTAGTTATTTTCCACTAAATTTACTCAAATATACATCCTACAACAGAAATACTCGACAAAATCCAAAAAAATCGAAGTTGGTTTCAAATAAATTTATTAAAATTTGACACTTCCAACTAAATTTTTTTTCACAATCCTAAAAATTGAAGTTATTTTCATCAAAATTTACTTTAATATAGACCCTACAACAAAAATACGCTACAAAATACAAAAAATCGAAGTTGGTTTCAAATAAATTTATTAAAATTTGACACTTCCAACTAAAATATGTTTTCACAATCCAATAAATTGTCGTTATTTTCATCTAAATTTACTCAAATATACATCCTACAACAAAAATACTCAACTAAATCCAAAAAAATCGAAGTTGGTTTCAAATAAATTTATTAAAATTTGACACTTCCAACTAAATTTTTTTCACAATCCAAAAAATTGAAGTTATTTTCATCTAAATTTACTCAAATATAGATCCTACAATAAAAGTACTCAACAAAATCCAAAATAATCCAAGTTGATTTCAAATAAATTTATTAAAATTTGACAAAAATTGTGACAAAATCCAAAAAATCGAAGTTAATTTCAACTGAAATTACTCAAATTAAGCTTCTCTATCCAAAAAACTCAACATAGTCGAGGAAAATCGAAGTTGGTTTCAAATAAATTTATTAAAATTTGACACTTCCAACTAAAATTTTTTTTCACAATGCAATAAATTGTCGATTTTTTCATCTAAATTTACTCAAATATTCATCCTACAAACAAAAATATTCAACAAAATCCAAAAAAATCGAAGTTGGTTTCAAATACATTTATTAAAATTTGACACTTCCAACTAAAATTTTTTTCACAATCCTAGAAATTTAAGTTATTTTCATAAAAAATTACTCTAATATAGACCCTAAAACAAAAATACTCAACAAAATCCAAAAAAATCGAAGCTGGTTTCAAATAAATTTATTAAAATTTGACACTTCCAACTAAAATTTTTTTTCACAATCCAATAAATTGTCGTTATTTTCATCTAAATTTACTCAAATATAGATCCTACAACAAAAATTCTCAACTAAATCCAAAAAAATCGCAGTTGGTTTCAAATAAATTTATTAAAATTTGACACTTCCAACTAAAATTTTTTTTCACAATCCAATAAATTGTCGTTATTTTCATCTAAATTTACTCAAATATACATCCTACAACAAAAATACTCAAATAAAACCAAAAAAATCTAAGTTGGTTTCAAATAAATTTATTAAAATTTGACACTTCCAAGTAAAATTTTTTTCACATTCCTAAAAATTGAAGTTATTTTCATCTAAATTTATTCAAATATAGACCCTACAACAAAAATACTCAACAAAATCCAAAAAAATCGAAGCTGGTTTCAAATAAATTTATTAAAATTTGACACTTCCAACTAAAATTTTTTTCTCATTCCTTAAAATTGTAGTTATTTTCCACTAAATTTACTCAAATATACATCCTACAACAGAAATTCTCAACTAAATCCAAAAAAATCGCAGTTGGTTTCAAATAAATTTATTAAAATTTGACACTTCCAACTAAAATTTTTTTTCACAATCCAATAAATTGTCGTTATTTTCATCTAAATTTACTCAAATATACATCCTACAACAAAAATACTCAAATAAAACCAAAAAAATCGAAGTTGGTTTCAAATAAATTTATTAAAATTTGACACTTCCAAGTCAAATTTTTTTTCACAATCCAAAAAATTGTCGTTATTTTCATCTAAATTTACTCAAATATACATCCTACAAAAAAATACTCGACAAAATCCAAAAAAATCGATGTTGGTTTCAAATAAATTTATTAAAATTTGACACTTCCAACTACAATTTTTTCCCAATCCAAAAAATTGAAGTTATTTTCATCTAAATTTACTCAAATATACATCCTACAACAAAAATACTCAACAAAATCCAAAAAAATCGAAATTGGTTTCAAATAAATTTATTAAAATTTGACACTTCCAACTAAATTTTTTTTCACAATCCTAAAAATTGAAGTTATTTTCATCTAAATTTACTCAAATATACATCCAACAACAAAAATACTCGACAAAATCCAAAAAAATCGAAGTTGGTTTCAAATAAATATATTAAAATTTGACACTTCCAACTAAAATTTTTTTTCACAATCCAAAAAATTGTCGTTATTTTCATCTAAATTTACTCAAATATACATCCTACAAAAAAATATTCGACAAAATCCAAAAAAATCGATGTTGGTTTCAAATAAATTTATTAAAATTTGACACTTCCAACTACAATTTTTTCCCAATCCAAAAAATTGAAGTTATTTTCATCTAAATTTACTCCAATATACATCCTACAACAAAAATACTCAACTAAATCCAAAAAAATCGAAGTTGGTTTCAAATAAATTTATTAAAATTTGACACTTCCAACTAAATTTTTTTCACAATCCAAAAAAACGAAGTTATTTTCATCTAAATTTACTCAAATATACATCCTACGACAAAAATACTCAACTAAATCCAAAAAAATCGAAGCTGGTTTCAAATAAATTTATTAAAATTTGACACTTCCAACAAAAAATTTTTTTCACAATCCAATAAATTGTCGTTATTTTCATCTAAATTTACGCAAATATACATCCTACAACAAAAATACTCAACTAAATCCAAAAATATCGAAGTTGGTTTCAAATAAATTTATTAAAATTTGACACTTCCAACTAAATTTTTTTCACAATCCAAAAAATTGAAGTTATTTTCATCTAAATTTACTCAAATATAGATCCTACAACAAAAATACTCAACAAAATCCAAAATAATCCAAGTTGATTTCAAATAAATTTATTAAAATTTGACAAAAATCGTGACAAAATCCAAAAAATCGAAGTTAATTTCAACTGAAATTACTCAAATTCACCTTCTCTATAAAAAAAACTCAACATAATCGAGGAAAATCGAAGTTGGTTTCAAATAAATTTATTAAAATTTGACACTTCCAACTAAAATTTTTTTCACAATCCAAAAAATTGAAGTTATTTTCATCTAAATTTACTCAAATATAGGTCCTACAACAAAAATATTCAACTAAATCCAAAATAATCGAAGTTGGTTTCAAATAAATTTATTAAAATTTGACACTTCCAACTAAATTTTTTTCACAATCCAAAAAATTGAAGTTATTTTCATCTAAATTTACTCAATTATAGATCCTACAACAAAAATACTCAACTAAATCCAAAAAAATCGAAGTTGGTTTCAAATAAATTTATTAAAATTTGACACTTCCAACTAAAATTTTTTTTCACAATCCAAAAAATTGTCGTTATTTTCATCTAAATTTACTCAAATATACATCCAACAACAAAAATACTCGACAAAATCCAAAAAAATCGAAGTTGGTTTCAAATAAATTTTTTAAAATTTGACACTTCCAACTAAAATTTTTTTTCACAATCCAAAAAATTGTCTTTATTTTCATCTAAATTTACTCAAATATACATCCTACAAAAAAATACTCGACAAAATCCAAAAAAATCGATGTTGGTTTCAAATAAATTTATTAAAATTTGACACTTCCAAGTAAAATTTTTTTCACATTCCTAAAAATTGAAGTTATTTTCATCTAAATTTATTCAAATATAGACCCTACAACAAAAATACTCAACAAAATCCAAAATAATCCAAGTTGATTTCAAATAAATTTATTAAAATTTGACAAAAATCGTGACAAAATCCAAAAAATCGAAGTTAATTTCAACTGACATTACTCAAATTAAGCTTCTCTATCAAAAAAACTCAACATAGTCGAGGAAAATCGAAGTTGGTTTCAAATAAATTTATTAAAATTTGACACTTCCAACTAAAATTTTTTTTCACAATGCAATAAATTGTCGATATTTTCATCTAAATTTACTCAAATATTCATCCTACAGACAAAAATACTCAACAAAATCCAAAAAAATCGAAGTTGGTTTCAAATAAATTTATTAAAATTTGACACTTCCAACTAAAATTTTTTTCACAATCCTAAAAATTGAAGTTATTTTCATCAAAAATTACTCTAATATAGACCCTACAACAAAAATACTCAACAAAATCCAAAAAAATCGAAGCTGGTTTCAAATAAATTTATTAAAATTTGACACTTCCAACTAAAATTTTTGTTCACAATCCAATAAATTGTCGTTATTTTCATCTAAATTTACTCAAATATACATCCTACAACAAAAATACTCAACTAAATGCAAAAAAATCGAAGTTGGTTTCAAATAAATTTATTAAAATTTGACACTTCCAACTAAATTTTTTTCATAATCCAAAAAATTGAAGTTATTTGCATCTAAATTTACTCAAATATAGATCCTACAACAAAAATACTCAACTAAATCCAAAAAAATCGAAGTTGGTTTCAAATAAATTTATTAAAATTTGACACTTCCAACTAAATTTTTTTCATAATCCAAAAAATTGAAGTTATTTTCATCTAAATTTACTCAAATATAGATCCTACAACAAAAATACTCAACTAAATCCAAAAAAATCGAAGTTGGTTTCAAATAAATTTATTAAAATTTGACACTTCCAACTAAAATTTTTTTTCACAATCCAATAAATTGTCGTTATTTTCATCTAAATTTACTCAAATATACATCCTACAACAAAAATACTCAACTAAATCAAAAAAAATCGAAGTTGGTTTCAAATAAATTTATTAAAATTTGACACTTCCAACTAAATTTTTTTCACAATCCAAAAAATTGAAGTTATTTTCATCTAAATTTACTCAAATATAGGTCCTACAACAAAAATACTCAACTAAATCCAAAAAAATCGAAGTTGGTTTCAAATAAATTTATTAAAATTTGACACTTCCAACTAAATTTTTTTCACAATCCAAAAAATTGAAGTTATTTTCATCTAAATTTACTCAAATATAGATCCTACAACAAAAATACTCAACTAAATCCAAAAAAATCGAAGGAGGTTTCAAATAAATTTATTAAAATTTGACACTTCCAACTAAAATTTTTTTCTCATTCCTTAAAATTGAAGTTATTTTCATCTAAATTTACTCAAATATAGATCCTACAACAAAAATACTCAACTAAATCCAAAAAAATCGAAGTTGGTTTCAAATAAATTTATTAAAATTTGACACTTCCAACTAAATTTTTTTCATAATCCAAAAAATTGAAGTTATTTTCATCTAAATTTACTCAAATATAGATCCTACAACAAAAATACTCAACTAAATCCAAAAAAATCGAAGTTGGTTTCAAATAAATTTATTAAAATTTGACACTTCCAACTAAATTTTTTTCACAATCCAAAAAATTGAAGTTATTTTCATCTAAATTTACTCAAATATACATCCTACAAAAAAATACTCGACAAAATCCAAAAAAATCGATGTTGGTTTCAAATAAATTTATTAAAATTTGACACTTCCAACTACAATTTTTTCCCAATCCAAAAAATTGAAGTTATTTTCATCTAAATTTACTCCAATATACATCCTACAACAAAAATACTCAACTAAATCCAAAAAAATCGAAGTTGGTTTCAAATAAATTTATTAAAATTTGACACTTCCAACTAAATTTTTTTCACAATCCAAAAAAACGAAGTTATTTTCATCTAAATTTACTCAAATATACATCCTACGACAAAAATTCTCAACTAAATCCAAAAAAATCGAAGCTGGTTTCAAATAAATTTATTAAAATTTGACACTTCCAACAAAAATTTTTTTTCACAATCCAATAAATTGTCGTTATTTTCATCTAAATTTACTCAAATATACATCCTACAACAAAAATACTCAACTAAATCCAAAAATATCGAAGTTGGTTTCAAATAAATTTATTAAAATTTGACACTTCCAACTAAATTTTTTTCACAATCCAAAAAATTGAAGTTATTTTCATCTAAATTTACTCAAATATAGATCCTACAACAAAAATACTCAACAAAATCCAAAATAATCCAAGTTGATTTCAAATAAATTTATTAAAATTTGACAAAAATCGTGACAAAATCCAAAAAATCGAAGTTAATTTCAACTGAAATTACTCAAATTCACCTTCTCTATAAAAAAAACTCAACATAATCGAGGAAAATCGAAGTTGGTTTCAAATAAATTTATTAAAATTTGACACTTCCAACTAAAATTTTTTTCACAATCCAAAAAATTGAAGTTATTTTCATCTAAATTTACTCAAATATAGGTCCTACAACAAAAATATTCAACTAAATCCAAAATAATCGAAGTTGGTTTCAAATAAATTTATTAAAATTTGACACTTCCAACTAAATTTTTTTCACAATCCAAAAAATTGAAGTTATTTTCATCTAAATTTACTCAAATATAGATCCTACAACAAATATACTCAACTAAATCCAAAAAAATCGAAGTTGGTTTCAAATAAATTTATTAAAATTTGACACTTCCAACTAAATTTTTTTCACAATCCAAAAAATTGAAGTTATTTTCATCTAAATTTACTCAAATATAGGTCCTACAACAAAAATACTCAACTAAATCCAAAAAAATCGAAGTTGGTTTCAAATAAATTTATTAAAATTTGACACTTCCAACTAAATTTTTTTCACAATCCAAAAAATTGAAGTTATTTTCATCTAAATTTACTCAAATATAGATCCTACAACAAAAATACTCAACTAAATCCAAAAAAATCGAAGGAGGTTTCAAATAAATTTATTAAAATTTGACACTTCCAACTAAAATTTTTTTCTCATTCCTTAAAATTGAAGTTATTTTCATCTAAATTTACTCAAATATAGATCCTACAACAAAAATACTCAACTAAATCCAAAAAAATCGAAGTTGGTTTCAAATAAATTTATTAAAATTTGACACTTCCTACTAAATTTTTTTCATAATCCAAAAAATTGAAGTTATTTTCATCTAAATTTACTCAAATATAGATCCTACAACAAAAATACTCAACTAAATCCAAAAAAATCGAAGTTGGTTTCAAATAAATTTATTAAAATTTGACACTTCCAACTAAATTTTTTTCACAATCCAAAAAATTGAAGTTATTTTCATCTAAATTTACTCAAATATACATCCTACAAAAAAATACTCGACAAAATCCAAAAAAATCGATGTTGGTTTCAAATAAATTTATTAAAATTTGACACTTCCAACTACAATTTTTTCCCAATCCAAAAAATTGAAGTTATTTTCATCTAAATTTACTCCAATATACATCCTACAACAAAAATACTCAACTAAATCCAAAAAAATCGAAGTTGGTTTCAAATAAATTTATTAAAATTTGACACTTCCAACTAAATTTTTTTCACAATCCAAAAAAACGAAGTTATTTTCATCTAAATTTACTCAAATATACATCCTACGACAAAAATTCTCAACTAAATCCAAAAAAATCGAAGCTGGTTTCAAATAAATTTATTAAAATTTGACACTTCCAACAAAAATTTTTTTTCACAATCCAATAAATTGTCGTTATTTTCATCTAAATTTACTCAAATATACATCCTACAACAAAAATACTCAACTAAATCCAAAAATATCGAAGTTGGTTTCAAATAAATTTATTAAAATTTGACACTTCCAACTAAATTTTTTTCACAATCCAAAAAATTGAAGTTATTTTCATCTAAATTTACTCAAATATAGATCCTACAACAAAAATACTCAACAAAATCCAAAATAATCCAAGTTGATTTCAAATAAATTTATTAAAATTTGACAAAAATCGTGACAAAATCCAAAAAATCGAAGTTAATTTCAACTGAAATTACTCAAATTCACCTTCTCTATAAAAAAAACTCAACATAATCGAGGAAAATCGAAGTTGGTTTCAAATAAATTTATTAAAATTTGACACTTCCAACTAAAATTTTTTTCACAATCCAAAAAATTGAAGTTATTTTCATCTAAATTTACTCAAATATAGGTCCTACAACAAAAATATTCAACTAAATCCAAAATAATCGAAGTTGGTTTCAAATAAATTTATTAAAATTTGACACTTCCAACTAAATTTTTTTCACAATCCAAAAAATTGAAGTTATTTTCATCTAAATTTACTCAAATATAGATCCTACAACAAATATACTCAACTAAATCCAAAAAAATCGAAGTTGGTTTCAAATAAATTTATTAAAATTTGACACTTCCAACTAAAAATTTTTTCTCAATCCTTAAAATTGAAGTTATTTTCATCTAAATTTACTCAAAAAAAAATCCTACAACAAAAATACTCAACTAAATCCAAAAAAATCGAAGTTGGTTTCAAATAAATTTATTAAAATTTGACACTTCCAACTAAATTTTTTTCACAATCCAAAAAAACGAAGTTATTTTCATCTAAATTTACTCAAATATACATCCTACGACAAAAATTCTCAACTAAATCCAAAAAAATCGAAGCTGGTTTCAAATAAATTTATTAAAATTTGACACTTCCAACAAAAATTTTTTTTCACAATCCAATAAATTGTCGTTATTTTCATCTAAATTTACTCAAATATACATCCTACAACAAAAATACTCAACTAAATCCAAAAATATCGAAGTTGGTTTCAAATAAATTTATTAAAATTTGACACTTCCAACTAAATTTTTTTCACAATCCAAAAAATTGAAGTTATTTTCATCTAAATTTACTCAAATATAGATCCTACAACAAAAATACTCAACTAAATCCAAAAAAATCGAAGTTGGTTTCAAATAAATTTATTAAAATTTGACACTTCCAACTAAAAATTTTTTCTCAATCCTTAAAATTGAAGTTATTTTCATCTAAATTTACTCAAAAAAAAATCCTACAACAAAAATACTCAACAAAATCCAAAAAAATCGAAGTTGGTTTCAAATAAATTTATTAAAATTTGACACTTCCAACTAAAATTTTTTTTCACAATCCAAAAAATTGTCGTTATTTTCATCTAAATTTACTCAAATATACATCCAACAACAAAAATACTCGACAAAATCCAAAAAAATCGAAGTTGGTTTCAAATAAATTTATTAAAATTTGACACTTCCAACTAAAATTTTTTTTCACAATCCAAAAAATTGTCTTTATTTTCATCTAAATTTACTCAAATATACATCCTACAAAAAAATACTCGACAAAATCCAAAAAAATCGATGTTGGTTTCAAATAAATTTATTAAAATTTGACACTTCCAAGTAAAATTTTTTTCACATTCCTAAAAATTGAAGTTATTTTCATCTAAATTTATTCAAATATAGACCCTACAACAAAAATACTCAACAAAATCCAAAATAATCCAAGTTGATTTCAAATAAATTTATTAAAATTTGACAAAAATCGTGACAAAATCCAAAAAATCGAAGTTAATTTCAACTGACATTACTCAAATTAAGCTTCTCTATCAAAAAAACTCAACATAGTCGAGGAAAATCGAAGTTGGTTTCAAATAAATTTATTAAAATTTGACACTTCCAACTAAAATTTTTTTTCACAATGCAATAAATTGTCGATATTTTCATCTAAATTTACTCAAATATTCATCCTACAGACAAAAATACTCAACAAAATCCAAAAAAATCGAAGTTGGTTTCAAATAAATTTATTAAAATTTGACACTTCCAACTAAAATTTTTTTCACAATCCTAAAAATTGAAGTTATTTTCATCAAAAATTACTCTAATATAGACCCTACAACAAAAATACTCAACAAAATCCAAAAAAATCGAAGCTGGTTTCAAATAAATTTATTAAATTTGACACTTCCAACTAAAATTTTTGTTCACAATCCAATAAATTGTCGTTATTTTCATCTAAATTTACTCAAATATACATCCTACAACAAAAATACTCAACTAAATCCAAAAAAATCGAAGTTGGTTTCAAATAAATTTATTAAAATTTGACACTTCCAACTAAATTTTTTTCATAATCCAAAAAATTGAAGTTATTTTCATCTAAATTTACTCAAATATAGATCCTACAACAAAAATACTCAACTAAATCCAAAAAAATCGAAGTTGGTTTCAAATAAATTTATTAAAATTTGACACTTCCAACTAAATTTTTTTCATAATCCAAAAAATTGAAGTTATTTTCATCTAAATTTACTCAAATATAGATCCTACAACAAAAATACTCAACTAAATCCAAAAAAATCGAAGTTGGTTTCAAATAAATTTATTAAAATTTGACACTTCCAACTAAATTTTTTTCACAATCCAAAAAATTGAAGTTATTTTCATCTAAATTTACTCAAATATACATCCTACAAAAAAATACTCGACAAAATCCAAAAAAATCGATGTTGGTTTCAAATAAATTTATTAAAATTTGACACTTCCAACTACAATTTTTTCCCAATCCAAAAAATTGAAGTTATTTTCATCTAAATTTACTCCAATATACATCCTACAACAAAAATACTCAACTAAATCCAAAAAAATCGAAGTTGGTTTCAAATAAATTTATTAAAATTTGACACTTCCAACTAAATTTTTTTCACAATCCAAAAAAACGAAGTTATTTTCATCTAAATTTACTCAAATATACATCCTACGACAAAAATTCTCAACTAAATCCAAAAAAATCGAAGTTGGTTTCAAATAAATTTATTAAAATTTGACACTTCCAACTAAATTTTTTTCACAATCCAAAAAATTGAAGTTATTTTCATCTAAATTTACTCAAATATACATCCTACAAAAAAATACTCGACAAAATCCAAAAAAATCGATGTTGGTTTCAAATAAATTTATTAAAATTTGACACTTCCAACTACAATTTTTTCCCAATCCAAAAAATTGAAGTTATTTTCATCTAAATTTACTCCAATATACATCCTACAACAAAAATACTCAACTAAATCCAAAAAAATCGAAGTTGGTTTCAAATAAATTTATTAAAATTTGACACTTCCAACTAAATTTTTTTCACAATCCAAAAAATTGAAGTTATTTTCATCTAAATTTACTCAAATATAGATCCTACAACAAAAATACTCAACAAAATCCAAAATAATCCAAGTTGATTTCAAATAAATTTATTAAAATTTGACAAAAATCGTGACAAAATCCAAAAAATCGAAGTTAATTTCAACTGAAATTACTCAAATTCACCTTCTCTATAAAAAAAACTCAACATAATCGAGGAAAATCGAAGTTGGTTTCAAATAAATTTATTAAAATTTGACACTTCCAACTAAAATTTTTTTCACAATCCAAAAAATTGAAGTTATTTTCATCTAAATTTACTCAAATATAGGTCCTACAACAAAAATATTCAACTAAATCCAAAATAATCGAAGTTGGTTTCAAATAAATTTATTAAAATTTGACACTTCCAACTAAATTTTTTTCACAATCCAAAAAATTGAAGTTATTTTCATCTAAATTTACTCAAATATAGATCCTACAACAAAAATACTCAACTAAATCCAAAAAAATCGAAGTTGGTTTCAAATAAATTTATTAAAATTTGACACTTCCAACTAAAAATTTTTTCTCAATCCTTAAAATTGAAGTTATTTTCATCTAAATTTACTCAAAAAAAAATCCTACAACAAAAATACTCAACTAAATCCAAAAAAATCGAAGTTGGTTTCAAATAAATTTATTAAAATTTGACACTTCCAACTAAATTTTTTTCACAATCCAAAAAAACGAAGTTATTTTCATCTAAATTTACTCAAATATACATCCTACGACAAAAATTCTCAACTAAATCCAAAAAAATCGAAGCTGGTTTCAAATAAATTTATTAAAATTTGACACTTCCAACAAAAATTTTTTTTCACAATCCAATAAATTGTCGTTATTTTCATCTAAATTTACTCAAATATACATCCTACAACAAAAATACTCAACTAAATCCAAAAATATCGAAGTTGGTTTCAAATAAATTTATTAAAATTTGACACTTCCAACTAAATTTTTTTCACAATCCAAAAAATTGAAGTTATTTTCATCTAAATTTATTCAAATATAGATCCTACAACAAAAATACTCAACAAAATCCAAAATAATCCAAGTTGATTTCAAATAAATTTATTAAAATTTGACAAAAATCGTGACAAAATCCAAAAAATCGAAGTTAATTTCAACTGAAATTACTCAAATTCACCTTCTCTATAAAAAAAACTCAACATAATCGAGGAAAATCGAAGTTGGTTTCAAATAAATTTATTAAAATTTGACACTTCCAACTAAAATTTTTTTCACAATCCAAAAAATTGAAGTTATTTTCATCTAAATTTACTCAAATATAGGTCCTACAACAAAAATATTCAACTAAATCCAAAATAATCGAAGTTGGTTTCAAATAAATTTATTAAAATTTGACACTTCCAACTAAATTTTTTTCACAATCCAAAAAATTGAAGTTATTTTCATCTAAATTTACTCAAATATAGATCCTACAACAAAAATACTCAACTAAATCCAAAAAAATCGAAGTTGGTTTCAAATAAATTTATTAAAATTTGACACTTCCAACTATAATTTTTTTTCACAATCCAAAAAAATTGTAGTTATTTTCAACTAAATTTACTCAAATATACATTCTACAACAGAAATACTCGACAAAATCCAAAAAAATCGAAGTTGGTTTCAAATACATTTATTAAAATTTGACACTTCCAACTAAATTTTTTTCACAATCCAAAAAATTGAAGTTATTTTCATCTAAATTTATTCAAATATAGACCCTACAACAAAAATACTCAACAAAATCCAAAAAAATCGAAGCTGGTTTCAAATAAATTTATTAAAATTTGACACTTCCAACTAAAATTTTTTTCTCATTCCTTAAAATTGTAGTTATTTTCCACTAAATTTACTCAAATATACATCCTACAACAGAAATACTCGACAAAATCCAAAAAAATCGAAGTTGGTTTCAAATAAATTTATTAAAATTTGACACTTCCAACTAAATTTTTTTTCACAATCCTAAAAATTGAAGTTATTTTCATCAAAATTTTCTCTAATATAGACCCTTCAACAAAAATACGCTACAAAATACAAAAAATCGAAGTTGGTTTCAAATAAATTTATTAAAATTTGACACTTCCAACTAAAATATGTTTTCACAATCCAATAAATTGTCGTTATTTTCATTTAAATTTACTCAAATATACATCCTACAACACAAATACTCAACAAAATCCAAAAAAATCGAAGTTGGTTTCAAATAAATTTATTAAAATTTGACACTTCCAACTAAAAATTTTTCTCAATCCTTAAAATTGAAGTTATTTTCATCTAAATTTACTCAAATATAGATCCTACAACAAAAATACTCAACAAAATCCAAAAAAATCGAAGTTGGTTTCAAATAAATTTATTAAAATTTGACACTTCCAACTAAATTTTTTTTCACAATCCTAAAAATTGAAGTTATTTTCATCTAAATTTACTCAAATATAGATCCTACAACAAAAATACTCAACTAAATCCAAAAAAATCGAAGTTGGTTTCAAATAAATTTATTAAAATTTGACACTTCCAACTAAATTTTTTCACAATCCAAAAAATTGAAGTTATTTTCATCTAAATTTACTCAAATATAGATCCTACAACAAAAATACTCAACTAAATCCAAAAAAATCGAAGGAGGTTTCAAATAAATTTATTAAAATTTGACACTTCCAACTAAAATTTTTTTCTCATTCCTTAAAATTGAAGTTATTTTCATCTAAATTTACTCAAATATAGATCCTACAACAAAAATACTCAACAAAATCTAAAAAAATCGAAGTTGGTTTCAAATAAATTTATTAAAATTTAACACTTCCAACTAACATTTTATTCACAATCCAAAAAATAGTAGTTATTTTCCACTAAATTTACTCAAATACACATCCTACAACAAAAATACTCGACAAAATAAAAAAAAATCGAAGTTGGTTTCAAATAAATTTATTAAAATTTGACACTTCCAAGTAAAATTTTTTTTCACAATCCAAAAAATTGTCTTTATTTTCATCTAAATTTACTCAAATATACATCCTACAAAAAAATACTCGACAAAATCCAAAAAAATCGATGTTGGTTTCAAATAAATTTATTAAAATTTGACACTTCCAAGTAAAATTTTTTTCACATTCCTAAAAATTGAAGTTATTTTCATCTAAATTTATTCAAATATAGACCCTACAACAAAAATACTCAACAAAATCCAAAATAATCCAAGTTGATTTCAAATAAATTTATTAAAATTTGACAAAAATCGTGACAAAATCCAAAAAATCGAAGTTAATTTCAACTGACATTACTCAAATTAAGCTTCTCTATCAAAAAAACTCAACATAGTCGAGGAAAATCGAAGTTGGTTTCAAATAAATTTATTAAAATTTGACACTTCCAACTAAAATTTTTTTTCACAATGCAATAAATTGTCGATATTTTCATCTAAATTTACTCAAATATTCATCCTACAGACAAAAATACTCAACAAAATCCAAAAAAATCGAAGTTGGTTTCAAATAAATTTATTAAAATTTGACACTTCCAACTAAAATTTTTTTCACAATCCTAAAAATTGAAGTTATTTTCATCAAAAATTACTCTAATATAGACCCTACAACAAAAATACTCAACAAAATCCAAAAAAATCGAAGTTGGTTTCAAATAAATTTATTAAAATTTGACACTTCCAACTAAATTTTTTTCACAATCCAAAAACACGAAGTTATTTTCATCTAAATTTACTCAAATATACATCCTACGACAAAAATACTCAACTAAATCCAAAAAAATCGAAGCTGGTTTCAAATAAATTTATTAAAATTTGACACTTCCAACAAAAAATTTTTTTCACAATCCAATAAATTGTCGTTATTTTCATCTAAATTTACTCAAATATACATCCTACAACAAAAATACTCAACTAAATCCAAAAATAACGAAGTTGGTTTCAAATAAATTTATTAAAATTTGACACTTCCAACTAAATTTTTTTCATAATCCAAAAAATTGAAGTTATTTTCATCTAAATTTACTCAAATATAGATCCTACAACAAAAATACTCAACTAAATCCAAAAAAATCGAAGTTGGTTTCAAATAAATTTATTAAAATTTGACACTTCCAACTAAAATTTTTTTTCACAATCCAATAAATTGTCGTTATTTTCATCTAAATTTACTCAAATATACATCCTACAACAAAAATACTCAACTAAATCCAAAAAAATCGAAGTTGGTTTCAAATAAATTTATTAAAATTTGACACTTCCAACTAAATTTTTTTCACAATCCAAAAAATTGAAGTTATTTTCATCTAAATTTACTCAAATATAGGTCCTACAACAAAAATACTCAACTAAATCCAAAAAAATCGAAGTTGGTTTCAAATAAATTTATTAAAATTTGACACTTCCAACTAAATTTTTTTCACAATCCAAAAAATTGAAGTTATTTTCATCTAAATTTACTCAAATATAGATCCTACAACAAAAATACTCAACAAAATCTAAAAAAATCGAAGTTGGTTTCAAATAAATTTATTAAAATTTAACACTTCCAACTAACATTTTATTCACAATCCAAAAAATAGTAGTTATTTTCCACTAAATTTACTCAAATACACATCCTACAACAAAAATACTCGACAAAATAAAAAAAAATCGAAGTTGGTTTAAAATAAATTTATTAAAATTTGACACTTCCAAGTAAAATTTTTTTCACATTCCTAAAAATTGAAGTTATTTTCATCTAAATTTATTCAAATATAGACCCTACAACAAAAATACTCAACAAAATCCAAAATAATCCATGTTGATTTCAATTAAATTTATTAAAATTTGGCAAAAATCGTGACAAAATCCAAAAAATCGAAGTTAATTTTAACTGAAATTACTCAAATTAGGCTTCTCTATCAAAAAAACTCAACATAATCGAGGAAAATCGAAGTTGGTTTCAAATAAATATATTAAAATTTGACACTTCCAACTAAAATTTTTTTTCACAATCCAAAAAATTGTCGTTATTTTCATCTAAATTTACTCAAATATACATCCTACAAAAAAATACTCGACAAAATCCAAAAAAATCGATGTTGGTTTCAAATAAATTTATTAAAATTTGACACTTCCAACTACAATTTTTTCCCAATCCAAAAAATTGAAGTTATTTTCATCTAAATTTACTCCAATATACATCCTACAACAAAAATACTCAACTAAATCCAAAAAAATCGAAGTTGGTTTCAAATAAATTTATTAAAATTTGACACTTCCAACTAAATTTTTTTCACAATCCAAAAACACGAAGTTATTTTCATCTAAATTTACTCAAATATACATCCTACGACAAAAATACTCAACTAAATCCAAAAAAATCGAAGCTGGTTTCAAATAAATTTATTAAAATTTGACACTTCCAACAAAAAATTTTTTTCACAATCCAATAAATTGTCGTTATTTTCATCTAAATTTACTCAAATATACATCCTACAACAAAAATACTCAACTAAATCCAAAAATAACGAAGTTGGTTTCAAATAAATTTATTAAAATTTGACACTTCCAACTAAATTTTTTTCATAATCCAAAAAATTGAAGTTATTTTCATCTAAATTTACTCAAATATAGATCCTACAACAAAAATACTCAACTAAATCCAAAAAAATCGAAGTTGGTTTCAAATAAATTTATTAAAATTTGACACTTCCAACTAAAATTTTTTTTCACAATCCAATAAATTGTCGTTATTTTCATCTAAATTTACTCAAATATACATCCTACAACAAAAATACTCAACTAAATCCAAAAAAATCGAAGTTGGTTTCAAATAAATTTATTAAAATTTGACACTTCCAACTAAATTTTTTTCACAATCCAAAAAATTGAAGTTATTTTCATCTAAATTTATTCAAATATAGACCCTACAACAAAAATACTCAACAAAATCCAAAATAATCCATGTTGATTTCAATTAAATTTATTAAAATTTGGCAAAAATCGTGACAAAATCCAAAAAATCGAAGTTAATTTTAACTGAAATTACTCAAATTAGGCTTCTCTATCAAAAAAACTCAAAATAGTCGAGAAAAATCGAAATTGGTTTCAAATAAATTTATTAAAATTTGACACTTCCAACTAAAATTTTTTTCACAATCCAAAAAATTGACTTATTTTCATCTAAATTTACTGAAATATAGATCCTAACACAACATACTCATCAAAATAAAAAAAAATCGAAGTTGGTTTCAAATAAATTTATTAAAATTTGACACTTCCAAGTAAAATTTTTTTCACATTCCTAAAAATTGAAGTTATTTTCATCTAAATTTATTCAAATATAGACCCTACAACAAAAATACTCAACAAAATCCAAAAAAATCGAAGCTGGTTTCAAATAAATTTATTAAAATTTGACACTTCCAACTAAAATTTTTTTCTCATTCCTTAAAATTGTAGTTATTTTCCACTAAATTTACTCAAATATACATCCTACAACAGAAATACTCGACAAAATCCAAAAAAATCGAAGTTGGTTTCAAATAAATTTATTAAAATTTGACACTTCCAACTAAATTTTTTTTCACAATCCTAAAAATTGAAGTTATTTTCATCAAAATTTACTTTAATATAGACCCTACAACAAAAATACGCTACAAAATACAAAAAATCGAAGTTGGTTTCAAATAAATTTATTAAAATTTGACACTTCCAACTAAAATATGTTTTCACAATCCAATAAATTGTCGTTATTTTCATTTAAATTTACTCAAATATACATCCTACAACACAAATACTCAACAAAATCCAAAAAAATCGAAGTTGGTTTCAAATAAATTTATTAAAATTTGACACTTCCAACTAAAATTTTTTTCTCATTCCTTAAAATTGAAGTTATTTTCATCTAAATTTACTCAAATATAGATCCTACAACAAAAATACTCAACAAAATCTAAAAAAATCGAAGTTGGTTTCAAATAAATTTATTAAAATTTAACACTTCCAACTAACATTTTATTCACAATCCAAAAAATAGTAGTTATTTTCCACTAAATTTACTCAAATACACATCCTACAACAAAAATACTCGACAAAATAAAAAAAAATCGAAGTTGGTTTAAAATAAATTTATTAAAATTTGACACTTCCAAGTAAAATTTTTTTCACATTCCTAAAAATTGAAGTTATTTTCATCTAAATTTATTCAAATATAGACCCTACAACAAAAATACTCAACAAAATCCAAAATAATCCATGTTGATTTCAATTAAATTTATTAAAATTTGGCAAAAATCGTGACAAAATCCAAAAAATCGAAGTTAATTTTAACTGAAATTACTCAAATTAGGCTTCTCTATCAAAAAAACTCAACATAATCGAGGAAAATCGAAGTTGGTTTCAAATAAATATATTAAAATTTGACACTTCCAACTAAAATTTTTTTTCACAATCCAAAAAATTGTCGTTATTTTCATCTAAATTTACTCAAATATACATCCTACAAAAAAATACTCGACAAAATCCAAAAAAATCGATGTTGGTTTCAAATAAATTTATTAAAATTTGACACTTCCAACTACAATTTTTTCCCAATCCAAAAAATTGAAGTTATTTTCATCTAAATTTACTCCAATATACATCCTACAACAAAAATACTCAACTAAATCCAAAAAAATCGAAGTTGGTTTCAAATAAATTTATTAAAATTTGACACTTCCAACTAAATTTTTTTCACAATCCAAAAACACGAAGTTATTTTCATCTAAATTTACTCAAATATACATCCTACGACAAAAATACTCAACTAAATCCAAAAAAATCGAAGCTGGTTTCAAATAAATTTATTAAAATTTGACACTTCCAACAAAAAATTTTTTTCACAATCCAATAAATTGTCGTTATTTTCATCTAAATTTACTCAAATATACATCCTACAACAAAAATACTCAACTAAATCCAAAAATAACGAAGTTGGTTTCAAATAAATTTATTAAAATTTGACACTTCCAACTAAATTTTTTTCATAATCCAAAAAATTGAAGTTATTTTCATCTAAATTTACTCAAATATAGATCCTACAACAAAAATACTCAACTAAATCCAAAAAAATCGAAGTTGGTTTCAAATAAATTTATTAAAATTTGACACTTCCAACTAAAATTTTTTTTCACAATCCAATAAATTGTCGTTATTTTCATCTAAATTTACTCAAATATACATCCTACAACAAAAATACTCAACTAAATCCAAAAAAATCGAAGTTGGTTTCAAATAAATTTATTAAAATTTGACACTTCCAACTAAATTTTTTTCACAATCCAAAAAATTGAAGTTATTTTCATCTAAATTTACTCAAATATAGGTCCTACAACAAAAATACTCAACTAAATCCAAAAAAATCGAAGTTGGTTTCAAATAAATTTATTAAAATTTGACACTTCCAACTAAATTTTTTTCACAATCCAAAAAATTGAAGTTATTTTCATCTAAATTTACTCAAATATAGATCCTACAACAAAAATACTCAACAAAATCTAAAAAAATCGAAGTTGGTTTCAAATAAATTTATTAAAATTTAACACTTCCAACTAACATTTTATTCACAATCCAAAAAATAGTAGTTATTTTCCACTAAATTTACTCAAATACACATCCTACAACAAAAATACTCGACAAAATAAAAAAAAATCGAAGTTGGTTTAAAATAAATTTATTAAAATTTGACACTTCCAAGTAAAATTTTTTTCACATTCCTAAAAATTGAAGTTATTTTCATCTAAATTTATTCAAATATAGACCCTACAACAAAAATACTCAACAAAATCCAAAATAATCCATGTTGATTTCAATTAAATTTATTAAAATTTGGCAAAAATCGTGACAAAATCCAAAAAATCGAAGTTAATTTTAACTGAAATTACTCAAATTAGGCTTCTCTATCAAAAAAACTCAACATAATCGAGGAAAATCGAAGTTGGTTTCAAATAAATATATTAAAATTTGACACTTCCAACTAAAATTTTTTTTCACAATCCAAAAAATTGTCGTTATTTTCATCTAAATTTACTCAAATATACATCCTACAAAAAAATACTCGACAAAATCCAAAAAAATCGATGTTGGTTTCAAATAAATTTATTAAAATTTGACACTTCCAACTACAATTTTTTCCCAATCCAAAAAATTGAAGTTATTTTCATCTAAATTTACTCCAATATACATCCTACAACAAAAATACTCAACTAAATCCAAAAAAATCGAAGTTGGTTTCAAATAAATTTATTAAAATTTGACACTTCCAACTAAATTTTTTTCACAATCCAAAAACACGAAGTTATTTTCATCTAAATTTACTCAAATATACATCCTACGACAAAAATACTCAACTAAATCCAAAAAAATCGAAGCTGGTTTCAAATAAATTTATTAAAATTTGACACTTCCAACAAAAAATTTTTTTCACAATCCAATAAATTGTCGTTATTTTCATCTAAATTTACTCAAATATACATCCTACAACAAAAATACTCAACTAAATCCAAAAATAACGAAGTTGGTTTCAAATAAATTTATTAAAATTTGACACTTCCAACTAAATTTTTTTCATAATCCAAAAAATTGAAGTTATTTTCATCTAAATTTACTCAAATATAGATCCTACAACAAAAATACTCAACTAAATCCAAAAAAATCGAAGTTGGTTTCAAATAAATTTATTAAAATTTGACACTTCCAACTAAAATTTTTTTTCACAATCCAATAAATTGTCGTTATTTTCATCTAAATTTACTCAAATATACATCCTACAACAAAAATACTCAACTAAATCCAAAAAAATCGAAGTTGGTTTCAAATAAATTTATTAAAATTTGACACTTCCAACTAAATTTTTTTCACAATCCAAAAAATTGAAGTTATTTTCATCTAAATTTACTCAAATATAGGTCCTACAACAAAAATACTCAACTAAATCCAAAAAAATCGAAGTTGGTTTCAAATAAATTTATTAAAATTTGACACTTCCAACTAAATTTTTTTCACAATCCAAAAAATTGAAGTTATTTTCATCTAAATTTACTCAAATATAGATCCTACAACAAAAATACTCAACAAAATCTAAAAAAATCGAAGTTGGTTTCAAATAAATTTATTAAAATTTAACACTTCCAACTAACATTTTATTCACAATCCAAAAATAGTAGTTATTTTCCACTAAATTTACTCAAATACACATCCTACAACAAAAATACTCGACAAAATAAAAAAAAATCGAAGTTGGTTTAAAATAAATTTATTAAAATTTGACACTTCCAAGTAAAATTTTTTTCACATTCCTAAAAATTGAAGTTATTTTCATCTAAATTTATTCAAATATAGACCCTACAACAAAAATACTCAACAAAATCCAAAATAATCCATGTTGATTTCAATTAAATTTATTAAAATTTGGCAAAAATCGTGACAAAATCCAAAAAATCGAAGTTAATTTTAACTGAAATTACTCAAATTAGGCTTCTCTATCAAAAAAACTCAACATAATCGAGGAAAATCGAAGTTGGTTTCAAATAAATATATTAAAATTTGACACTTCCAACTAAAATTTTTTTTCACAATCCAAAAAATTGTCGTTATTTTCATCTAAATTTACTCAAATATACATCCTACAAAAAAATACTCGACAAAATCCAAAAAAATCGATGTTGGTTTCAAATAAATTTATTAAAATTTGACACTTCCAACTACAATTTTTTCCCAATCCAAAAAATTGAAGTTATTTTCATCTAAATTTACTCCAATATACATCCTACAACAAAAATACTCAACTAAATCCAAAAAAATCGAAGTTGGTTTCAAATAAATTTATTAAAATTTGACACTTCCAACTAAATTTTTTTCACAATCCAAAAACACGAAGTTATTTTCATCTAAATTTACTCATGTGACGTCCCACTATTTTTCGCGCGGTATTTTAACACCACTTCCTCACAAACCCATCCACAACTCCATCAAAAACCATCGAACTCAAGCCATACCCCTTTTTCAAACCCAACCGATCACTTAGACGATATACCTTAGTGGTCCCTGTCTCTAAATGGTCAATCCCAATCGCCGATCACCTTGATGTTGTACCTTAGCGGTCCCCAACACAAGATGACCCATACAAAACGCCACCTCGATGATGTATCTTAGAGATCCCCATCACGAGATGATCGTTACAAAACTCCTTCGCCTATTCGCCATATGAGGCATGAAAACTTCCTTCCAAATCTACGTTTAAACAAACCCCTCATCCTTAAAACCCTCTTCCAAATCGAGACTACGTCTCACGCCCTTACTATGATCACAGAAGTCAATACACCGTTTACCCCATTCCTATACGACCTCCTAAACTCCACCAAATGGGTTGAGTATTTCGCTTCAAAGCCCCATGCAAAAACCCTAGAAATGTTACTGCGACGCAAATGTACAAACGTGATCAACACGTGATTGTAATTACGACGCATTTGGCGTACGTGACATAAATACATCTATTAATAGCCATACCGTTTACAAAAACCCCCAAAATCTACTGCGTCTTGTTCCGAAATCTGTCAAGGTCTTTACCGCGCGAACCCCCGCAGTACTCCTGGAAGATCATATAAATACGAAGGATCGAGAGCTCATAACGCTCTTTTGTCAACAGACTATCGAATAGATCAGAGTATTATTTAACCAGTGTTAACTATTCTAATCAGTGCTCTACGACAATCACTGTAAGTCATTATTATATACCATCATTATAGTGCATATCACCCCATACCATATTATTATTTATCAACGCTTATAGCTTATTATTATATTCTTTCGTTTATGCTTATCGCTTACTTATTATTATATTCTTTCGTTTATGCTTATCGCTTACTTATTATTATATTCTTTCGTTTATGCTTATCGCTTACTTACTATTATATTCTTTCATTTATGCTTATTGCTTACTTACTATTATATTCTTTCATTTATGCTTATATCGCCATTCATATTCATAACTCATATTATAAATGTTGCGCGTGTGAATACAAAATCTTCCCACGCATTGTTAAACCCACTCTAACAAAGCTAATAAACCGCTTTGTTATCAATCATGTTTCGAGTTATTGTGCGTATCCTCAAATCATAAGGCTTCCCCACGAAACCAAGCTGCCGCAACAGCTGATTCGCGAGAGCTCTCCCAGTATTTACAAACACACTGCAGCACGAACCGTGCTATTCTTAGGAAAACTAAGTGTGGTTTCTTTAGTACGAATGCAACGGTAAATCCTATTACCAAACCAAAACAAAACAAGAGTGCTAACGGGTGTCATTACCGGAGGGATTACAGTCCAAACCTTCCCTGGTCGTTCAGAGCTACGAATCTGGCATTCGCGCCTGAATCCCTACTCTCCGCAGTGCCACGAATCTGGCATTCGCGCCTGCATCCTACCCTTCGCAGCGCCACGAATCTGGCATTCGCGCCTGCATCCTACTCTCCGCAGTGCCACGAATCTGGCATTCGCACCTGCATCCCTTCGAACATTCAGTGCCACGAATCTGGCATTCGCGCCTGAATTCCTACTCTCCGCAGTGCCACGAATCTGGCATTCGCGCCTGCATCCTACTCTCCGCAGTGCCACGAATCTGGCATTCGCGCCTGCATCCCTTCGAACATTCAGTGCCACGAATCTGGCATTCGCGCCTGAATTCCTGCTCTCCGCAGTGCCACGAATCTGGCATTCGCGCCTGCATCCTACTCTCCGCAGTGCCACGAATCTGGCATTCGCGCCTGCATCCCTTCGAACATTCAGTGCCACGAATCTGGCATTCGCGCCTGAATTCCTACTCTCCGCAGTGCCACGAATCTGGCATTCGCGCCTGCATCCTACTCTCCGCAGTGCCACGAATCTGGCATTCGCGCCTGCATCCCTTCGAACATTCAGTGCCACGAATCTGGCATTCGCGCCTGAATTCCTACTCTCCGCAGTGCCACGAATCTGGCATTCGCGCCTGCATCCTACTCTCCGCAGTGCCACGAATCTGGCATTCGCGCCTGCATCCTACTCTCCGCAGTGCCACGAATCTGGCATTCGCGCCTGCATTCCCTTCGAATAAAACCCCTCATGTCATTCTCCCAAAGACCTTCACCCGGGACGTGACATATTTTTGGTGACAGCGGTGGGATCCGTCCACCGTTGAAAGAAAATAAATTCTCTAACGCGGTACCCACAAAGTCCCAACATTTAAAATGTGTATTGAACGCCCTAGTCGGTGTCAACCATCTTACCGGAGCCGTAGGTTACAAAGTTTGACGGCATATTTGAACGCGCTAACCTGCACTTCGGGAGGCGTAGCTACAACCATTGACGGCAGCGAGGTTTGCTTAAAGTGCTCTAGCCTAGCGCCCGCAGATACCGTAGAAATATATTGGACCCATTATTACTATACGTTTAGAACCCCTGTTTATTGTCCTCGATGCAGTAAATCATTAATTCCAGAACGCCCAATAAGAGACTGCATCGAGTGCTGTGAAAGTTATTTGCTCTCGAATAAGAGCTACCGTCGGTTTGACAATCATCAAAAATGAGTATAGAACGCCCCGAATTTTAAATAAACGGCCTAAACATGTCCGTGTACGGCGATACCGAGGACTCTCACATAATGGACCCAGACGCGGGTCCTTCCCCTAACCCTGAAGACGCCGCGACCGCCGAAAGAATGGAGCTGGTGCAATTATTACAGCAAGAGGTAGCCCAAATTAAAAGCTCGTACGCGGAAATTGTCGCAAATCGGGAATCCAATACGCATTCAGGCGTAGTCTCCGATTCGGACGGCCCCGCGTTAGAAGGTCTCTCCGGTCGAATTCAAGCCATCCGCGACATGGTGGAAAAACTTCTTGCACCTCCGCCAATGGCAAACAATTTCGCAGCTCCCGGTTCCTCCCGTTTCGATAGGAAACCAATGATAAATTATAACAATGTACCGGACCAGGATCCATTGCCCCAGATCGAATTGAAAGACGCAATAGAAACCGTCCCAAAGTTTAACGGTCACAATATATCCGTTTTGCAATTCGCGAGAGCCTGCAATAGGGCTAAGGCTCTGGTTCCCTCGCAAGCCGAACCCCAGTTAACGAGGTTGTTGCTAACTAAGCTGCAAGACCATGCATACTTGGCCGTTGAGAATAGGGTCTTTGACTCCATAAATGATTTAGTCAAACAACTCAACCGCACTTTTTCTCCTGGTAAAACGTCTGACCACTATCGTGGGGAACTTGTCAATATTATAAAAGGAACCAACGAGCACATGTTGAAGTACCTTTCACGCGTAAGGGACCTCCGATTCGCCATTTTAGAAGAGGATAGAGAATATTACAGCGATTTCGCACAACAGCATCTTCAGGACCTAGACCGCCTAACCTTAGACTCATTCGTCGATGGCCTTCCGCCCTACATAAGGATGAGATTACACCAGCACCGTTTCGAAACTCTCAACGAAGCATTCGATCAGGCTGTCCTCGTAGACAAGCAGATTGATAGGGACCGTCTCCGATTCTCCGATCCCAAACTAATCTGCCAAATCTGCAACAAGACAGGTCACGGCGCACGGTTCTGTCGAAATAATCAACGATCTGCGATCAACCAAAATTCCGAGAGTTACCCTCCAAACCACGCCGCGGAATATAGGTATCAAGCACCCAATCCCCTGCTCCCATATGGGAACAAGAACCGTCCTCCACCTCCGAAACCTACGGAGATACGCAAAAGCAGTTACTGCATGAAGCCCGGACACGCGACCTTGGAATACCTAAAACGCAAATCCACCATATACAAGGATCCTAGAACCTTGCGGGAAACGGAGTCGAAAACTACTCCTCCGAGCACTGATGGATGCGATCCGTGGAGTACACCCATTTACGATTCAGCCCAAAATACCAAGAATACCGTAAGAATCGATACCGCACAACTAAACCCAGTTAATCAGGTGCCATCGATAATAACTCACACGCCGGATTTCGTGAAGATACCCGAATTAAAGATTGACACTCCGATCAAAATGCCCACCATCGAAGTAGAGAAACTCGACAGAATAAATCCAGAATCCAAACCGGTACGTCCAAAAGAGACTACGACGCCGACAGGCATCACTCCCATCCACCCCATAATAAAAAGCAAGTCCCTCTTAGCCCAGGATCCGTCGATCCACCACCTCGAGGCACCCGCGAAGGTGCACTCACGCTCATCCCCTGCGCATGACGCCAAATCAACCCTTCCCATAACCTCCCAAGAGTCTCTTGCAGTTACGCCGGAACAGGAAATAACGGAGAAATCTGAAGAAATCCCTTCGAGGGTAGGACAATCACTCCAGTCAATCTCAACGGGACACATAATCGCCCAGGAAGGAGACCTAGTAAAACTGGACAAACAGAAAATCCACGCCGTTCTGAACTACTCAGCACCTTGCGCACCTGAAAGAATTAACAACTACCTCGGACTGACCGGATATTACATTAAGTTTATCCCAGATTTCCCTAAAACGGCTCGGCCTTTGACCTCACTACGGAAGAAAGACACTCCATTGGACTGGAGATCGTCCCAACAAACCGCTTTTAACCACTCAAAATCAGCATTGCAGAGGGAACCGATCCTGCAATACTCGACTTTTGAACTGGAATTCCACGCCTGGTCAGACGCCTTATCCCGTAAACCCCTTACAGTGGAGGCATGCCCCATACGACCACGAGAAAAATCGGACGACGACTTGGAAGACAGGTCCAAACATAAGCCAAGCAGCTCCAAGAGGCCAAGGTTCTCCAGTTCACCGATCCATGTGGCAACGAGTGGAAGCAACTCCATCGATCCTACAATGCCCACATCCAACGCTCACCTTAGAAGAGAACCCAAAGAAATTCAACTGCACCAAAAGATGCGCCGGAAATTGTCGCCAGCAGAAATTCCGCCAAGTTCTTCCCCAGAAAACATACGTGAACGACTGCCTACCACGAGAACCGACCAGATTTGCAAATTACCCATGCAGCTTCTATTGATAAAATATTTTGTGTGCGTGCTCCTAAGCCTATTCACATCAATTAAAATCGCCGACGAATTCATCAAAAGATTTAACTGTCATTTCGGAGCTCCTAGAGCCACCCTCACTGACCAAGCAGCAAATTTTACTCGAAATTTCACGAAAACAGTACCACGGGAATGTAAAATGCAACAATTCCGAACCACAGCCTTTCACCCACAGACTAACGGCTTTTTAGAGAGATTGCAACTCGTTTTGACCGAATGTTTAAAATTGTTAATCGGTAGATACAGCGACTGGGACGAATGGAACTTAGCCGCGTTCTCAAATAACGCCAGCGTCCAAAAGGGCACTGGCTGCACTTCGCGTGAATTAATATTCAGGAAATTAGCTCGGGTACCCAGTCGGAAACCGGTAACCGAAAATTTTGAAAAAGAAACATACATTGGTTATCTATCACCTCTGAGTAGGAGTCTATGGTGCAAAGGATATTATGATCGTCCTTTTCATATACGCGAGAGTCCTGGTTGACCCCACGCCACCACAAACAAAATTACCTTAATCAATTTTCCATCATAGATAATTTCTACTGCAACATTTATTGCACCACTCACGCGGCCATGCCGTCTAGATGGAAGAAAGGGCCACCACACCCCTTCTCTCCCTAAAGTGATCTCTTCGAGTCATCAACAGAGAGGCGCCTCCGCAGAACGGACACCTCCATCGATGACTCTCATCCTCCAACATCGGTCAACGGGAAGCAGTTCCCGAAAGCCACTACCCCTTCGTCCCGTATAGACCCATCTAAATTCAAACAAATACCCTGTATAGACCCTAAAATTCCTCCTAGCCCTTCCTTCCTTTCAATCCTATCCTTACCTTGTATATAATCCCTTGTAAATATTCCTTATAAATTAATAATATTCCTTATTTTCTATTTTTTATATATATATATAGGTCTTTCTTTTATTTTTCTCTTCAAGCCACACTAAACAACTCTTATTATTACTAAAACATATAAATTATTTTATTTCCTTTTTACCAAAACAGGCTACATATTTTGTTTCATTCGCCAAAATAAGCTTTATATTCTATTTTCTTTATTTTCTTATTTGAAGACACCCGAGCCTTATGTTAAGAAATGTACGCATTTCTTCATATAAGGGGGGAGGTGTGATGCCCCGCTATTTTCATTAAATTTTTTCTCTCACTTCAAACCACACCGCCACTTATGTTAAGAAATGTAAAAATTTCTTCATATAAGGGGGGAGGTGTGACGTCCCACTATTTTTCGCGCGGTATTTTAACACCACTTCCTCACAAACCCATCCACAACTCCATCAAAAACCATCGAACTCAAGCCATACCCCTTTTTCAAACCCAACCGATCACTTAGACGATATACCTTAGTGGTCCCTGTCTCTAAATGGTCAATCCCAATCGCCGATCACCTTGATGTTGTACCTTAGCGGTCCCCAACACAAGATGACCCATACAAAACGCCACCTCGATGATGTATCTTAGAGATCCCCATCACGAGATGATCGTTACAAAACTCCTTCGCCTATTCGCCATATGAGGCATGAAAACTTCCTTCCAAATCTACGTTTAAACAAACCCCTCATCCTTAAAACCCTCTTCCAAATCGAGACTACGTCTCACGCCCTTACTATGATCACAGAAGTCAATACACCGTTTACCCCATTCCTATACGACCTCCTAAACTCCACCAAATGGGTTGAGTATTTCGCTTCAAAGCCCCATGCAAAAACCCTAGAAATGTTACTGCGACGCAAATGTACAAACGTGATCAACACGTGATTGTAATTACGACGCATTTGGCGTACGTGACATAAATACATCTATTAATAGCCATACCGTTTACAAAAACCCCCAAAATCTACTGCGTCTTGTTCCGAAATCTGTCAAGGTCTTTACCGCGCGAACCCCCGCAGTACTCCTGGAAGATCATATAAATACGAAGGATCGAGAGCTCATAACGCTCTTTTGTCAACAGACTATCGAATAGATCAGAGTATTATTTAACCAGTGTTAACTATTCTAATCAGTGCTCTACGACAATCACTGTAAGTCATTATTATATACCATCATTATAGTGCATATCACCCCATACCATATTATTATTTATCAACGCTTATAGCTTATTATTATATTCTTTCGTTTATGCTTATCGCTTACTTATTATTATATTCTTTCGTTTATGCTTATCGCTTACTTATTATTATATTCTTTCGTTTATGCTTATCGCTTACTTACTATTATATTCTTTCATTTATGCTTATTGCTTACTTACTATTATATTCTTTCATTTATGCTTATATCGCCATTCATATTCATAACTCATATTATAAATGTTGCGCGTGTGAATACAAAATCTTCCCACGCATTGTTAAACCCACTCTAACAAAGCTAATAAACCGCTTTGTTATCAATCATGTTTCGAGTTATTGTGCGTATCCTCAAATCATAAGGCTTCCCCACGAAACCAAGCTGCCGCAACAGCTGATTCGCGAGAGCTCTCCCAGTATTTACAAACACACTGCAGCACGAACCGTGCTATTCTTAGGAAAACTAAGTGTGGTTTCTTTAGTACGAATGCAACGGTAAATCCTATTACCAAACCAAAACAAAACAAGAGTGCTAACGGGTGTCATTACCGGAGGGATTACAGTCCAAACCTTCCCTGGTCGTTCAGAGCTACGAATCTGGCATTCGCGCCTGAATCCCTACTCTCCGCAGTGCCACGAATCTGGCATTCGCGCCTGCATCCTACCCTTCGCAGCGCCACGAATCTGGCATTCGCGCCTGCATCCTACTCTCCGCAGTGCCACGAATCTGGCATTCGCACCTGCATCCCTTCGAACATTCAGTGCCACGAATCTGGCATTCGCGCCTGAATTCCTACTCTCCGCAGTGCCACGAATCTGGCATTCGCGCCTGCATCCTACTCTCCGCAGTGCCACGAATCTGGCATTCGCGCCTGCATCCCTTCGAACATTCAGTGCCACGAATCTGGCATTCGCGCCTGAATTCCTGCTCTCCGCAGTGCCACGAATCTGGCATTCGCGCCTGCATCCTACTCTCCGCAGTGCCACGAATCTGGCATTCGCGCCTGCATCCCTTCGAACATTCAGTGCCACGAATCTGGCATTCGCGCCTGAATTCCTACTCTCCGCAGTGCCACGAATCTGGCATTCGCGCCTGCATCCTACTCTCCGCAGTGCCACGAATCTGGCATTCGCGCCTGCATCCTACTCTCCGCAGTGCCACGAATCTGGCATTCGCGCCTGCATTCCCTTCGAATAAAACCCCTCATGTCATTCTCCCAAAGACCTTCACCCGGGACGTGACACTCAAATATACATCCTACGACAAAAATACTCAACTAAATCCAAAAAAATCGAAGCTGGTTTCAAATAAATTTATTAAAATTTGACACTTCCAACAAAAAATTTTTTTCACAATCCAATAAATTGTCGTTATTTTCATCTAAATTTACTCAAATATACATCCTACAACAAAAATACTCAACTAAATCCAAAAATATCGAAGTTGGTTTCAAATAAATTTATTAAAATTTGACACTTCCAACTAAATTTTTTTCATAATCCAAAAAATTGAAGTTATTTTCATCTAAATTTACTCAAATATAGATCCTACAACAAAAATACTCAACTAAATCCAAAAAAATCGAAGTTGGTTTCAAATAAATTTATTAAAATTTGACACTTCCAACTAAAATTTTTTTTCACAATCCAATAAATTGTCGTTATTTTCATCTAAATTTACTCAAATATACATCCTACAACAAAAATACTCAACTAAATCCAAAAAAATCGAAGTTGGTTTCAAATAAATTTATTAAAATTTGACACTTCCAACTAAATTTTTTTCACAATCCAAAAAATTGAAGTTATTTTCATCTAAATTTACTCAAATATAGGTCCTACAACAAAAATACTCAACTAAATCCAAAAAAATCGAAGTTGGTTTCAAATAAATTTATTAAAATTTGACACTTCCAACTAAATTTTTTTCACAATCCAAAAAATTGAAGTTATTTTCATCTAAATTTACTCAAATATAGATCCTACAACAAAAATACTCAACTAAATCCAAAAAAATCGAAGGAGGTTTCAAATAAATTTATTAAAATTTGACACTTCCAACTAAAATTTTTTTCTCATTCCTTAAAATTGAAGTTATTTTCATCTAAATTTACTCAAATATAGATCCTACAACAAAAATACTCAACAAAATCTAAAAAAATCGAAGTTGGTTTCAAATAAATTTATTAAAATTTAACACTTCCAACTAACATTTTATTCACAATCCAAAAAATAGTAGTTATTTTCCACTAAATTTACTCAAATACACATCCTACAACAAAAATACTCGACAAAATAAAAAAAAATCGAAGTTGGTTTCAAATAAATTTATTAAAATTTGACACTTCCAAGTAAAATTTTTTTCACATTCCTAAAAATTGAAGTTATTTTCATCTAAATTTATTCAAATATAGACCCTACAACAAAAATACTCAACAAAATCCAAAATAATCCACGTTGATTTCAATTAAATTTATTAAAATTTGGCAAAAATCGTGACAAAATCCAAAAAATCGAAGTTAATTTTAACTGAAATTACTCAAATTAGGCTTCTCTATCAAAAAAACTCAAAATAGTCGAGAAAAATCGAAATTGGTTTCAAATAAATTTATTAAAATTTGACACTTCCAACTAAAATTTTTTTCACAATCCAAAAAATTGACTTATTTTCATCTAAATTTACTGAAATATAGATCCTAACACAACATACTCATCAAAATAAAAAAAAATCGAAGTTGGTTTCAAATAAATTTATTAAAATTTGACACTTCCAACTAAAATTTTTTTTCACAATCCAATAAATTGTCGTTATTTTCATCTAAATTTACTCAAATATACATCCTACAACAAAAATACTCAAATAAAACCAAAAAAATCGAAGTTGGTTTCAAATAAATTTATTAAAATTTGACACTTCCAAGTAAAATTTTTTTCACATTCCTAAAAATTGAAGTTATTTTCATCTAAATTTATTCAAATATAGACCCTACAACAAAAATACTCAACAAAATCCAAAAAAATCGAAGCTGGTTTCAAATAAATTTATTAAAATTTGACACTTCCAACTAAAATTTTTTTCTCATTCCTTAAAATTGTAGTCATTTTCCACTAAATTTACTCAAATATACATCCTACAACAGAAATACTCGACAAAATCCAAAAAAATCGAAGTTGGTTTCAAATAAATTTATTAAAATTTGACACTTCCAACTAAATTTTTTTTCACAATCCTAAAAATTGAAGTTATTTTCATCAAAATTTACTCTAATATAGACCCTACAACAAAAATACGCTACAAAATACAAAAAATCGAAGTTGGTTTCAAATAAATTTATTAAAATTTGACACTTCCAACTAAAATATGTTTTCACAATCCAATAAATTGTCGTTATTTTCATTTAAATTTACTCAAATATACATCCTACAACACAAATACTCAACAAAATCCAAAAAAATCGAAGTTGGTTTCAAATAAATTTATTAAAATTTGACACTTCCAACTAAAATTTTTTTCTCATTCCTTAAAATTGAAGTTATTTTCATCTAAATTTACTCAAATATAGATCCTACAACAAAAATACTCAACAAAATCTAAAAAAATCGAAGTTGGTTTCAAATAAATTTATTAAAATTTAACACTTCCAACTAACATTTTATTCACAATCCAAAAAATAGTAGTTATTTTCCACTAAATTTACTCAAATACACATCCTACAACAAAAATACTCGACACAATAAAAAAAAATCGAAGTTGGTTTCAAATAAATTTATTAAAATTTGACACTTCCAAGTAAAATTTTTTTCACATTCCTAAAAATTGAAGTTATTTTCATCTAAATTTACTCAAATATAGATCCTACAACAAAAATACTCAACAAAATCCAAAATAATCCAAGTTGATTTCAAATAAATTTATTAAAATTTGACAAAAATCGTGACAAAATCCAAAAAATCGAAGTTAATTTCAACTGAAATTACTCAAATTCACCTTCTCTATAAAAAAAACTCAACATAATCGAGGAAAATCGAAGTTGGTTTCAAATAAATTTATTAAAATTTGACACTTCCAACTAAAATTTTTTTCACAATCCAAAAAATTGAAGTTATTTTCATCTAAATTTACTCAAATATAGGTCCTACAACAAAAATATTCAACTAAATCCAAAATAATCGAAGTTGGTTTCAAATAAATTTATTAAAATTTGACACTTCCAACTAAATTTTTTTCACAATCCAAAAAATTGAAGTTATTTTCATCTAAATTTACTCAAATATAGATCCTACAACAAAAATACTCAACTAAATCCAAAAAAATCGAAGTTGGTTTCAAATAAATTTATTAAAATTTGACACTTCCAACTAAAAATTTTTTCTCAATCCTTAAAATTGAAGTTATTTTCATCTAAATTTACTCAAATATAGATCCTACAACAAAAATACTCAACAAAATCCAAAAAAATCGAAGTTGGTTTCAAATAAATTTATTAAAATATGACACTTCCAACTAAAATTTTTTTTCACAATCCAAAAAATTGTCGTTATTTTCATCTAAATTTACTCAAATATACATCCAACAACAAAAATACTCGACAAAATCCAAAAAAATCGAAGTTGGTTTCAAATAAATTTATTAAAATTTGACACTTCCAACTAAAATTTTTTTTCACAATCCAAAAAATTGTCTTTATTTTCATCTAAATTTACTCAAATATACATCCTACAAAAAAATACTCGACAAAATCCAAAAAAATCGATGTTGGTTTCAAATAAATTTATTAAAATTTGACACTTCCAAATAAAATTTTTTTCACATTCCTAAAAATTGAAGTTATTTTCATCTAAATTTATTCAAATATAGACCCTACAACAAAAATACTCAACAAAATCCAAAATAATCCAAGTTGATTTCAAATAAATTTATTAAAATTTGACAAAAATCGTGACAAAATCCAAAAAATCGAAGTTAATTTCAACTGACATTACTCAAATTAAGCTTCTCTATCAAAAAAACTCAACATAGTCGAGGAAAATCGAAGTTGGTTTCAAATAAATTTATTAAAATTTGACACTTCCAACTAAAATTTTTTTTCACGATGCAATAAATTGTCGATTTTTTCATCTAAATTTACTCAAATATACATCCTACAACAAAAATACTCAACTAAATCCAAAAAAATCGAAGTTGGTTTCAAATAAATTTATTAAAATTTGACACTTCCAACTAAATTTTTTTCACAATCCAAAAAATTGAAGTTATTTTCATCTAAATTTACTCAAATATAGATCCTACAACAAAAATACTCAACAAAATCCAAAAAAATCGAAGTTGGTTTCAAATAAATTTATTAAAATATGACACTTCCAACAAATTTTTTTTTCACAATCCAAAAAATTGTCGTTATTTTCATCTAAATTTAATCAAATATACATCCAACAACAAAAAAACTCGACAAAATCCAAAAAAATCGAAGTTGGTTTCAAATAAATTTATTAAAATTTGACACTTCCAACTAAAATTTTTTTTCACAATCCAAAAAATTGTCGTTATTTTCATCTAAATTTACTCAAATATACATCCTACAAAAAAATACTCGACAAAATCCAAAAAAATCGATGTTGGTTTCAAATGAATTTATTAAAATTTGACACTTCCAACTACAATTTTTTCCCAATCCAAAAAATTGAAGTTATTTTCATCTAAATTTACTCAAATATACATCCTACAACAAAAATACTCAACAAAATCCAAAAAAATCGAAGTTGGTTTCAAATAAATTTATTAAAATTTGACACTTCCAACTAAATTTTTTTCACAATCCTAAAAATTGAAGTTATTTTCATCTAAATTTACTCAAATATAGATCCTACAATAAAAGTACTCAACAAAATCCAAAATAATCCAAGTTGATTTCAAATAAATTTATTAAAATTTGACAAAAATCGTGACAAAATCCAAAAATCGAAGTTAATTTCAACTGAAATTACTCAAATTAAGCTTCTCTATCCTAAAAACTCAACATAGTCGAGGAAAATCGAAGTTGGTTTCAAATAAATTTATTAAAATTTGACACTTCCAACTAAAATTTTTTTTCACGATGCAATAAATTGTCGATTTTTTCATCTAAATTTACTCAAATATTCATCCTACAAACAAAAATATTCAACAAAATCCAAAAAAATCGAAGTTGGTTTCAAATAAATTTATTAAAATTTGACACTTCCAACTAAAATTTTTTTTCACAATGCAATAAATTGTCGATATTTTCATCTAAATTTACTCAAATATTCATCCTACAGACAAAAATACTCAACAAAATCCAAAAAAATCGAAGTTGGTTTCAAATAAATTTATTAAAATTTGACACTTCCAACTAAAATTTTTTTCACAATCCTAAAAATTGAAGTTATTTTCATAAAAAATTACTCTAATATAGACCCTACAACAAAAATACTCAACAAAATCCAAAAAAATCGAAGCTGGTTTCAAATAAATTTATTAAAATTTGACACTTCCAACTAAAATTTTTGTTCACAATCCAATAAATTGTCGTTATTTTCATCTAAATTTACTCAAATATACATCCTACAACAAAAATACTCAACTAAATCCAAAAAAATCGAAGTTGGTTTCAAATAAATTTATTAAAATTTGACACTTCCAACTAAATTTTTTTCATAATCCAAAAAATTGAAGTTATTTTCATCTAAATTTACTCAAATATAGATCCTACAACAAAAATACTCACCTAAATCCAAAAAAATCGAAGTTGGTTTCAAATAAATTTATTAAAATTTGACACTTCCAACTAAAATTTTTTTTCACAATCCAATAAATTGTCGTTATTTTCATCTAAATTTACTCAAATATACATCCTACAACAAAAATACTCAACTAAATCCAAAAAAATCGAAGTTGGTTTCAAATAAATTTATTAAAATTTGACACTTCCAACTAAATTTTTTTCACAATCCAAAAAATTGAAGTTATTTTCATCTAAATTTACTCAAATATAGATCCTACAACAAAAATACTCAACAAAATCCAAAAAAATCGAAGTTGGTTTCAAATAAATTTATTAAAATATGACACTTCCAACTAAAATTTTTTTTCACAATCCAAAAAATTGTCGTTATTTTCATCTAAATTTAATCAAATATACATCCAACAACAAAAATACTCGACAAAATCCAAAAAAATCGAAGTTGGTTTCAAATAAATTTATTAAAATTTGACACTTCCAACTAAAATTTTTTTTCACAATCCAAAAAATTGTCGTTATTTTCATCTAAATTTACTCAAATATACATCCTACAAAAAATACTCGACAAAATCCAAAAAAATCGATGTTGGTTTCAAATAAATTTATTAAAATTTGACACTTCCAACTACAATTTTTTCCCAATCCAAAAAATTGAAGTTATTTTCATCTAAATTTACTCAAATATACATCCTACAACAAAAATACTCAACAAAATCCAAAAAAATCGAAGTTGGTTTCAAATAAATTTATTAAAATTTGACACTTCCAACTAAATTTTTTTCACAATCCTAAAAATTGAAGTTATTTTCATCTAAATTTACTCAAATATAGATCCTACAATAAAAGTACTCAACAAAATCCAAAATAATCCAAGTTGATTTCAAATAAATTTATTAAAATTTGACAAAAATTGTGACAAAATCCAAAAAATCGAAGTTAATTTCAACTGAAATTACTCAAATTAAGCTTCTCTATCCAAAAAACTCAACATAGTCGAGGAAAATCGAAGTTGGTTTCAAATAAATTTATTAAAATTTGACACTTCCAACTAAAATTTTTTTTCACGATGCAATAAATTGTCGATTTTTTCATCTAAATTTACTCAAATATTCATCCTACAAACAAAAATATTCAACAAAATCCAAAAAAAACGAAGTTGGTTTCAAATAAATTTATTAAAATTTGACACTTCCAACTAATATTTTTTCACAATCCTAGAAATTTAAGTTATTTTCATAAAAAATTACTCTAATATAGACCCTACAACAAAAATACTCAACAAAATCCAAAAAAATCGAAGCTGGTTTCAAATAAATTTATTAAAATTTGACACTTCCAACTAAAATTTTTTTTCACAATCCAATAAATTGTCGTTATTTTCATCTAAATTTACTCAAATATACATCCTACAACAAAAATACTCAAATAAAACCAAAAAAATCGAAGTTGGTTTCAAATAAATTTATTAAAATTTGACACTTCCAAGTAAAATTTTTTTCACATTCCTAAAAATTGAAGTTATTTTCATCTAAATTTATTCAAATATAGACCCTACAACAAAAATACTCAACAAAATCCAACAAAATCGAAGCTGGTTTCAAATAAATTTATTAAAATTTGACACTTCCAACTAAAATATGTTTTCACAATCCAAAAAATTGTCGTTATTTTCATCTAAATTTACTCAAATATACATCCTACAAAAAAATACTCGACAAAATCCAAAAAAATCGATGTTGGTTTCAAATAAATTTATTAAAATTTGACACTTCCAACTAAAAATTTTTCTCAATCCTTAAAATTGAAGTTATTTTCATCTAAATTTACTCAAATATAGATCCTACAACAAAAATACTCAACAAAATCCAAAAAAAATCGAAGTTGGTTTCAAATAAATTTATTAAAATTTGACACTTCCAACTAAATTTTTTTTCACAATCCTAAAAATTGAAGTTATTTTCATAAAAATTTACTCTAATATAGACCCTACAACAAAAATACGCTACAAAATCCAAAAAATCGAAGTTGGTCTCAAATAAATTTATTAAAATTTGACACTTCCAACTAAAATTTTTTTTCACAATCCAATAAATTGTCGTTATTTTCATCTAAATTTACTCAAATATACATCCTACAACACAAATACTCAACAAAATCCAAAAAAATCGAAGTTGGTTTCAAATAAATTTATTAAAATTTGACACTTCCAACTAAAATTTTTTTTCACAATCCAAAAAATTGTCGTTATTTTCATCTAAATTTAATCAAATATACATCCAACAACAAAAATACTCGACAAAATCCAAAAAAATCGAAGTTGGTTTCAAATAAATTTATTAAAATTTGACACTTCCAACTAAAATTTTTTTTCACAATCCAAAAAATTGTCGTTATTTTCATCTAAATTTACTCAAATATACATCCTACAAAAAAATACTCGACAAAATCCAAAAAAATCGATGTTGGTTTCAAATAAATTTATTAAAATTTGACACTTCCAACTAAAATTTTTTTCACAATCCTAGAAATTTAAGTTATTTTCATAAAAAATTACTCTAATATAGACCCTACAACAAAAATACTCAACAAAATCCAAAAAAATCGAAGCTGGTTTCAAATAAATTTATTAAAATTTGACACTTCCAACTAAAATTTTTTTTCACAATCCAATAAATTGTCGTTATTTTCATCTAAATTTACTCAAATATACATCCTACAACAAAAATACTCAAATAAAACCAAAAAAATCGAAGTTGGTTTCAAATAAATTTATTAAAATTTGACACTTCCAAGTAAAATTTTTTTCACATTCCTAAAAATTGAAGTTATTTTCATCTAAATTTATTCAAATATAGACCCTACAACAAAAATACTCAACAAAATCCAACAAAATCGAAGCTGGTTTCAAATAAATTTATTAAAATTTGACACTTCCAACTACAATTTTTTCCCAATCCAAAAAATTGAAGTTATTTTCATCTAAATTTACTCAAATATACATCCTACAACAAAAATACTCAACAAAATCCAAAAAAATCGAAGTTGGTTTCAAATAAATTTATTAAAATTTGACACTTCCAACTAAATTTTTTTCACAATCCTAAAAATTGAAGTTATTTTCATCTAAATTTACTCAAATATAGATCCTACAATAAAAGTACTCAACAAAATCCAAAATAATCCAAGTTGATTTCAAATAAATTTATTAAAATTTGACAAAAATTGTGACAAAATCCAAAAAATCGAAGTTAATTTCAACTGAAATTACTCAAATTAAGCTTCTCTATCCAAAAAACTCAACATAGTCGAGGAAAATCGAAGTTGGTTTCAAATAAATTTATTAAAATTTGACACTTCCAACTAAAATTTTTTTTCACGATGCAATAAATTGTCGATTTTTTCATCTAAATTTACTCAAATATTCATCCTACAAACAAAAATATTCAACAAAATCCAAAAAAAACGAAGTTGGTTTCAAATAAATTTATTAAAATTTGACACTTCCAACTAAAATTTTTTTCACAATCCTAGAAATTTAAGTTATTTTCATAAAAAATTACTCTAATATAGACCCTACAACAAAAATACTCAACAAAATCCAAAAAAATCGAAGCTGGTTTCAAATAAATTTATTAAAATTTGACACTTCCAACTAAAATTTTTTTTCACAATCCAATAAATTGTCGTTATTTTCATCTAAATTTACTCAAATATACATCCTACAACAAAAATACTCAAATAAAACCAAAAAAATCGAAGTTGGTTTCAAATAAATTTATTAAAATTTGACACTTCCAAGTAAAATTTTTTTCACATTCCTAAAAATTGAAGTTATTTTCATCTAAATTTATTCAAATATAGACCCTACAACAAAAATACTCAACAAAATCCAACAAAATCGAAGCTGGTTTCAAATAAATTTATTAAAATTTGACACTTCCAACTAAAATATGTTTTCACAATCCAAAAAATTGTCGTTATTTTCATCTAAATTTACTCAAATATACATCCTACAAAAAAATACTCGACAAAATCCAAAAAAATCGATGTTGGTTTCAAATAAATTTATTAAAATTTGACACTTCCAACTAAAAATTTTTCTCAATCCTTAAAATTGAAGTTATTTTCATCTAAATTTACTCAAATATAGATCCTACAACAAAAATACTCAACAAAATCCAAAAAAAATCGAAGTTGGTTTCAAATAAATTTATTAAAATTTGACACTTCCAACTAAATTTTTTTTCACAATCCTAAAAATTGAAGTTATTTTCATAAAAATTTACTCTAATATAGACCCTACAACAAAAATACGCTACAAAATCCAAAAAATCGAAGTTCGTCTCAAATAAATTTATTAAAATTTGACACTTCCAACTAAAATTTTTTTTCACAATCCAATAAATTGTCGTTATTTTCATCTAAATTTACTCAAATATACATCCTACAACACAAATACTCAACAAAATCCAAAAAAATCGAAGTTGGTTTCAAATAAATTTATTAAAATTTGACACTTCCAACTAAAATTTTTTTTCACAATCCAAAAAATTGTCGTTATTTTCATCTAAATTTAATCAAATATACATCCAACAACAAAAATACTCGACAAAATCCAAAAAAATCGAAGTTGGTTTCAAATAAATTTATTAAAATTTGACACTTCCAACTAAAATTTTTTTTCACAATCCAAAAAATTGTCGTTATTTTCATCTAAATTTACTCAAATATACATCCTACAAAAAAATACTCGACAAAATCCAAAAAAATCGATGTTGGTTTCAAATAAATTTATTAAAATTTGACACTTCCAACTACAATTTTTTCCCAATCCAAAAAATTGAAGTTATTTTCATCTAAATTTACTCAAATATACATCCTACAACAAAAATACTCAACAAAATCCAAAAAAATCGAAGTTGGTTTCAAATAAATTTATTAAAATTTGACACTTCCAACTAAATTTTTTTCACAATCCTAAAAATTGAAGTTATTTTCATCTAAATTTACTCAAATATAGATCCTACAATAAAAGTACTCAACAAAATCCAAAATAATCCAAGTTGATTTCAAATAAATTTATTAAAATTTGACAAAAATTGTGACAAAATCCAAAAAATCGAAGTTAATTTCAACTGAAATTACTCAAATTAAGCTTCTCTATCCAAAAAACTCAACATAGTCGAGGAAAATCGAAGTTGGTTTCAAATAAATTTATTAAAATTTGACACTTCCAACTAAAATTTTTTTTCACGATGCAATAAATTGTCGATTTTTTCATCTAAATTTACTCAAATATTCATCCTACAAACAAAAATATTCAACAAAATCCAAAAAAATCGAAGTTGGTTTCAAATAAATTTATTAAAATTTGACACTTCCAACTAAAATTTTTTTCACAATCCTAGAAATTTAAGTTATTTTCATAAAAAATTACTCTAATATAGACCCTACAACAAAAATACTCAACAAAATCCAAAAAAATCGAAGCTGGTTTCAAATAAATTTATTAAAATTTGACACTTCCAACTAAAATTTTTTTTCACAATCCAATAAATTGTCGTTATTTTCATCTAAATTTACTCAAATATACATCCTACAACAAAAAAACTCAAATAAAACCAAAAAAATCGAAGTTGGTTTCAAATAAATTTATTAAAATTTGACACTTCCAAGTAAAATTTTTTTCACATTCCTAAAAATTGAAGTTATTTTCATCTAAATTTATTCAAATATAGACCCTACAACAAAAATACTCAACAAAATCCAACAAAATCGAAGCTGGTTTCAAATAAATTTATTAAAATTTGACACTTCCAACTAAAATTTTTTTCTCATTCCTTAAAATTGTAGTTATTTTCCACTAAATTTACTCAAATATACATCCTACAACAGAAATACTCGACAAAATCCAAAAAAATCGAAGTTGGTTTCAAATAAATTTATTAAAATTTGACACTTCCAACTAAATTTTTTTTCACAATCCTAAAAATTGAAGTTATTTTCATCAAAATTTACTCTAATATAGACCCTACAACAAAAATACGCTACAAAATCCAAAAAATCGAAGTTGGTTTCAAATAAATTTATTAAAATTTGACACTTCCAACTAAAATATGTTTTCACAATCCAATAAATTGTCGTTATTTTCATTTAAATTTACTCAAAAATACATCCTACAACACAAATACTCAACAAAATCCAAAAAAATCGAAGTTGGTTTCAAATAAATTTATTAAAATTTGACACTTCCAACTAAAAATTTTTCTCAATCCTTAAAATTGAAGTTATTTTCATCTAAATTTACTCAAATATAGATCCTACAACAAAAATACTCAACAAAATCCAAAAAAAATCGAAGTTGGTTTCAAATAAATTTATTAAAATTTGACACTTCCAACTAAATTTTTTTTCACAATCCTAAAAATTGAAGTTATTTTCATAAAAATTTACTCTAATATAGACCCTACAACAAAAATACGCTACAAAATCCAAAAAATCGAAGTTGGTTTCAAATAAATTTATTAAAATTTGACACTTCCAACTAAAATTTTTTTCACAATCCAATAAATTGTCGTTATTTTCATCTAAATTTACTCAAATATACATCCTACAACACAAATACTCAACAAAATCCAAAAAAATCGAAGTTGGTTTCAAATAAATTTATTAAAATTTGACACTTCCAACTAAAATTTTTTTTCACAATCCAAAAAATTGTCGTTATTTTCATCTAAATTTAATCAAATATACATCCTACAACACAAATACTCAACAAAATCCAAAAAAATCGAAGTTGGTTTCAAATAAATTTATTAAAATTTGACACTTCCAACTAAAATTTTTTTCTCAATCCTTAAAATTGAAGTTATTTTCATCTAAATTTACTCAAATATAGATCCTACAACAAAAATACTCAACAAAATCCAAAAAAATCGAAGTTGGTTTCAAATAAATTTATTAAAATTTGACACTTCCAACTAAAATTTTTTTTCACAATCCAAAAAATTGTCGTTATTTTCATCTAAATTTAATCAAATATACATCCAACAACAAAAATACTCGACAAAATCCAAAAAAATCGAAGTTGGTTTCAAATAAATTTATTAAAATTTGACACTTCCAACTAAAATTTTTTTTCACAATCCAAAAAATTGTCGTTATTTTCATCTAAATTTACTCAAATATACATCCTACAAAAAAATACTCGACAAAATCCAAAAAAATCGATGTTGGTTTCAAATAAATTTATTAAAATGTGACACTTCCAACTACAATTTTTTCCCAATCCAAAAAATTGAAGTTATTTTCATCTAAATTTACTCAAATATACATCCTACAACAAAAATACTCAACTAAATCCAAAAAAATCGAAGTTGGTTTCAAATAAATTTATTAAAATTTGACACTTCCAACTAAATTTTTTTCACAATCCAAAAAATTGAAGTTATTTTCATCTAAATTTACTCAAATATAGATCCTACAATAAAAGTACTCAACAAAATCCAAAATAATCCAAGTTGATTTCAAATAAATTTATTAAAATTTGACAAAAATTGTGACAAAATCCAAAAAATCGAAGTTAATTTCAACTGAAATTACTCAAATTAAGCTTCTCTATCCAAAAAACTCAACATAGTCGAGGAAAATCGAAGTTGGTTTCAAATAAATTTATTAAAATTTGACACTTCCAACTAAATTTTTTTCACAATCCAAAAAATTGAAGTTATTTTCATCTAAATTTACTCAAATATAGATCCTACAACAAAAATACTCAACAAAATCCAAAAAAATCGAAGTTGGTTTCAAATAAATTTATTAAAATATGACACTTCCAACTAAAATTTTTTTTCACAATCCAAAAAATTGTCGTTATTTTCATCTAAATTTAATCAAATATACATCCAACAACAAAAATACTCGACAAAATCCAAAAAAATCGAAGTTGGTTTCAAATAAATTTATTAAAATTTGACACTTCCAACTAAAATTTTTTTTCACAATCCAAAAAATTGTCGTTATTTTCATCTAAATTTACTCAAATATACATCCTACAAAAAATACTCGACAAAATCCAAAAAAATCGATGTTGGTTTCAAATAAATTTATTAAAATTTGACACTTCCAACTACAATTTTTTCCCAATCCAAAAAATTGAAGTTATTTTCATCTAAATTTACTCAAATATACATCCTACAACAAAAATACTCAACAAAATCCAAAAAAATCGAAGTTGGTTTCAAATAAATTTATTAAAATTTGACACTTCCAACTAAATTTTTTTCACAATCCTAAAAATTGAAGTTATTTTCATCTAAATTTACTCAAATATAGATCCTACAATAAAAGTACTCAACAAAATCCAAAATAATCCAAGTTGATTTCAAATAAATTTATTAAAATTTGACAAAAATTGTGACAAAATCCAAAAAATCGAAGTTAATTTCAACTGAAATTACTCAAATTAAGCTTCTCTATCCAAAAAACTCAACATAGTCGAGGAAAATCGAAGTTGGTTTCAAATAAATTTATTAAAATTTGACACTTCCAACTAAAATTTTTTTTCACGATGCAATAAATTGTCGATTTTTTCATCTAAATTTACTCAAATATTCATCCTACAAACAAAAATATTCAACAAAATCCAAAAAAAACGAAGTTGGTTTCAAATAAATTTATTAAAATTTGACACTTCCAACTAAAATTTTTTTCACAATCCTAGAAATTTAAGTTATTTTCATAAAAAATTACTCTAATATAGACCCTACAACAAAAATACTCAACAAAATCCAAAAAAATCGAAGCTGGTTTCAAATAAATTTATTAAAATTTGACACTTCCAACTAAAATTTTTTTTCACAATCCAATAAATTGTCGTTATTTTCATCTAAATTTACTCAAATATACATCCTACAACAAAAATACTCAAATAAAACCAAAAAAATCGAAGTTGGTTTCAAATAAATTTATTAAAATTTGACACTTCCAAGTAAAATTTTTTTCACATTCCTAAAAATTGAAGTTATTTTCATCTAAATTTATTCAAATATAGACCCTACAACAAAAATACTCAACAAAATCCAACAAAATCGAAGCTGGTTTCAAATAAATTTATTAAAATTTGACACTTCCAACTAAAATATGTTTTCACAATCCAAAAAATTGTCGTTATTTTCATCTAAATTTACTCAAATATACATCCTACAAAAAAATACTCGACAAAATCCAAAAAAATCGATGTTGGTTTCAAATAAATTTATTAAAATTTGACACTTCCAACTAAAAATTTTTCTCAATCCTTAAAATTGAAGTTATTTTCATCTAAATTTACTCAAATATAGATCCTACAACAAAAATACTCAACAAAATCCAAAAAAAATCGAAGTTGGTTTCAAATAAATTTATTAAAATTTGACACTTCCAACTAAATTTTTTTTCACAATCCTAAAAATTGAAGTTATTTTCATAAAAATTTACTCTAATATAGACCCTACAACAAAAATACGCTACAAAATCCAAAAAATCGAAGTTGGTCTCAAATAAATTTATTAAAATTTGACACTTCCAACTAAAATTTTTTTTCACAATCCAATAAATTGTCGTTATTTTCATCTAAATTTACTCAAATATACATCCTACAACACAAATACTCAACAAAATCCAAAAAAATCGAAGTTGGTTTCAAATAAATTTATTAAAATTTGACACTTCCAACTAAAATTTTTTTTCACAATCCAAAAAATTGTCGTTATTTTCATCTAAATTTAATCAAATATACATCCAACAACAAAAATACTCGACAAAATCCAAAAAAATCGAAGTTGGTTTCAAATAAATTTATTAAAATTTGACACTTCCAACTAAAATTTTTTTTCACAATCCAAAAAATTGTCGTTATTTTCATCTAAATTTACTCAAATATACATCCTACAAAAAAATACTCGACAAAATCCAAAAAAATCGATGTTGGTTTCAAATAAATTTATTAAAATTTGACACTTCCAACTAAAATTTTTTTCACAATCCTAGAAATTTAAGTTATTTTCATAAAAAATTACTCTAATATAGACCCTACAACAAAAATACTCAACAAAATCCAAAAAAATCGAAGCTGGTTTCAAATAAATTTATTAAAATTTGACACTTCCAACTAAAATTTTTTTTCACAATCCAATAAATTGTCGTTATTTTCATCTAAATTTACTCAAATATACATCCTACAACAAAAATACTCAAATAAAACCAAAAAAATCGAAGTTGGTTTCAAATAAATTTATTAAAATTTGACACTTCCAAGTAAAATTTTTTTCACATTCCTAAAAATTGAAGTTATTTTCATCTAAATTTATTCAAATATAGACCCTACAACAAAAATACTCAACAAAATCCAACAAAATCGAAGCTGGTTTCAAATAAATTTATTAAAATTTGACACTTCCAACTACAATTTTTTCCCAATCCAAAAAATTGAAGTTATTTTCATCTAAATTTACTCAAATATACATCCTACAACAAAAATACTCAACAAAATCCAAAAAAATCGAAGTTGGTTTCAAATAAATTTATTAAAATTTGACACTTCCAACTAAATTTTTTTCACAATCCTAAAAATTGAAGTTATTTTCATCTAAATTTACTCAAATATAGATCCTACAATAAAAGTACTCAACAAAATCCAAAATAATCCAAGTTGATTTCAAATAAATTTATTAAAATTTGACAAAAATTGTGACAAAATCCAAAAAATCGAAGTTAATTTCAACTGAAATTACTCAAATTAAGCTTCTCTATCCAAAAAACTCAACATAGTCGAGGAAAATCGAAGTTGGTTTCAAATAAATTTATTAAAATTTGACACTTCCAACTAAAATTTTTTTTCACGATGCAATAAATTGTCGATTTTTTCATCTAAATTTACTCAAATATTCATCCTACAAACAAAAATATTCAACAAAATCCAAAAAAAACGAAGTTGGTTTCAAATAAATTTATTAAAATTTGACACTTCCAACTAAAATTTTTTTCACAATCCTAGAAATTTAAGTTATTTTCATAAAAAATTACTCTAATATAGACCCTACAACAAAAATACTCAACAAAATCCAAAAAAATCGAAGCTGGTTTCAAATAAATTTATTAAAATTTGACACTTCCAACTAAAATTTTTTTTCACAATCCAATAAATTGTCGTTATTTTCATCTAAATTTACTCAAATATACATCCTACAACAAAAATACTCAAATAAAACCAAAAAAATCGAAGTTGGTTTCAAATAAATTTATTAAAATTTGACACTTCCAAGTAAAATTTTTTTCACATTTCTAAAAATTGAAGTTATTTTCATCTAAATTTATTCAAATATAGACCCTACAACAAAAATACTCAACAAAATCCAACAAAATCGAAGCTGGTTTCAAATAAATTTATTAAAATTTGACACTTCCAACTAAAATATGTTTTCACAATCCAAAAAATTGTCGTTATTTTCATCTAAATTTACTCAAATATACATCCTACAAAAAAATACTCGACAAAATCCAAAAAAATCGATGTTGGTTTCAAATAAATTTATTAAAATTTGACACTTCCAACTAAAAATTTTTCTCAATCCTTAAAATTGAAGTTATTTTCATCTAAATTTACTCAAATATAGATCCTACAACAAAAATACTCAACAAAATCCAAAAAAAATCGAAGTTGGTTTCAAATAAATTTATTAAAATTTGACACTTCCAACTAAATTTTTTTTCACAATCCTAAAAATTGAAGTTATTTTCATAAAAATTTACTCTAATATAGACCCTACAACAAAAATACGCTACAAAATCCAAAAAATCGAAGTTCGTCTCAAATAAATTTATTAAAATTTGACACTTCCAACTAAAATTTTTTTTCACAATCCAATAAATTGTCGTTATTTTCATCTAAATTTACTCAAATATACATCCTACAACACAAATACTCAACAAAATCCAAAAAAATCGAAGTTGGTTTCAAATAAATTTATTAAAATTTGACACTTCCAACTAAAATTTTTTTTCACAATCCAAAAAATTGTCGTTATTTTCATCTAAATTTAATCAAATATACATCCAACAACAAAAATACTCGACAAAATCCAAAAAAATCGAAGTTGGTTTCAAATAAATTTATTAAAATTTGACACTTCCAACTAAAATTTTTTTTCACAATCCAAAAAATTGTCGTTATTTTCATCTAAATTTACTCAAATATACATCCTACAAAAAAATACTCGACAAAATCCAAAAAAATCGATGTTGGTTTCAAATAAATTTATTAAAATTTGACACTTCCAACTACAATTTTTTCCCAATCCAAAAAATTGAAGTTATTTTCATCTAAATTTACTCAAATATACATCCTACAACAAAAATACTCAACAAAATCCAAAAAAATCGAAGTTGGTTTCAAATAAATTTATTAAAATTTGACACTTCCAACTAAATTTTTTTCACAATCCTAAAAATTGAAGTTATTTTCATCTAAATTTACTCAAATATAGATCCTACAATAAAAGTACTCAACAAAATCCAAAATAATCCAAGTTGATTTCAAATAAATTTATTAAAATTTGACAAAAATTGTGACAAAATCCAAAAAATCGAAGTTAATTTCAACTGAAATTACTCAAATTAAGCTTCTCTATCCAAAAAACTCAACATAGTCGAGGAAAATCGAAGTTGGTTTCAAATAAATTTATTAAAATTTGACACTTCCAACTAAAATTTTTTTTCACGATGCAATAAATTGTCGATTTTTTCATCTAAATTTACTCAAATATTCATCCTACAAACAAAAATATTCAACAAAATCCAAAAAAATCGAAGTTGGTTTCAAATAAATTTATTAAAATTTGACACTTCCAACTAAAATTTTTTTCACAATCCTAGAAATTTAAGTTATTTTCATAAAAAATTACTCTAATATAGACCCTACAACAAAAATACTCAACAAAATCCAAAAAAATCGAAGCTGGTTTCAAATAAATTTATTAAAATTTGACACTTCCAACTAAAATTTTTTTTCACAATCCAATAAATTGTCGTTATTTTCATCTAAATTTACTCAAATATACATCCTACAACAAAAAAACTCAAATAAAACCAAAAAAATCGAAGTTGGTTTCAAATAAATTTATTAAAATTTGACACTTCCAAGTAAAATTTTTTTCACATTCCTAAAAATTGAAGTTATTTTCATCTAAATTTATTCAAATATAGACCCTACAACAAAAATACTCAACAAAATCCAACAAAATCGAAGCTGGTTTCAAATAAATTTATTAAAATTTGACACTTCCAACTAAAATTTTTTTCTCATTCCTTAAAATTGTAGTTATTTTCCACTAAATTTACTCAAATATACATCCTACAACAGAAATACTCGACAAAATCCAAAAAAATCGAAGTTGGTTTCAAATAAATTTATTAAAATTTGACACTTCCAACTAAATTTTTTTTCACAATCCTAAAAATTGAAGTTATTTTCATCAAAATTTACTCTAATATAGACCCTACAACAAAAATACGCTACAAAATCCAAAAAATCGAAGTTGGTTTCAAATAAATTTATTAAAATTTGACACTTCCAACTAAAATATGTTTTCACAATCCAATAAATTGTCGTTATTTTCATTTAAATTTACTCAAAAATACATCCTACAACACAAATACTCAACAAAATCCAAAAAAATCGAAGTTGGTTTCAAATAAATTTATTAAAATTTGACACTTCCAACTAAAAATTTTTCTCAATCCTTAAAATTGAAGTTATTTTCATCTAAATTTACTCAAATATAGATCCTACAACAAAAATACTCAACAAAATCCAAAAAAAATCGAAGTTGGTTTCAAATAAATTTATTAAAATTTGACACTTCCAACTAAATTTTTTTTCACAATCCTAAAAATTGAAGTTATTTTCATAAAAATTTACTCTAATATAGACCCTACAACAAAAATACGCTACAAAATCCAAAAAATCGAAGTTGGTTTCAAATAAATTTATTAAAATTTGACACTTCCAACTAAATTTTTTTCATAATCCAAAAAATTGAAGTTATTTTCATCTAAATTTACTCAAATATAGATCCTACAACAAAAATACTCACCTAAATCCAAAAAAATCGAAGTTGGTTTCAAATAAATTTATTAAAATTTGACACTTCCAACTAAAATTTTTTTTCACAATCCAATAAATTGTCGTTATTTTCATCTAAATTTACTCAAATATACATCCTACAACAAAAATACTCAACTAAATCCAAAAAAATCGAAGTTGGTTTCAAATAAATTTATTAAAATTTGACACTTCCAACTAAATTTTTTTCACAATCCAAAAAATTGAAGTTATTTTCATCTAAATTTACTCAAATATAGATCCTACAACAAAAATACTCAACAAAATCCAAAAAAATCGAAGTTGGTTTCAAATAAATTTATTAAAATATGACACTTCCAACTAAAATTTTTTTTCACAATCCAAAAAATTGTCGTTATTTTCATCTAAATTTAATCAAATATACATCCAACAACAAAAATACTCGACAAAATCCAAAAAAATCGAAGTTGGTTTCAAATAAATTTATTAAAATTTGACACTTCCAACTAAAATTTTTTTTCACAATCCAAAAAATTGTCGTTATTTTCATCTAAATTTACTCAAATATACATCCTACAAAAAATACTCGACAAAATCCAAAAAAATCGATGTTGGTTTCAAATAAATTTATTAAAATTTGACACTTCCAACTACAATTTTTTCCCAATCCAAAAAATTGAAGTTATTTTCATCTAAATTTACTCAAATATACATCCTACAACAAAAATACTCAACAAAATCCAAAAAAATCGAAGTTGGTTTCAAATAAATTTATTAAAATTTGACACTTCCAACTAAATTTTTTTCACAATCCTAAAAATTGAAGTTATTTTCATCTAAATTTACTCAAATATAGATCCTACAATAAAAGTACTCAACAAAATCCAAAATAATCCAAGTTGATTTCAAATAAATTTATTAAAATTTGACAAAAATTGTGACAAAATCCAAAAAATCGAAGTTAATTTCAACTGAAATTACTCAAATTAAGCTTCTCTATCCAAAAAACTCAACATAGTCGAGGAAAATCGAAGTTGGTTTCAAATAAATTTATTAAAATTTGACACTTCCAACTAAAATTTTTTTTCACGATGCAATAAATTGTCGATTTTTTCATCTAAATTTACTCAAATATTCATCCTACAAACAAAAATATTCAACAAAATCCAAAAAAAACGAAGTTGGTTTCAAATAAATTTATTAAAATTTGACACTTCCAACTAAAATTTTTTTCACAATCCTAGAAATTTAAGTTATTTTCATAAAAAATTACTCTAATATAGACCCTACAACAAAAATACTCAACAAAATCCAAAAAAATCGAAGCTGGTTTCAAATAAATTTATTAAAATTTGACACTTCCAACTAAAATTTTTTTTCACAATCCAATAAATTGTCGTTATTTTCATCTAAATTTACTCAAATATACATCCTACAACAAAAATACTCAAATAAAACCAAAAAAATCGAAGTTGGTTTCAAATAAATTTATTAAAATTTGACACTTCCAAGTAAAATTTTTTTCACATTCCTAAAAATTGAAGTTATTTTCATCTAAATTTATTCAAATATAGACCCTACAACAAAAATACTCAACAAAATCCAACAAAATCGAAGCTGGTTTCAAATAAATTTATTAAAATTTGACACTTCCAACTAAAATATGTTTTCACAATCCAAAAAATTGTCGTTATTTTCATCTAAATTTACTCAAATATACATCCTACAAAAAAATACTCGACAAAATCCAAAAAAATCGATGTTGGTTTCAAATAAATTTATTAAAATTTGACACTTCCAACTAAAAATTTTTCTCAATCCTTAAAATTGAAGTTATTTTCATCTAAATTTACTCAAATATAGATCCTACAACAAAAATACTCAACAAAATCCAAAAAAAATCGAAGTTGGTTTCAAATAAATTTATTAAAATTTGACACTTCCAACTAAATTTTTTTTCACAATCCTAAAAATTGAAGTTATTTTCATAAAAATTTACTCTAATATAGACCCTACAACAAAAATACGCTACAAAATCCAAAAAATCGAAGTTGGTCTCAAATAAATTTATTAAAATTTGACACTTCCAACTAAAATTTTTTTTCACAATCCAATAAATTGTCGTTATTTTCATCTAAATTTACTCAAATATACATCCTACAACACAAATACTCAACAAAATCCAAAAAAATCGAAGTTGGTTTCAAATAAATTTATTAAAATTTGACACTTCCAACTAAAATTTTTTTTCACAATCCAAAAAATTGTCGTTATTTTCATCTAAATTTAATCAAATATACATCCAACAACAAAAATACTCGACAAAATCCAAAAAAATCGAAGTTGGTTTCAAATAAATTTATTAAAATTTGACACTTCCAACTAAAATTTTTTTTCACAATCCAAAAAATTGTCGTTATTTTCATCTAAATTTACTCAAATATACATCCTACAAAAAATACTCGACAAAATCCAAAAAAATCGATGTTGGTTTCAAATAAATTTATTAAAATTTGACACTTCCAACTACAATTTTTTCCCAATCCAAAAAATTGAAGTTATTTTCATCTAAATTTACTCAAATATACATCCTACAACAAAAATACTCAACAAAATCCAAAAAAATCGAAGTTGGTTTCAAATAAATTTATTAAAATTTGACACTTCCAACTAAATTTTTTTCACAATCCTAAAAATTGAAGTTATTTTCATCTAAATTTACTCAAATATAGATCCTACAATAAAAGTACTCAACAAAATCCAAAATAATCCAAGTTGATTTCAAATAAATTTATTAAAATTTGACAAAAATTGTGACAAAATCCAAAAAATCGAAGTTAATTTCAACTGAAATTACTCAAATTAAGCTTCTCTATCCAAAAAACTCAACATAGTCGAGGAAAATCGAAGTTGGTTTCAAATAAATTTATTAAAATTTGACACTTCCAACTAAAATTTTTTTTCACGATGCAATAAATTGTCGATTTTTTCATCTAAATTTACTCAAATATTCATCCTACAAACAAAAATATTCAACAAAATCCAAAAAAAACGAAGTTGGTTTCAAATAAATTTATTAAAATTTGACACTTCCAACTAAAATTTTTTTCACAATCCTAGAAATTTAAGTTATTTTCATAAAAAATTACTCTAATATAGACCCTACAACAAAAATACTCAACAAAATCCAAAAAAATCGAAGCTGGTTTCAAATAAATTTATTAAAATTTGACACTTCCAACTAAAATTTTTTTTCACAATCCAATAAATTGTCGTTATTTTCATCTAAATTTACTCAAATATACATCCTACAACAAAAATACTCAAATAAAACCAAAAAAATCGAAGTTGGTTTCAAATAAATTTATTAAAATTTGACACTTCCAAGTAAAATTTTTTTCACATTCCTAAAAATTGAAGTTATTTTCATCTAAATTTATTCAAATATAGACCCTACAACAAAAATACTCAACAAAATCCAACAAAATCGAAGCTGGTTTCAAATAAATTTATTAAAATTTGACACTTCCAACTAAAATATGTTTTCACAATCCAAAAAATTGTCGTTATTTTCATCTAAATTTACTCAAATATACATCCTACAAAAAAATACTCGACAAAATCCAAAAAAATCGATGTTGGTTTCAAATAAATTTATTAAAATTTGACACTTCCAACTAAAAATTTTTCTCAATCCTTAAAATTGAAGTTATTTTCATCTAAATTTACTCAAATATAGATCCTACAACAAAAATACTCAACAAAATCCAAAAAAAATCGAAGTTGGTTTCAAATAAATTTATTAAAATTTGACACTTCCAACTAAATTTTTTTTCACAATCCTAAAAATTGAAGTTATTTTCATAAAAATTTACTCTAATATAGACCCTACAACAAAAATACGCTACAAAATCCAAAAAATCGAAGTTGGTCTCAAATAAATTTATTAAAATTTGACACTTCCAACTAAAATTTTTTTTCACAATCCAATAAATTGTCGTTATTTTCATCTAAATTTACTCAAATATACATCCTACAACACAAATACTCAACAAAATCCAAAAAAATCGAAGTTGGTTTCAAATAAATTTATTAAAATTTGACACTTCCAACTAAAATTTTTTTTCACAATCCAAAAAATTGTCGTTATTTTCATCTAAATTTAATCAAATATACATCCAACAACAAAAATACTCGACAAAATCCAAAAAAATCGAAGTTGGTTTCAAATAAATTTATTAAAATTTGACACTTCCAACTAAAATTTTTTTTCACAATCCAAAAAATTGTCGTTATTTTCATCTAAATTTACTCAAATATACATCCTACAAAAAAATACTCGACAAAATCCAAAAAAATCGATGTTGGTTTCAAATAAATTTATTAAAATTTGACACTTCCAACTAAAATTTTTTTCACAATCCTAGAAATTTAAGTTATTTTCATAAAAAATTACTCTAATATAGACCCTACAACAAAAATACTCAACAAAATCCAAAAAAATCGAAGCTGGTTTCAAATAAATTTATTAAAATTTGACACTTCCAACTAAAATTTTTTTTCACAATCCAATAAATTGTCGTTATTTTCATCTAAATTTACTCAAATATACATCCTACAACAAAAATACTCAAATAAAACCAAAAAAATCGAAGTTGGTTTCAAATAAATTTATTAAAATTTGACACTTCCAAGTAAAATTTTTTTCACATTCCTAAAAATTGAAGTTATTTTCATCTAAATTTATTCAAATATAGACCCTACAACAAAAATACTCAACAAAATCCAACAAAATCGAAGCTGGTTTCAAATAAATTTATTAAAATTTGACACTTCCAACTACAATTTTTTCCCAATCCAAAAAATTGAAGTTATTTTCATCTAAATTTACTCAAATATACATCCTACAACAAAAATACTCAACAAAATCCAAAAAAATCGAAGTTGGTTTCAAATAAATTTATTAAAATTTGACACTTCCAACTAAATTTTTTTCACAATCCTAAAAATTGAAGTTATTTTCATCTAAATTTACTCAAATATAGATCCTACAATAAAAGTACTCAACAAAATCCAAAATAATCCAAGTTGATTTCAAATAAATTTATTAAAATTTGACAAAAATTGTGACAAAATCCAAAAAATCGAAGTTAATTTCAACTGAAATTACTCAAATTAAGCTTCTCTATCCAAAAAACTCAACATAGTCGAGGAAAATCGAAGTTGGTTTCAAATAAATTTATTAAAATTTGACACTTCCAACTAAAATTTTTTTTCACGATGCAATAAATTGTCGATTTTTTCATCTAAATTTACTCAAATATTCATCCTACAAACAAAAATATTCAACAAAATCCAAAAAAAACGAAGTTGGTTTCAAATAAATTTATTAAAATTTGACACTTCCAACTAAAATTTTTTTCACAATCCTAGAAATTTAAGTTATTTTCATAAAAAATTACTCTAATATAGACCCTACAACAAAAATACTCAACAAAATCCAAAAAAATCGAAGCTGGTTTCAAATAAATTTATTAAAATTTGACACTTCCAACTAAAATTTTTTTTCACAATCCAATAAATTGTCGTTATTTTCATCTAAATTTACTCAAATATACATCCTACAACAAAAATACTCAAATAAAACCAAAAAAATCGAAGTTGGTTTCAAATAAATTTATTAAAATTTGACACTTCCAAGTAAAATTTTTTTCACATTCCTAAAAATTGAAGTTATTTTCATCTAAATTTATTCAAATATAGACCCTACAACAAAAATACTCAACAAAATCCAACAAAATCGAAGCTGGTTTCAAATAAATTTATTAAAATTTGACACTTCCAACTAAAATATGTTTTCACAATCCAAAAAATTGTCGTTATTTTCATCTAAATTTACTCAAATATACATCCTACAAAAAAATACTCGACAAAATCCAAAAAAATCGATGTTGGTTTCAAATAAATTTATTAAAATTTGACACTTCCAACTAAAAATTTTTCTCAATCCTTAAAATTGAAGTTATTTTCATCTAAATTTACTCAAATATAGATCCTACAACAAAAATACTCAACAAAATCCAAAAAAAATCGAAGTTGGTTTCAAATAAATTTATTAAAATTTGACACTTCCAACTAAATTTTTTTTCACAATCCTAAAAATTGAAGTTATTTTCATAAAAATTTACTCTAATATAGACCCTACAACAAAAATACGCTACAAAATCCAAAAAATCGAAGTTCGTCTCAAATAAATTTATTAAAATTTGACACTTCCAACTAAAATTTTTTTTCACAATCCAATAAATTGTCGTTATTTTCATCTAAATTTACTCAAATATACATCCTACAACACAAATACTCAACAAAATCCAAAAAAATCGAAGTTGGTTTCAAATAAATTTATTAAAATTTGACACTTCCAACTAAAATTTTTTTTCACAATCCAAAAAATTGTCGTTATTTTCATCTAAATTTAATCAAATATACATCCAACAACAAAAATACTCGACAAAATCCAAAAAAATCGAAGTTGGTTTCAAATAAATTTATTAAAATTTGACACTTCCAACTAAAATTTTTTTTCACAATCCAAAAAATTGTCGTTATTTTCATCTAAATTTACTCAAATATACATCCTACAAAAAAATACTCGACAAAATCCAAAAAAATCGATGTTGGTTTCAAATAAATTTATTAAAATTTGACACTTCCAACTACAATTTTTTCCCAATCCAAAAAATTGAAGTTATTTTCATCTAAATTTACTCAAATATACATCCTACAACAAAAATACTCAACAAAATCCAAAAAAATCGAAGTTGGTTTCAAATAAATTTATTAAAATTTGACACTTCCAACTAAATTTTTTTCACAATCCTAAAAATTGAAGTTATTTTCATCTAAATTTACTCAAATATAGATCCTACAATAAAAGTACTCAACAAAATCCAAAATAATCCAAGTTGATTTCAAATAAATTTATTAAAATTTGACAAAAATTGTGACAAAATCCAAAAAATCGAAGTTAATTTCAACTGAAATTACTCAAATTAAGCTTCTCTATCCAAAAAACTCAACATAGTCGAGGAAAATCGAAGTTGGTTTCAAATAAATTTATTAAAATTTGACACTTCCAACTAAAATTTTTTTTCACGATGCAATAAATTGTCGATTTTTTCATCTAAATTTACTCAAATATTCATCCTACAAACAAAAATATTCAACAAAATCCAAAAAAATCGAAGTTGGTTTCAAATAAATTTATTAAAATTTGACACTTCCAACTAAAATTTTTTTCACAATCCTAGAAATTTAAGTTATTTTCATAAAAAATTACTCTAATATAGACCCTACAACAAAAATACTCAACAAAATCCAAAAAAATCGAAGCTGGTTTCAAATAAATTTATTAAAATTTGACACTTCCAACTAAAATTTTTTTTCACAATCCAATAAATTGTCGTTATTTTCATCTAAATTTACTCAAATATACATCCTACAACAAAAAAACTCAAATAAAACCAAAAAAATCGAAGTTGGTTTCAAATAAATTTATTAAAATTTGACACTTCCAAGTAAAATTTTTTTCACATTCCTAAAAATTGAAGTTATTTTCATCTAAATTTATTCAAATATAGACCCTACAACAAAAATACTCAACAAAATCCAACAAAATCGAAGCTGGTTTCAAATAAATTTATTAAAATTTGACACTTCCAACTAAAATTTTTTTCTCATTCCTTAAAATTGTAGTTATTTTCCACTAAATTTACTCAAATATACATCCTACAACAGAAATACTCGACAAAATCCAAAAAATCGAAGTTGGTTTCAAATAAATTTATTAAAATTTGACACTTCCAACTAAATTTTTTTCATAATCCAAAAAATTGAAGTTATTTTCATCTAAATTTACTCAAATATAGATCCTACAACAAAAATACTCACCTAAATCCAAAAAAATCGAAGTTGGTTTCAAATAAATTTATTAAAATTTGACACTTCCAACTAAAATTTTTTTTCACAATCCAATAAATTGTCGTTATTTTCATCTAAATTTACTCAAATATACATCCTACAACAAAAATACTCAACTAAATCCAAAAAAATCGAAGTTGGTTTCAAATAAATTTATTAAAATTTGACACTTCCAACTAAATTTTTTTCACAATCCAAAAAATTGAAGTTATTTTCATCTAAATTTACTCAAATATAGATCCTACAACAAAAATACTCAACAAAATCCAAAAAAATCGAAGTTGGTTTCAAATAAATTTATTAAAATTTGACACTTCCAACTAAATTTTTTTTCACATTCCTAAAAATTGAAGTTATTTTCATCTAAATTTATTCAAATATAGACCCTACAACAAAAATACTCAACAAAATCCAACAAAATCGAAGCTGGTTTCAAATAAATTTATTAAAATTTGACACTTCCAACTAAAATTTTTTTCTCATTCCTTAAAATTGTAGTTATTTTCCACTAAATTTACTCAAATATACATCCTACAACAGAAATACTCGACAAAATCCAAAAAAATCGAAGTTGGTTTCAAATAAATTTATTAAAATTTGACACTTCCAACTAAATTTTTTTTCACAATCCTAAAAATTGAAGTTATTTTCATCAAAATTTACTCTAATATAGACCCTACAACAAAAATACGCTACAAAATCCAAAAAATCGAAGTTGGTTTCAAATAAATTTATTAAAATTTGACACTTCCAACTAAAATATGTTTTCACAATCCAATAAATTGTCGTTATTTTCATTTAAATTTACTCAAAAATACATCCTACAACACAAATACTCAACAAAATCCAAAAAAATCGAAGTTGGTTTCAAATAAATTTATTAAAATTTGACACTTCCAACTAAAAATTTTTCTCAATCCTTAAAATTGAAGTTATTTTCATCTAAATTTACTCAAATATAGATCCTACAACAAAAATACTCAACAAAATCCAAAAAAAATCGAAGTTGGTTTCAAATAAATTTATTAAAATTTGACACTTCCAACTAAATTTTTTTTCACAATCCTAAAAATTGAAGTTATTTTCATAAAAATTTACTCTAATATAGACCCTACAACAAAAATACGCTACAAAATCCAAAAAATCGAAGTTGGTTTCAAATAAATTTATTAAAATTTGACACTTCCAACTAAATTTTTTTCATAATCCAAAAAATTGAAGTTATTTTCATCTAAATTTACTCAAATATAGATCCTACAACAAAAATACTCACCTAAATCCAAAAAAATCGAAGTTGGTTTCAAATAAATTTATTAAAATTTGACACTTCCAACTAAAATTTTTTTTCACAATCCAATAAATTGTCGTTATTTTCATCTAAATTTACTCAAATATACATCCTACAACAAAAATACTCAACTAAATCCAAAAAAATCGAAGTTGGTTTCAAATAAATTTATTAAAATTTGACACTTCCAACTAAATTTTTTTCACAATCCAAAAAATTGAAGTTATTTTCATCTAAATTTACTCAAATATAGATCCTACAACAAAAATACTCAACAAAATCCAAAAAAATCGAAGTTGGTTTCAAATAAATTTATTAAAATATGACACTTCCAACTAAAATTTTTTTTCACAATCCAAAAAATTGTCGTTATTTTCATCTAAATTTAATCAAATATACATCCAACAACAAAAATACTCGACAAAATCCAAAAAAATCGAAGTTGGTTTCAAATAAATTTATTAAAATTTGACACTTCCAACTAAAATTTTTTTTCACAATCCAAAAAATTGTCGTTATTTTCATCTAAATTTACTCAAATATACATCCTACAAAAAATACTCGACAAAATCCAAAAAAATCGATGTTGGTTTCAAATAAATTTATTAAAATTTGACACTTCCAACTACAATTTTTTCCCAATCCAAAAAATTGAAGTTATTTTCATCTAAATTTACTCAAATATACATCCTACAACAAAAATACTCAACAAAATCCAAAAAAATCGAAGTTGGTTTCAAATAAATTTATTAAAATTTGACACTTCCAACTAAATTTTTTTCACAATCCTAAAAATTGAAGTTATTTTCATCTAAATTTACTCAAATATAGATCCTACAATAAAAGTACTCAACAAAATCCAAAATAATCCAAGTTGATTTCAAATAAATTTATTAAAATTTGACAAAAATTGTGACAAAATCCAAAAAATCGAAGTTAATTTCAACTGAAATTACTCAAATTAAGCTTCTCTATCCAAAAAACTCAACATAGTCGAGGAAAATCGAAGTTGGTTTCAAATAAATTTATTAAAATTTGACACTTCCAACTAAAATTTTTTTTCACGATGCAATAAATTGTCGATTTTTTCATCTAAATTTACTCAAATATTCATCCTACAAACAAAAATATTCAACAAAATCCAAAAAAAACGAAGTTGGTTTCAAATAAATTTATTAAAATTTGACACTTCCAACTAAAATTTTTTTCACAATCCTAGAAATTTAAGTTATTTTCATAAAAAATTACTCTAATATAGACCCTACAACAAAAATACTCAACAAAATCCAAAAAAATCGAAGCTGGTTTCAAATAAATTTATTAAAATTTGACACTTCCAACTAAAATTTTTTTTCACAATCCAATAAATTGTCGTTATTTTCATCTAAATTTACTCAAATATACATCCTACAACAAAAATACTCAAATAAAACCAAAAAAATCGAAGTTGGTTTCAAATAAATTTATTAAAATTTGACACTTCCAAGTAAAATTTTTTTCACATTCCTAAAAATTGAAGTTATTTTCATCTAAATTTATTCAAATATAGACCCTACAACAAAAATACTCAACAAAATCCAACAAAATCGAAGCTGGTTTCAAATAAATTTATTAAAATTTGACACTTCCAACTAAAATATGTTTTCACAATCCAAAAAATTGTCGTTATTTTCATCTAAATTTACTCAAATATACATCCTACAAAAAAATACTCGACAAAATCCAAAAAAATCGATGTTGGTTTCAAATAAATTTATTAAAATTTGACACTTCCAACTAAAAATTTTTCTCAATCCTTAAAATTGAAGTTATTTTCATCTAAATTTACTCAAATATAGATCCTACAACAAAAATACTCAACAAAATCCAAAAAAAATCGAAGTTGGTTTCAAATAAATTTATTAAAATTTGACACTTCCAACTAAATTTTTTTTCACAATCCTAAAAATTGAAGTTATTTTCATAAAAATTTACTCTAATATAGACCCTACAACAAAAATACGCTACAAAATCCAAAAAATCGAAGTTGGTCTCAAATAAATTTATTAAAATTTGACACTTCCAACTAAAATTTTTTTTCACAATCCAATAAATTGTCGTTATTTTCATCTAAATTTACTCAAATATACATCCTACAACACAAATACTCAACAAAATCCAAAAAAATCGAAGTTGGTTTCAAATAAATTTATTAAAATTTGACACTTCCAACTAAAATTTTTTTTCACAATCCAAAAAATTGTCGTTATTTTCATCTAAATTTAATCAAATATACATCCAACAACAAAAATACTCGACAAAATCCAAAAAAATCGAAGTTGGTTTCAAATAAATTTATTAAAATTTGACACTTCCAACTAAAATTTTTTTTCACAATCCAAAAAATTGTCGTTATTTTCATCTAAATTTACTCAAATATACATCCTACAAAAAATACTCGACAAAATCCAAAAAAATCGATGTTGGTTTCAAATAAATTTATTAAAATTTGACACTTCCAACTACAATTTTTTCCCAATCCAAAAAATTGAAGTTATTTTCATCTAAATTTACTCAAATATACATCCTACAACAAAAATACTCAACAAAATCCAAAAAAATCGAAGTTGGTTTCAAATAAATTTATTAAAATTTGACACTTCCAACTAAATTTTTTTCACAATCCTAAAAATTGAAGTTATTTTCATCTAAATTTACTCAAATATAGATCCTACAATAAAAGTACTCAACAAAATCCAAAATAATCCAAGTTGATTTCAAATAAATTTATTAAAATTTGACAAAAATTGTGACAAAATCCAAAAAATCGAAGTTAATTTCAACTGAAATTACTCAAATTAAGCTTCTCTATCCAAAAAACTCAACATAGTCGAGGAAAATCGAAGTTGGTTTCAAATAAATTTATTAAAATTTGACACTTCCAACTAAAATTTTTTTTCACGATGCAATAAATTGTCGATTTTTTCATCTAAATTTACTCAAATATTCATCCTACAAACAAAAATATTCAACAAAATCCAAAAAAAACGAAGTTGGTTTCAAATAAATTTATTAAAATTTGACACTTCCAACTAAAATTTTTTTCACAATCCTAGAAATTTAAGTTATTTTCATAAAAAATTACTCTAATATAGACCCTACAACAAAAATACTCAACAAAATCCAAAAAAATCGAAGCTGGTTTCAAATAAATTTATTAAAATTTGACACTTCCAACTAAAATTTTTTTTCACAATCCAATAAATTGTCGTTATTTTCATCTAAATTTACTCAAATATACATCCTACAACAAAAATACTCAAATAAAACCAAAAAAATCGAAGTTGGTTTCAAATAAATTTATTAAAATTTGACACTTCCAAGTAAAATTTTTTTCACATTCCTAAAAATTGAAGTTATTTTCATCTAAATTTATTCAAATATAGACCCTACAACAAAAATACTCAACAAAATCCAACAAAATCGAAGCTGGTTTCAAATAAATTTATTAAAATTTGACACTTCCAACTAAAATATGTTTTCACAATCCAAAAAATTGTCGTTATTTTCATCTAAATTTACTCAAATATACATCCTACAAAAAAATACTCGACAAAATCCAAAAAAATCGATGTTGGTTTCAAATAAATTTATTAAAATTTGACACTTCCAACTAAAAATTTTTCTCAATCCTTAAAATTGAAGTTATTTTCATCTAAATTTACTCAAATATAGATCCTACAACAAAAATACTCAACAAAATCCAAAAAAAATCGAAGTTGGTTTCAAATAAATTTATTAAAATTTGACACTTCCAACTAAATTTTTTTTCACAATCCTAAAAATTGAAGTTATTTTCATAAAAATTTACTCTAATATAGACCCTACAACAAAAATACGCTACAAAATCCAAAAAATCGAAGTTGGTCTCAAATAAATTTATTAAAATTTGACACTTCCAACTAAAATTTTTTTTCACAATCCAATAAATTGTCGTTATTTTCATCTAAATTTACTCAAATATACATCCTACAACACAAATACTCAACAAAATCCAAAAAAATCGAAGTTGGTTTCAAATAAATTTATTAAAATTTGACACTTCCAACTAAAATTTTTTTTCACAATCCAAAAAATTGTCGTTATTTTCATCTAAATTTAATCAAATATACATCCAACAACAAAAATACTCGACAAAATCCAAAAAAATCGAAGTTGGTTTCAAATAAATTTATTAAAATTTGACACTTCCAACTAAAATTTTTTTTCACAATCCAAAAAATTGTCGTTATTTTCATCTAAATTTACTCAAATATACATCCTACAAAAAAATACTCGACAAAATCCAAAAAAATCGATGTTGGTTTCAAATAAATTTATTAAAATTTGACACTTCCAACTAAAATTTTTTTCACAATCCTAGAAATTTAAGTTATTTTCATAAAAAATTACTCTAATATAGACCCTACAACAAAAATACTCAACAAAATCCAAAAAAATCGAAGCTGGTTTCAAATAAATTTATTAAAATTTGACACTTCCAACTAAAATTTTTTTTCACAATCCAATAAATTGTCGTTATTTTCATCTAAATTTACTCAAATATACATCCTACAACAAAAATACTCAAATAAAACCAAAAAAATCGAAGTTGGTTTCAAATAAATTTATTAAAATTTGACACTTCCAAGTAAAATTTTTTTCACATTCCTAAAAATTGAAGTTATTTTCATCTAAATTTATTCAAATATAGACCCTACAACAAAAATACTCAACAAAATCCAACAAAATCGAAGCTGGTTTCAAATAAATTTATTAAAATTTGACACTTCCAACTACAATTTTTTCCCAATCCAAAAAATTGAAGTTATTTTCATCTAAATTTACTCAAATATACATCCTACAACAAAAATACTCAACAAAATCCAAAAAAATCGAAGTTGGTTTCAAATAAATTTATTAAAATTTGACACTTCCAACTAAATTTTTTTCACAATCCTAAAAATTGAAGTTATTTTCATCTAAATTTACTCAAATATAGATCCTACAATAAAAGTACTCAACAAAATCCAAAATAATCCAAGTTGATTTCAAATAAATTTATTAAAATTTGACAAAAATTGTGACAAAATCCAAAAAATCGAAGTTAATTTCAACTGAAATTACTCAAATTAAGCTTCTCTATCCAAAAAACTCAACATAGTCGAGGAAAATCGAAGTTGGTTTCAAATAAATTTATTAAAATTTGACACTTCCAACTAAAATTTTTTTTCACGATGCAATAAATTGTCGATTTTTTCATCTAAATTTACTCAAATATTCATCCTACAAACAAAAATATTCAACAAAATCCAAAAAAAACGAAGTTGGTTTCAAATAAATTTATTAAAATTTGACACTTCCAACTAAAATTTTTTTCACAATCCTAGAAATTTAAGTTATTTTCATAAAAAATTACTCTAATATAGACCCTACAACAAAAATACTCAACAAAATCCAAAAAAATCGAAGCTGGTTTCAAATAAATTTATTAAAATTTGACACTTCCAACTAAAATTTTTTTTCACAATCCAATAAATTGTCGTTATTTTCATCTAAATTTACTCAAATATACATCCTACAACAAAAATACTCAAATAAAACCAAAAAAATCGAAGTTGGTTTCAAATAAATTTATTAAAATTTGACACTTCCAAGTAAAATTTTTTTCACATTCCTAAAAATTGAAGTTATTTTCATCTAAATTTATTCAAATATAGACCCTACAACAAAAATACTCAACAAAATCCAACAAAATCGAAGCTGGTTTCAAATAAATTTATTAAAATTTGACACTTCCAACTAAAATATGTTTTCACAATCCAAAAAATTGTCGTTATTTTCATCTAAATTTACTCAAATATACATCCTACAAAAAAATACTCGACAAAATCCAAAAAAATCGATGTTGGTTTCAAATAAATTTATTAAAATTTGACACTTCCAACTAAAAATTTTTCTCAATCCTTAAAATTGAAGTTATTTTCATCTAAATTTACTCAAATATAGATCCTACAACAAAAATACTCAACAAAATCCAAAAAAAATCGAAGTTGGTTTCAAATAAATTTATTAAAATTTGACACTTCCAACTAAATTTTTTTTCACAATCCTAAAAATTGAAGTTATTTTCATAAAAATTTACTCTAATATAGACCCTACAACAAAAATACGCTACAAAATCCAAAAAATCGAAGTTCGTCTCAAATAAATTTATTAAAATTTGACACTTCCAACTAAAATTTTTTTTCACAATCCAATAAATTGTCGTTATTTTCATCTAAATTTACTCAAATATACATCCTACAACACAAATACTCAACAAAATCCAAAAAAATCGAAGTTGGTTTCAAATAAATTTATTAAAATTTGACACTTCCAACTAAAATTTTTTTTCACAATCCAAAAAATTGTCGTTATTTTCATCTAAATTTAATCAAATATACATCCAACAACAAAAATACTCGACAAAATCCAAAAAAATCGAAGTTGGTTTCAAATAAATTTATTAAAATTTGACACTTCCAACTAAAATTTTTTTTCACAATCCAAAAAATTGTCGTTATTTTCATCTAAATTTACTCAAATATACATCCTACAAAAAAATACTCGACAAAATCCAAAAAAATCGATGTTGGTTTCAAATAAATTTATTAAAATTTGACACTTCCAACTACAATTTTTTCCCAATCCAAAAAATTGAAGTTATTTTCATCTAAATTTACTCAAATATACATCCTACAACAAAAATACTCAACAAAATCCAAAAAAATCGAAGTTGGTTTCAAATAAATTTATTAAAATTTGACACTTCCAACTAAATTTTTTTCACAATCCTAAAAATTGAAGTTATTTTCATCTAAATTTACTCAAATATAGATCCTACAATAAAAGTACTCAACAAAATCCAAAATAATCCAAGTTGATTTCAAATAAATTTATTAAAATTTGACAAAAATTGTGACAAAATCCAAAAAATCGAAGTTAATTTCAACTGAAATTACTCAAATTAAGCTTCTCTATCCAAAAAACTCAACATAGTCGAGGAAAATCGAAGTTGGTTTCAAATAAATTTATTAAAATTTGACACTTCCAACTAAAATTTTTTTTCACGATGCAATAAATTGTCGATTTTTTCATCTAAATTTACTCAAATATTCATCCTACAAACAAAAATATTCAACAAAATCCAAAAAAATCGAAGTTGGTTTCAAATAAATTTATTAAAATTTGACACTTCCAACTAAAATTTTTTTCACAATCCTAGAAATTTAAGTTATTTTCATAAAAAATTACTCTAATATAGACCCTACAACAAAAATACTCAACAAAATCCAAAAAAATCGAAGCTGGTTTCAAATAAATTTATTAAAATTTGACACTTCCAACTAAAATTTTTTTTCACAATCCAATAAATTGTCGTTATTTTCATCTAAATTTACTCAAATATACATCCTACAACAAAAAAACTCAAATAAAACCAAAAAAATCGAAGTTGGTTTCAAATAAATTTATTAAAATTTGACACTTCCAAGTAAAATTTTTTTCACATTCCTAAAAATTGAAGTTATTTTCATCTAAATTTATTCAAATATAGACCCTACAACAAAAATACTCAACAAAATCCAACAAAATCGAAGCTGGTTTCAAATAAATTTATTAAAATTTGACACTTCCAACTAAAATTTTTTTCTCATTCCTTAAAATTGTAGTTATTTTCCACTAAATTTACTCAAATATACATCCTACAACAGAAATACTCGACAAAATCCAAAAAAATCGAAGTTGGTTTCAAATAAATTTATTAAAATTTGACACTTCCAACTAAATTTTTTTTCACAATCCTAAAAATTGAAGTTATTTTCATCAAAATTTACTCTAATATAGACCCTACAACAAAAATACGCTACAAAATCCAAAAAATCGAAGTTGGTTTCAAATAAATTTATTAAAATTTGACACTTCCAACTAAAATATGTTTTCACAATCCAATAAATTGTCGTTATTTTCATTTAAATTTACTCAAAAATACATCCTACAACACAAATACTCAACAAAATCCAAAAAAATCGAAGTTGGTTTCAAATAAATTTATTAAAATTTGACACTTCCAACTAAAAATTTTTCTCAATCCTTAAAATTGAAGTTATTTTCATCTAAATTTACTCAAATATAGATCCTACAACAAAAATACTCAACAAAATCCAAAAAAAATCGAAGTTGGTTTCAAATAAATTTATTAAAATTTGACACTTCCAACTAAATTTTTTTTCACAATCCTAAAAATTGAAGTTATTTTCATAAAAATTTACTCTAATATAGACCCTACAACAAAAATACGCTACAAAATCCAAAAAATCGAAGTTGGTTTCAAATAAATTTATTAAAATTTGACACTTCCAACTAAAATTTTTTTTCACAATCCAATAAATTGTCGTTATTTTCATCTAAATTTACTCAAATATACATCCTACAACACAAATACTCAACAAAATCCAAAAAAATCGAAGTTGGTTTCAAATAAATTTATTAAAATTTGACACTTCCAACTAAAATTTTTTTTCACAATCCAAAAAATTGTCGTTATTTTCATCTAAATTTAATCAAATATACATCCTACAACACAAATACTCAACAAAATCCAAAAAAATCGAAGTTGGTTTCAAATAAATTTATTAAAATTTGACACTTCCAACTAAAAATTTTTTCTCAATCCTTAAAATTGAAGTTATTTTCATCTAAATTTACTCAAATATAGATCCTACAACAAAAATACTCAACAAAATCCAAAAAAATCGAAGTTGGTTTCAAATAAATTTATTAAAATTTGACACTTCCAACTAAAATTTTTTTTCACAATCCAAAAAATTGTCGTTATTTTCATCTAAATTTAATCAAATATACATCCAACAACAAAAATACTCGACAAAATCCAAAAAAATCGAAGTTGGTTTCAAATAAATTTATTAAAATTTGACACTTCCAACTAAAATTTTTTTTCACAATCCAAAAAATTGTCGTTATTTTCATCTAAATTTACTCAAATATACATCCTACAAAAAAATACTCGACAAAATCCAAAAAAATCGATGTTGGTTTCAAATAAATTTATTAAAATGTGACACTTCCAACTACAATTTTTTCCCAATCCAAAAAATTGAAGTTATTTTCATCTAAATTTACTCAAATATACATCCTACAACAAAAATACTCAACTAAATCCAAAAAAATCGAAGTTGGTTTCAAATAAATTTATTAAAATTTGACACTTCCAACTAAATTTTTTTCACAATCCAAAAAATTGAAGTTATTTTCATCTAAATTTACTCAAATATAGATCCTACAATAAAAGTACTCAACAAAATCCAAAATAATCCAAGTTGATTTCAAATAAATTTATTAAAATTTGACAAAAATTGTGACAAAATCCAAAAAATCGAAGTTAATTTCAACTGAAATTACTCAAATTAAGCTTCTCTATCCAAAAAACTCAACATAGTCGAGGAAAATCGAAGTTGGTTTCAAATAAATTTATTAAAATTTGACACTTCCAACTAAAATTTTTTTTCACAATGCAATAAATTGTCGATTTTTTCATCTAAATTTACTCAAATATTCATCCTACAAACAAAAATATTCAAAAAAATCCAAAAAAATCGAAGTTGGTTTCAAATAAATTTATTAAAATTTGACACTTCCAACTAAAATTTTTTTTCACAATCCAATAAATTGTCGTTATTTTCATCTAAATTTACTCAAATATACATCCTACAACAAAAATACTCAACTAAATCCAAAAAAATCGAAGTTGGTTTCAAATAAATTTATTAAAATTTGACACTTCCAACTAAATTTTTTTCACAATCCAAAAAATTGAAGTTATTTTCATCTAAATTTACTCAAATATAGATCCTACAACAAAAATACTCAACAAAATCCAAAAAAATCGAAGTTGGTTTCAAATAAATTTATTAAAATATGACACTTCCAACTAAAATTTTTTTTCACAATCCAAAAAATTGTCGTTATTTTCATCTAAATTTAATCAAATATACATCCAACAACAAAAATACTCGACAAAATCCAAAAAAATCGAAGTTGGTTTCAAATAAATTTATTAAAATTTGACACTTCCAACTAAAATTTTTTTTCACAATCCAAAAAATTGTCGTTATTTTCATCTAAATTTACTCAAATATACATCCTACAAAAAAATACTCGACAAAATCCAAAAAAATCGATGTTGGTTTCAAATAAATTTATTAAAATTTGACACTTCCAACTACAATTTTTTCCCAATCCAAAAAATTGAAGTTATTTTCATCTAAATTTACTCAAATATACATCCTACAACAAAAATACTCAACAAAATCCAAAAAAATCGAAGTTGGTTTCAAATAAATTTATTAAAATTTGACACTTCCAACTAAATTTTTTTCACAATCCTAAAAATTGAAGTTATTTTCATCTAAATTGACTCAAATATAGATCCTACAATAAAAGTACTCAACAAAATCCAAAATAATCCAAGTCGATTTCAAATAAATTTATTAAAATTTGACAAAAATTGTGACAAAATCCAAAAAATCGAAGTTAATTTCAACTGAAATTACTCAAATTAAGCTTCTCTATCCAAAAAACTCAACATAGTCGAGGAAAATCGAAGTTGGTTTCAAATAAATTTATTAAAATTTGACACTTCCAACTAAAATTTTTTTTCACGATGCAATAAATTGTCGATTTTTTCATCTAAATTTACTCAAATATTCATCCTACAAACAAAAATATTCAACAAAATCCAAAAAAATCGAAGTTGGTTTCAAATAAATTTATTAAAATTTGACACTTCCAACTAAAATTTTTTTTCACAATGCAATAAATTGTCGATATTTTCATCTAAATTTACTCAAATATTCATCCTACAGACAAAAATACTCAACAAAATCCAAAAAAATCGAAGTTGGTTTCAAATAAATTTATTAAAATTTGACACTTCCAACTAAAATTTTTTTCATAATCCAAAAAATTGAAGTTATTTTCATCTAAATTTACTCAAATATAGATCCTACAACAAAAATACTCAACTAAATCCAAAAAAATCGAAGTTGGTTTCAAATAAATTTATTAAAATTTGACACTTCCAACTAAAATTTTTTTTCACAATCCAATAAATTGTCGTTATTTTCATCTAAATTTACTCAAATATACATCCTACAACAAAAATACTCAACTAAATCCAAAAAAATCGAAGTTGGTTTCAAATAAATTTATTAAAATTTGACACTTCCAACTAAATTTTTTTCACAATCCAAAAAATTGAAGTTATTTTCATCTAAATTTACTCAAATATAGGTCCTACAACAAAAATACTCAACTAAATCCAAAAAAATCGAAGTTGGTTTCAAATAAATTTATTAAAATTTGACACTTCCAACTAAATTTTTTTCACAATCCAAAAAATTGAAGTTATTTTCATCTAAATTTACTCAAATATAGATCCTACAACAAAAATACTCAACTAAATCCAAAAAAATCGAAGGAGGTTTCAAATAAATTTATTAAAATTTGACACTTCCAACTAAAATTTTTTTCTCATTCCTTAAAATTGAAGTTATTTTCATCTAAATTTACTCAAATATAGATCCTACAACAAAAATACTCAACAAAATCTAAAAAAATCGAAGTTGGTTTCAAATAAATTTATTAAAATTTAACACTTCCAACTAACATTTTATTCACAATCCAAAAAATAGTAGTTATTTTCCACTAAATTTACTCAAATACACATCCTACAACAAAAATACTCGACAAAATAAAAAAAAATCGAAGTTGGTTTCAAATAAATTTATTAAAATTTGACACTTCCAAGTAAAATTTTTTTCACATTCCTAAAAATTGAAGTTATTTTCATCTAAATTTATTCAAATATAGACCCTACAACAAAAATACTCAACAAAATCCAAAATAATCCACGTTGATTTCAATTAAATTTATTAAAATTTGGCAAAAATCGTGACAAAATCCAAAAAATCGAAGTTAATTTTAACTGAAATTACTCAAATTAGGCTTCTCTATCAAAAAAACTCAAAATAGTCGAGAAAAATCGAAATTGGTTTCAAATAAATTTATTAAAATTTGACACTTCCAACTAAAATTTTTTTCACAATCCAAAAAATTGACTTATTTTCATCTAAATTTACTGAAATATAGATCCTAACACAACATACTCATCAAAATAAAAAAAAATCGAAGTTGGTTTCAAATAAATTTATTAAAATTTGACACTTCCAACTAAAATTTTTTTTCACAATCCAATAAATTGTCGTTATTTTCATCTAAATTTACTCAAATATACATCCTACAACAAAAATACTCAAATAAAACCAAAAAAATCGAAGTTGGTTTCAAATAAATTTATTAAAATTTGACACTTCCAAGTAAAATTTTTTTCACATTCCTAAAAATTGAAATTATTTTCATCTAAATTTATTCAAATATAGACCCTACAACAAAAATACTCAACAAAATCCAAAAAAATCGAAGCTGGTTTCAAATAAATTTATTAAAATTTGACACTTCCAACTAAAATTTTTTTCTCATTCCTTAAAATTGTAGTTATTTTCCACTAAATTTACTCAAATATACATCCTACAACAGAAATACTCGACAAAATCCAAAAAAATCGAAGTTGGTTTCAAATAAATTTATTAAAATTTGACACTTCCAACTAAATTTTTTTTCACAATCCTAAAAATTGAAGTTATTTTCATCAAAATTTACTCTAATATAGACCCTACAACAAAAATACGCTACAAAATACAAAAAATCGAAGTTGGTTTCAAATAAATTTATTAAAATTTGACACTTCCAACTAAAATATGTTTTCACAATCCAATAAATTGTCGTTATTTTCATTTAAATTTACTCAAATATACATCCTACAACACAAATACTCAACAAAATCCAAAAAAATCGAAGTTGGTTTCAAATAAATTTATTAAAATTTGACACTTCCAACTAAAATTTTTTTCTCATTCCTTAAAATTGAAGTTATTTTCATCTAAATTTACTCAAATATAGATCCTACAACAAAAATACTCAACAAAATCTAAAAAAATCGAAGTTGGTTTCAAATAAATTTATTAAAATTTAACACTTCCAACTAACATTTTATTCACAATCCAAAAAATAGTAGTTATTTTCCACTAAATTTACTCAAATACACATCCTACAACAAAAATACTCGACAAAATAAAAAAAAATCGAAGTTGGTTTCAAATAAATTTATTAAAATTTGACACTTCCAAGTAAAATTTTTTTCACATTCCTAAAAATTGAAGTTATTTTCATCTAAATTTACTCAAATATAGATCCTACAACAAAAATACTCAACAAAATCCAAAATAATCCAAGTTGATTTCAAATAAATTTATTAAAATTTGACAAAAATCGTGACAAAATCCAAAAAATCGAAGTTAATTTCAACTGAAATTACTCAAATTCACCTTCTCTATAAAAAAAACTCAACATAATCGAGGAAAATCGAAGTTGGTTTCAAATAAATTTATTAAAATTTGACACTTCCAACTAAATTTTTTTCACAATCCAAAAAATTGAAGTTATTTTCATCTAAATTTACTCAAATATAGATCCTACAACAAAAATACTCAACTAAATCCAAAAAAATCGAAGTTGGTTTCAAATAAATTTATTAAAATTTGACACTTCCAACTAAAAATTTTTTCTCAATCCTTAAAATTGAAGTTATTTTCATCTAAATTTACTCAAATATAGATCCTACAACAAAAATACTCAACAAAATCCAAAAAAATCGAAGTTGGTTTCAAATAAATTTATTAAAATATGACACTTCCAACTAAAATTTTTTTTCACAATCCAAAAAATTGTCGTTATTTTCATCTAAATTTACTCAAATATACATCCAACAACAAAAATACTCGACAAAATCCAAAAAAATCGAAGTTGGTTTCAAATAAATTTATTAAAATTTGACACTTCCAACTAAAATTTTTTTTCACAATCCAAAAAATTGTCTTTATTTTCATCTAAATTTACTCAAATATACATCCTACAAAAAAATACTCGACAAAATCCAAAAAAATCGATGTTGGTTTCAAATAAATTTATTAAAATTTGACACTTCCAAATAAAATTTTTTTCACATTCCTAAAAATTGAAGTTATTTTCATCTAAATTTATTCAAATATAGACCCTACAACAAAAATACTCAACAAAATCCAAAATAATCCAAGTTGATTTCAAATAAATTTATTAAAATTTGACAAAAATCGTGACAAAATCCAAAAAATCGAAGTTAATTTCAACTGACATTACTCAAATTAAGCTTCTCTATCAAAAAAACTCAACATAGTCGAGGAAAATCGAAGTTGGTTTCAAATAAATTTATTAAAATTTGACACTTCCAACTAAAATTTTTTTTCACAATGCAATAAATTGTCGATATTTTCATCTAAATTTACTCAAATATTCATCCTACAGACAAAAATACTCAACAAAATCCAAAAAAATCGAAGTTGGTTTCAAATAAATTTATTAAAATTTGACACTTCCAACTAAAATTTTTTTCACAATCCTAGAAATTGAAGTTATTTTCATCAAAAATTACTCTAATATAGACCCTACAACAAAAATACTCAACAAAATCCAAAAAAATCGAAGCTGGTTTCAAATAAATTTATTAAAATTTGACACTTCCAACTAAAATTTTTGTTCACAATCCAATAAATTGTCGTTATTTTCATCTAAATTTACTCAAATATACATCCTACAACAAAAATACTCAACTAAATCCAAAAAAATCGAAGTTGGTTTCAAATAAATTTATTAAAATTTGACACTTCCAACTAAATTTTTTTCATAATCCAAAAAATTGAAGTTATTTTCATCTAAATTTACTCAAATATAGATCCTACAACAAAAATACTCAACTAAATCCAAAAAAATCGAAGTTGGTTTCAAATAAATTTATTAAAATTTGACACTTCCAACTAAAATTTTTTTTCACAATCCAAAAAATTGTCGTTATTTTCATCTAAATTTACTCAAATATACATCCTACAAAAAAATACTCGACAAAATCCAAAAAAATCGATGTTGGTTTCAAATAAATTTATTAAAATTTGACACTTCCAACTACAATTTTTTCCCAATCCAAAAAATTGAAGTTATTTTCATCTAAATTTACTCAAATATACATCCTACAACAAAAATACTCAACAAAATCCAAAAAAATCGAAGTTGGTTTCAAATAAATTTATTAAAATTTGACACTTCCAACTAAATTTTTTTCACAATCCTAAAAATTGAAGTTATTTTCATCTAAATTTACTCAAATATAGATCCTACAATAAAAGTACTCAACAAAATCCAAAATAATCCAAGTTGATTTCAAATAAATTTATTAAAATTTGACAAAAATTGTGACAAAATCCAAAAAATCGAAGTTAATTTCAACTGAAATTACTCAAATTAAGCTTCTCTATCCAAAAAACTCAACATAGTCGAGGAAAATCGAAGTTGGTTTCAAATAAATTTATTAAAATTTGACACTTCCAACTAAAATTTTTTTTCACGATGCAATAAATTGTCGATTTTTTCATCTAAATTTACTCAAATATTCATCCTACAAACAAAAATATTCAACAAAATCCAAAAAAATCGAAGTTGGTTTCAAATAAATTTATTAAAATTTGACACTTCCAACTAAAATTTTTTTTCACAATGCAATAAATTGTCGATATTTTCATCTAAATTTACTCAAATATTCATCCTACAGACAAAAATACTCAACAAAATCCAAAAAAATCGAAGTTGGTTTCAAATAAATTTATTAAAATTTGACACTTCCAACTAAAATTTTTTTCACAATCCTAAAAATTGAAGTTATTTTCATAAAAAATTACTCTAATATAGACCCTACAACAAAAATACTCAACAAAATCCAAAAAAATCGAAGCTGGTTTCAAATAAAATTATTAAAATTTGACACTTCCAACTAAAATTTTTGTTCACAATCCAATAAATTGTCGTTATTTTCATCTAAATTTACTCAAATATACATCCTACAACAAAAATACTCAACTAAATCCAAAAAAATCGAAGTTGGTTTCAAATAAATTTATTAAAATTTGACACTTCCAACTAAATTTTTTTCATAATCCAAAAAATTGAAGTTATTTTCATCTAAATTTACTCAAATATAGATCCTACAACAAAAATACTCACCTAAATCCAAAAAAATCGAAGTTGGTTTCAAATAAATTTATTAAAATTTGACACTTCCAACTAAAATTTTTTTTCACAATCCAATAAATTGTCGTTATTTTCATCTAAATTTACTCAAATATACATCCTACAACAAAAATACTCAACTAAATCCAAAAAAATCGAAGTTGGTTTCAAATAAATTTATTAAAATTTGACACTTCCAACTAAATTTTTTTCACAATCCAAAAAATTGAAGTTATTTTCATCTAAATTTACTCAAATATAGATCCTACAACAAAAATACTCAACAAAATCCAAAAAAATCGAAGTTGGTTTCAAATAAATTTATTAAAATATGACACTTCCAACTAAAATTTTTTTTCACAATCCAAAAAATTGTCGTTATTTTCATCTAAATTTAATCAAATATACATCCAACAACAAAAATACTCGACAAAATCCAAAAAAATCGAAGTTGGTTTCAAATAAATTTATTAAAATTTGACACTTCCAACTAAAATTTTTTTTCACAATCCAAAAAATTGTCGTTATTTTCATCTAAATTTACTCAAATATACATCCTACAAAAAAATACTCGACAAAATCCAAAAAAATCGATGTTGGTTTCAAATAAATTTATTAAAATTTGACACTTCCAACTACAATTTTTTCCCAATCCAAAAAATTGAAGTTATTTTCATCTAAATTTACTCAAATATACATCCTACAACAAAAATACTCAACAAAATCCAAAAAAATCGAAGTTGGTTTCAAATAAATTTATTAAAATTTGACACTTCCAACTAAATTTTTTTCACATTCCTAAAAATTGAAGTTATTTTCATCTAAATTTATTCAAATATAGACCCTACAACAAAAATACTCAACAAAATCCAACAAAATCGAAGCTGGTTTCAAATAAATTTATTAAAATTTGACACTTCCAACTAAAATATGTTTTCACAATCCAAAAAATTGTCGTTATTTTCATCTAAATTTACTCAAATATACATCCTACAAAAAAATACTCGACAAAATCCAAAAAAATCGATGTTGGTTTCAAATAAATTTATTAAAATTTGACACTTCCAACTAAAAATTTTTCTCAATCCTTAAAATTGAAGTTATTTTCATCTAAATTTACTCAAATATAGATCCTACAACAAAAATACTCAACAAAATCCAAAAAAAATCGAAGTTGGTTTCAAATAAATTTATTAAAATTTGACACTTCCAACTAAATTTTTTTTCACAATCCTAAAAATTGAAGTTATTTTCATAAAAATTTACTCTAATATAGACCCTACAACAAAAATACGCTACAAAATCCAAAAAATCGAAGTTGGTCTCAAATAAATTTATTAAAATTTGACACTTCCAACTAAAATTTTTTTTCACAATCCAATAAATTGTCGTTATTTTCATCTAAATTTACTCAAATATACATCCTACAACACAAATACTCAACAAAATCCAAAAAAATCGAAGTTGGTTTCAAATAAATTTATTAAAATTTGACACTTCCAACTAAAATTTTTTTTCACAATCCAAAAAATTGTCGTTATTTTCATCTAAATTTAATCAAATATACATCCAACAACAAAAATACTCGACAAAATCCAAAAAAATCGAAGTTGGTTTCAAATAAATTTATTAAAATTTGACACTTCCAACTAAAATTTTTTTTCACAATCCAAAAAATTGTCGTTATTTTCATCTAAATTTACTCAAATATACATCCTACAAAAAAATACTCGACAAAATCCAAAAAAATCGATGTTGGTTTCAAATAAATTTATTAAAATTTGACACTTCCAACTAAAATTTTTTTCACAATCCTAGAAATTTAAGTTATTTTCATAAAAAATTACTCTAATATAGACCCTACAACAAAAATACTCAACAAAATCCAAAAAAATCGAAGCTGGTTTCAAATAAATTTATTAAAATTTGACACTTCCAACTAAAATTTTTTTTCACAATCCAATAAATTGTCGTTATTTTCATCTAAATTTACTCAAATATACATCCTACAACAAAAATACTCAAATAAAACCAAAAAAATCGAAGTTGGTTTCAAATAAATTTATTAAAATTTGACACTTCCAAGTAAAATTTTTTTCACATTCCTAAAAATTGAAGTTATTTTCATCTAAATTTATTCAAATATAGACCCTACAACAAAAATACTCAACAAAATCCAACAAAATCGAAGCTGGTTTCAAATAAATTTATTAAAATTTGACACTTCCAACTACAATTTTTTCCCAATCCAAAAAATTGAAGTTATTTTCATCTAAATTTACTCAAATATACATCCTACAACAAAAATACTCAACAAAATCCAAAAAAATCGAAGTTGGTTTCAAATAAATTTATTAAAATTTGACACTTCCAACTAAATTTTTTTCACAATCCTAAAAATTGAAGTTATTTTCATCTAAATTTACTCAAATATAGATCCTACAATAAAAGTACTCAACAAAATCCAAAATAATCCAAGTTGATTTCAAATAAATTTATTAAAATTTGACAAAAATTGTGACAAAATCCAAAAAATCGAAGTTAATTTCAACTGAAATTACTCAAATTAAGCTTCTCTATCCAAAAAACTCAACATAGTCGAGGAAAATCGAAGTTGGTTTCAAATAAATTTATTAAAATTTGACACTTCCAACTAAAATTTTTTTTCACGATGCAATAAATTGTCGATTTTTTCATCTAAATTTACTCAAATATTCATCCTACAAACAAAAATATTCAACAAAATCCAAAAAAAACGAAGTTGGTTTCAAATAAATTTATTAAAATTTGACACTTCCAACTAAAATTTTTTTCACAATCCTAGAAATTTAAGTTATTTTCATAAAAAATTACTCTAATATAGACCCTACAACAAAAATACTCAACAAAATCCAAAAAAATCGAAGCTGGTTTCAAATAAATTTATTAAAATTTGACACTTCCAACTAAAATTTTTTTTCACAATCCAATAAATTGTCGTTATTTTCATCTAAATTTACTCAAATATACATCCTACAACAAAAATACTCAAATAAAACCAAAAAAATCGAAGTTGGTTTCAAATAAATTTATTAAAATTTGACACTTCCAAGTAAAATTTTTTTCACATTCCTAAAAATTGAAGTTATTTTCATCTAAATTTATTCAAATATAGACCCTACAACAAAAATACTCAACAAAATCCAACAAAATCGAAGCTGGTTTCAAATAAATTTATTAAAATTTGACACTTCCAACTAAAATATGTTTTCACAATCCAAAAAATTGTCGTTATTTTCATCTAAATTTACTCAAATATACATCCTACAAAAAAATACTCGACAAAATCCAAAAAAATCGATGTTGGTTTCAAATAAATTTATTAAAATTTGACACTTCCAACTAAAAATTTTTCTCAATCCTTAAAATTGAAGTTATTTTCATCTAAATTTACTCAAATATAGATCCTACAACAAAAATACTCAACAAAATCCAAAAAAAATCGAAGTTGGTTTCAAATAAATTTATTAAAATTTGACACTTCCAACTAAATTTTTTTTCACAATCCTAAAAATTGAAGTTATTTTCATAAAAATTTACTCTAATATAGACCCTACAACAAAAATACGCTACAAAATCCAAAAAATCGAAGTTCGTCTCAAATAAATTTATTAAAATTTGACACTTCCAACTAAAATTTTTTTTCACAATCCAATAAATTGTCGTTATTTTCATCTAAATTTACTCAAATATACATCCTACAACACAAATACTCAACAAAATCCAAAAAAATCGAAGTTGGTTTCAAATAAATTTATTAAAATTTGACACTTCCAACTAAAATTTTTTTTCACAATCCAAAAAATTGTCGTTATTTTCATCTAAATTTAATCAAATATACATCCAACAACAAAAATACTCGACAAAATCCAAAAAAATCGAAGTTGGTTTCAAATAAATTTATTAAAATTTGACACTTCCAACTAAAATTTTTTTTCACAATCCAAAAAATTGTCGTTATTTTCATCTAAATTTACTCAAATATACATCCTACAAAAAAATACTCGACAAAATCCAAAAAAATCGATGTTGGTTTCAAATAAATTTATTAAAATTTGACACTTCCAACTACAATTTTTTCCCAATCCAAAAAATTGAAGTTATTTTCATCTAAATTTACTCAAATATACATCCTACAACAAAAATACTCAACAAAATCCAAAAAAATCGAAGTTGGTTTCAAATAAATTTATTAAAATTTGACACTTCCAACTAAATTTTTTTCACAATCCTAAAAATTGAAGTTATTTTCATCTAAATTTACTCAAATATAGATCCTACAATAAAAGTACTCAACAAAATCCAAAATAATCCAAGTTGATTTCAAATAAATTTATTAAAATTTGACAAAAATTGTGACAAAATCCAAAAAATCGAAGTTAATTTCAACTGAAATTACTCAAATTAAGCTTCTCTATCCAAAAAACTCAACATAGTCGAGGAAAATCGAAGTTGGTTTCAAATAAATTTATTAAAATTTGACACTTCCAACTAAAATTTTTTTTCACGATGCAATAAATTGTCGATTTTTTCATCTAAATTTACTCAAATATTCATCCTACAAACAAAAATATTCAACAAAATCCAAAAAAATCGAAGTTGGTTTCAAATAAATTTATTAAAATTTGACACTTCCAACTAAAATTTTTTTCACAATCCTAGAAATTTAAGTTATTTTCATAAAAAATTACTCTAATATAGACCCTACAACAAAAATACTCAACAAAATCCAAAAAAATCGAAGCTGGTTTCAAATAAATTTATTAAAATTTGACACTTCCAACTAAAATTTTTTTTCACAATCCAATAAATTGTCGTTATTTTCATCTAAATTTACTCAAATATACATCCTACAACAAAAAAACTCAAATAAAACCAAAAAAATCGAAGTTGGTTTCAAATAAATTTATTAAAATTTGACACTTCCAAGTAAAATTTTTTTCACATTCCTAAAAATTGAAGTTATTTTCATCTAAATTTATTCAAATATAGACCCTACAACAAAAATACTCAACAAAATCCAACAAAATCGAAGCTGGTTTCAAATAAATTTATTAAAATTTGACACTTCCAACTAAAATTTTTTTCTCATTCCTTAAAATTGTAGTTATTTTCCACTAAATTTACTCAAATATACATCCTACAACAGAAATACTCGACAAAATCCAAAAAAATCGAAGTTGGTTTCAAATAAATTTATTAAAATTTGACACTTCCAACTAAATTTTTTTTCACAATCCTAAAAATTGAAGTTATTTTCATCAAAATTTACTCTAATATAGACCCTACAACAAAAATACGCTACAAAATCCAAAAAATCGAAGTTGGTTTCAAATAAATTTATTAAAATTTGACACTTCCAACTAAAATATGTTTTCACAATCCAATAAATTGTCGTTATTTTCATTTAAATTTACTCAAAAATACATCCTACAACACAAATACTCAACAAAATCCAAAAAAATCGAAGTTGGTTTCAAATAAATTTATTAAAATTTGACACTTCCAACTAAAAATTTTTCTCAATCCTTAAAATTGAAGTTATTTTCATCTAAATTTACTCAAATATAGATCCTACAACAAAAATACTCAACAAAATCCAAAAAAAATCGAAGTTGGTTTCAAATAAATTTATTAAAATTTGACACTTCCAACTAAATTTTTTTTCACAATCCTAAAAATTGAAGTTATTTTCATAAAAATTTACTCTAATATAGACCCTACAACAAAAATACGCTACAAAATCCAAAAAATCGAAGTTGGTTTCAAATAAATTTATTAAAATTTGACACTTCCAACTAAAATTTTTTTTCACAATCCAATAAATTGTCGTTATTTTCATCTAAATTTACTCAAATATACATCCTACAACACAAATACTCAACAAAATCCAAAAAAATCGAAGTTGGTTTCAAATAAATTTATTAAAATTTGACACTTCCAACTAAAATTTTTTTTCACAATCCAAAAAATTGTCGTTATTTTCATCTAAATTTAATCAAATATACATCCTACAACACAAATACTCAACAAAATCCAAAAAAATCGAAGTTGGTTTCAAATAAATTTATTAAAATTTGACACTTCCAACTAAAAATTTTTTCTCAATCCTTAAAATTGAAGTTATTTTCATCTAAATTTACTCAAATATAGATCCTACAACAAAAATACTCAACAAAATCCAAAAAAATCGAAGTTGGTTTCAAATAAATTTATTAAAATTTGACACTTCCAACTAAAATTTTTTTTCACAATCCAAAAAATTGTCGTTATTTTCATCTAAATTTAATCAAATATACATCCAACAACAAAAATACTCGACAAAATCCAAAAAAATCGAAGTTGGTTTCAAATAAATTTATTAAAATTTGACACTTCCAACTAAAATTTTTTTTCACAATCCAAAAAATTGTCGTTATTTTCATCTAAATTTACTCAAATATACATCCTACAAAAAAATACTCGACAAAATCCAAAAAAATCGATGTTGGTTTCAAATAAATTTATTAAAATGTGACACTTCCAACTACAATTTTTTCCCAATCCAAAAAATTGAAGTTATTTTCATCTAAATTTACTCAAATATACATCCTACAACAAAAATACTCAACTAAATCCAAAAAAATCGAAGTTGGTTTCAAATAAATTTATTAAAATTTGACACTTCCAACTAAATTTTTTTCACAATCCAAAAAATTGAAGTTATTTTCATCTAAATTTACTCAAATATAGATCCTACAATAAAAGTACTCAACAAAATCCAAAATAATCCAAGTTGATTTCAAATAAATTTATTAAAATTTGACAAAAATTGTGACAAAATCCAAAAAATCGAAGTTAATTTCAACTGAAATTACTCAAATTAAGCTTCTCTATCCAAAAAACTCAACATAGTCGAGGAAAATCGAAGTTGGTTTCAAATAAATTTATTAAAATTTGACACTTCCAACTAAAATTTTTTTTCACAATGCAATAAATTGTCGATTTTTTCATCTAAATTTACTCAAATATTCATCCTACAAACAAAAATATTCAAAAAAATCCAAAAAAATCGAAGTTGGTTTCAAATAAATTTATTAAAATTTGACACTTCCAACTAAAATTTTTTTTCACAATCCAATAAATTGTCGTTATTTTCATCTAAATTTACTCAAATATACATCCTACAACAAAAATACTCAACTAAATCCAAAAAAATCGAAGTTGGTTTCAAATAAATTTATTAAAATTTGACACTTCCAACTAAATTTTTTTCACAATCCAAAAAATTGAAGTTATTTTCATCTAAATTTACTCAAATATAGATCCTACAACAAAAATACTCAACAAAATCCAAAAAAATCGAAGTTGGTTTCAAATAAATTTATTAAAATATGACACTTCCAACTAAAATTTTTTTTCACAATCCAAAAAATTGTCGTTATTTTCATCTAAATTTAATCAAATATACATCCAACAACAAAAATACTCGACAAAATCCAAAAAAATCGAAGTTGGTTTCAAATAAATTTATTAAAATTTGACACTTCCAACTAAAATTTTTTTTCACAATCCAAAAAATTGTCGTTATTTTCATCTAAATTTACTCAAATATACATCCTACAAAAAAATACTCGACAAAATCCAAAAAAATCGATGTTGGTTTCAAATAAATTTATTAAAATTTGACACTTCCAACTACAATTTTTTCCCAATCCAAAAAATTGAAGTTATTTTCATCTAAATTTACTCAAATATACATCCTACAACAAAAATACTCAACAAAATCCAAAAAAATCGAAGTTGGTTTCAAATAAATTTATTAAAATTTGACACTTCCAACTAAATTTTTTTCACAATCCTAAAAATTGAAGTTATTTTCATCTAAATTTACTCAAATATAGATCCTACAATAAAAGTACTCAACAAAATCCAAAATAATCCAAGTCGATTTCAAATAAATTTATTAAAATTTGACAAAAATTGTGACAAAATCCAAAAAATCGAAGTTAATTTCAACTGAAATTACTCAAATTAAGCTTCTCTATCCAAAAAACTCAACATAGTCGAGGAAAATCGAAGTTGGTTTCAAATAAATTTATTAAAATTTGACACTTCCAACTAAAATTTTTTTTCACGATGCAATAAATTGTCGATTTTTTCATCTAAATTTACTCAAATATTCATCCTACAAACAAAAATATTCAACAAAATCCAAAAAAATCGAAGTTGGTTTCAAATAAATTTATTAAAATTTGACACTTCCAACTAAAATTTTTTTTCACAATGCAATAAATTGTCGATATTTTCATCTAAATTTACTCAAATATTCATCCTACAGACAAAAATACTCAACAAAATCCAAAAAAATCGAAGTTGGTTTCAAATAAATTTATTAAAATTTGACACTTCCAACTAAAATTTTTTTCATAATCCAAAAAATTGAAGTTATTTTCATCTAAATTTACTCAAATATAGATCCTACAACAAAAATACTCAACTAAATCCAAAAAAATCGAAGTTGGTTTCAAATAAATTTATTAAAATTTGACACTTCCAACTAAAATTTTTTTTCACAATCCAATAAATTGTCGTTATTTTCATCTAAATTTACTCAAATATACATCCTACAACAAAAATACTCAACTAAATCCAAAAAAATCGAAGTTGGTTTCAAATAAATTTATTAAAATTTGACACTTCCAACTAAATTTTTTTCACAATCCAAAAAATTGAAGTTATTTTCATCTAAATTTACTCAAATATAGGTCCTACAACAAAAATACTCAACTAAATCCAAAAAAATCGAAGTTGGTTTCAAATAAATTTATTAAAATTTGACACTTCCAACTAAATTTTTTTCACAATCCAAAAAATTGAAGTTATTTTCATCTAAATTTACTCAAATATAGATCCTACAACAAAAATACTCAACTAAATCCAAAAAAATCGAAGGAGGTTTCAAATAAATTTATTAAAATTTGACACTTCCAACTAAAATTTTTTTCTCATTCCTTAAAATTGAAGTTATTTTCATCTAAATTTACTCAAATATAGATCCTACAACAAAAATACTCAACAAAATCTAAAAAAATCGAAGTTGGTTTCAAATAAATTTATTAAAATTTAACACTTCCAACTAACATTTTATTCACAATCCAAAAAATAGTAGTTATTTTCCACTAAATTTACTCAAATACACATCCTACAACAAAAATACTCGACAAAATAAAAAAAAATCGAAGTTGGTTTCAAATAAATTTATTAAAATTTGACACTTCCAAGTAAAATTTTTTTCACATTCCTAAAAATTGAAGTTATTTTCATCTAAATTTATTCAAATATAGACCCTACAACAAAAATACTCAACAAAATCCAAAATAATCCACGTTGATTTCAATTAAATTTATTAAAATTTGGCAAAAATCGTGACAAAATCCAAAAAATCGAAGTTAATTTTAACTGAAATTACTCAAATTAGGCTTCTCTATCAAAAAAACTCAAAATAGTCGAGAAAAATCGAAATTGGTTTCAAATAAATTTATTAAAATTTGACACTTCCAACTAAAATTTTTTTCACAATCCAAAAAATTGACTTATTTTCATCTAAATTTACTGAAATATAGATCCTAACACAACATACTCATCAAAATAAAAAAAAATCGAAGTTGGTTTCAAATAAATTTATTAAAATTTGACACTTCCAACTAAAATTTTTTTTCACAATCCAATAAATTGTCGTTATTTTCATCTAAATTTACTCAAATATACATCCTACAACAAAAATACTCAAATAAAACCAAAAAAATCGAAGTTGGTTTCAAATAAATTTATTAAAATTTGACACTTCCAAGTAAAATTTTTTTCACATTCCTAAAAATTGAAGTTATTTTCATCTAAATTTATTCAAATATAGACCCTACAACAAAAATACTCAACAAAATCCAAAAAAATCGAAGCTGGTTTCAAATAAATTTATTAAAATTTGACACTTCCAACTAAAATTTTTTTCTCATTCCTTAAAATTGTAGTTATTTTCCACTAAATTTACTCAAATATACATCCTACAACAGAAATACTCGACAAAATCCAAAAAAATCGAAGTTGGTTTCAAATAAATTTATTAAAATTTGACACTTCCAACTAAATTTTTTTTCACAATCCTAAAAATTGAAGTTATTTTCATCAAAATTTACTCTAATATAGACCCTACAACAAAAATACGCTACAAAATACAAAAAATCGAAGTTGGTTTCAAATAAATTTATTAAAATTTGACACTTCCAACTAAAATATGTTTTCACAATCCAATAAATTGTCGTTATTTTCATTTAAATTTACTCAAATATACATCCTACAACACAAATACTCAACAAAATCCAAAAAAATCGAAGTTGGTTTCAAATAAATTTATTAAAATTTGACACTTCCAACTAAAATTTTTTTCTCATTCCTTAAAATTGAAGTTATTTTCATCTAAATTTACTCAAATATAGATCCTACAACAAAAATACTCAACAAAATCTAAAAAAATCGAAGTTGGTTTCAAATAAATTTATTAAAATTTAACACTTCCAACTAACATTTTATTCACAATCCAAAAAATAGTAGTTATTTTCCACTAAATTTACTCAAATACACATCCTACAACAAAAATACTCGACAAAATAAAAAAAAATCGAAGTTGGTTTCAAATAAATTTATTAAAATTTGACACTTCCAAGTAAAATTTTTTTCACATTCCTAAAAATTGAAGTTATTTTCATCTAAATTTACTCAAATATAGATCCTACAACAAAAATACTCAACAAAATCCAAAATAATCCAAGTTGATTTCAAATAAATTTATTAAAATTTGACAAAAATCGTGACAAAATCCAAAAAATCGAAGTTAATTTCAACTGAAATTACTCAAATTCACCTTCTCTATAAAAAAAACTCAACATAATCGAGGAAAATCGAAGTTGGTTTCAAATAAATTTATTAAAATTTGACACTTCCAACTAAATTTTTTTCACAATCCAAAAAATTGAAGTTATTTTCATCTAAATTTACTCAAATATAGATCCTACAACAAAAATACTCAACTAAATCCAAAAAAATCGAAGTTGGTTTCAAATAAATTTATTAAAATTTGACACTTCCAACTAAAAATTTTTTCTCAATCCTTAAAATTGAAGTTATTTTCATCTAAATTTACTCAAATATAGATCCTACAACAAAAATACTCAACAAAATCCAAAAAAATCGAAGTTGGTTTCAAATAAATTTATTAAAATATGACACTTCCAACTAAAATTTTTTTTCACAATCCAAAAAATTGTCGTTATTTTCATCTAAATTTACTCAAATATACATCCAACAACAAAAATACTCGACAAAATCCAAAAAAATCGAAGTTGGTTTCAAATAAATTTATTAAAATTTGACACTTCCAACTAAAATTTTTTTTCACAATCCAAAAAATTGTCTTTATTTTCATCTAAATTTACTCAAATATACATCCTACAAAAAAATACTCGACAAAATCCAAAAAAATCGATGTTGGTTTCAAATAAATTTATTAAAATTTGACACTTCCAAATAAAATTTTTTTCACATTCCTAAAAATTGAAGTTATTTTCATCTAAATTTATTCAAATATAGACCCTACAACAAAAATACTCAACAAAATCCAAAATAATCCAAGTTGATTTCAAATAAATTTATTAAAATTTGACAAAAATCGTGACAAAATCCAAAAAATCGAAGTTAATTTCAACTGACATTACTCAAATTAAGCTTCTCTATCAAAAAAACTCAACATAGTCGAGGAAAATCGAAGTTGGTTTCAAATAAATTTATTAAAATTTGACACTTCCAACTAAAATTTTTTTTCACAATGCAATAAATTGTCGATATTTTCATCTAAATTTACTCAAATATTCATCCTACAGACAAAAATACTCAACAAAATCCAAAAAAATCGAAGTTGGTTTCAAATAAATTTATTAAAATTTGACACTTCCAACTAAAATTTTTTTCACAATCCTAGAAATTGAAGTTATTTTCATCAAAAATTACTCTAATATAGACCCTACAACAAAAATACTCAACAAAATCCAAAAAAATCGAAGCTGGTTTCAAATAAATTTATTAAAATTTGACACTTCCAACTAAAATTTTTGTTCACAATCCAATAAATTGTCGTTATTTTCATCTAAATTTACTCAAATATACATCCTACAACAAAAATACTCAACTAAATCCAAAAAAATCGAAGTTGGTTTCAAATAAATTTATTAAAATTTGACACTTCCAACTAAATTTTTTTCATAATCCAAAAAATTGAAGTTATTTTCATCTAAATTTACTCAAATATAGATCCTACAACAAAAATACTCAACTAAATCCAAAAAAATCGAAGTTGGTTTCAAATAAATTTATTAAAATTTGACACTTCCAACTAAAATTTTTTTTCACAATCCAAAAAATTGTCGTTATTTTCATCTAAATTTACTCAAATATACATCCTACAAAAAAATACTCGACAAAATCCAAAAAAATCGATGTTGGTTTCAAATAAATTTATTAAAATTTGACACTTCCAACTACAATTTTTTCCCAATCCAAAAAATTGAAGTTATTTTCATCTAAATTTACTCAAATATACATCCTACAACAAAAATACTCAACAAAATCCAAAAAAATCGAAGTTGGTTTCAAATAAATTTATTAAAATTTGACACTTCCAACTAAATTTTTTTCACAATCCTAAAAATTGAAGTTATTTTCATCTAAATTTACTCAAATATAGATCCTACAATAAAAGTACTCAACAAAATCCAAAATAATCCAAGTTGATTTCAAATAAATTTATTAAAATTTGACAAAAATTGTGACAAAATCCAAAAAATCGAAGTTAATTTCAACTGAAATTACTCAAATTAAGCTTCTCTATCCAAAAAACTCAACATAGTCGAGGAAAATCGAAGTTGGTTTCAAATAAATTTATTAAAATTTGACACTTCCAACTAAAATTTTTTTTCACGATGCAATAAATTGTCGATTTTTTCATCTAAATTTACTCAAATATTCATCCTACAAACAAAAATATTCAACAAAATCCAAAAAAATCGAAGTTGGTTTCAAATAAATTTATTAAAATTTGACACTTCCAACTAAAATTTTTTTTCACAATGCAATAAATTGTCGATATTTTCATCTAAATTTACTCAAATATTCATCCTACAGACAAAAATACTCAACAAAATCCAAAAAAATCGAAGTTGGTTTCAAATAAATTTATTAAAATTTGACACTTCCAACTAAAATTTTTTTCACAATCCTAAAAATTGAAGTTATTTTCATAAAAAATTACTCTAATATAGACCCTACAACAAAAATACTCAACAAAATCCAAAAAAATCGAAGCTGGTTTCAAATAAAATTATTAAAATTTGACACTTCCAACTAAAATTTTTGTTCACAATCCAATAAATTGTCGTTATTTTCATCTAAATTTACTCAAATATACATCCTACAACAAAAATACTCAACTAAATCCAAAAAAATCGAAGTTGGTTTCAAATAAATTTATTAAAATTTGACACTTCCAACTAAATTTTTTTCATAATCCAAAAAATTGAAGTTATTTTCATCTAAATTTACTCAAATATAGATCCTACAACAAAAATACTCACCTAAATCCAAAAAAATCGAAGTTGGTTTCAAATAAATTTATTAAAATTTGACACTTCCAACTAAAATTTTTTTTCACAATCCAATAAATTGTCGTTATTTTCATCTAAATTTACTCAAATATACATCCTACAACAAAAATACTCAACTAAATCCAAAAAAATCGAAGTTGGTTTCAAATAAATTTATTAAAATTTGACACTTCCAACTAAATTTTTTTCACAATCCAAAAAATTGAAGTTATTTTCATCTAAATTTACTCAAATATAGATCCTACAACAAAAATACTCAACAAAATCCAAAAAAATCGAAGTTGGTTTCAAATAAATTTATTAAAATATGACACTTCCAACTAAAATTTTTTTTCACAATCCAAAAAATTGTCGTTATTTTCATCTAAATTTAATCAAATATACATCCAACAACAAAAATACTCGACAAAATCCAAAAAAATCGAAGTTGGTTTCAAATAAATTTATTAAAATTTGACACTTCCAACTAAAATTTTTTTTCACAATCCAAAAAATTGTCGTTATTTTCATCTAAATTTACTCAAATATACATCCTACAAAAAAATACTCGACAAAATCCAAAAAAATCGATGTTGGTTTCAAATAAATTTATTAAAATTTGACACTTCCAACTACAATTTTTTCCCAATCCAAAAAATTGAAGTTATTTTCATCTAAATTTACTCAAATATACATCCTACAACAAAAATACTCAACAAAATCCAAAAAAATCGAAGTTGGTTTCAAATAAATTTATTAAAATTTGACACTTCCAACTAAATTTTTTTCACAATCCTAAAAATTGAAGTTATTTTCATCTAAATTTACTCAAATATAGATCCTACAATAAAAGTACTCAACAAAATCCAAAATAATCCAAGTTGATTTCAAATAAATTTATTAAAATTTGACAAAAATTGTGACAAAATCCAAAAAATCGAAGTTAATTTCAACTGAAATTACTCAAATTAAGCTTCTCTATCCAAAAAACTCAACATAGTCGAGGAAAATCGAAGTTGGTTTCAAATAAATTTATTAAAATTTGACACTTCCAACTAAAATTTTTTTTCACGATGCAATAAATTGTCGATTTTTTCATCTAAATTTACTCAAATATTCATCCTACAAACAAAAATATTCAACAAAATCCAAAAAAATCGAAGTTGGTTTCAAATAAATTTATTAAAATTTGACACTTCCAACTAAAATTTTTTTCACAATCCTAGAAATTTAAGTTATTTTCATAAAAAATTACTCTAATATAGACCCTACAACAAAAATACTCAACAAAATCCAAAAAAATCGAAGCTGGTTTCCAATAAATTTATTAAAATTTGACACTTCCAACTAAAATTTTTTTTCACAATCCAATAAATTGTCGTTATTTTCATCTAAATTTACTCAAATATACATCCTACAACAAAAATACTCAAATAAAACCAAAAAAATCGAAGTTGGTTTCAAATAAATTTATTAAAATTTGACACTTCCAAGTAAAATTTTTTTCACATTCCTAAAAATTGAAGTTATTTTCATCTAAATTTATTCAAATATAGACCCTACAACAAAAATACTCAACAAAATCCAACAAAATCGAAGCTGGTTTCAAATAAATTTATTAAAATTTGACACTTCCAACTAAAATATGTTTTCACAATCCAAAAAATTGTCGTTATTTTCATCTAAATTTACTCAAATATACATCCTACAAAAAAATACTCGACAAAATCCAAAAAAATCGATGTTGGTTTCAAATAAATTTATTAAAATTTGACACTTCCAACTAAAAATTTTTCTCAATCCTTAAAATTGAAGTTATTTTCATCTAAATTTACTCAAATATAGATCCTACAACAAAAATACTCAACAAAATCCAAAAAAAATCGAAGTTGGTTTCAAATAAATTTATTAAAATTTGACACTTCCAACTAAATTTTTTTTCACAATCCTAAAAATTGAAGTTATTTTCATAAAAATTTACTCTAATATAGACCCTACAACAAAAATACGCTACAAAATCCAAAAAATCGAAGTTGGTTTCAAATAAATTTATTAAAATTTGACACTTCCAACTAAAATTTTTTTTCACAATCCAAAAAATTGTCGTTATTTTCATCTAAATTTAATCAAATATACATCCTACAACACAAATACTCAACAAAATCCAAAAAAATCGAAGTTGGTTTCAAATAAATTTATTAAAATTTGACACTTCCAACTAAAAATTTTTTCTCAATCCTTAAAATTGAAGTTATTTTCATCTAAATTTACTCAAATATAGATCCTACAACAAAAATACTCAACAAAATCCAAAAAAATCGAAGTTGGTTTCAAATAAATTTATTAAAATTTGACACTTCCAACTAAAATTTTTTTTCACAATCCAAAAAATTGTCGTTATTTTCATCTAAATTTAATCAAATATACATCCAACAACAAAAATACTCGACAAAATCCAAAAAAATCGAAGTTGGTTTCAAATAAATTTATTAAAATTTGACACTTCCAACTAAAATTTTTTTTCACAATCCAAAAAATTGTCGTTATTTTCATCTAAATTTACTCAAATATACATCCTACAAAAAAATACTCGACAAAATCCAAAAAAATCGATGTTGGTTTCAAATAAATTTATTAAAATGTGACACTTCCAACTACAATTTTTTCCCAATCCAAAAAATTGAAGTTATTTTCATCTAAATTTACTCAAATATACATCCTACAACAAAAATACTCAACTAAATCCAAAAAAATCGAAGTTGGTTTCAAATAAATTTATTAAAATTTGACACTTCCAACTAAATTTTTTTCACAATCCAAAAAATTGAAGTTATTTTCATCTAAATTTACTCAAATATAGATCCTACAATAAAAGTACTCAACAAAATCCAAAATAATCCAAGTTGATTTCAAATAAATTTATTAAAATTTGACAAAAATTGTGACAAAATCCAAAAAATCGAAGTTAATTTCAACTGAAATTACTCAAATTAAGCTTCTCTATCCAAAAAACTCAACATAGTCGAGGAAAATCGAAGTTGGTTTCAAATAAATTTATTAAAATTTGACACTTCCAACTAAAATTTTTTTTCACAATGCAATAAATTGTCGATTTTTTCATCTAAATTTACTCAAATATTCATCCTACAAACAAAAATATTCAAAAAAATCCAAAAAAATCGAAGTTGGTTTCAAATAAATTTATTAAAATTTGACACTTCCAACTAAAATTTTTTTTCACAATCCAAAAAATTGTCGTTATTTTCATCTAAATTTACTCAAATATACATCCTACAAAAAAATACTCGACAAAATCCAAAAAAATCGATGTTGGTTTCAAATAAATTTATTAAAATTTGACACTTCCAACTACAATTTTTTCCCAATCCAAAAAATTGAAGTTATTTTTATCTAAATTTACTCAAATATACATCCTACAACAAAAATACTCAACAAAATCCAAAAAAATCGAAGTTGGTTTCAAATAAATTTATTAAAATTTGACACTTCCAACTAAATTTTTTTCACAATCCTAAAAATTGAAGTTATTTTCATCTAAATTTACTCAAATATAGATCCTACAATAAAAGTACTCAACAAAATCCAAAATAATCCAAGTCGATTTCAAATAAATTTATTAAAATTTGACAAAAATTGTGACAAAATCCAAAAAATCGAAGTTAATTTCAACTGAAATTACTCAAATTAAGCTTCTCTATCCAAAAAACTCAACATAGTCGAGGAAAATCGAAGTTGGTTTCAAATAAATTTATTAAAATTTGACACTTCCAACTAAAATTTTTTTTCACGATGCAATAAATTGTCGATTTTTTCATCTAAATTTACTCAAATATTCATCCTACAAACAAAAATATTCAACAAAATCCAAAAAAAAATCGAAGTTGGTTTCAAATAAATTTATTAAAATTTGACACTTCCAACTAAAATTTTTTTCACAATCCTAGAAATTTAAGTTATTTTCATAAAAAATTACTCTAATATAGACCCTACAACAAAAATACTCAACAAAATCCAAAAAAATCGAAGCTGGTTTCAAATAAATTTATTAAAATTTGACACTTCCAACTAAAATTTTTTTTCACAATCCAATAAATTGTCGTTATTTTCATCTAAATTTACTCAAATATACATCCTACAACAAAAATACTCAAATAAAACCAAAAAAATCGAAGTTGGTTTCAAATAAATTTATTAAAATTTGACACTTCCAAGTAAAATTTTTTTCACATTCCTAAAAATTGAAGTTATTTTTATCTAAATTTATTCAAATATAGACCCTACAACAAAAATACTCAACAAAATCCAACAAAATCGAAGCTGGTTTCAAATAAATTTATTAAAATTTGACACTTCCAACTAAAATTTTTTTCTCATTCCTTAAAATTGTAGTTATTTTCCACTAAATTTACTCAAATATACATCCTACAACAGAAATACTCGACAAAATCCAAAAAAATCGAAGTTGGTTTCAAATAAATTTATTAAAATTTGACACTTCCAACTAAATTTTTTTTCACAATCCTAAAAATTGAAGTTATTTTCATCAAAATTTACTCTAATATAGACCCTACAACAAAAATACGCTACAGAATCCAAAAAATCGAAGTTGGTTTCAAATAAATTTATTAAAATTTGACACTTCCAACTAAAATATGTTTTCACAATCCAATAAATTGTCGTTATTTTCATTTAAATTTACTCAAAAATACATCCTACAACACAAATACTCAACAAAATCCAAAAAAATCGAAGTTGGTTTCAAATAAATTTATTAAAATTTGACACTTCCAACTAAAAATTTTTCTCAATCCTTAAAATTGAAGTTATTTTCATCTAAATTTACTCAAATATAGATCCTACAACAAAAATACTCAACAAAATCCAAAAAAAATCGAAGTTGGTTTCAAATAAATTTATTAAAATTTGACACTTCCAACTAAATTTTTTTTCACAATCCTAAAAATTGAAGTTATTTTCATAAAAATTTACTCTAATATAGACCCTACAACAAAAATACGCTACAAAATCCAAAAAATCGAAGTTGGTTTCAAATAAATTTATTAAAATTTGACACTTCCAACTAAAATTTTTTTTCACAATCCAATAAATTGTCGTTATTTTCATCTAAATTTACTCAAATATACATCCTACAACACAAATACTCAACAAAATCCAAAAAAAATCGAAGTTGGTTTCAAATAAATTTATTAAAATTTGACACTTCCAACTAAATTTTTTTTCACAATCCTAAAAATTGAAGTTATTTTCATAAAAATTTACTCTAATATAGACCCTACAACAAAAATACGCTACAAAATACAAAAAATCGAAGTTGGTTTCAAATAAATTTATTAAAATTTGACACTTCCAACTAAAAATTTTTTTCACAATCCAATAAATTGTCGTTATTTTCATCTAAATTTACTCAAATATACATCCTACAACACAAATACTCAACAAAATCCAAAAAAATCGAAGTTGGTTTCAAATAAATTTATTAAAATTTGACACTTCCAACTAAAATTTTTTTTCACAATCCAAAAAATTGTCGTTATTTTCATCTAAATTTACTCAAATATAGATCCTACAACAAAAATACTCAACAAAATCCAAAATAATCCAAGTTGATTTCAAATAAATTTATTAAAATTTGACAAAAATCGTGACAAAATCCAAAAAATCGAAGTTAATTTCAACTGAAATTACTCAAATTCACCTTCTCTATAAAAAAAACTCAACATAATCGAGGAAAATCGAAGTTGGTTTCAAATAAATTTATTAAAATTTGACACTTCCAACTAAAATTTTTTTCACAATCCAAAAAATTGAAGTTATTTTCATCTAAATTTACTCAAATATACATCCTACAAAAAAATATTCGACAAAATCCAAAAAAATCGATGTTGGTTTCAAATAAATTTATTAAAATTTGACACTTCCAACTACAATTTTTTCCCAATCCAAAAAATTGAAGTTATTTTCATCTAAATTTACTCCAATATACATCCTACAACAAAAATACTCAACTAAATCCAAAAAAATCGAAGTTGGTTTCAAATAAATTTATTAAAATTTGACACTTCCAACTAAATTTTTTTCACAATCCAAAAAAACGAAGTTATTTTCATCTAAATTTACTCAAATATACATCCTACAACAAAAATACTCAACTAAATCCAAAAAAATCGAAGTTGGTTTCAAATAAATTTATTAAAATTTGACACTTCCAACTAAATTTTTTTCACAATCCAAAAAAACGAAGTTATTTTCATCTAAATTTACTCAAATATACATCCTACGACAAAAATACTCAACTAAATCCAAAAAAATCGAAGCTGGTTTCAAATAAATTTATTAAAATTTGACACTTCCAACAAAAAATTTTTTTCACAATCCAATAAATTGTCGTTATTTTCATCTAAATTTACTCAAATATACATCCTACAACAAAAATACTCAACTAAATCCAAAAATATCGAAGTTGGTTTCAAATAAATTTATTAAAATTTGACACTTCCAACTAAATTTTTTTCACAATCCAAAAAATTGAAGTTATTTTCATCTAAATTTACTCAAATATAGATCCTACAACAAAAATACTCAACAAAATCCAAAATAATCCAAGTTGATTTCAAATAAATTTATTAAAATTTGACAAAAATCGTGACAAAATCCAAAAAATCGAAGTTAATTTCAACTGAAATTACTCAAATTCACCTTCTCTATAAAAAAAACTCAACATAATCGAGGAAAATCGAAGTTGGTTTCAAATAAATTTATTAAAATTTGACACTTCCAACTAAAATTTTTTTCACAATCCAAAAAATTGAAGTTATTTTCATCTAAATTTACTCAAATATAGGTCCTACAACAAAAATATTCAACTAAATCCAAAATAATCGAAGTTGGTTTCAAATAAATTTATTAAAATTTGACACTTCCAACTAAATTTTTTTCACAATCCAAAAAATTGAAGTTATTTTCATCTAAATTTACTCAAATATAGATCCTACAACAAAAATACTCAACTAAATCCAAAAAAATCGAAGTTGGTTTCAAATAAATTTATTAAAATTTGACACTTCCAACTAAAAATTTTTTCTCAATCCTTAAAATTGAAGTTATTTTCATCTAAATTTACTCAAATATAGATCCTACAACAAAAATACTCAACAAAATCCAAAAAAATCGAAGTTGGTTTCTAATAAATTTATTAAAATTTGACACTTCCAACTAAAATTTTTTTTCACAATCCAAAAAATTGTCGTTATTTTCATCTAAATTTACTCAAATATACATCCAACAACAAAAATACTCGACAAAATCCAAAAAAATCGAAGTTGGTTTCAAATAAATTTATTAAAATTTGACACTTCCAACTAAAATTTTTTTTCACAATCCAAAAAATTGTCGTTATTTTCATCTAAATTTACTCAAATATACATCCTACAAAAAAATACTCGACAAAATCCAAAAAAATCGATGTTGGTTTCAAATAAATTTATTAAAATTTGACACTTCCAACTACAATTTTTTCCCAATCCAAAAAATTGAAGTTATTTTCATCTAAATTTACTCAAATATACATCCTACAACAAAAATACTCAACAAAATCCAAAAAAATCGAAGTTGGTTTCAAATAAATTTATTAAAATTTGACACTTCTAACTAAATTTTTTTCACAATCCTAAAAATTGAAGTTATTTTCATCTAAATTTACTCAAATATAGATCCTACAATAAAAGTACTCAACAAAATCCAAAATAATCCAAGTTGATTTCAAATAAATTTATTAAAATTTGACAAAAATTGTGACAAAATCCAAAAAATCGAAGTTAATTTCAACTGAAATTACTCAAATTAAGCTTCTCTATCCAAAAAACTCAACATAGTCGAGGAAAATCGAAGTTGGTTTCAAATAAATTTATTAAAATTTGACACTTCCAACTAAAATTTTTTTTCACGATGCAATAAATTGTCGATTTTTTCATCTAAATTTACTCAAATATTCATCCTACAAACAAAAATATTCAACAAAATCCAAAAAAATCGAAGTTGGTTTCAAATAAATTTATTAAAATTTGACACTTCCAACTAAAATTTTTTTCACAATCCAAAAAATTGTCGTTATTTTCATCTAAATTTACTCAAATATACATCCAACAACAAAAATACTCGACAAAATCCAAAAAAATCGAAGTTGGTTTCAAATAAATTTATTAAAATTTGACACTTCCAACTAAAATTTTTTTTCACAATCCAAAAAATTGTCGTTATTTTCATCTAAATTTACTCAAATATACATCCTACAAAAAAATACTCGACAAAATCCAAAAAAATCGATGTTGGTTTCAAATAAATTTATTAAAATTTGACACTTCCAACTACAATTTTTTCCCAATCCAAAAAATTGAAGTTATTTTCATCTAAATTTACTCAAATATACATCCTACAACAAAAATACTCAACAAAATCCAAAAAAATCGAAGTTGGTTTCAAATAAATTTATTAAAATTTGACACTTCCAACTAAAATTTTTTTTCACAATCCAATAAATTGTCGTTATTTTCATCTAAATTTACTCAAATATACATCCTACAACACAAATACTCAACAAAATCCAAAAAAAATCGAAGTTGGTTTCAAATAAATTTATTAAAATTTGACACTTCCAACTAAATTTTTTTTCACAATCCTAAAAATTGAAGTTATTTTCATAAAAATTTACTCTAATATAGACCCTACAACAAAAATACGCTACAAAATACAAAAAATCGAAGTTGGTTTCAAATAAATTTATTAAAATTTGACACTTCCAACTAAAATTTTTTTTCACAATCCAATAAATTGTCGTTATTTTCATCTAAATTTACTCAAATATACATCCTACAACACAAATACTCAACAAAATCCAAAAAAATCGAAGTTGGTTTCAAATAAATTTATTAAAATTTGACACTTCCAACTAAAATTTTTTTTCACAATCCAAAAAATTGTCGTTATTTTCATCTAAATTTACTCAAATATAGATCCTACAACAAAAATACTCAACAAAATCCAAAATAATCCAAGTTGATTTCAAATAAATTTATTAAAATTTGACAAAAATCGTGACAAAATCCAAAAAATCGAAGTTAATTTCAACTGAAATTACTCAAATTCACCTTCTCTATAAAAAAAACTCAACATAATCGAGGAAAATCGAAGTTGGTTTCAAATAAATTTATTAAAATTTGACACTTCCAACTAAAATTTTTTTCACAATCCAAAAAATTGAAGTTATTTTCATCTAAATTTACTCAAATATACATCCTACAACAAAAATACTCAACTAAATCCAAAAAAATCGAAGTTGGTTTCAAATAAATTTATTAAAATTTGACACTTCCAACTAAATTTTTTTCACAATCCAAAAAAACGAAGTTATTTTCATCTAAATTTACTCAAATATACATCCTACGACAAAAATACTCAACTAAATCCAAAAAAATCGAAGCTGGTTTCAAATAAATTTATTAAAATTTGACACTTCCAACAAAAAATTTTTTTCACAATCCAATAAATTGTCGTTATTTTCATCTAAATTTACTCAAATATACATCCTACAACAAAAATACTCAACTAAATCCAAAAATATCGAAGTTGGTTTCAAATAAATTTATTAAAATTTGACACTTCCAACTAAATTTTTTTCACAATCCAAAAAATTGAAGTTATTTTCATCTAAATTTACTCAAATATAGATCCTACAACAAAAATACTCAACAAAATCCAAAATAATCCAAGTTGATTTCAAATAAATTTATTAAAATTTGACAAAAATCGTGACAAAATCCAAAAAATCGAAGTTAATTTCAACTGAAATTACTCAAATTCACCTTCTCTATAAAAAAAACTCAACATAATCGAGGAAAATCGAAGTTGGTTTCAAATAAATTTATTAAAATTTGACACTTCCAACTAAAATTTTTTTCACAATCCAAAAAATTGAAGTTATTTTCATCTAAATTTACTCAAATATAGGTCCTACAACAAAAATATTCAACTAAATCCAAAATAATCGAAGTTGGTTTCAAATAAATTTATTAAAATTTGACACTTCCAACTAAATTTTTTTCACAATCCAAAAAATTGAAGTTATTTTCATCTAAATTTACTCAAATATAGATCCTACAACAAAAATACTCAACTAAATCCAAAAAAATCGAAGTTGGTTTCAAATAAATTTATTAAAATTTGACACTTCCAACTAAAAATTTTTTCTCAATCCTTAAAATTGAAGTTATTTTCATCTAAATTTACTCAAATATAGATCCTACAACAAAAATACTCAACAAAATCCAAAAAAATCGAAGTTGGTTTCTAATAAATTTATTAAAATTTGACACTTCCAACTAAAATTTTTTTTCACAATCCAAAAAATTGTCGTTATTTTCATCTAAATTTACTCAAATATACATCCAACAACAAAAATACTCGACAAAATCCAAAAAAATCGAAGTTGGTTTCAAATAAATTTATTAAAATTTGACACTTCCAACTAAAATTTTTTTTCACAATCCAAAAAATTGTCGTTATTTTCATCTAAATTTACTCAAATATACATCCTACAAAAAAATACTCGACAAAATCCAAAAAAATCGATGTTGGTTTCAAATAAATTTATTAAAATTTGACACTTCCAACTACAATTTTTTCCCAATCCAAAAAATTGAAGTTATTTTCATCTAAATTTACTCAAATATACATCCTACAACAAAAATACTCAACAAAATCCAAAAAAATCGAAGTTGGTTTCAAATAAATTTATTAAAATTTGACACTTCCAACTAAATTTTTTTCACAATCCTAAAAATTGAAGTTATTTTCATCTAAATTTACTCAAATATAGATCCTACAATAAAAGTACTCAACAAAATCCAAAATAATCCAAGTTGATTTCAAATAAATTTATTAAAATTTGACAAAAATTGTGACAAAATCCAAAAAATCGAAGTTAATTTCAACTGAAATTACTCAAATTAAGCTTCTCTATCCAAAAAACTCAACATAGTCGAGGAAAATCGAAGTTGGTTTCAAATAAATTTATTAAAATTTGACACTTCCAACTAAAATTTTTTTTCACGATGCAATAAATTGTCGATTTTTTCATCTAAATTTACTCAAATATTCATCCTACAAACAAAAATATTCAACAAAATCCAAAAAAATCGAAGTTGGTTTCAAATAAATTTATTAAAATTTGACACTTCCAACTAAAATTTTTTTCACAATCCTAGAAATTTAAGTTATTTTCATAAAAAATTACTCTAATATAGACCCTACAACAAAAATACTCAACAAAATCCAAAAAAATCGAAGCTGGTTTCAAATAAATTTATTAAAATTTGACACTTCCAACTAAAATTTTTTTTCACAATCCAATAAATTGTCGTTATTTTCATCTAAATTTACTCAAATATACATCCTACAACAAAAATACTCAAATAAAACCAAAAAAATCGAAGTTGGTTTCAAATAAATTTATTAAAATTTGACACTTCCAACTAAATTTTTTTTCACAATCCTAAAAATTGAAGTTATTTTCATAAAAATTTACTCTAATATAGACCCTACAACAAAAATACGCTACAAAATCCAAAAAATCGAAGTTGGTTTCAAATAAATTTATTAAAATTTGACACTTCCAACTAAAATTTTTTTTCACAATCCAATAAATTGTCGTTATTTTCATCTAAATTTACTCAAATATACATCCAACAACAAAAATACTCGACAAAATCCAAAAAAATCGAAGTTGGTTTCAAATAAATTTATTAAAATTTGACACTTCCAACTAAAATTTTTTTTCACAATCCAAAAAATTGTCGTTATTTTCATCTAAATTTACTCAAATATACATCCTACAAAAAAATACTCGACAAAATCCAAAAAAATCGATGTTGGTTTCAAATAAATTTATTAAAATTTGACACTTCCAACTACAATTTTTTCCCAATCCAAAAAATTGAAGTTATTTTCATCTAAATTTACTCAAATATACATCCTACAACAAAAATACTCAACAAAATCCAAAAAAATCGAAGTTGGTTTCAAATAAATTTATTAAAATTTGACACTTCCAACTAAATTTTTTTCACAATCCTAAAAATTGAAGTTATTTTCATCTAAATTTACTCAAATATAGATCCTACAATAAAAGTACTCAACAAAATCCAAAATAATCCAAGTTGATTTCAAATAAATTTATTAAAATTTGACAAAAATTGTGACAAAATCCAAAAAATCGAAGTTAATTTCAACTGAAATTACTCAAATTAAGCTTCTCTATCCAAAAAACTCAACATAGTCGAGGAAAATCGAAGTTGGTTTCAAATAAATTTATTAAAATTTGACACTTCCAACTAAAATTTTTTTTCACGATGCAATAAATTGTCGATTTTTTCATCTAAATTTACTCAAATATTCATCCTACAAACAAAAATATTCAACAAAATCCAAAAAAAAACCGAAGTTGGTTTCAAATAAATTTATTAAAATTTGACACTTCCAACTAAAATTTTTTTCACAATCCTAGAAATTTAAGTTATTTTCATAAAAAATTACTCTAATATAGACCCTACAACAAAAATACTCAACAAAATCCAAAAAAATCGAAGCTGGTTTCAAATAAATTTATTAAAATTTGACACTTCCAACTAAAATTTTTTTTCACAATCCAATAAATTGTCGTTATTTTCATCTAAATTTACTCAAATATACATCCTACAACAAAAATACTCAAATAAAACCAAAAAAATCGAAGTTGGTTTCAAATAAATTTATTAAAATTTGACACTTCCAAGTAAAATTTTTTTCACATTCCTAAAAATTGAAGTTATTTTCATCTAAATTTATTCAAATATAGACCCTACAACAAAAATACTCAACAAAATCCAACAAAATCGAAGCTGGTTTCAAATAAATTTATTAAAATTTGACACTTCCAACTAAAATTTTTTTCTCATTCCTTAAAATTGTAGTTATTTTCCACTAAATTTACTCAAATATACATCCTACAACAGAAATACTCGACAAAATCCAAAAAAATCGAAGTTGGTTTCAAATAAATTTATTAAAATTTGACACTTCCAACTAAATTTTTTTTCACAATCCTAAAAATTGAAGTTATTTTCATCAAAATTTACTCTAATATAGACCCTACAACAAAAATACGCTACAAAATCCAAAAAATCGAAGTTGGTTTCAAATAAATTTATTAAAATTTGACACTTCCAACTAAAATATGTTTTCACAATCCAATAAATTGTCGTTATTTTCATTTAAATTTACTCAAAAATACATCCTACAACACAAATACTCAACAAAATCCAAAAAAATCGAAGTTGGTTTCAAATAAATTTATTAAAATTTGACACTTCCAACTAAAAATTTTTCTCAATCCTTAAAATTGAAGTTATTTTCATCTAAATTTACTCAAATATAGATCCTACAACAAAAATACTCAACAAAATCCAAAAAAAATCGAAGTTGGTTTCAAATAAATTTATTAAAATTTGACACTTCCAACTAAATTTTTTTTCACAATCCTAAAAATTGAAGTTATTTTCATAAAAATTTACTCTAATATAGACCCTACAACAAAAATACGCTACAAAATCCAAAAAATCGAAGTTGGTTTCAAATAAATTTATTAAAATTTGACACTTCCAACTAAAATTTTTTTTCACAATCCAATAAATTGTCGTTATTTTCATCTAAATTTACTCAAATATACATCCTACAACACAAATACTCAACAAAATCCAAAAAAAATCGAAGTTGGTTTCAAATAAATTTATTAAAATTTGACACTTCCAACTAAATTTTTTTTCACAATCCTAAAAATTGAAGTTATTTTCATAAAAATTTACTCTAATATAGACCCTACAACAAAAATACGCTACAAAATCCAAAAAATCGAAGTTGGTTTCAAATAAATTTATTAAAATTTGACACTTCCAACTAAAATTTTTTTTCACAATCCAATAAATTGTCGTTATTTTCATCTAAATTTACTCAAATATACATCCTACAACACAAATACTCAACAAAATCCAAAAAAATCGAAGTTGGTTTCAAATAAATTTATTAAAATTTGACACTTCCAACTAAAATTTTTTTTCACAATCCAAAAAATTGTCGTTATTTTCATCTAAATTTACTCAAATATAGATCCAACAACAAAAATACTCGACAAAATCCAAAAAAATCGAAGTTGGTTTCAAATAAATTTATTAAAATTTGACACTTCCAACTAAAATTTTTTTTCACAATCCAAAAAATTGTCGTTATTTTCATCTAAATTTACTCAAATATACATCCTACAAAAAAATACTCGACAAAATCCAAAAAAATCGATGTTGGTTTCAAATAAATTTATTAAAATTTGACACTTCCAACTACAATTTTTTCCCAATCCAAAAAATTGAAGTTATTTTCATCTAAATTTACTCAAATATACATCCTACAACAAAAATACTCAACAAAATCCAAAAAAATCGAAGTTGGTTTCAAATAAATTTATTAAAATTTGACACTTCCAACTAAAATTTTTTTTCACAATCCAATAAATTGTCGTTATTTTCATCTAAATTTACTCAAATATACATCCTACAACACAAATACTCAACAAAATCCAAAAAAAATCGAAGTTGGTTTCAAATAAATTTATTAAAATTTGACACTTCCAACTAAATTTTTTTTCACAATCCTAAAAATTGAAGTTATTTTCATAAAAATTTACTCTAATATAGACCCTACAACAAAAATACGCTACAAAATACAAAAAATCGAAGTTGGTTTCAAATAAATTTATTAAAATTTGACACTTCCAACTAAAATTTTTTTTCACAATCCAATAAATTGTCGTTATTTTCATCTAAATTTACTCAAATATACATCCTACAACACAAATACTCAACAAAATCCAAAAAAATCGAAGTTGGTTTCAAATAAATTTATTAAAATTTGACACTTCCAACTAAAATTTTTTTTCACAATCCAAAAAATTGTCGTTATTTTCATCTAAATTTACTCAAATATAGATCCTACAACAAAAATACTCAACAAAATCCAAAATAATCCAAGTTGATTTCAAATAAATTTATTAAAATTTGACAAAAATCGTGACAAAATCCAAAAAATCGAAGTTAATTTCAACTGAAATTACTCAAATTCACCTTCTCTATAAAAAAAACTCAACATAATCGAGGAAAATCGAAGTTGGTTTCAAATAAATTTATTAAAATTTGACACTTCCAACTAAAATTTTTTTCACAATCCAAAAAATTGAAGTTATTTTCATCTAAATTTACTCAAATATACATCCTACAACAAAAATACTCAACTAAATCCAAAAAAATCGAAGTTGGTTTCAAATAAATTTATTAAAATTTGACACTTCCAACTAAATTTTTTTCACAATCCAAAAAAACGAAGTTATTTTCATCTAAATTTACTCAAATATACATCCTACGACAAAAATACTCAACTAAATCCAAAAAAATCGAAGCTGGTTTCAAATAAATTTATTAAAATTTGACACTTCCAACAAAAAATTTTTTTCACAATCCAATAAATTGTCGTTATTTTCATCTAAATTTACTCAAATATACATCCTACAACAAAAATACTCAACTAAATCCAAAAATATCGAAGTTGGTTTCAAATAAATTTATTAAAATTTGACACTTCCAACTAAATTTTTTTCACAATCCAAAAAATTGAAGTTATTTTCATCTAAATTTACTCAAATATAGATCCTACAACAAAAATACTCAACAAAATCCAAAATAATCCAAGTTGATTTCAAATAAATTTATTAAAATTTGACAAAAATCGTGACAAAATCCAAAAAATCGAAGTTAATTTCAACTGAAATTACTCAAATTCACCTTCTCTATAAAAAAAACTCAACATAATCGAGGAAAATCGAAGTTGGTTTCAAATAAATTTATTAAAATTTGACACTTCCAACTAAAATTTTTTTCACAATCCAAAAAATTGAAGTTATTTTCATCTAAATTTACTCAAATATAGGTCCTACAACAAAAATATTCAACTAAATCCAAAATAATCGAAGTTGGTTTCAAATAAATTTATTAAAATTTGACACTTCCAACTAAATTTTTTTCACAATCCAAAAAATTGAAGTTATTTTCATCTAAATTTACTCAAATATAGATCCTACAACAAAAATACTCAACTAAATCCAAAAAAATCGAAGTTGGTTTCAAATAAATTTATTAAAATTTGACACTTCCAACTAAAAATTTTTTCTCAATCCTTAAAATTGAAGTTATTTTCATCTAAATTTACTCAAATATAGATCCTACAACAAAAATACTCAACAAAATCCAAAAAAATCGAAGTTGGTTTCTAATAAATTTATTAAAATTTGACACTTCCAACTAAAATTTTTTTTCACAATCCAAAAAATTGTCGTTATTTTCATCTAAATTTACTCAAATATACATCCAACAACAAAAATACTCGACAAAATCCAAAAAAACGAAGTTGGTTTCAAATAAATTTATTAAAATTTGACACTTCCAACTAAAATTTTTTTTCACAATCCAAAAAATTGTCGTTATTTTCATCTAAATTTACTCAAATATAGATCCTACAATAAAAGTACTCAACAAAATCCAAAATAATCCAAGTTGATTTCAAATAAATTTATTAAAATTTGACAAAAATTGTGACAAAATCCAAAAAATCGAAGTTAATTTCAACTGAAATTACTCAAATTAAGCTTCTCTATCCAAAAAACTCAACATAGTCGAGGAAAATCGAAGTTGGTTTCAAATAAATTTATTAAAATTTGACACTTCCAACTAAAATTTTTTTTCACGATGCAATAAATTGTCGATTTTTTCATCTAAATTTACTCAAATATTCATCCTACAAACAAAAATATTCAACAAAATCCAAAAAAATCGAAGTTGGTTTCAAATAAATTTATTAAAATTTGACACTTCCAACTAAAATTTTTTTCACAATCCTAGAAATTTAAGTTATTTTCATAAAAAATTACTCTAATATAGACCCTACAACAAAAATACTCAACAAAATCCAAAAAAATCGAAGCTGGTTTCAAATAAATTTATTAAAATTTGACACTTCCAACTAAAATTTTTTTTCACAATCCAATAAATTGTCGTTATTTTCATCTAAATTTACTCAAATATACATCCTACAACAAAAATACTCAAATAAAACCAAAAAAATCGAAGTTGGTTTCAAATAAATTTATTAAAATTTGACACTTCCAACTAAATTTTTTTTCACAATCCTAAAAATTGAAGTTATTTTCATAAAAATTTACTCTAATATAGACCCTACAACAAAAATACGCTACAAAATCCAAAAAATCGAAGTTGGTTTCAAATAAATTTATTAAAATTTGACACTTCCAACTAAAATTTTTTTTCACAATCCAATAAATTGTCGTTATTTTCATCTAAATTTACTCAAATATACATCCAACAACAAAAATACTCGACAAAATCCAAAAAAATCGAAGTTGGTTTCAAATAAATTTATTAAAATTTGACACTTCCAACTAAAATTTTTTTTCACAATCCAAAAAATTGTCGTTATTTTCATCTAAATTTACTCAAATATACATCCTACAAAAAAATACTCGACAAAATCCAAAAAAATCGATGTTGGTTTCAAATAAATTTATTAAAATTTGACACTTCCAACTACAATTTTTTCCCAATCCAAAAAATTGAAGTTATTTTCATCTAAATTTACTCAAATATACATCCTACAACAAAAATACTCAACAAAATCCAAAAAAATCGAAGTTGGTTTCAAATAAATTTATTAAAATTTGACACTTCCAACTAAATTTTTTTCACAATCCTAAAAATTGAAGTTATTTTCATCTAAATTTACTCAAATATAGATCCTACAATAAAAGTACTCAACAAAATCCAAAATAATCCAAGTTGATTTCAAATAAATTTATTAAAATTTGACAAAAATTGTGACAAAATCCAAAAAATCGAAGTTAATTTCAACTGAAATTACTCAAATTAAGCTTCTCTATCCAAAAAACTCAACATAGTCGAGGAAAATCGAAGTTGGTTTCAAATAAATTTATTAAAATTTGACACTTCCAACTAAAATTTTTTTTCACGATGCAATAAATTGTCGATTTTTTCATCTAAATTTACTCAAATATTCATCCTACAAACAAAAATATTCAACAAAATCCAAAAAAAAACCGAAGTTGGTTTCAAATAAATTTATTAAAATTTGACACTTCCAACTAAAATTTTTTTCACAATCCTAGAAATTTAAGTTATTTTCATAAAAAATTACTCTAATATAGACCCTACAACAAAAATACTCAACAAAATCCAAAAAAATCGAAGCTGGTTTCAAATAAATTTATTAAAATTTGACACTTCCAACTAAAATTTTTTTTCACAATCCAATAAATTGTCGTTATTTTCATCTAAATTTACTCAAATATACATCCTACAACAAAAATACTCAAATAAAACCAAAAAAATCGAAGTTGGTTTCAAATAAATTTATTAAAATTTGACACTTCCAAGTAAAATTTTTTTCACATTCCTAAAAATTGAAGTTATTTTCATCTAAATTTATTCAAATATAGACCCTACAACAAAAATACTCAACAAAATCCAACAAAATCGAAGCTGGTTTCAAATAAATTTATTAAAATTTGACACTTCCAACTAAAATTTTTTTCTCATTCCTTAAAATTGTAGTTATTTTCCACTAAATTTACTCAAATATACATCCTACAACAGAAATACTCGACAAAATCCAAAAAAATCGAAGTTGGTTTCAAATAAATTTATTAAAATTTGACACTTCCAACTAAATTTTTTTTCACAATCCTAAAAATTGAAGTTATTTTCATCAAAATTTACTCTAATATAGACCCTACAACAAAAATACGCTACAAAATCCAAAAAATCGAAGTTGGTTTCAAATAAATTTATTAAAATTTGACACTTCCAACTAAAATATGTTTTCACAATCCAATAAATTGTCGTTATTTTCATTTAAATTTACTCAAAAATACATCCTACAACACAAATACTCAACAAAATCCAAAAAAATCGAAGTTGGTTTCAAATAAATTTATTAAAATTTGACACTTCCAACTAAAAATTTTTCTCAATCCTTAAAATTGAAGTTATTTTCATCTAAATTTACTCAAATATAGATCCTACAACAAAAATACTCAACAAAATCCAAAAAAAATCGAAGTTGGTTTCAAATAAATTTATTAAAATTTGACACTTCCAACTAAATTTTTTTTCACAATCCTAAAAATTGAAGTTATTTTCATAAAAATTTACTCTAATATAGACCCTACAACAAAAATACGCTACAAAATCCAAAAAATCGAAGTTGGTTTCAAATAAATTTATTAAAATTTGACACTTCCAACTAAAATTTTTTTTCACAATCCAATAAATTGTCGTTATTTTCATCTAAATTTACTCAAATATACATCCTACAACACAAATACTCAACAAAATCCAAAAAAAATCGAAGTTGGTTTCAAATAAATTTATTAAAATTTGACACTTCCAACTAAATTTTTTTTCACAATCCTAAAAATTGAAGTTATTTTCATAAAAATTTACTCTAATATAGACCCTACAACAAAAATACGCTACAAAATCCAAAAAATCGAAGTTGGTTTCAAATAAATTTATTAAAATTTGACACTTCCAACTAAAATTTTTTTTCACAATCCAATAAATTGTCGTTATTTTCATCTAAATTTACTCAAATATACATCCTACAACACAAATACTCAACAAAATCCAAAAAAATCGAAGTTGGTTTCAAATAAATTTATTAAAATTTGACACTTCCAACTAAAATTTTTTTTCACAATCCAAAAAATTGTCGTTATTTTCATCTAAATTTACTCAAATATAGATCCTACAACAAAAATACTCAACAAAATCCAAAATAATCCAAGTTGATTTCAAATAAATTTATTAAAATTTGACAAAAATCGTGACAAAATCCAAAAAATCGAAGTTAATTTCAACTGAAATTACTCAAATTCACCTTCTCTATAAAAAAAACTCAACATAATCGAGGAAAATCGAAGTTGGTTTCAAATAAATTTATTAAAATTTGACACTTCCAACTAAAATTTTTTTCACAATCCAAAAAATTGAAGTTATTTTCATCTAAATTTACTCAAATATACATCCTACAAAAAAATATTCGACAAAATCCAAAAAAATCGATGTTGGTTTCAAATAAATTTATTAAAATTTGACACTTCCAACTACAATTTTTTCCCAATCCAAAAAATTGAAGTTATTTTCATCTAAATTTACTCCAATATACATCCTACAACAAAAATACTCAACTAAATCCAAAAAAATCGAAGTTGGTTTCAAATAAATTTATTAAAATTTGACACTTCCAACTAAATTTTTTTCACAATCCAAAAAAAACGAAGTTATTTTCATCTAAATTTACTCAAATATACATCCTACAACAAAAATACTCAACTAAATCCAAAAAAATCGAAGTTGGTTTCAAATAAATTTATTAAAATTTGACACTTCCAACTAAATTTTTTTCACAATCCAAAAAAACGAAGTTATTTTCATCTAAATTTACTCAAATATACATCCTACGACAAAAATACTCAACTAAATCCAAAAAAATCGAAGCTGGTTTCAAATAAATTTATTAAAATTTGACACTTCCAACAAAAAATTTTTTTCACAATCCAATAAATTGTCGTTATTTTCATCTAAATTTACTCAAATATACATCCTACAACAAAAATACTCAACTAAATCCAAAAATATCGAAGTTGGTTTCAAATAAATTTATTAAAATTTGACACTTCCAACTAAATTTTTTTCACAATCCAAAAAATTGAAGTTATTTTCATCTAAATTTACTCAAATATAGATCCTACAACAAAAATACTCAACAAAATCCAAAATAATCCAAGTTGATTTCAAATAAATTTATTAAAATTTGACAAAAATCGTGACAAAATCCAAAAAATCGAAGTTAATTTCAACTGAAATTACTCAAATTCACCTTCTCTATAAAAAAAACTCAACATAATCGAGGAAAATCGAAGTTGGTTTCAAATAAATTTATTAAAATTTGACACTTCCAACTAAAATTTTTTTCACAATCCAAAAAATTGAAGTTATTTTCATCTAAATTTACTCAAATATAGGTCCTACAACAAAAATATTCAACTAAATCCAAAATAATCGAAGTTGGTTTCAAATAAATTTATTAAAATTTGACACTTCCAACTAAATTTTTTTCACAATCCAAAAAATTGAAGTTATTTTCATCTAAATTTACTCAAATATAGATCCTACAACAAAAATACTCAACTAAATCCAAAAAAATCGAAGTTGGTTTCAAATAAATTTATTAAAATTTGACACTTCCAACTAAAAATTTTTTCTCAATCCTTAAAATTGAAGTTATTTTCATCTAAATTTACTCAAATATAGATCCTACAACAAAAATACTCAACAAAATCCAAAAAAATCGAAGTTGGTTTCAAATAAATTTATTAAAATTTGACACTTCCAACTAAAATTTTTTTTCACAATCCAAAAAATTGTCGTTATTTTCATCTAAATTTACTCAAATATACATCCAACAACAAAAATACTCGACAAAATCCAAAAAAATCGAAGTTGGTTTCAAATAAATTTATTAAAATTTGACACTTCCAACTAAAATTTTTTTTCACAATCCAAAAAATTGTCGTTATTTTCATCTAAATTTACTCAAATATACATCCTACAAAAAAATACTCGACAAAATCCAAAAAAATCGATGTTGGTTTCAAATAAATTTATTAAAATTTGACACTTCCAACTACAATTTTTTCCCAATCCAAAAAATTGAAGTTATTTTCATCTAAATTTACTCCAATATACATCCTACAACAAAAATACTCAACAAAATCCAAAAAAATCGAAGTTGGTTTCAAATAAATTTATTAAAATTTGACACTTCCAACTAAATTTTTTTCACAATCCTAAAAATTGAAGTTATTTTCATCTAAATTTACTCAAATATAGATCCTACAATAAAAGTACTCAACAAAATCCAAAATAATCCAAGTTGATTTCAAATAAATTTATTAAAATTTGACAAAAATTGTGACAAAATCCAAAAAATCGAAGTTAATTTCAACTGAAATTACTCAAATTAAGCTTCTCTATCCAAAAAACTCAACATAGTCGAGGAAAATCGAAGTTGGTTTCAAATAAATTTATTAAAATTTGACACTTCCAACTAAAATTTTTTTTCACGATGCAATAAATTGTCGATTTTTTCATCTAAATTTACTCAAATATTCATCCTACAAACAAAAATATTCAACAAAATCCAAAAAAATCGAAGTTGGTTTCAAATAAATTTATTAAAATTTGACACTTCCAACTAAAATTTTTTTCACAATCCCAGAAATTTAAGTTATTTTCATAAAAAATTACTCTAATATAGACCCTACAACAAAAATACTCAACAAAATCCAAAAAAATCGAAGCTGGTTTCAAATAAATTTATTAAAATTTGACACTTCCAACTAAAATTTTTTTTCACAATCCAATAAATTGTCGTTATTTTCATCTAAATTTACTCAAATATACATCCTACAACAAAAATACTCAAATAAAACCAAAAAAATCGAAGTTGGTTTCAAATAAATTTATTAAAATTTGACACTTCCAACTAAATTTTTTTTCACAATCCTAAAAATTGAAGTTATTTTCATAAAAATTTACTCTAATATAGACCCTACAACAAAAATACGCTACAAAATCCAAAAAATCGAAGTTGGTTTCAAATAAATTTATTAAAATTTGACACTTCCAACTAAAATTTTTTTTCACAATCCAATAAATTGTCGTTATTTTCATCTAAATTTACTCAAATATACATCCTACAACACAAATACTCAACAAAATCCAAAAAAAATCGAAGTTGGTTTCAAATAAATTTATTAAAATTTGACACTTCCAACTAAATTTTTTTTCACAATCCTAAAAATTGAAGTTATTTTCATAAAAATTTACTCTAATATAGACCCTACAACAAAAATACGCTACAAAATCCAAAAAATCGAAGTTGGTTTCAAATAAATTTATTAAAATTTGACACTTCCAACTAAAATTTTTTTTCACAATCCAATAAATTGTCGTTATTTTCATCTAAATTTACTCAAATATACATCCTACAACACAAATACTCAACAAAATCCAAAAAAATCGAAGTTGGTTTCAAATAAATTTATTAAAATTTGACACTTCCAACTAAAATTTTTTTTCACAATCCAAAAAATTGTCGTTATTTTCATCTAAATTTACTCAAATATAGATCCTACAACAAAAATACTCAACAAAATCCAAAATAATCCAAGTTGATTTCAAATAAATTTATTAAAATTTGACAAAAATCGTGACAAAATCCAAAAAATCGAAGTTAATTTCAACTGAAATTACTCAAATTCACCTTCTCTATAAAAAAAACTCAACATAATCGAGGAAAATCGAAGTTGGTTTCAAATAAATTTATTAAAATTTGACACTTCCAACTAAAATTTTTTTCACAATCCAAAAAATTGAAGTTATTTTCATCTAAATTTACTCAAATATACATCCTACAAAAAAATATTCGACAAAATCCAAAAAAATCGATGTTGGTTTCAAATAAATTTATTAAAATTTGACACTTCCAACTACAATTTTTTCCCAATCCAAAAAATTGAAGTTATTTTCATCTAAATTTACTCCAATATACATCCTACAACAAAAATACTCAACTAAATCCAAAAAAATCGAAGTTGGTTTCAAATAAATTTATTAAAATTTGACACTTCCAACTAAATTTTTTTCACAATCCAAAAAAACGAAGTTATTTTCATCTAAATTTACTCAAATATACATCCTACAACAAAAATACTCAACTAAATCCAAAAAAATCGAAGTTGGTTTCAAATAAATTTATTAAAATTTGACACTTCCAACTAAATTTTTTTCACAATCCAAAAAAACGAAGTTATTTTCATCTAAATTTACTCAAATATACATCCTACGACAAAAATACTCAACTAAATCCAAAAAAATCGAAGCTGGTTTCAAATAAATTTATTAAAATTTGACACTTCCAACAAAAAATTTTTTTCACAATCCAATAAATTGTCGTTATTTTCATCTAAATTTACTCAAATATACATCCTACAACAAAAATACTCAACTAAATCCAAAAATATCGAAGTTGGTTTCAAATAAATTTATTAAAATTTGACACTTCCAACTAAATTTTTTTCACAATCCAAAAAATTGAAGTTATTTTCATCTAAATTTACTCAAATATAGATCCTACAACAAAAATACTCAACAAAATCCAAAATAATCCAAGTTGATTTCAAATAAATTTATTAAAATTTGACAAAAATCGTGACAAAATCCAAAAAATCGAAGTTAATTTCAACTGAAATTACTCAAATTCACCTTCTCTATAAAAAAAACTCAACATAATCGAGGAAAATCGAAGTTGGTTTCAAATAAATTTATTAAAATTTGACACTTCCAACTAAAATTTTTTCCACAATCCAAAAAATTGAAGTTATTTTCATCTAAATTTACTCAAATATAGGTCCTACAACAAAAATATTCAACTAAATCCAAAATAATCGAAGTTGGTTTCAAATAAATTTATTAAAATTTGACACTTCCAACTAAATTTTTTTCACAATCCAAAAAATTGAAGTTATTTTCATCTAAATTTACTCAAATATAGATCCTACAACAAAAATACTCAACTAAATCCAAAAAAATCGAAGTTGGTTTCAAATAAATTTATTAAAATTTGACACTTCCAACTAAAAATTTTTTCTCAATCCTTAAAATTGAAGTTATTTTCATCTAAATTTACTCAAATATAGATCCTACAACAAAAATACTCAACAAAATCCAAAAAAATCGAAGTTGGTTTCAAATAAATTTATTAAAATTTGACACTTCCAACTAAAATTTTTTTTCACAATCCAAAAAATTGTCGTTATTTTCATCTAAATTTACTCAAATATACATCCAACAACAAAAATACTCGACAAAATCCAAAAAAATCGAAGTTGGTTTCAAATAAATTTATTAAAATTTGACACTTCCAACTAAAATTTTTTTTCACAATCCAAAAAATTGTCGTTATTTTCATCTAAATTTACTCAAATATACATCCTACAAAAAAATACTCGACAAAATCCAAAAAAATCGATGTTGGTTTCAAATAAATTTATTAAAATTTGACACTTCCAACTACAATTTTTTCCCAATCCAAAAAATTGAAGTTATTTTCATCTAAATTTACTCAAATATACATCCTACAACAAAAATACTCAACAAAATCCAAAAAAATCGAAGTTGGTTTCAAATAAATTTATTAAAATTTGACACTTCCAACTAAATTTTTTTCACAATCCTAAAAATTGAAGTTATTTTCATCTAAATTTACTCAAATATAGATCCTACAATAAAAGTACTCAACAAAATCCAAAATAATCCAAGTTGATTTCAAATAAATTTATTAAAATTTGACAAAAATTGTGACAAAATCCAAAAAATCGAAGTTAATTTCAACTGAAATTACTCAAATTAAGCTTCTCTATCCAAAAAACTCAACATAGTCGAGGAAAATCGAAGTTGGTTTCAAATAAATTTATTAAAATTTGACACTTCCAACTAAAATTTTTTTTCACGATGCAATAAATTGTCGATTTTTTCATCTAAATTTACTCAAATATTCATCCTACAAACAAAAATATTCAACAAAATCCAAAAAAATCGAAGTTGGTTTCAAATAAATTTATTAAAATTTGACACTTCCAACTAAAATTTTTTTCACAATCCTAGAAATTTAAGTTATTTTCATAAAAAATTACTCTAATATAGACCCTACAACAAAAATACTCAACAAAATCCAAAAAAATCGAAGCTGGTTTCAAATAAATTTATTAAAATTTGACACTTCCAACTAAAATTTTTTTTCACAATCCAATAAATTGTCGTTATTTTCATCTAAATTTACTCAAATATACATCCTACAACAAAAATACTCAAATAAAACCAAAAAAATCGAAGTTGGTTTCAAATAAATTTATTAAAATTTGACACTTCCAAGTAAAATTTTTTTCACATTCCTAAAAATTGAAGTTATTTTCATCTAAATTTATTCAAATATAGACCCTACAACAAAAATACTCAACAAAATCCAACAAAATCGAAGCTGGTTTCAAATAAATTTATTAAAATTTGACACTTCCAACTAAAATTTTTTTCTCATTCCTTAAAATTGTAGTTATTTTCCACTAAATTTACTCAAATATACATCCTACAACAGAAATACTCGACAAAATCCAAAAAAATCGAAGTTTGTTTCAAATAAATTTATTAAAATTTGACACTTCCAACTAAATTTTTTTTCACAATCCTAAAAATTGAAGTTATTTTCATCAAAATTTACTCTAATATAGACCCTACAACAAAAATACGCTACAAAATCCAAAAAATCGAAGTTGGTTTCAAATAAATTTATTAAAATTTGACACTTCCAACTAAAATATGTTTTCACAATCCAATAAATTGTCGTTATTTTCATTTAAATTTACTCAAAAATACATCCTACAACACAAATACTCAACAAAATCCAAAAAAATCGAAGTTGGTTTCAAATAAATTTATTAAAATTTGACACTTCCAACTAAAAATTTTTCTCAATCCTTAAAATTGAAGTTATTTTCATCTAAATTTACTCAAATATAGATCCTACAACAAAAATACTCAACAAAATCCAAAAAAAATCGAAGTTGGTTTCAAATAAATTTATTAAAATTTGACACTTCCAACTAAATTTTTTTTCACAATCCTAAAAATTGAAGTTATTTTCATAAAAATTTACTCTAATATAGACCCTACAACAAAAATACGCTACAAAATCCAAAAAATCGAAGTTGGTTTCAAATAAATTTATTAAAATTTGACACTTCCAACTAAAATTTTTTTTCACAATCCAATAAATTGTCGTTATTTTCATCTAAATTTACTCAAATATACATCCTACAACACAAATACTCAACAAAATCCAAAAAAATCGAAGTTGGTTTCAAATAAATTTATTAAAATTTGACACTTCCAACTAAAATTTTTTTTCACAATCCAAAAAATTGTCGTTATTTTCATCTAAATTTAGTCAAATATACATCCTACAACACAAATACTCAACAAAATAAAAAAAAATCGAAGTTGGTTTCAAATAAATTTATTAAAATTTGACACTTCCAACTAAAAATTTTTTCTCAATCCTTAAAATTGAAGTTATTTTCATCTAAATTTACACAAATATAGATCCTACAACAAAAATACTCAACAAAATCCAAAAAAATCGAAGTTGGTTTCAAATAAATTTATTAAAATTTGACACTTCCAACTAAAATTTTTTTTCACAATCCAAAAAATTGTCGTTATTTTCATCTAAATTTAATCAAATATACATCCAACAACAAAAATACTCGACAAAATCCAAAAAAATCGAAGTTGGTTTCAAATAAATTTATTAAGATTTGACACTTCCAACTAAAATTTTTTTTCACAATCCAAAAAATTGTCGTTATTTTCATCTAAATTTACTCAAATATACATCCTACAAAAAAATACTCGACAAAATCCAAAAAAATCGATGTTGGTTTCAAATAAATTTATTAAAATGTGACACTTCCAACTACAATTTTTTCCCAATCCAAAAAATTGAAGTTATTTTCATCTAAATTTACTCAAATATACATCCTACAACAAAAATACTCAACTAAATCCAAAAAAATCGAAGTTGGTTTCAAATAAATTTATTAAAATTTGACACTTCCAACTAAATTTTTTTCACAATCCAAAAAATTGAAGTTATTTTCATCTAAATTTACTCAAATATAGATCCTACAATAAAAGTACTCAACAAAATCCAAAATAATCCAAGTTGATTTCAAATAAATTTATTAAAATTTGACAAAAATTGTGACAAAATCCAAAAAATCGAAGTTAATTTCAACTGAAATTACTCAAATTAAGCTTCTCTATCCAAAAAACTCAACATAGTCGAGGAAAATCGAAGTTGGTTTCAAATAAATTTATTAAAATTTGACACTTCCAACTAAAATTTTTTTTCACAATGCAATAAATTGTCGATTTTTTCATCTAAATTTACTCAAATATTCATCCTACAAACAAAAATATTCAAAAAAATCCAAAAAAATCGAAGTTGGTTTCAAATAAATTTATTAAAATTTGACACTTCCAACTAAAATTTTTTTCACAATCCTAGAAATTTAAGTTATTTTCATAAAAAATTACTCTAATATAGACCCTACAACAAAAATACTCAACAAAATCAAAAAAAATCGAAGCTGGTTTCAAATAAATTTATTAAAATTTGACACTTCCAACTAAAATTTTTTTTCACAATCCAATAAATTGTCGTTATTTTCATCTAAATTTACTCAAATATACATCCTACAACAAAAATACTCAACTAAATCCAAAAAAATCGCAGTTGGTTTCAAATAAATTTATTAAAATTTGACACTTCCAACTAAAATTTTTTTTCACAATCCAATAAATTGTCGTTATTTTCATCTAAATTTACTCAAATATACATCCTACAACAAAAATACTCAAATAAAACCAAAAAAATCGAAGTTGGTTTCAAATAAATTTATTAAAATTTGACACTTCCAAGTAAAATTTTTTTCACATTCCTAAAAATTGAAGTTATTTTCATCTAAATTTATTCAAATATAGACCCTACAACAAAAATACTCAACAAAATCCAACAAAATCGAAGTTGGTTTCAAATAAATTTATTAAAATTTGACACTTCCAACTAAATTTTTTTTCACAATCCTAAAAATTGAAGTTATTTTCATCAAAATTTACTCTAATATAGACCCTACAACAAAAATACGCTACAAAATCCAAAAAATCGAAGTTGGTTTCAAATAAATTTATTAAAATTTGACACTTCCAACTAAAATATGTTTCCACAATCCAATAAATTGTCGTTATTTTCATTTAAATTTACTCAAATATACATCCTACAACACAAATACTCAACAAAATCCAAAAAAATCGAAGTTGGTTTCAAATAAATTTATTAAAATTTGACACTTCCAACTAAAAATTTTTCTCAATCCTTAAAATTGAAGTTATTTTCATCTAAATTTACTCAAATATAGATCCTACAACAAAAATACTCAACAAAATCCAAAAAAAATCGAAGTTGGTTTCAAATAAATTTATTAAAATTTGACACTTCCAACTAATTTTTTTTTCACAATCCTAAAAATTGAAGTTATTTTCATAAAAATTTACTCTAATATAGACCCTACAACAAAAATACGCTACAAAATCCAAAAAATCGAAGTTGGTTTCAAATAAATTTATTAAAATTTGACACTTCCAACTAAAATTTTTTTTCACAATCCAATAAATTGTCGTTATTTTCATCTAAATTTACTCAAATATACCTCCTACAACACAAATACTCAACAAAATCCAAAAAAAATCGAAGTTGGTTTCAAATAAATTTATTAAAATTTGACACTTCCAACTAAATTTTTTTCACAATCCAAAAAAACGAAGTTATTTTCATCTAAATTTACTCAAATATACATCCTACGACAAAAATACTCAACTAAATCCAAAAAAATCGAAGCTGGTTTCAAATAAATTTATTAAAATTTGACACTTCCAGCAAAAAATTTTTTTCACAATCCAATAAATTGTCGTTATTTTCATCTAAATTTACTCAAATATACATCCTACAACAAAAATACTCAAATAAAACCAAAAAAATCGAAGTTGGTTTCAAATAAATTTATTAAAATTTGACACTTCCAACTAAATTTTTTTTCACAATCCTAAAAATTGAAGTTATTTTCATAAAAATTTACTCTAATATAGACCCTACAACAAAAATACGCTACAAAATCCAAAAAATCGAAGTTGGTTTCAAATAAATTTATTAAAATTTGACACTTCCAACTAAAATTTTTTTTCACAATCCAATAAATTGTCGTTATTTTCATCTAAATTTACTCAAATATACATCCTACAACACAAATACTCAACAAAATCCAAAAAAATCGAAGTTGGTTTCAAATAAATTTATTAAAATTTGACACTTCCAACTAAAATTTTTTTTCACAATCCAAAAAATTGTCGTTATTTTCATCTAAATTTAGTCAAATATACATCCTACAACACAAATACTCAACAAAATAAAAAAAAATCGAAGTTGGTTTCAAATAAATTTATTAAAATTTGACACTTCCAACTAAAAATTTTTTCTCAATCCTTAAAATTGAAGTTATTTTCATCTAAATTTACACAAATATAGATCCTACAACAAAAATACTCAACAAAATCCAAAAAAATCGAAGTTGGTTTCAAATAAATTTATTAAAATTTGACACTTCCAACTAAAATTTTTTTTCACAATCCAAAAAATTGTCGTTATTTTCATCTAAATTTAATCAAATATACATCCAACAACAAAAATACTCGACAAAATCCAAAAAAATCGAAGTTGGTTTCAAATAAATTTATTAAGATTTGACACTTCCAACTAAAATTTTTTTTCACAATCCAAAAAATTGTCGTTATTTTCATCTAAATTTACTCAAATATACATCCTACAAAAAAATACTCGACAAAATCCAAAAAAATCGATGTTGGTTTCAAATAAATTTATTAAAATGTGACACTTCCAACTACAATTTTTTCCCAATCCAAAAAATTGAAGTTATTTTCATCTAAATTTACTCAAATATACAACCTACAACAAAAATACTCAACTAAATCCAAAAAAATCGAAGTTGGTTTCAAATAAATTTATTAAAATTTGACACTTCCAACTAAATTTTTTTCACAATCCAAAAAATTGAAGTTATTTTCATCTAAATTTACTCAAATATAGATCCTACAATAAAAGTACTCAACAAAATCCAAAATAATCCAAGTTGATTTCAAATAAATTTATTAAAATTTGACAAAAATTGTGACAAAATCCAAAAAATCGAAGTTAATTTCAACTGAAATTACTCAAATTAAGCTTCTCTATCCAAAAAACTCAACATAGTCGAGGAAAATCGAAGTTGGTTTCAAATAAATTTATTAAAATTTGACACTTCCAACTAAAATTTTTTTTCACAATGCAATAAATTGTCGATTTTTTCATCTAAATTTACTCAAATATTCATCCTACAAACAAAAATATTCAAAAAAATCCAAAAAAATCGAAGTTGGTTTCAAATAAATTTATTAAAATTTGACACTTCCAACTAAAATTTTTTTCACAATCCTAGAAATTTAAGTTATTTTCATAAAAAATTACTCTAATATAGACCCTACAACAAAAATACTCAACAAAATCAAAAAAAATCGAAGCTGGTTTCAAATAAATTTATTAAAATTTGACACTTCCAACTAAAATTTTTTTTCACAATCCAATAAATTGTCGTTATTTTCATCTAAATTTACTCAAATATACATCCTACAACAAAAATACTCAACTAAATCCAAAAAAATCGCAGTTGGTTTCAAATAAATTTATTAAAATTTGACACTTCCAACTAAAATTTTTTTTCACAATCCAATAAATTGTCGTTATTTTCATCTAAATTTACTCAAATATACATCCTACAACAAAAATACTCAAATAAAACCAAAAAAATCGAAGTTGGTTTCAAATAAATTTATTAAAATTTGACACTTCCAAGTAAAATTTTTTTCACATTCCTAAAAATTGAAGTTATTTTCATCTAAATTTATTCAAATATAGACCCTACAACAAAAATACTCAACAAAATCCAACAAAATCGAAGTTGGTTTCAAATAAATTTATTAAAATTTGACACTTCCAACTAAATTTTTTTTCACAATCCTAAAAATTGAAGTTATTTTCATCAAAATTTACTCTAATATAGACCCTACAACAAAAATACGCTACAAAATCCAAAAAATCGAAGTTGGTTTCAAATAAATTTATTAAAATTTGACACTTCCAACTAAAATATGTTTCCACAATCCAATAAATTGTCGTTATTTTCATTTAAATTTACTCAAATATACATCCTACAACACAAATACTCAACAAAATCCAAAAAAATCGAAGTTGGTTTCAAATAAATTTATTAAAATTTGACACTTCCAACTAAAAATTTTTCTCAATCCTTAAAATTGAAGTTATTTTCATCTAAATTTACTCAAATATAGATCCTACAACAAAAATACTCAACAAAATCCAAAAAAAATCGAAGTTGGTTTCAAATAAATTTATTAATATTTGACACTTCCAACTAATTTTTTTTTCACAATCCTAAAAATTGAAGTTATTTTCATAAAAATTTACTCTAATATAGACCCTACAACAAAAATACGCTACAAAATCCAAAAAATCGAAGTTGGTTTCAAATAAATTTATTAAAATTTGACACTTCCAACTAAAATTTTTTTTCACAATCCAATAAATTGTCGTTATTTTCATCTAAATTTACTCAAATATACATCCTACAACACAAATACTCAACAAAATCCAAAAAAATCGAAGTTGGTTTCAAATAAATTTATTAAAATTTGACACTTCCAACTAAAATTTTTTTTCACAATCCAAAAAATTGTCGTTATTTTCATCTAAATTTACTCAAATATAGATCCTACAACAAAAATACTCAACAAAATCCAAAATAATCCAAGTTGATTTCAAATAAATTTATTAAAATTTGACAAAAATCGTGACAAAATCCAAAAAATCGAAGTTAATTTCAACTGAAATTACTCAAATTCACCTTCTCTATAAAAAAAACTCAACATAATCGAGGAAAATCGAAGTTGGTTTCAAATAAATTTATTAAAATTTGACACTTCCAACTAAAATTTTTTTCACAATCCAAAAAATTGAAGTTATTTTCATCTAAATTTACTCAAATATACATCCTACAAAAAAATATTCGACAAAATCCAAAAAAATCGATGTTGGTTTCAAATAAATTTATTAAAATTTGACACTTCCAACTACAATTTTTTCCCAATCCAAAAAATTGAAGTTATTTTCATCTAAATTTACTCCAATATACATCCTACAACAAAAATACTCAACTAAATCCAAAAAAATCGAAGTTGGTTTCAAATAAATTTATTAAAATTTGACACTTCCAACTAAATTTTTTTCACAATCCAAAAAAACGAAGTTATTTTCATCTAAATTTACTCAAATATACATCCTACAACAAAAATACTCAACTAAATCCAAAAAAATCGAAGTTGGTTTCAAATAAATTTATTAAAATTTGACACTTCCAACTAAATTTTTTTCACAATCCAAAAAAACGAAGTTATTTTCATCTAAATTTACTCAAATATACATCCTACGACAAAAATACTCAACTAAATCCAAAAAAATCGAAGCTGGTTTCAAATAAATTTATTAAAATTTGACACTTCCAACAAAAAATTTTTTTCACAATCCAATAAATTGTCGTTATTTTCATCTAAATTTACTCAAATATACATCCTACAACAAAAATACTCAACTAAATCCAAAAATATCGAAGTTGGTTTCAAATAAATTTATTAAAATTTGACACTTCCAACTAAATTTTTTTCACAATCCAAAAAATTGAAGTTATTTTCATCTAAATTTACTCAAATATAGATCCTACAACAAAAATACTCAACAAAATCCAAAATAATCCAAGTTGATTTCAAATAAATTTATTAAAATTTGACAAAAATCGTGACAAAATCCAAAAAATCGAAGTTAATTTCAACTGAAATTACTCAAATTCACCTTCTCTATAAAAAAAACTCAACATAATCGAGGAAAATCGAAGTTGGTTTCAAATAAATTTATTAAAATTTGACACTTCCAACTAAAATTTTTTCCACAATCCAAAAAATTGAAGTTATTTTCATCTAAATTTACTCAAATATAGGTCCTACAACAAAAATATTCAACTAAATCCAAAATAATCGAAGTTGGTTTCAAATAAATTTATTAAAATTTGACACTTCCAACTAAATTTTTTTCACAATCCAAAAAATTGAAGTTATTTTCATCTAAATTTACTCAAATATAGATCCTACAACAAAAATACTCAACTAAATCCAAAAAAATCGAAGTTGGTTTCAAATAAATTTATTAAAATTTGACACTTCCAACTAAAAATTTTTTCTCAATCCTTAAAATTGAAGTTATTTTCATCTAAATTTACTCAAATATAGATCCTACAACAAAAATACTCAACAAAATCCAAAAAAATCGAAGTTGGTTTCAAATAAATTTATTAAAATTTGACACTTCCAACTAAAATTTTTTTTCACAATCCAAAAAATTGTCGTTATTTTCATCTAAATTTACTCAAATATACATCCAACAACAAAAATACTCGACAAAATCCAAAAAAATCGAAGTTGGTTTCAAATAAATTTATTAAAATTTGACACTTCCAACTAAAATTTTTTTTCACAATCCAAAAAATTGTCGTTATTTTCATCTAAATTTACTCAAATATACATCCTACAAAAAAATACTCGACAAAATCCAAAAAAATCGATGTTGGTTTCAAATAAATTTATTAAAATTTGACACTTCCAACTACAATTTTTTCCCAATCCAAAAAATTGAAGTTATTTTCATCTAAATTTACTCAAATATACATCCTACAACAAAAATACTCAACAAAATCCAAAAAAATCGAAGTTGGTTTCAAATAAATTTATTAAAATTTGACACTTCCAACTAAATTTTTTTCACAATCCTAAAAATTGAAGTTATTTTCATCTAAATTTACTCAAATATAGATCCTACAATAAAAGTACTCAACAAAATCCAAAATAATCCAAGTTGATTTCAAATAAATTTATTAAAATTTGACAAAAATTGTGACAAAATCCAAAAAATCGAAGTTAATTTCAACTGAAATTACTCAAATTAAGCTTCTCTATCCAAAAAACTCAACATAGTCGAGGAAAATCGAAGTTGGTTTCAAATAAATTTATTAAAATTTGACACTTCCAACTAAAATTTTTTTTCACGATGCAATAAATTGTCGATTTTTTCATCTAAATTTACTCAAATATTCATCCTACAAACAAAAATATTCAACAAAATCCAAAAAAATCGAAGTTGGTTTCAAATAAATTTATTAAAATTTGACACTTCCAACTAAAATTTTTTTCACAATCCTAGAAATTTAAGTTATTTTCATAAAAAATTACTCTAATATAGACCCTACAACAAAAATACTCAACAAAATCCAAAAAAATCGAAGCTGGTTTCAAATAAATTTATTAAAATTTGACACTTCCAACTAAAATTTTTTTTCACAATCCAATAAATTGTCGTTATTTTCATCTAAATTTACTCAAATATACATCCTACAACAAAAATACTCAAATAAAACCAAAAAAATCGAAGTTGGTTTCAAATAAATTTATTAAAATTTGACACTTCCAAGTAAAATTTTTTTCACATTCCTAAAAATTGAAGTTATTTTCATCTAAATTTATTCAAATATAGACCCTACAACAAAAATACTCAACAAAATCCAACAAAATCGAAGCTGGTTTCAAATAAATTTATTAAAATTTGACACTTCCAACTAAAATTTTTTTCTCATTCCTTAAAATTGTAGTTATTTTCATCTAAATTTACTCAAATATAGATCCTACAATAAAAGTACTCAACAAAATCCAAAATAATCCAAGTTGATTTCAAATAAATTTATTAAAATTTGACAAAAATTGTGACAAAATCCAAAAAATCGAAGTTAATTTCAACTGAAATTACTCAAATTAAGCTTCTCTATCCAAAAAACTCAACATAGTCGAGGAAAATCGAAGTTGGTTTCAAATAAATTTATTAAAATTTGACACTTCCAACTAAAATTTTTTTTCACAATGCAATAAATTGTCGATTTTTTCATCTAAATTTACTCAAATATTCATCCTACAAACAAAAATATTCAAAAAAATCCAAAAAAATCGAAGTTGGTTTCAAATAAATTTATTAAAATTTGACACTTCCAACTAAAATTTTTTTCACAATCCTAGAAATTTAAGTTATTTTCATAAAAAATTACTCTAATATAGACCCTACCACAAAAATACTCAACAAAATCCAAAAAAATCGAAGCTGGTTTCAAATAAATTTATTAAAATTTGACACTTCCAACTAAAATTTTTTTTCACAATCCAATAAATTGTCGTTATTTTCATCTAAATTTACTCAAATATACATCCTACAACAAAAATACTCAACTAAATCCAAAAAAATCGCAGTTGGTTTCAAATAAATTTATTAAAATTTGACACTTCCAACTAAAATTTTTTTTCACAATCCAATAAATTGTCGTTATTTTCATCTAAATTTACTCAAATATACATCCTACAACACAAATACTCAACAAAATCCAAAAAAATCGAAGTTGGTTTCAAATAAATTTATTAAAATTTGACACTTCCAACTAAAAATTTTTCTCAATCCTTAAAATTGAAGTTATTTTCATCTAAATTTACTCAAATATAGATCCTACAACAAAAATACTCAACAAAATCCAAAAAAAATCGAAGTTGGTTTCAAATAAATTTATTAAAATTTGACACTTCCAACTAATTTTTTTTTCACAATCCTAAAAATTGAAGTTATTTTCATAAAAATTTACTCTAATATAGACCCTACAACAAAAATACGCTACAAAATCCAAAAAATCGAAGTTGGTTTCAAATAAATTTATTAAAATTTGACACTTCCAACTAAAATTTTTTTTCACAATCCAATAAATTGTCGTTATTTTCATCTAAATTTACTCAAATATACATCCTACAACACAAATACTCAACAAAATCCAAAAAAATTGAAGTTGGTTTCAAATAAATTTATTAAAATTTGACACTTCCAACTAAAAATTTTTTCTCAATCCTTAAAATTGAAGTTATTTTTCATCTAAATTTACTCAAATATAGATCCTACAACAAAAATACTCAACAAAATCCAAAAAAATCGAAGTTGGTTTCAAATAAATTTATTAAAATTTGACACTTCCAACTAAAATTTTTTTTCACAATCCAAAAAATTGTCGTTATTTTCATCTAAATTTAATCAAATATACATCCAACAACAAAAATACTCGACAAAATCCAAAAAAATCGAAGTTGGTTTCAAATAAATTTATTAAAATTTGACACTTCCAACTAAAATTTTTTTTCACAATCCAAAAAATTGTCGTTATTTTCATCTAAATTTACTCAAATATACATCCTACAAAAAAATACTCGACAAAATCCAAAAAAATCGATGTTGGTTTCAAATAAATTTATTAAAATTTGACACTTCCAACTACAATTTTTTCCCAATCCAAAAAATTGAAGTTATTTTCATCTAAATTTACTCAAATATACATCCTACAACAAAAATACTCAACAAAATCCAAAAAAATCGAAGTTGGTTTCAAATAAATTTATTAAAATTTGACACTTCCAACTAAATTTTTTTCACAATCCTAAAAATTGAAGTTATTTTCATCTAAATTTACTCAAATATAGATCCTACAATAAAAGTACTCAACAAAATCCAAAATAATCCAAGTTGATTTCAAATAAATTTATTAAAATTTGACAAAAATTGTGACAAAATCCAAAAAATCGAAGTTAATTTCAACTGAAATTACTCAAATTAAGCTTCTCTATCCAAAAAACTCAACATAGTCGAGGAAAATCGAAGTTGGTTTCAAATAAATTTATTAAAATTTGACACTTCCAACTAAAATTTTTTTTCACGATGCAATAAATTGTCGATTTTTTCATCTAAATTTACTCAAATATTCATCCTACAAACAAAAATATTCAACAAAATCCAAAAAAATCGAAGTTGGTTTCAAATAAATTTATTAAAATTTGACACTTCCAACTAAAATTTTTTTCACAATCCTAGAAATTTAAGTTATTTTCATAAAAAATTACTCTAATATAGACCCTACAACAAAAATACTCAACAAAATCCAAAAAAATCGAAGCTGGTTTCAAATAAATTTATTAAAATTTGACACTTCCAACTAAAATTTTTTTTCACAATCCAATAAATTGTCGTTATTTTCATCTAAATTTACTCAAATATACATCCTACAACAAAAATACTCAAATAAAACCAAAAAAATCGAAGTTGGTTTCAAATAAATTTATTAAAATTTGACACTTCCAAGTAAAATTTTTTTCACATTCCTAAAAATTGAAGTTATTTTCATCTAAATTTATTCAAATATAGACCCTACAACAAAAATACTCAACAAAATCCAACAAAATCGAAGCTGGTTTCAAATAAATTTATTAAAATTTGACACTTCCAACTAAAATTTTTTTCTCATTCCTTAAAATTGTAGTTATTTTCATCTAAATTTACTCAAATATAGATCCTACAATAAAAGTACTCAACAAAATCCAAAATAATCCAAGTTGATTTCAAATAAATTTATTAAAATTTGACAAAAATTGTGACAAAATCCAAAAAATCGAAGTTAATTTCAACTGAAATTACTCAAATTAAGCTTCTCTATCCAAAAAACTCAACATAGTCGAGGAAAATCGAAGTTGGTTTCAAATAAATTTATTAAAATTTGACACTTCCAACTAAAATTTTTTTTCACAATGCAATAAATTGTCGATTTTTTCATCTAAATTTACTCAAATATTCATCCTACAAACAAAAATATTCAAAAAAATCCAAAAAAATCGAAGTTGGTTTCAAATAAATTTATTAAAATTTGACACTTCCAACTAAAATTTTTTTCACAATCCTAGAAATTTAAGTTATTTTCATAAAAAATTACTCTAATATAGACCCTACCACAAAAATACTCAACAAAATCCAAAAAAATCGAAGCTGGTTTCAAATAAATTTATTAAAATTTGACACTTCCAACTAAAATTTTTTTTCACAATCCAATAAATTGTCGTTATTTTCATCTAAATTTACTCAAATATACATCCTACAACAAAAATACTCAACTAAATCCAAAAAAATCGCAGTTGGTTTCAAATAAATTTATTAAAATTTGACACTTCCAACTAAAATTTTTTTTCACAATCCAATAAATTGTCGTTATTTTCATCTAAATTTACTCAAATATACATCCTACAACACAAATACTCAACAAAATCCAAAAAAATCGAAGTTGGTTTCAAATAAATTTATTAAAATTTGACACTTCCAACTAAAAATTTTTCTCAATCCTTAAAATTGAAGTTATTTTCATCTAAATTTACTCAAATATAGATCCTACAACAAAAATACTCAACAAAATCCAAAAAAAATCGAAGTTGGTTTCAAATAAATTTATTAAAATTTGACACTTCCAACTAATTTTTTTTTCACAATCCTAAAAATTGAAGTTATTTTCATAAAAATTTACTCTAATATAGACCCTACAACAAAAATACGCTACAAAATCCAAAAAATCGAAGTTGGTTTCAAATAAATTTATTAAAATTTGACACTTCCAACTAAAATTTTTTTTCACAATCCAATAAATTGTCGTTATTTTCATCTAAATTTACTCAAATATACATCCTACAACACAAATACTCAACAAAATCCAAAAAAATTGAAGTTGGTTTCAAATAAATTTATTAAAATTTGACACTTCCAACTAAAAATTTTTTCTCAATCCTTAAAATTGAAGTTATTTTTCATCTAAATTTACTCAAATATAGATCCTACAACAAAAATACTCAACAAAATCCAAAAAAATCGAAGTTGGTTTCAAATAAATTTATTAAAATTTGACACTTCCAACTAAAATTTTTTTTCACAATCCAAAAAATTGTCGTTATTTTCATCTAAATTTAATCAAATATACATCCAACAACAAAAATACTCGACAAAATCCAAAAAAATCGAAGTTGGTTTCAAATAAATTTATTAAAATTTGACACTTCCAACTAAAATTTTTTTTCACAATCCAAAAAATTGTCGTTATTTTCATCTAAATTTACTCAAATATACATCCTACAAAAAAATACTCGACAAAATCCAAAAAAATCGATGTTGGTTTCAAATAAATTTATTAAAATTTGACACTTCCAACTACAATTTTTTCCCAATCCAAAAAATTGAAGTTATTTTCATCTAAATTTACTCAAATATACATCCTACAACAAAAATACTCAACTAAATCCAAAAAAATCGAAGTTGGTTTCAAATAAATTTATTAAAATTTGACACTTCCAACTAAATTTTTTTCACAATCCAAAAAATTGAAGTTATTTTCATCTAAATTTACTCAAATATAGATCCTACAATAAAAGTACTCAACAAAATCCAAAATAATCCAAGTTGATTTCAAATAAATTTATTAAAATTTGACAAAAATTGTGACAATATCCAAAAAATCGAAGTTAATTTCAACTGAATTTACTCAAATTAAGCTTCTCTATCCAAAAAACTCAACATAGTCGAGGAAAATCGAAGTTGGTTTCAAATAAATTTATTAAAATTTGACACTTCCAACTAAAATTTTTTTTCACAATGCAATAAATTGTCGATTTTTTCATCTAAATTTACTCAAATATTCATCCTACAAACAAAAATATTCAACAAAATCCAAAAAAATCGAAGTTGGTTTCAAATAAATTTATTAAAATTTGACACTTCCAACTAAAATTTTTTTCACAATCCTAGAAATTTAAGTTATTTTCATAAAAAATTACTCTAATATAGACCCTAAAACAAAAATACTCAACAAAATCCAAAAAAATCGAAGCTGGTTTCAAATAAATTTATTAAAATTTGACACTTCCAACTAAAATTTTTTTTCACAATCCAATAAATTGTCGTTATTTTCATCTAAATTTACTCAAATATACATCCTACAAAAAAATACTCGACAAAATCCAAAAAAATCGATGTTGGTTTCAAATAAATTTATTAAAATTTGACACTTCCAAGTAAAATTTTTTTCACATTCCTAAAAATTGAAGTTATTTTCATCTAAATTTATTCAAATATAGACCCTACAACAAAAATACTCAACAAAATCCAAAATAATCCAAGCTGGTTTCAAATAAATTTATTAAAATTTGACACTTCCAACTAAAATTTTTGTTCACAATCCAATAAATTGTCGTTATTTTCATCTAAATTTACTCAAATATACATCCTACAACAAAAATACTCAACTAAATCCAAAAAAATCGAAGTTGGTTTCAAATAAATTTATTAAAATTTGACACTTCCAACTAAATTTTTTTCATAATCCAAAAAATTGAAGTTATTTTCATCTAAATTTACTCAAATATAGATCCTACAACAAAAATACTCAACTAAATCCAAAAAAATCGAAGTTGGTTTCAAATAAATTTATTAAAATTTGACACTTCCAACTAAATTTTTTTCATAATCCAAAAAATTGAAGTTATTTTCATCAAAAATTACTCTAATATAGACCCTACAACAAAAATACTCAACAAAATCCAAAAAAATCGAAGCTGGTTTCAAATAAATTTATTAAAATTTGACACTTCCAACTAAAATTTTTGTTCACAATCCAATAAATTGTCGTTATTTTCATCTAAATTTACACAAATATACATCCTACAACAAAAATACTCAACTAAATGCAAAAAAATCGAAGTTGGTTTCAAATAAATTTATTAAAATTTGACACTTCCAACTAAATTTTTTTCATAATCCAAAAAATTGAAGTTATTTTCATCTAAATTTACTCAAATATAGATCCTACAACAAAAATACTCAACTAAATCCAAAAAAATCGAAGTTGGTTTCAAATAAATTTATTAAAATTTGACACTTCCAACTAAAATTTTTTTTCACAATCCAATAAATTGTCGTTATTTTCATCTAAATTTACTCAAATATACATCCTACAACAAAAATACTCAACTAAATCCAAAAAAATCGAAGTTGCTTTCAAATAAATTTATTAAAATTTGACACTTCCAACTAAATTTTTTTCACAATCCAAAAAATTGAAGTTATTTTCATCTAAATTTACTCAAATATAGATCCTACAACAAAAATACTCAACTAAATCCAAAAAAATCGAAGTTGGTTTCAAATAAATTTATTAAAATTTGACACTTCCAACTAATTTTTTTTTCACAATCCTAAAAATTGAAGTTATTTTCATAAAAATTTACTCTAATATAGACCCTACAACAAAAATACGCTACAAAATCCAAAAAATCGAAGTTGGTTTCAAATAAATTTATTAAAATTTGACACTTCCAACTAAAATTTTTTTTCACAATCCAATAAATTGTCGTTATTTTCATCTAAATTTACTCAAATATACATCCTACAACACAAATACTCAACAAAATCCAAAAAAATTGAAGTTGGTTTCAAATAAATTTATTAAAATTTGACACTTCCAACTAAAAATTTTTTCTCAATCCTTAATATTGAAGTTATTTTCATCTAAATTTACTCAAATATAGATCCTACAACAAAAATACTCAACAAAATCCAAAAAAATCGAAGTTGGTTTCAAATAAATTTATTAAAATTTGACACGTCCAACTAAAATTTTTTTTCACAATCCAAAAAATTGTCGTTATTTTCATCTAAATTTAATCAAATATACATCCAACAACAAAAATACTCGACAAAATCCAAAAAAATCGAAGTTGGTTTCAAATAAATTTATTAAAATTTGACACTTCCAACTAAAATTTTTTTTCACAATCCAAAAAATTGTCGTTATTTTCATCTAAATTTACTCAAATATACATCCTACAAAAAAATACTCGACAAAATCCAAAAAAATCGATGTTGGTTTCAAATAAATTTATTAAAATTTGACACTTCCAACTACAATTTTTTCCCAATCCAAACAATTGAAGTTATTTTCATCTAAATTTACTCAAATATACATCCTACAACAAAAATACTCAACTAAATCCAAAAAAATCGAAGTTGGTTTCAAATAAATTTATGAAAATTTGACACTTCCAACTAAATTTTTTTCACAATCCAAAAAATTGAAGTTATTTTCATCTAAATTTACTCAAATATAGATCCTACAATAAAAGTACTCAACAAAATCCAAAATAATCCAAGTTGATTTCAAATTAATTTATTAAAATTTGACACTTCCAACTAAAATTTTTTTTCACAATGCAATAAATTGTCGATTTTTTCATCTAAATTTACTCAAATATTCATCCTACAAACTAAAATATTCAACAAAATCCAAAAAAATCGAAGTTGGTTTCAAATAAATTTATTAAAATTTGACACTTCCAACTAAAATTTTTTTCACAATCCTAGAAATTTAAGTTATTTTCATAAAAAATTACTCTAATATAGACCCTAAAACAAAAATACTCAACAAAATCCAAAAAAATCGAAGCTGGTTTCAAATAAATTTATTAAAATTTGACACTTCCAACTAAAATTTTTTTTCACAATCCAATAAATTGTCGTTATTTTCATCTAAATTTACTCAAATATACATCCTACAACAAAAATACTCAACTAAATCCAAAAAAATCGAAGTTGGTTTCAAATAAATTTATTAAAATTTGACACTTCCAACTAAATTTTTTTCACAATCCAAAAAATTGAAGTTATTTTCATCTAAATTTACTCAAATATAGATCCTACAACAAAAATTCTCAACTAAATCCAAAAAAATCGCAGTTGGTTTCAAATAAATTTATTAAAATTTGACACTTCCAACTAAAATTTTTTTTCACAATCCAATAAATTGTCGTTATTTTCATCTAAATTTACTCAAATATACATCCTACAACAAAAATACTCAAATAAAACCAAAAAAATCGAAGTTGGTTTCAAATAAATTTATTAAAATTTGACACTTCCAACTAAATTTTTTTTCACAATCCTAAAAATTGAAGTTATTTTCATCAAAATTTACTCTAATATAGACCCTACAACAAAAATACGCTACAAAATCCAAAAAATCGAAGTTGGTTTCAAATAAATTTATTAAAATTTGACACTTCCAACTAAAATATGTTTTCACAATCCAATAAATTGTCGTTATTTTCATTTAAATTTACTCAAATATACATCCTACAACACAAATACTCAACTAAATCCAAAAAAATCGAAGTTGGTTTCAAATAAATTTATTAAAATTTGACACTTCCAACTAAAAATTTTTTCTCAATCCTTAAAATTGAAGTTATTTTCATCTAAATTTACTCAAATATAGATCCTACAACAAAAATACTCAACAAAATCCAAAAAAATCGAAGTTGGTTTCAAATAAATTTATTAAAATTTGACACTTCCAACTAAAATTTTTTTTCACAATCCAAAAAATTGTCGTTATTTTCATCTAAATTTACTCAAATATACATCCAACAACAAAAATACTCGACAAAATCCAAAAAAATCGAAGTTGGTTTCAAATAAATTTATTAAAATTTGACACTTCCAACTAAAATTTTTTTTCACAATCCAAACAATTGTCTTTATTTTCATCTAAATTTACTCAAATATACATCCTACAAAAAAATACTCGACAAAATCCAAAAAAATCGATGTTGGTTTCAAATAAATTTATTAAAATTTGATACTTCCAACTAAAATTTTTTTTCACAATCCAAAAAATTGTCGTTATTTTCATCTAAATTTACTCAAATATACATCCAACAACAAAAATACTCGACAAAATCCAAAAAAATCGAAGTTGGTTTCAAATAAATTTATTAAAATTTTACACTTCCAACGAAAATTTTTTTTCACAATCCAAAAAATTGTCTTTATTTTCATCTAAATTTACTCAAATATACATCCTACAAAAAAATACTCGACAAAATCCAAAAAAATCGATGTTGGTTTCAAATAAATTTATTAAAATTTGACACTTCCAAGTAAAATTTTTTTCACATTCCTAAAAATTGAAGTTATTTTCATCTAAATTTATTCAAATATAGACCCTACAACAAAAATACTCAACAAAATCCAAAATAATCCAAGTTGATTTCAAATAAATTTATTAAAATTTGACAAAAATCGTGACAAAATCCAAAAAATCGAAGTTAATTTCAACTGACATTACTCAAATTAAGCTTCTCTATCAAAAAAACTCAACATAGTCGAGGAAAATCGAAGTTGGTTTCAAATAAATTTATTAAAATTTGACACTTCCAACTAAAATTTTTTTTCACAATGCAATAAATTGTCGATATTTTCATCTAAATTTACTCAAATATTCATCCTACAGACAAAAATACTAAACAAAATCCAAAAAAATCGAAGTTGGTTTCAAATAAATTTATTAAAATTTGACACTTCCAACTAAAATTTTTTTCACAATCCTAAAAATTGAAGTTATTTTCACCAAAATTACTCTAATATAGACCCTACAACAAAAATACTCAACAAAATCCAAAAAAATCGAAGCTGGTTTCAAATAAATTTATTAAAATTTGACACTTCCAACTAAAATTTTTGTTCACAATCCAATAAATTGTCGTTATTTTCATCTAAATTTACTCAAATATACATCCTACAACAAAAATACTCAACTAAATCCAAAAAAATCGAAGTTGGTTTCAAATAAATTTATTAAAATTTGACACTTCCAACTAAATTTTTTTCATAATCCAAAAAATTGAAGTTATTTTCATCTAAATTTACTCAAATATAGATCCTACAACAAAAATACTCAACTAAATCCAAAAAAATCGAAGTTGGTTTCAAATAAATTTATTAAAATTTGACACTTCCAACTAAAATTTTTTTTCACAATCCAAAAAATTGAAGTTATTTTCATCTAAATTTACTCAAATATACATCCAACAACAAAAATACTCGACAAAATCCAAAAAAATCGAAGTTGGTTTCAAATAAATTTATTAAAATTTGACACTTCCAACTAAAATTTTTTTTCACAATCCAAAAAATTGTCTTTATTTTCATCTAAATTTACTCAAATATACATCCTACAAAAAAATACTCGACAAAATCCAAAAAAATCGATGTTGGTTTCAAATAAATTTATTAAAATTTGATACTTCCAACTAAAATTTTTTTTCACAATCCAAAAAATTGTCGTTATTTTCATCTAAATTTACTCAAATATACATCCAACAACAAAAATACTCGACAAAATCCAAAAAAATCGAAGTTGGTTTCAAATAAATTTATTAAAATTTTACACTTCCAACGAAAATTTTTTTTCACAATCCAAAAAATTGTCGTTATTTTCATCTAAATTTACACAAATATACATCCTACAACAAAAATACTCAACTAAATGCAAAAAAATCGAAGTTGGTTTCAAATAAATTTATTAAAATTTGACACTTCCAACTAAATTTTTTTCATAATCCAAAAAATTGAAGTTATTTTCATCTAAATTTACTCAAATATAGATCCTACAACAAAAATACTCAACTAAATCCAAAAAAATCGAAGTTGGTTTCAACTAAAATTTATTAAAATTTGACACTTCCAACTCAAATTTTTTTTCACAATCCAATAAATTGTCGTTATTTTCATCTAAATTTACTCAAATATACATCCTACAACAAAAATACTCAACTAAATCCAAAAAAATCGAAGTTGCTTTCAAATAAATTTATTAAAATTTGACACTTCCAACTAAATTTTTTTCACAATCCAAAAAATTGAAGTTATTTTCATCTAAATTTACTCAAATATAGATCCTACAACAAAAATACTCAACTAAATCCAAAAAAATCGAAGTTGGTTTCAAATAAATTTATTAAAATTTGACACTTCCAACTAATTTTTTTTTCACAATCCTAAAAATTGAAGTTATTTTCATAAAAATTTACTCTAATATAGACCCTACAACAAAAATACGCTACAAAATCCAAAAAATCGAAGTTGGTTTCAAATAAATTTATTAAAATTTGACACTTCCAACTAAAATTTTTTTTCACAATCCAATAAATTGTCGTTATTTTCATCTAAATTTACTCAAATATACATCCTACAACACAAATACTCAACAAAATCCAAAAAAATTGAAGTTGGTTTCAAATAAATTTATTAAAATTTGACACTTCCAACTAAAAATTTTTTCTCAATCCTTAAAATTGAAGTTATTTTCATCTAAATTTACTCAAATATAGATCCTACAACAAAAATACTCAACAAAATCCAAAAAAATCGAAGTTGGTTTCAAATAAATTTATTAAAATTTGACACGTCCAACTAAAATTTTTTTTCACAATCCAAAAAATTGTCGTTATTTTCATCTAAATTTAATCAAATATACATCCAACAACAAAAATACTCGACAAAATCCAAAAAAATCGAAGTTGGTTTCAAATAAATTTATTAAAATTTGACACTTCCAACTAAAATTTTTTTTCACAATCCAAAAAATTGTCGTTATTTTCATCTAAATTTACTCAAATATACATCCCACAAAAAAATACTCGACAAAATCCAAAAAAATCGATGTTGGTTTCAAATAAATTTATTAAAATTTGACACTTCCAACTACAATTTTTTCCCAATCCAAACAATTGAAGTTATTTTCATCTAAATTTACTCAAATATACATCCTACAACAAAAATACTCAACTAAATCCAAAAAAATCGAAGTTGGTTTCAAATAAATTTATTAAAATTTGACACTTCCAACTAAATTTTTTTCACAATCCAAAAAATTGAAGTTATTTTCATCTAAATTTACTCAAATATAGATCCTACAATAAAAGTACTCAACAAAATCCAAAATAATCCAAGTTGATTTCAAATAAATTTATTAAAATTTGACAAAAATTGTGACAAAATCCAAAAAATCGAAGTTAATTTCAACTGAATTTACTCAAATTAAGCTTCTCTATCCAAAAAACTCAACATAGTCGAGGAAAATCGAAGTTGGTTTCAAATAAATTTATTAAAATTTGACACTTCCAACTAAAATTTTTTTTCACAATGCAATAAATTGTCGATTTTTTCATCTAAATTTACTCAAATATTCATCCTACAAACAAAAATATTCAACAAAATCCAAAAAAATCGAAGTTGGTTTCAAATAAATTTATTAAAATTTGACACTTCCAACTAAAATTTTTTTCACAATCCTAGAAATTTAAGTTATTTTCATAAAAAATTACTCTAATATAGACCCTAAAACAAAAATACTCAACAAAATCCAAAAAAATCGAAGCTGGTTTCAAATAAATTTATTAAAATTTGACACTTCCAACTAAAATTTTTTTTCACAATCCAATAAATTGTCGTTATTTTCATCTAAATTTACTCAAATATACATCCTACAACAAAAATACTCAACTAAATCCAAAAAAATCGAAGTTGGTTTCAAATAAATTTATTAAAATTTGACACTTCCAACTAAATTTTTTTCACAATCCAAAAAATTGAAGTTATTTTCATCTAAATTTACTCAAATATAGATCCTACAACAAAAATTCTCAACTAAATCCAAAAAAATCGCAGTTGGTTTCAAATAAATTTATTAAAATTTGACACTTCCAACTAAAATTTTTTTTCACAATCCAATAAATTGTCGTTATTTTCATCTAAATTTACTCAAATATACATCCTACAACAAAAATACTCAAATAAAACCAAAAAAATCGAAGTTGGTTTCAAATAAATTTATTAAAATTTGACACTTCCAACTAAATTTTTTTTCACAATCCTAAAAATTGAAGTTATTTTCATCAAAATTTACTCTAATATAGACCCTACAACAAAAATACGCTACAAAATCCAAAAAATCGAAGTTGGTTTCAAATAAATTTATTAAAATTTGACACTTCCAACTAAAATATGTTTTCACAATCCAATAAATTGTCGTTATTTTCATTTAAATTTACTCAAATATACATCCTACAACACAAATACTCAACTAAATCCAAAAAAATCGAAGTTGGTTTCAAATAAATTTATTAAAATTTGACACTTCCAACTAAAAATTTTTTCTCAATCCTTAAAATTGAAGTTATTTTCATCTAAATTTACTCAAATATAGATCCTACAACAAAAATACTCAACAAAATCCAAAAAAATCGAAGTTGGTTTCAAATAAATTTATTAAAATTTGACACTTCCAACTAAAATTTTTTTTCACAATCCAAAAAATTGTCGTTATTTTCATCTAAATTTACTCAAATATACATCCAACAACAAAAATACTCGACAAAATCCAAAAAAATCGAAGTTGGTTTCAAATAAATTTATTAAAATTTGACACTTCCAACTAAAATTTTTTTTCACAATCCAAACAATTGTCTTTATTTTCATCTAAATTTACTCAAATATACATCCTACAAAAAAATACTCGACAAAATCCAAAAAAATCGATGTTGGTTTCAAATAAATTTATTAAAATTTGACACTTCCAAGTAAAATTTTTTTCACATTCCTAAAAATTGAAGTTATTTTCATCTAAATTTATTCAAATATAGACCCTACAACAAAAATACTCAACAAAATCCAAAATAATCCAAGTTGATTTCAAATAAATTTATTAAAATTTGACAAAAATCGTGACAAAATCCAAAAAATCGAAGTTAATTTCAACTGACATTACTCAAATTAAGCTTCTCTATCAAAAAAACTCAACATAGTCGAGGAAAATCGAAGTTGGTTTCAAATAAATTTATTAAAATTTGACACTTCCAACTAAAATTTTTTTTCACAATGCAATAAATTGTCGATATTTTCATCTAAATTTACTCAAATATTCATCCTACAGACAAAAATACTCAACAAAATCCAAAAAAATCGAAGTTGGTTTCAAATAAATTTATTAAAATTTGACACTTCCAACTAAAATTTTTTTCACAATCCTAAAAATTGAAGTTATTTTCATCAAAAATTACTCTAATATAGACCCTACAACAAAAATACTCAACAAAATCCAAAAAAATCGAAGCTGGTTTCAAATAAATTTATTAAAATTTGACACTTCCAACTAAAATTTTTGTTCACAATCCAATAAATTGTCGTTATTTTCATCTAAATTTACTCAAATATACATCCTACAACAAAAATACTCAACTAAATCCAAAAAAATCGAAGTTGGTTTCAAATAAATTTATTAAAATTTGACACTTCCAACTAAATTTTTTTCATAATCCAAAAAATTGAAGTTATTTTCATCTAAATTTACTCAAATATAGATCCTACAACAAAAATACTCAACTAAATCCAAAAAAATCGAAGTTGGTTTCAAATAAATTTATTAAAATTTGACACTTCCAACTAAATTTTTTTCATAATCCAAAAAATTGAAGTTATTTTCATCTAAATTTACTCAAATATAGATCCTACAACAAAAATTCTCAACTAAATCCAAAAAAATCGCAGTTGGTTTCAAATAAATTTATTAAAATTTGACACTTCCAACTAAAATTTTTTTTCACAATCCAATAAATTGTCGTTATTTTCATCTAAATTTACTCAAATATACATCCTACAACAAAAATACTCAAATAAAACCAAAAAAATCGAAGTTGGTTTCAAATAAATTTATTAAAATTTGACACTTCCAACTAAATTTTTTTTCACAATCCTAAAAATTGAAGTTATTTTCATCAAAATTTACTCTAATATAGACCCTACAACAAAAATACGCTACAAAATCCAAAAAATCGAAGTTGGTTTCAAATAAATTTATTAAAATTTGACACTTCCAACTAAAATATGTTTTCACAATCCAATAAATTGTCGTTATTTTCATTTAAATTTACTCAAATATACATCCTACAACACAAATACTCAACTAAATCCAAAAAAATCGAAGTTGGTTTCAAATAAATTTATTAAAATTTGACACTTCCAACTAAAAATTTTTTCTCAATCCTTAAAATTGAAGTTATTTTCATCTAAATTTACTCAAATATAGATCCTACAACAAAAATACTCAACAAAATCCAAAAAAATCGAAGTTGGTTTCAAATAAATTTATTAAAATTTGACACTTCCAACTAAAATTTTTTTTCACAATCCAAAAAATTGTCGTTATTTTCATCTAAATTTACTCAAATATACATCCAACAACAAAAATACTCGACAAAATCCAAAAAAATCGAAGTTGGTTTCAAATAAATTTATTAAAATTTGACACTTCCAACTAAAATTTTTTTTCACAATCCAAACAATTGTCTTTATTTTCATCTAAATTTACTCAAATATACATCCTACAAAAAAATACTCGACAAAATCCAAAAAAATCGATGTTGGTTTCAAATAAATTTATTAAAATTTGACACTTCCAAGTAAAATTTTTTTCACATTCCTAAAAATTGAAGTTATTTTCATCTAAATTTATTCAAATATAGACCCTACAACAAAAATACTCAACAAAATCCAAAATAATCCAAGTTGATTTCAAATAAATTTATTAAAATTTGACAAAAATCGTGACAAAATCCAAAAAATCGAAGTTAATTTCAACTGACATTACTCAAATTAAGCTTCTCTATCAAAAAAACTCAACATAGTCGAGGAAAATCGAAGTTGGTTTCAAATAAATTTATTAAAATTTGACACTTCCAACTAAAATTTTTTTTCACAATGCAATAAATTGTCGATATTTTCATCTAAATTTACTCAAATATTCATCCTACAGACAAAAATACTCAACAAAATCCAAAAAAATCGAAGTTGGTTTCAAATAAATTTATTAAAATTTGACACTTCCAACTAAAATTTTTTTCACAATCCTAAAAATTGAAGTTATTTTCATCAAAAATTACTCTAATATAGACCCTACAACAAAAATACTCAACAAAATCCAAAAAAATCGAAGCTGGTTTCAAATAAATTTATTAAAATTTGACACTTCCAACTAAAATTTTTGTTCACAATCCAATAAATTGTCGTTATTTTCATCTAAATTTACTCAAATATACATCCTACAACAAAAATACTCAACTAAATCCAAAAAAATCGAAGTTGGTTTCAAATAAATTTATTAAAATTTGACACTTCCAACTAAATTTTTTTCATAATCCAAAAAATTGAAGTTATTTTCATCTAAATTTACTCAAATATAGATCCTACAACAAAAATACTCAACTAAATCCAAAAAAATCGAAGTTGGTTTCAAATAAATTTATTAAAATTTGACACTTCCAACTAAATTTTTTTCATAATCCAAAAAATTGAAGTTATTTTCATCTAAATTTACTCAAATATAGATCCTACAACAAAAATACTCAACTAAATCCAAAAAAATCGAAGTTGGTTTCAAATAAATTTATTAAAATTTGACACTTCCAACTAAATTTTTTTCACAATCCAAAAAATTGAAGTTATTTTCATCTAAATTTATTCAAATATAGACCCTACAACAAAAATACTCAACAAAATCCAAAAAAATCGAAGCTGGTTTCAAATAAATTTATTAAAATTTGACACTTCCAACTAAAATTTTTTTCTCATTCCTTAAAATTGTAGTTATTTTCCACTAAATTTACTCAAATATACATCCTACAACAGAAATACTCGACAAAATCCAAAAAAATCGAAGTTGGTTTCAAATAAATTTATTAAAATTTGACACTTCCAACTAAATTTTTTTTCACAATCCTAAAAATTGAAGTTATTTTCATCAAAATTTACTCTAATATAGACCCTACAACAAAAATACGCTACAAAATCCAAAAAATCGAAGTTGGTTTCAAATAAATTTATTAAAATTTGACACTTCCAACTAAAATATGTTTTCACAATCCAATAAATTGTCGTTATTTTCATTTAAATTTACTCAAATATACATCCTACAACAAAAATACTCAACAAAATCCAAAATAATCCAAGTTGATTTCAAATAAATTTATTAAAATTTGACAAAAATCGTGACAAAATCCAAAAAATCGAAGTTAATTTCAACTGAAATTACTCAAATTCACCTTCTCTATAAAAAAACTCAACATAATCGAGGAAAATCGAAGTTGGTTTCAAATAAATTTATTAAAATTTGACACTTCCAACTAAAATTTTTTTCACAATCCAAAAAATTGAAGTTATTTTCATCTAAATTTACTCAAATATACATCCTACAACAAAAATACTCAAATAAAACCAAAAAAATCGAAGTTGGTTTCAAATAAATTTATTAAAATTTGACACTTCCAACTAAATTTTTTTTCACAATCCTAAAAATTGAAGTTATTTTCATCAAAATTTACTCTAATATAGACCCTACAACAAAAATACGCTACAAAATCCAAAAAATCGAAGTTGGTTTCAAATAAATTTATTAAAATTTGACACTTCCAACTAAAATATGTTTTCACAATCCAATAAATTGTCGTTATTTTCATTTAAATTTACTCAAATATACATCCTACAACACAAATACTCAACTAAATCCAAAAAAATCGAAGTTGGTTTCAAATAAATTTATTAAAATTTGACACTTCCAACTAAAAATTTTTTCTCAATCCTTAAAATTGAAGTTATTTTCATCTAAATTTACTCAAATATAGATCCTACAACAAAAATACTCAACAAAATCCAAAAAAATCGAAGTTGGTTTCAAATAAATTTATTAAAATTTGACACTTCCAACTAAAATTTTTTTTCACAATCCAAAAAATTGTCGTTATTTTCATCTAAATTTACTCAAATATACATCCAACAACAAAAATACTCGACAAAATCCAAAAAAATCGAAGTTGGTTTCAAATAAATTTATTAAAATTTGACACTTCCAACTAAAATTTTTTTTCACAATCCAAACAATTGTCTTTATTTTCATCTAAATTTACTCAAATATACATCCTACAAAAAAATACTCGACAAAATCCAAAAAAATCGATGTTGGTTTCAAATAAATTTATTAAAATTTGACACTTCCAAGTAAAATTTTTTTCACATTCCTAAAAATTGAAGTTATTTTCATCTAAATTTATTCAAATATAGACCCTACAACAAAAATACTCAACAAAATCCAAAATAATCCAAGTTGATTTCAAATAAATTTATTAAAATTTGACAAAAATCGTGACAAAATCCAAAAAATCGAAGTTAATTTCAACTGACATTACTCAAATTAAGCTTCTCTATCAAAAAAACTCAACATAGTCGAGGAAAATCGAAGTTGGTTTCAAATAAATTTATTAAAATTTGACACTTCCAACTAAATTTTTTTTTCACAATGCAATAAATTGTCGATATTTTCATCTAAATTTACTCAAATATTCATCCTACAGACAAAAATACTCAACAAAATCCAAAAAAATCGAAGTTGGTTTCAAATAAATTTATTAAAATTTGACACTTCCAACTAAAATTTTTTTCACAATCCTAAAAATTGAAGTTATTTTCATCAAAAATTACTCTAATATAGACCCTACAACAAAAATACTCAACAAAATCCAAAAAAATCGAAGCTGGTTTCAAATAAATTTATTAAAATTTGACACTTCCAACTAAAATTTTTGTTCACAATCCAATAAATTGTCGTTATTTTCATCTAAATTTACTCAAATATACATCCTACAACAAAAATACTCAACTAAATCCAAAAAAATCGAAGTTGGTTTCAAATAAATTTATTAAAATTTGACACTTCCAACTAAATTTTTTTCATAATCCAAAAAATTGAAGTTATTTTCATCTAAATTTACTCAAATATAGATCCTACAACAAAAATACTCAACTAAATCCAAAAAAATCGAAGTTGGTTTCAAATAAATTTATTAAAATTTGACACTTCCAACTAAATTTTTTTCATAATCCAAAAAATTGAAGTTATTTTCATCTAAATTTACTCAAATATAGATCCTACAACAAAAATACTCAACTAAATCCAAAAAAATCGAAGTTGGTTTCAAATAAATTTATTAAAATTTGACACTTCCAACTAAATTTTTTTCACAATCCAAAAAATTGAAGTTATTTTCATCTAAATTTATTCAAATATAGACCCTACAACAAAAATACTCAACAAAATCCAAAAAAATCGAAGCTGGTTTCAAATAAATTTATTAAAATTTGACACTTCCAACTAAAATTTTTTTCTCATTCCTTAAAATTGTAGTTATTTTCCACTAAATTTACTCAAATATACATCCTACAACAGAAATACTCGACAAAATCCAAAAAAATCGAAGTTGGTTTCAAATAAATTTATTAAAATTTGACACTTCCAACTAAATTTTTTTTCACAATCCTAAAAATTGAAGTTATTTTCATCAAAATTTACTCTAATATAGACCCTACAACAAAAATACGCTACAAAATCCAAAAAATCGAAGTTGGTTTCAAATAAATTTATTAAAATTTGACACTTCCAACTAAAATATGTTTTCACAATCCAATAAATTGTCGTTATTTTCATTTAAATTTACTCAAATATACATCCTACAACAAAAATACTCAACAAAATCCAAAATAATCCAAGTTGATTTCAAATAAATTTATTAAAATTTGACAAAAATCGTGACAAAATCCAAAAAATCGAAGTTAATTTCAACTGAAATTACTCAAATTCACCTTCTCTATAAAAAAAACTCAACATAATCGAGGAAAATCGAAGTTGGTTTCAAATAAATTTATTAAAATTTGACACTTCCAACTAAAATTTTTTTCACAATCCAAAAAATTGAAGTTATTTTCATCTAAATTTACTCAAATATAGGTCCTACAACAAAAATATTCAACTAAATCCAAAATAATCGAAGTTGGTTTCAAATAAATTTATTAAAATTTGACACTTCCAACTAAATTTTTTTCACAATCCAAAAAATTGAAGTTATTTTCATCTAAATTTACTCAAATATAGATCCTACAACAAAAATACTCAACTAAATCCAAAAAAATCGAAGTTGGTTTCAAATAAATTTATTAAAATTTGACACTTCCAACTAAAAATTTTTTCTCAATCCTTAAAATTGAAGTTATTTTCATCTAAATTTACTCAAATATAGATCCTACAACAAAAATACTCAACAAAATCCAAAAAAATCGAAGTTGGTTTCAAATAAATTTATTAAAATTTGACACTTCCAACTAAAATTTTTTTTCACAATCCAAAAAATTGTCGTTATTTTCATCTAAATTTACTCAAATATACATCCAACAACAAAAATACTCGACAAAATCCAAAAAAATCGAAGTTGGTTTCAAATAAATTTATTATAATTTGACACTTCCAACTAAAATTTTTTTTCACAATCCAAAAAATTGTCTTTATTTTCATCTAAATTTACTCAAATATACATCCTACAAAAAAATACTCGACAAAATCCAAAAAAATCGATGTTGGTTTCAAATAAATTTATTAAAATTTGACACTTCCAAGTAAAATTTTTTTCGCATTCCTAAAAATTGAAGTTATTTTCATCTAAATTTATTCAAATATAGACCCTACAACAAAAATACTCAACAAAATCCAAAATAATCCAAGTTGATTTCAAATAAATTTATTAAAATTTGACAAAAATCGTGACAAAATCCAAAAAATCGAAGTTAATTTCAACTGACATTACTCAAATTAAGCTTCTCTATCAAAAAAACTCAACATAGTCGAGGAAAATCGAAGTTGGTTTCAAATAAATTTATTAAAATTTGACACTTCCAACTAAAATTTTTTTTCACAATGCAATAAATTGTCGATATTTTCATCTAAATTTACTCAAATATTCATCCTACAGACAAAAATACTCAACAAAATCCAAAAAAATCGAAGTTGGTTTCAAATAAATTTATTAAAATTTGACACTTCCAACTAAAATTTTTTTCACAATCCTAAAAATTGAAGTTATTTTCATCAAAAATTACTCTAATATAGACCCTACAACAAAAATACTCAACAAAATCCAAAAAAATCGAAGCTGGTTTCAAATAAATTTATTAAAATTTGACACTTCCAACTAAAATTTTTGTTCACAATCCAATAAATTGTCGTTATTTTCATCTAAATTTACTCAAATATACATCCTACAACAAAAATACTCAACTAAATGCAAAAAAATCGAAGTTGGTTTCAAATAAATTTATTAAAATTTGACACTTCCAACTAAATTTTTTTCATAATCCAAAAAATTGAAGTTATTTTCATCTAAATTTACTCAAATATAGATCCTACAACAAAAATACTCAACTAAATGCAAAAAAATCGAAGTTGGTTTCAAATAAATTTATTAAAATTTAACACTTCCAACTAACATTTTATTCACAATCCAAAAAATAGTAGTTATTTTCCACTAAATTTACTCAAATACACATCCTACAACAAAAATACTCGACAAAATAAAAAAAAATCGAAGTTGGTTTCAAATAAATTTATTAAAATTTGACACTTCCAAGTAAAATTTTTTTCACATTCCTAAAAATTGAAGTTATTTTCATCTAAATTTATTCAAATATAGACCCTACAACAAAAATACTCAACAAAATCCAAAATAATCCATGTTGATTTCAATTAAATTTATTAAAATTTGGCAAAAATCGTGACAAAATCCAAAAAATCGAAGTTAATTTTAACTGAAATTACTCAAATTAGGCTTCTCTATCAAAAAAACTCAAAATAGTCGAGAAAAATCGAAATTGGTTTCAAATAAATTTATTAAAATTTGACACTTCCAACTAAAATTTTTTTCACAATCCAAAAAATTGACTTATTTTCATCTAAATTTACTGAAATATAGATCCTAACACAACATACTCATCAAAATAAAAAAAAATCGAAGTTGGTTTCAAATAAATTTATTAAAATTTGACACTTCCAACTATAATTTTTTTTCACAATCCAAAAAAATTGTAGTTATTTTCAACTAAATTTACTCAAATATACATTCTACAACAGAAATACTCAACAAAATCCAAAAAAATTGAAGTTGGTTTCAAATAAATTTATTAAAATTTGACACTTCCAACTAAAAATTTTTTCTCAATCCTTAAAATTGAAGTTATTTTCATCTAAATTTACTCAAATATAGATCCTACAACAAAAATACTCAACAAAATCCAAAAAAATCGAAGTTGGTTTCAAATAAATTTATTAAAATTTGACACTTCCAACTAAAATTTTTTTTCACAATCCAAAAAATTGTCGTTATTTTCATCTAAATTTAATCAAATATACATCCAACAACAAAAATACTCGACAAAATCCAAAAAAATCGAAGTTGGTTTCAAATAAATTTATTAAAATTTGACACTTCCAACTAAAATTTTTTTTCACAATCCAAAAAATTGTCGTTATTTTCATCTAAATTTACTCAAATATACATCCTACAAAAAAATACTCGACAAAATCCAAAAAAATCGATGTTGGTTTCAAATAAATTTATTAAAATTTGACACTTCCAACTACAATTTTTTCCCAATCCAAAAAATTGAAGTTATTTTCATCTAAATTTACTCAAATATACATCCTACAACAAAAATACTCAACTAAATCCAAAAAAATCGAAGTTGGTTTCAAATAAATTTATTAAAATTTGACACTTCCAACTAAATTTTTTTCACAATCCAAAAAATTGAAGTTATTTTCATCTAAATTTACTCAAATATAGATCCTACAATAAAAGTACTCAACAAAATCCAAAATAATCCAAGTTGATTTCAAATAAATTTATTAAAATTTGACAAAAATTGTGACAAAATCCAAAAAATCGAAGTTAATTTCAACTGAAATTACTCAAATTAAGCTTCTCTATCCAAAAAACTCAACATAGTCGAGGAAAATCGAAGTTGGTTTCAAATAAATTTATTAAAATTTGACACTTCCAACTAAAATTTTTTTTCACAATGCAATAAATTGTCGATTTTTTCATCTAAATTTACTCAAATATTCATCCTACAAACAAAAATATTCAACAAAATCCAAAAAAATCGAAGTTGGTTTCAAATAAATTTATTAAAATTTGACACTTCCAACTAAAATTTTTTTCACAATCCTAGAAATTTAAGTTATTTTCATAAAAAATTACTCTAATATAGACCCTAAAACAAAAATACTCAACAAAATCCAAAAAAATCGAAGCTGGTTTCAAATAAATTTATTAAAATTTGACACTTCCAACTAAAATTTTTTTTCACAATCCAATAAATTGTCGTTATTTTCATCTAAATTTACTCAAATATACATCCTACAACAAAAATACTCAACTAAATCCAAAAAAATCGAAGTTGGTTTCAAATAAATTTATTAAAATTTGACACTTCCAACTAAAATTTTTTTTCACAATCCAAAAAATTGTCGTTATTTTCATCTAAATTTACTCAAATATACATCCAACAACAAAAATACTCGACAAAATCCAAAAAAATCGAAGTTGGTTTCAAATAAATTTATTATAATTTGACACTTCCAACTAAAATTTTTTTTCACAATCCAAAAAATTGTCTTTATTTTCATCTAAATTTACTCAAATATACATCCTACAAAAAAATACTCGACAAAATCCAAAAAAATCGATGTTGGTTTCAAATAAATTTATTAAAATTTGACACTTCCAAGTAAAATTTTTTTCGCATTCCTAAAAATTGAAGTTATTTTCATCTAAATTTATTCAAATATAGACCCTACAACAAAAATACTCAACAAAATCCAAAATAATCCAAGTTGATTTCAAATAAATTTATTAAAATTTGACAAAAATCGTGACAAAATCCAAAAAATCGAAGTTAATTTCAACTGACATTACTCAAATTAAGCTTCTCTATCAAAAAAACTCAACATAGTCGAGGAAAATCGAAGTTGGTTTCAAATAAATTTATTAAAATTTGACACTTCCAACTAAAATTTTTTTTCACAATGCAATAAATTGTCGATATTTTCATCTAAATTTACTCAAATATTCATCCTACAGACAAAAATACTCAACAAAATCCAAAAAAATCGAAGTTGGTTTCAAATAAATTTATTAAAATTTGACACTTCCAACTAAAATTTTTTTCACAATCCTAAAAATTGAAGTTATTTTCATCAAAAATTACTCTAATATAGACCCTACAACAAAAATACTCAACAAAATCCAAAAAAATCGAAGCTGGTTTCAAATAAATTTATTAAAATTTGACACTTCCAACTAAAATTTTTGTTCACAATCCAATAAATTGTCGTTATTTTCATCTAAATTTACTCAAATATACATCCTACAACAAAAATACTCAACTAAATGCAAAAAAATCGAAGTTGGTTTCAAATAAATTTATTAAAATTTGACACTTCCAACTAAATTTTTTTCATAATCCAAAAAATTGAAGTTATTTTCATCTAAATTTACTCAAATATAGATCCTACAACAAAAATACTCAACTAAATGCAAAAAAATCGAAGTTGGTTTCAAATAAATTTATTAAAATTTAACACTTCCAACTAACATTTTATTCACAATCCAAAAAATAGTAGTTATTTTCCACTAAATTTACTCAAATACACATCCTACAACAAAAATACTCGACAAAATAAAAAAAAATCGAAGTTGGTTTCAAATAAATTTATTAAAATTTGACACTTCCAAGTAAAATTTTTTTCACATTCCTAAAAATTGAAGTTATTTTCATCTAAATTTATTCAAATATAGACCCTACAACAAAAATACTCAACAAAATCCAAAATAATCCATGTTGATTTCAATTAAATTTATTAAAATTTGGCAAAAATCGTGACAAAATCCAAAAAATCGAAGTTAATTTTAACTGAAATTACTCAAATTAGGCTTCTCTATCAAAAAAACTCAAAATAGTCGAGAAAAATCGAAATTGGTTTCAAATAAATTTATTAAAATTTGACACTTCCAACTAAAATTTTTTTCACAATCCAAAAAATTGACTTATTTTCATCTAAATTTACTGAAATATAGATCCTAACACAAGATTTGACACTTCCAACTAAAATTTTTTTTCACAATGCAATAAATTGTCGATTTTTTCATCTAAATTTACTCAAATATTCATCCTACAAACAAAAATATTCAACAAAATCCAAAAAAATCGAAGTTGGTTTCAAATAAATTTATTAAAATTTGACACTTCCAACTAAAATTTTTTTCACAATCCTAGAAATTTAAGTTATTTTCATAAAAAATTACTCTAATATAGACCCTAAAACAAAAATACTCAACAAAATCCAAAAAAATCGAAGCTGGTTTCAAATAAATTTATTAAAATTTGACACTTCCAACTAAAATTTTTTTTCACAATCCAATAAATTGTCGTTATTTTCATCTAAATTTACTCAAATATACATCCTACAACAAAAATACTCAACTAAATCCAAAAAAATCGAAGTTGGTTTCAAATAAATTTATTAAAATTTGACACTTCCAACTAAAATTTTTTTTCACAATCCAAAAAATTGTCGTTATTTTCATCTAAATTTACTCAAATATACATCCAACAACAAAAATACTCGACAAAATCCAAAAAAATCGAAGTTGGTTTCAAATAAATTTATTATAATTTGACACTTCCAACTAAAATTTTTTTTCACAATCCAAAAAATTGTCTTTATTTTCATCTAAATTTACTCAAATATACATCCTACAAAAAAATACTCGACAAAATCCAAAAAAATCGATGTTGGTTTCAAATAAATTTATTAAAATTTGACACTTCCAAGTAAAATTTTTTTCGCATTCCTAAAAATTGAAGTTATTTTCATCTAAATTTATTCAAATATAGACCCTACAACAAAAATACTCAACAAAATCCAAAATAATCCAAGTTGATTTCAAATAAATTTATTAAAATTTGACAAAAATCGTGACAAAATCCAAAAAATCGAAGTTAATTTCAACTGACATTACTCAAATTAAGCTTCTCTATCAAAAAAACTCAACATAGTCGAGGAAAATCGAAGTTGGTTTCAAATAAATTTATTAAAATTTGACACTTCCAACTAAAATTTTTTTTCACAATGCAATAAATTGTCGATATTTTCATCTAAATTTACTCAAATATTCATCCTACAGACAAAAATACTCAACAAAATCCAAAAAAATCGAAGTTGGTTTCAAATAAATTTATTAAAATTTGACACTTCCAACTAAAATTTTTTTCACAATCCTAAAAATTGAAGTTATTTTCATCAAAAATTACTCTAATATAGACCCTACAACAAAAATACTCAACAAAATCCAAAAAAATCGAAGCTGGTTTCAAATAAATTTATTAAAATTTGACACTTCCAACTAAAATTTTTGTTCACAATCCAATAAATTGTCGTTATTTTCATCTAAATTTACTCAAATATACATCCTACAACAAAAATACTCAACTAAATGCAAAAAAATCGAAGTTGGTTTCAAATAAATTTATTAAAATTTGACACTTCCAACTAAATTTTTTTCATAATCCAAAAAATTGAAGTTATTTTCATCTAAATTTACTCAAATATAGATCCTACAACAAAAATACTCAACTAAATGCAAAAAAATCGAAGTTGGTTTCAAATAAATTTATTAAAATTTAACACTTCCAACTAACATTTTATTCACAATCCAAAAAATAGTAGTTATTTTCCACTAAATTTACTCAAATACACATCCTACAACAAAAATACTCGACAAAATAAAAAAAAATCGAAGTTGGTTTCAAATAAATTTATTAAAATTTGACACTTCCAAGTAAAATTTTTTTCACATTCCTAAAAATTGAAGTTATTTTCATCTAAATTTATTCAAATATAGACCCTACAACAAAAATACTCAACAAAATCCAAAATAATCCATGTTGATTTCAATTAAATTTATTAAAATTTGGCAAAAATCGTGACAAAATCCAAAAAATCGAAGTTAATTTTAACTGAAATTACTCAAATTAGGCTTCTCTATCAAAAAAACTCAAAATAGTCGAGAAAAATCGAAATTGGTTTCAAATAAATTTATTAAAATTTGACACTTCCAACTAAAATTTTTTTCACAATCCAAAAAATTGACTTATTTTCATCTAAATTTACTGAAATATAGATCCTAACACAACATACTCATCAAAATAAAAAAAAATCGAAGTTGGTTTCAAATAAATTTATTAAAATTTGACACTTCCAACTATAATTTTTTTTCACAATCCAAAAAAATTGTAGTTATTTTCAACTAAATTTACTCAAATATACATTCTACAACAGAAATACTCAACAAAATCCAAAAAAATTGAAGTTGGTTTCAAATAAATTTATTAAAATTTGACACTTCCAACTAAAAATTTTTTCTCAATCCTTAAAATTGAAGTTATTTTCATCTAAATTTACTCAAATATAGATCCTACAACAAAAATACTCAACAAAATCCAAAAAAATCGAAGTTGGTTTCAAATAAATTTATTAAAATTTGACACTTCCAACTAAAATTTTTTTTCACAATCCAAAAAATTGTCGTTATTTTCATCTAAATTTAATCAAATATACATCCAACAACAAAAATACTCGACAAAATCCAAAAAAATCGAAGTTGGTTTCAAATAAATTTATTAAAATTTGACACTTCCAACTAAAATTTTTTTTCACAATCCAAAAAATTGTCGTTATTTTCATCTAAATTTACTCAAATATACATCCTACAAAAAAATACTCGACAAAATCCAAAAAAATCGATGTTGGTTTCAAATAAATTTATTAAAATTTGACACTTCCAACTACAATTTTTTCCCAATCCAAAAAATTGAAGTTATTTTCATCTAAATTTACTCAAATATACATCCTACAACAAAAATACTCAACTAAATCCAAAAAAATCGAAGTTGGTTTCAAATAAATTTATTAAAATTTGACACTTCCAACTAAATTTTTTTCACAATCCAAAAAATTGAAGTTATTTTCATCTAAATTTACTCAAATATAGATCCTACAATAAAAGTACTCAACAAAATCCAAAATAATCCAAGTTGATTTCAAATAAATTTATTAAAATTTGACAAAAATTGTGACAAAATCCAAAAAATCGAAGTTAATTTCAACTGAAATTACTCAAATTAAGCTTCTCTATCCAAAAAACTCAACATAGTCGAGGAAAATCGAAGTTGGTTTCAAATAAATTTATTAAAATTTGACACTTCCAACTAAAATTTTTTTTCACAATGCAATAAATTGTCGATTTTTTCATCTAAATTTACTCAAATATTCATCCTACAAACAAAAATATTCAACAAAATCCAAAAAAATCGAAGTTGGTTTCAAATAAATTTATTAAAATTTGACACTTCCAACTAAAATTTTTTTCACAATCCTAGAAATTTAAGTTATTTTCATAAAAAATTACTCTAATATAGACCCTAAAACAAAAATACTCAACAAAATCCAAAAAAATCGAAGCTGGTTTCAAATAAATTTATTAAAATTTGACACTTCCAACTAAAATTTTTTTTCACAATCCAATAAATTGTCGTTATTTTCATCTAAATTTACTCAAATATACATCCTACAACAAAAATACTCAACTAAATCCAAAAAAATCGAAGTTGGTTTCAAATAAATTTATTAAAATTTGACACTTCCAACTAAATTTTTTTCACAATCCAAAAAATTGAAGTTATTTTCATCTAAATTTACTCAAATATAGATCCTACAACAAAAATTCTCAACTAAATCCAAAAAAATCGCAGTTGGTTTCAAATAAATTTATTAAAATTTGACACTTCCAACTAAAATTTTTTTTCACAATCCAATAAATTGTCGTTATTTTCATCTAAATTTACTCAAATATACATCCTACAACAAAAATACTCAAATAAAACCAAAAAAATCTAAGTTGGTTTCAAATAAATTTATTAAAATTTGACACTTCCAAGTAAAATTTTTTTCACATTCCTAAAAATTGAAGTTATTTTCATCTAAATTTATTCAAATATAGACCCTACAACAAAAATACTCAACAAAATCCAAAAAAATCGAAGCTGGTTTCAAATAAATTTATTAAAATTTGACACTTCCAACTAAAATTTTTTTCTCATTCCTTAAAATTGTAGTTATTTTCCACTAAATTTACTCAAATATACATCCTACAACAGAAATACTCGACAAAATCCAAAAAAATCGAAGTTGGTTTCAAATAAATTTATTAAAATTTGACACTTCCAACTAAATTTTTTTTCACAATCCTAATAATTGAAGTTATTTTCATCAAAATTTACTCTAATATAGACCCTACAACAAAAATACGCTACAAAATCCAAAAAATCGAAGTTGGTTTCAAATAAATTTATTAAAATTTGACACTTCCAACTAAAATATGTTTTCACAATCCAATAAATTGTCGTTATTTTCATTTAAATTTACTCAAATATACATCCTACAACACAAATACTCAACAAAATCCAAAAAAATCGAAGTTGGTTTCAAATAAATTTATTAAAATTTGACACTTCCAACTAAAAATTTTTCTCAATCCTTAAAATTGAAGTTATTTTCATCTAAATTTACTCAAATATAGATCCTACAACAAAAATACTCAACAAAATCCAAAAAAATCGAAGTTGGTTTCAAATAAATTTATTAAAATTTGACACTTCCAACTAAATTTTTTTTCACAATCCTAAAAATTGAAGTTATTTTCATCTAAATTTACTCAAATATACATCCAACAACAAAAATACTCGACAAAATCCAAAAAAATCGAAGTTGGTTTCAAATAAATATATTAAAATTTGACACTTCCAACTAAAATTTTTTTCACAATCCAAAAAATTGTCGTTATTTTCATCTAAATTTACTCAAATATACATCCTACAAAAAAATATTCGACAAAATCCAAAAAAATCGATGTTGGTTTCAAATAAATTTATTAAAATTTGACACTTCCAACTACAATTTTTTCCCAATCCAAAAAATTGAAGTTATTTTCATCTAAATATACTCCAATATACATCCTACAACAAAAATACTCAACTAAATCCAAAAAAATCGAAGTTGGTTTCAAATAAATTTATTAAAATTTGACACTTCCAACTAAATTTTTTTCACAATCCAAAAAATTGAAGTTATTTTCATCTAAATTTACTCAAATATAGATCCTACAACAAAAATTCTCAACTAAATCCAAAAAAATCGCAGTTGGTTTCAAATAAATTTATTAAAATTTGACACTTCCAACTAAAATTTTTTTTCACAATCCAATAAATTGTCGTTATTTTCATCTAAATTTACTCAAATATACATCCTACAACAAAAATACTCAAATAAAACCAAAAAAATCTAAGTTGGTTTCAAATAAATTTATTAAAATTTGACACTTCCAAGTAAAATTTTTTTCACATTCCTAAAAATTGAAGTTATTTTCATCTAAATTTATTCAAATATAGACCCTACAACAAAAATACTCAACAAAATCCAAAAAAATCGAAGCTGGTTTCAAATAAATTTATTAAAATTTGACACTTCCAACTAAAATTTTTTTCTCATTCCTTAAAATTGTAGTTATTTTCCACTAAATTTACTCAAATATACATCCTACAACAGAAATAATCGACAAAATCAAAAAAAATCGAAGTTGGTTTCAAATAAATTTATTAAAATTTGACACTTCCAACTAAATTTTTTTTCACAATCCTAATAATTGAAGTTATTTTCATCAAAATTTACTCTAATATAGACCCTACAACAAAAATACGCTACAAAATCCAAAAAATCGAAGTTGGTTTCAAATAAATTTATTAAAATTTGACACTTCCAACTAAAATATGTTTTCACAATCCAATAAATTGTCGTTATTTTCATTTAAATTTACTCAAATATACATCCTACAACACAAATACTCAACAAAATCCAAAAAAATCGAAGTTGGTTTCAAATAAATTTATTAAAATTTGACACTTCCAACTAAAAATTTTTCTCAATCCTTAAAATTGAAGTTATTTTCATCTAAATTTACTCAAATATAGATCCTACAACAAAAATACTCAACAAAATCCAAAAAAATCGAAGTTGGTTTCAAATAAATTTATTAAAATTTGACACTTCCAACTAAATTTTTTTTCACAATCCTAAAAATTGAAGTTATTTTCATCTAAATTTACTCAAATATACATCCAACAACAAAAATACTCGACAAAATCCAAAAAAATCGAAGTTGGTTTCAAATAAATATATTAAAATTTGACACTTCCAACTAAAATTTTTTTCACAATCCAAAAAATTGTCGTTATTTTCATCTAAATTTACTCAAATATACATCCTACAAAAAAATATTCGACAAAATCCAAAAAAATCGATGTTGGTTTCAAATAAATTTATTAAAATTTGACACTTCCAACTACAATTTTTTCCCAATCCAAAAAATTGAAGTTATTTTCATCTAAATATACTCCAATATACATCCTACAACAAAAATACTCAACTAAATCCAAAAAAATCGAAGTTGGTTTCAAATAAATTTATTAAAATTTGACACTTCCAACTAAATTTTTTTCACAATCCAAAAAATTGAAGTTATTTTCATCTAAATTTACTCAAATATAGATCCTACAACAAAAATTCTCAACTAAATCCAAAAAAATCGCAGTTGGTTTCAAATAAATTTATTAAAATTTGACACTTCCAACTAAAATTTTTTTTCACAATCCAATAAATTGTCGTTATTTTCATCTAAATTTACTCAAATATACATCCTACAACAAAAATACTCAAATAAAACCAAAAAAATCTAAGTTGGTTTCAAATAAATTTATTAAAATTTGACACTTCCAAGTAAAATTTTTTTCACATTCCTAAAAATTGAAGTTATTTTCATCTAAATTTATTCAAATATAGACCCTACAACAAAAATACTCAACAAAATCCAAAAAAATCGAAGCTGGTTTCAAATAAATTTATTAAAATTTGACACTTCCAACTAAAATTTTTTTCTCATTCCTTAAAATTGTAGTTATTTTCCACTAAATTTACTCAAATATACATCCTACAACAGAAATAATCGACAAAATCAAAAAAAATCGAAGTTGGTTTCAAATAAATTTATTAAAATTTGACACTTCCAACTAAATTTTTTTTCACAATCCTAATAATTGAAGTTATTTTCATCAAAATTTACTCTAATATAGACCCTACAACAAAAATACGCTACAAAATCCAAAAAATCGAAGTTGGTTTCAAATAAATTTATTAAAATTTGACACTTCCAACTAAAATATGTTTTCACAATCCAATAAATTGTCGTTATTTTCATTTAAATTTACTCAAATATACATCCTACAACACAAATACTCAACAAAATCCAAAAAAATCGAAGTTGGTTTCAAATAAATTTATTAAAATTTGACACTTCCAACTAAAAATTTTTCTCAATCCTTAAAATTGAAGTTATTTTCATCTAAATTTACTCAAATATAGATCCTACAACAAAAATACTCAACAAAATCCAAAAAAATCGAAGTTGGTTTCAAATAAATTTATTAAAATTTGACACTTCCAACTAAATTTTTTTTCACAATCCTAAAAATTGAAGTTATTTTCATCTAAATTTACTCAAATATACATCCAACAACAAAAATACTCGACAAAATCCAAAAAAATCGAAGTTGGTTTCAAATAAATATATTAAAATTTGACACTTCCAACTAAAATTTTTTTCACAATCCAAAAAATTGTCGTTATTTTCATCTAAATTTACTCAAATATACATCCTACAAAAAAATATTCGACAAAATCCAAAAAAATCGATGTTGGTTTCAAATAAATTTATTAAAATTTGACACTTCCAACTACAATTTTTTCCCAATCCAAAAAATTGAAGTTATTTTCATCTAAATATACTCCAATATACATCCTACAACAAAAATACTCAACTAAATCCAAAAAAATCGAAGTTGGTTTCAAATAAATTTATTAAAATTTGACACTTCCAACTAAATTTTTTTCACAATCCAAAAAAACGAAGTTATTTTCATCTAAATTTACTCAAATATACATCCTACGACAAAAATACTCAACTAAATCCAAAAAAATCGAAGCTGGTTTCAAATAAATTTATTAAAATTTGACACTTCCAACTAAAATTTTTGTTCACAATCCAATAAATTGTCGTTATTTTCATCTAAATTTACTCAAATATACATCCTACAACAAAAATACTCAACTAAATCCAAAAAAATCGAAGTTGGTTTCAAATAAATTTATTAAAATTTGACACTTCCAACTAAATTTTTTTCATAATCCAAAAAATTGAAGTTATTTTCATCTAAATTTACTCAAATATAGATCCTACAACAAAAATACTCAACTAAATCCAAAAAAATCGAAGTTGGTTTCAAATAAATTTATTAAAATTTGACACTTCCAACTAAATTTTTTTCATAATCCAAAAAATAGTAGTTATTTTCCACTAAATTTACTCAAATACACATCCTACAACAAAAATACTCGACAAAATTAAAAAAAATCGAAGTTGGTTTCAAATAAATTTATTAAAAAATTTGACACTTCCAAGTAAAATTTTTTTCACATTCCTAAAAATTGAAGTTATTTTCATCTAAATTTATTCAAATATAGACCCTACAACAAAAATACTCAACAAAATCCAAAATAATCCATGTTGATTTCAATTAAATTTATTAAAATTTGGCAAAAATCGTGACAAAATCCAAAAAATCGAAGTTAATTTTAACTGAAATTACTCAAATTAGGCTTCTCTATCAATAAAACTCAAAATAGTCGAGAAAAATCGAAATTGGTTTCAAATAAATTTATTAAAATTTGACACTTCCAACTAAAATTTTTTTCACAATCCAAAAAATTGACTTATTTTCATCTAAATTTACTGAAATATAGATCCTAACACAACATACTCATCAAAATAAAAAAAAATCGAAGTTGGTTTCAAATAAATTTATTAAAATTTGACACTTCCAAGTAAAATTTTTTTCACATTCCTAAAAATTGAAGTTATTTTCATCTAAATTTATTCAAATATAGACCCTACAACAAAAATACTCAACAAAATCCAAAATAATCCAAGTTGATTTCAAATAAATTTATTAAAATTTGACAAAAATCGTGACAAAATCCAAAAAATCGAAGTTAATTTCAACTGACATTACTCAAATTAAGCTTCTCTATCAAAAAAACTCAACATAGTCGAGGAAAATCGAAGTTGGTTTCAAATAAATTTATTAAAATTTGACACTTCCAACTAAATTTTTTTTTCACAATGCAATAAATTGTCGATATTTTCATCTAAATTTACTCAAATATTCATCCTACAGACAAAAATACTCAACAAAATCCAAAAAAATCGAAGTTGGTTTCAAATAAATTTATTAAAATTTGACACTTCCAACTAAAATTTTTTTCACAATCCTAAAAATTGAAGTTATTTTCATCAAAAATTACTCTAATATAGACCCTACAACAAAAATACTCAACAAAATCCAAAAAAATCGAAGCTGGTTTCAAATAAATTTATTAAAATTTGACACTTCCAACTAAAATTTTTGTTCACAATCCAATAAATTGTCGTTATTTTCATCTAAATTTACTCAAATATACATCCTACAACAAAAATACTCAACTAAATCCAAAAAAATCGAAGTTGGTTTCAAATAAATTTATTAAAATTTGACACTTCCAACTAAATTTTTTTCATAATCCAAAAAATTGAAGTTATTTTCATCTAAATTTACTCAAATATAGATCCTACAACAAAAATACTCAACTAAATCCAAAAAAATCGAAGTTGGTTTCAAATAAATTTATTAAAATTTGACACTTCCAACTAAATTTTTTTCATAATCCAAAAAATTGAAGTTATTTTCATCTAAATTTACTCAAATATAGATCCTACAACAAAAATTCTCAACTAAATCCAAAAAAATCGCAGTTGGTTTCAAATAAATTTATTAAAATTTGACACTTCCAACTAAAATTTTTTTTCACAATCCAATAAATTGTCGTTATTTTCATCTAAATTTACTCAAATATACATCCTACAACAAAAATACTCAAATAAAACCAAAAAAATCGAAGTTGGTTTCAAATAAATTTATTAAAATTTGACACTTCCAACTAAATTTTTTTTCACAATCCTAAAAATTGAAGTTATTTTCATCAAAATTTACTCTAATATAGACCCTACAACAAAAATACGCTACAAAATCCAAAAAATCGAAGTTGGTTTCAAATAAATTTATTAAAATTTGACACTTCCAACTAAAATATGTTTTCACAATCCAATAAATTGTCGTTATTTTCATTTAAATTTACTCAAATATACATCCTACAACACAAATACTCAACTAAATCCAAAAAAATCGAAGTTGGTTTCAAATAAATTTATTAAAATTTGACACTTCCAACTAAAAATTTTTTCTCAATCCTTAAAATTGAAGTTATTTTCATCTAAATTTACTCAAATATAGATCCTACAACAAAAATACTCAACAAAATCCAAAAAAATCGAAGTTGGTTTCAAATAAATTTATTAAAATTTGACACTTCCAACTAAAATTTTTTTTCACAATCCAAAAAATTGTCGTTATTTTCATCTAAATTTACTCAAATATACATCCAACAACAAAAATACTCGACAAAATCCAAAAAAATCGAAGTTGGTTTCAAATAAATTTATTAAAATTTGACACTTCCAACTAAAATTTTTTTTCACAATCCAAACAATTGTCTTTATTTTCATCTAAATTTACTCAAATATACATCCTACAAAAAAATACTCGACAAAATCCAAAAAAATCGATGTTGGTTTCAAATAAATTTATTAAAATTTGACACTTCCAAGTAAAATTTTTTTCACATTCCTAAAAATTGAAGTTATTTTCATCTAAATTTATTCAAATATAGACCCTACAACAAAAATACTCAACAAAATCCAAAATAATCCAAGTTGATTTCAAATAAATTTATTAAAATTTGACAAAAATCGTGACAAAATCCAAAAAATCGAAGTTAATTTTAACTGAAATTACTCAAATTAGGCTTCTCTATCAAAAAAACTCAAAATAGTCGAGAAAAATCGAAATTGGTTTCAAATAAATTTATTAAAATTTGACACTTCCAACTAAAATTTTTTTCACAATCCAAAAAATTGACTTATTTTCATCTAAATTTACTGAAATATAGATCCTAACACAACATACTCATCAAAATAAAAAAAAATCGAAGTTGGTTTCAAATAAATTTATTAAAATTTGACACTTCCAAGTAAAATTTTTTTCACATTCCTAAAAATTGAAGTTATTTTCATCTAAATTTATTCAAATATAGACCCTACAACAAAAATACTCAACAAAATCCAAAATAATCCAAGTTGATTTCAAATAAATTTATTAAAATTTGACAAAAATCGTGACAAAATCCAAAAAATCGAAGTTAATTTCAACTGACATTACTCAAATTAAGCTTCTCTATCAAAAAAACTCAACATAGTCGAGGAAAATCGAAGTTGGTTTCAAATAAATTTATTAAAATTTGACACTTCCAACTAAATTTTTTTTTCACAATGCAATAAATTGTCGATATTTTCATCTAAATTTACTCAAATATTCATCCTACAGACAAAAATACTCAACAAAATCCAAAAAAATCGAAGTTGGTTTCAAATAAATTTATTAAAATTTGACACTTCCAACTAAAATTTTTTTCACAATCCTAAAAATTGAAGTTATTTTCATCAAAAATTACTCTAATATAGACCCTACAACAAAAATACTCAACAAAATCCAAAAAAATCGAAGCTGGTTTCAAATAAATTTATTAAAATTTGACACTTCCAACTAAAATTTTTGTTCACAATCCAATAAATTGTCGTTATTTTCATCTAAATTTACTCAAATATACATCCTACAACAAAAATACTCAACTAAATCCAAAAAAATCGAAGTTGGTTTCAAATAAATTTATTAAAATTTGACACTTCCAACTAAATTTTTTTCATAATCCAAAAAATTGAAGTTATTTTCATCTAAATTTACTCAAATATAGATCCTACAACAAAAATACTCAACTAAATCCAAAAAAATCGAAGTTGGTTTCAAATAAATTTATTAAAATTTGACACTTCCAACTAAATTTTTTTCATAATCCAAAAAATTGAAGTTATTTTCATCTAAATTTACTCAAATATAGATCCTACAACAAAAATTCTCAACTAAATCCAAAAAAATCGCAGTTGGTTTCAAATAAATTTATTAAAATTTGACACTTCCAACTAAAATTTTTTTTCACAATCCAATAAATTGTCGTTATTTTCATCTAAATTTACTCAAATATACATCCTACAACAAAAATACTCAAATAAAACCAAAAAAATCGAAGTTGGTTTCAAATAAATTTATTAAAATTTGACACTTCCAACTAAATTTTTTTTCACAATCCTAAAAATTGAAGTTATTTTCATCAAAATTTACTCTAATATAGACCCTACAACAAAAATACGCTACAAAATCCAAAAAATCGAAGTTGGTTTCAAATAAATTTATTAAAATTTGACACTTCCAACTAAAATATGTTTTCACAATCCAATAAATTGTCGTTATTTTCATTTAAATTTACTCAAATATACATCCTACAACACAAATACTCAACTAAATCCAAAAAAATCGAAGTTGGTTTCAAATAAATTTATTAAAATTTGACACTTCCAACTAAAAATTTTTTCTCAATCCTTAAAATTGAAGTTATTTTCATCTAAATTTACTCAAATATAGATCCTACAACAAAAATACTCAACAAAATCCAAAAAAATCGAAGTTGGTTTCAAATAAATTTATTAAAATTTGACACTTCCAACTAAAATTTTTTTTCACAATCCAAAAAATTGTCGTTATTTTCATCTAAATTTACTCAAATATACATCCAACAACAAAAATACTCGACAAAATCCAAAAAAATCGAAGTTGGTTTCAAATAAATTTATTAAAATTTGACACTTCCAACTAAAATTTTTTTTCACAATCCAAACAATTGTCTTTATTTTCATCTAAATTTACTCAAATATACATCCTACAAAAAAATACTCGACAAAATCCAAAAAAATCGATGTTGGTTTCAAATAAATTTATTAAAATTTGACACTTCCAAGTAAAATTTTTTTCACATTCCTAAAAATTGAAGTTATTTTCATCTAAATTTATTCAAATATAGACCCTACAACAAAAATACTCAACAAAATCCAAAATAATCCAAGTTGATTTCAAATAAATTTATTAAAATTTGACAAAAATCGTGACAAAATCCAAAAAATCGAAGTTAATTTCAACTGACATTACTCAAATTAAGCTTCTCTATCAAAAAAACTCAACATAGTCGAGGAAAATCGAAGTTGGTTTCAAATAAATTTATTAAAATTTGACACTTCCAACTAAATTTTTTTTTCACAATGCAATAAATTGTCGATATTTTCATCTAAATTTACTCAAATATTCATCCTACAGACAAAAATACTCAACAAAATCCAAAAAAATCGAAGTTGGTTTCAAATAAATTTATTAAAATTTGACACTTCCAACTAAAATTTTTTTCACAATCCTAAAAATTGAAGTTATTTTCATCAAAAATTACTCTAATATAGACCCTACAACAAAAATACTCAACAAAATCCAAAAAAATCGAAGCTGGTTTCAAATAAATTTATTAAAATTTGACACTTCCAACTAAAATTTTTGTTCACAATCCAATAAATTGTCGTTATTTTCATCTAAATTTACTCAAATATACATCCTACAACAAAAATACTCAACTAAATCCAAAAAAATCGAAGTTGGTTTCAAATAAATTTATTAAAATTTGACACTTCCAACTAAATTTTTTTCATAATCCAAAAAATTGAAGTTATTTTCATCTAAATTTACTCAAATATAGATCCTACAACAAAAATACTCAACTAAATCCAAAAAAATCGAAGTTGGTTTCAAATAAATTTATTAAAATTTGACACTTCCAACTAAATTTTTTTCATAATCCAAAAAATTGAAGTTATTTTCATCTAAATTTACTCAAATATAGATCCTACAACAAAAATACTCAACTAAATCCAAAAAAATCGAAGTTGGTTTCAAATAAATTTATTAAAATTTGACACTTCCAACTAAATTTTTTTCACAATCCAAAAAATTGAAGTTATTTTCATCTAAATTTATTCAAATATAGACCCTACAACAAAAATACTCAACAAAATCCAAAAAAATCGAAGCTGGTTTCAAATAAATTTATTAAAATTTGACACTTCCAACTAAAATTTTTTTCTCATTCCTTAAAATTGTAGTTATTTTCCACTAAATTTACTCAAATATACATCCTACAACAGAAATACTCGACAAAATCCAAAAAAATCGAAGTTGGTTTCAAATAAATTTATTAAAATTTGACACTTCCAACTAAATTTTTTTTCACAATCCTAAAAATTGAAGTTATTTTCATCAAAATTTACTCTAATATAGACCCTACAACAAAAATACGCTACAAAATCCAAAAAATCGAAGTTGGTTTCAAATAAATTTATTAAAATTTGACACTTCCAACTAAAATATGTTTTCACAATCCAATAAATTGTCGTTATTTTCATTTAAATTTACTCAAATATACATCCTACAACAAAAATACTCAACAAAATCCAAAATAATCCAAGTTGATTTCAAATAAATTTATTAAAATTTGACAAAAATCGTGACAAAATCCAAAAAATCGAAGTTAATTTCAACTGAAATTACTCAAATTCACCTTCTCTATAAATAAAACTCAACATAATCGAGGAAAATCGAAGTTGGTTTCAAATAAATTTATTAAAATTTGACACTTCCAACTAAAATTTTTTTCACAATCCAAAAAATTGAAGTTATTTTCATCTAAATTTACTCAAATATAGGTCCTACAACAAAAATATTCAACTAAATCCAAAATAATCGAAGTTGGTTTCAAATAAATTTATTAAAATTTGACACTTCCAACTAAATTTTTTTCACAATCCAAAAAATTGAAGTTATTTTCATCTAAATTTACTCAAATATAGATCCTACAACAAAAATACTCAACTAAATCCAAAAAAATCGAAGTTGGTTTCAAATAAATTTATTAAAATTTGACACTTCCAACTAAAAATTTTTTCTCAATCCTTAAAATTGAAGTTATTTTCATCTAAATTTACTCAAATATAGATCCTACAACAAAAATACTCAACAAAATCCAAAAAAATCGAAGTTGGTTTCAAATAAATTTATTAAAATTTGACACTTCCAACTAAAATTTTTTTTCACAATCCAAAAAATTGTCGTTATTTTCATCTAAATTTACTCAAATATACATCCAACAACAAAAATACTCGACAAAATCCAAAAAAATCGAAGTTGGTTTCAAATAAATTTATTATAATTTGACACTTCCAACTAAAATTTTTTTTCACAATCCAAAAAATTGTCTTTATTTTCATCTAAATTTACTCAAATATACATCCTACAAAAAAATACTCGACAAAATCCAAAAAAATCGATGTTGGTTTCAAATAAATTTATTAAAATTTGACACTTCCAAGTAAAATTTTTTTCGCATTCCTAAAAATTGAAGTTATTTTCATCTAAATTTATTCAAATATAGACCCTACAACAAAAATACTCAACAAAATCCAAAATAATCCAAGTTGATTTCAAATAAATTTATTAAAATTTGACAAAAATCGTGACAAAATCCAAAAAATCGAAGTTAATTTTAACTGAAATTACTCAAATTAGGCTTCTCTATCAAAAAAACTCTAAATAGTCGAGAAAAATCGAAATTGGTTTCAAATAAATTTATTAAAATTTGACACTTCCAACTAAAATTTTTTTCACAATCCAAAAAATTGACTTATTTTCATCTAAATTTACTGAAATATAGATCCTAACACAACATACTCATCAAAATAAAAAAAAATCGAAGTTGGTTTCAAATAAATTTATTAAAATTTGACACTTCCAAGTAAAATTTTTTTCACATTCCTAAAAATTGAAGTTATTTTCATCTAAATTTATTCAAATATAGACCCTACAACAAAAATACTCAACAAAATCCAAAATAATCCAAGTTGATTTCAAATAAATTTATTAAAATTTGACAAAAATCGTGACAAAATCCAAAAAATCGAAGTTAATTTCAACTGACATTACTCAAATTAAGCTTCTCTATCAAAAAAACTCAACATAGTCGAGGAAAATCGAAGTTGGTTTCAAATAAATTTATTAAAATTTGACACTTCCAACTAAATTTTTTTTTCACAATGCAATAAATTGTCGATATTTTCATCTAAATTTACTCAAATATTCATCCTACAGACAAAAATACTCAACAAAATCCAAAAAAATCGAAGTTGGTTTCAAATAAATTTATTAAAATTTGACACTTCCAACTAAAATTTTTTTCACAATCCTAAAAATTGAAGTTATTTTCATCAAAAATTACTCTAATATAGACCCTACAACAAAAATACTCAACAAAATCCAAAAAAATCGAAGCTGGTTTCAAATAAATTTATTAAAATTTGACACTTCCAACTAAAATTTTTGTTCACAATCCAATAAATTGTCGTTATTTTCATCTAAATTTACTCAAATATACATCCTACAACAAAAATACTCAACTAAATCCAAAAAAATCGAAGTTGGTTTCAAATAAATTTATTAAAATTTGACACTTCCAACTAAATTTTTTTCATAATCCAAAAAATTGAAGTTATTTTCATCTAAATTTACTCAAATATAGATCCTACAACAAAAATACTCAACTAAATCCAAAAAAATCGAAGTTGGTTTCAAATAAATTTATTAAAATTTGACACTTCCAACTAAATTTTTTTCATAATCCAAAAAATTGAAGTTATTTTCATCTAAATTTACTCAAATATAGATCCTACAACAAAAATTCTCAACTAAATCCAAAAAAATCGCAGTTGGTTTCAAATAAATTTATTAAAATTTGACACTTCCAACTAAAATTTTTTTTCACAATCCAATAAATTGTCGTTATTTTCATCTAAATTTACTCAAATATACATCCTACAACAAAAATACTCAAATAAAACCAAAAAAATCGAAGTTGGTTTCAAATAAATTTATTAAAATTTGACACTTCCAACTAAATTTTTTTTCACAATCCTAAAAATTGAAGTTATTTTCATCAAAATTTACTCTAATATAGACCCTACAACAAAAATACGCTACAAAATCCAAAAAATCGAAGTTGGTTTCAAATAAATTTATTAAAATTTGACACTTCCAACTAAAATATGTTTTCACAATCCAATAAATTGTCGTTATTTTCATTTAAATTTACTCAAATATACATCCTACAACACAAATACTCAACTAAATCCAAAAAAATCGAAGTTGGTTTCAAATAAATTTATTAAAATTTGACACTTCCAACTAAAAATTTTTTCTCAATCCTTAAAATTGAAGTTATTTTCATCTAAATTTACTCAAATATAGATCCTACAACAAAAATACTCAACAAAATCCAAAAAAATCGAAGTTGGTTTCAAATAAATTTATTAAAATTTGACACTTCCAACTAAAATTTTTTTTCACAATCCAAAAAATTGTCGTTATTTTCATCTAAATTTACTCAAATATACATCCAACAACAAAAATACTCGACAAAATCCAAAAAAATCGAAGTTGGTTTCAAATAAATTTATTAAAATTTGACACTTCCAACTAAAATTTTTTTTCACAATCCAAACAATTGTCTTTATTTTCATCTAAATTTACTCAAATATACATCCTACAAAAAAATACTCGACAAAATCCAAAAAAATCGATGTTGGTTTCAAATAAATTTATTAAAATTTGACACTTCCAAGTAAAATTTTTTTCACATTCCTAAAAATTGAAGTTATTTTCATCTAAATTTATTCAAATATAGACCCTACAACAAAAATACTCAACAAAATCCAAAATAATCCAAGTTGATTTCAAATAAATTTATTAAAATTTGACAAAAATCGTGACAAAATCCAAAAAATCGAAGTTAATTTCAACTGACATTACTCAAATTAAGCTTCTCTATCAAAAAAACTCAACATAGTCGAGGAAAATCGAAGTTGGTTTCAAATAAATTTATTAAAATTTGACACTTCCAACTAAATTTTTTTTTCACAATGCAATAAATTGTCGATATTTTCATCTAAATTTACTCAAATATTCATCCTACAGACAAAAATACTCAACAAAATCCAAAAAAATCGAAGTTGGTTTCAAATAAATTTATTAAAATTTGACACTTCCAACTAAAATTTTTTTCACAATCCTAAAAATTGAAGTTATTTTCATCAAAAATTACTCTAATATAGACCCTACAACAAAAATACTCAACAAAATCCAAAAAAATCGAAGCTGGTTTCAAATAAATTTATTAAAATTTGACACTTCCAACTAAAATTTTTGTTCACAATCCAATAAATTGTCGTTATTTTCATCTAAATTTACTCAAATATACATCCTACAACAAAAATACTCAACTAAATCCAAAAAAATCGAAGTTGGTTTCAAATAAATTTATTAAAATTTGACACTTCCAACTAAATTTTTTTCATAATCCAAAAAATTGAAGTTATTTTCATCTAAATTTACTCAAATATAGATCCTACAACAAAAATACTCAACTAAATCCAAAAAAATCGAAGTTGGTTTCAAATAAATTTATTAAAATTTGACACTTCCAACTAAATTTTTTTCATAATCCAAAAAATTGAAGTTATTTTCATCTAAATTTACTCAAATATAGATCCTACAACAAAAATACTCAACTAAATCCAAAAAAATCGAAGTTGGTTTCAAATAAATTTATTAAAATTTGACACTTCCAACTAAATTTTTTTCACAATCCAAAAAATTGAAGTTATTTTCATCTAAATTTATTCAAATATAGACCCTACAACAAAAATACTCAACAAAATCCAAAAAAATCGAAGCTGGTTTCAAATAAATTTATTAAAATTTGACACTTCCAACTAAAATTTTTTTCTCATTCCTTAAAATTGTAGTTATTTTCCACTAAATTTACTCAAATATACATCCTACAACAGAAATACTCGACAAAATCCAAAAAAATCGAAGTTGGTTTCAAATAAATTTATTAAAATTTGACACTTCCAACTAAATTTTTTTTCACAATCCTAAAAATTGAAGTTATTTTCATCAAAATTTACTCTAATATAGACCCTACAACAAAAATACGCTACAAAATCCAAAAAATCGAAGTTGGTTTCAAATAAATTTATTAAAATTTGACACTTCCAACTAAAATATGTTTTCACAATCCAATAAATTGTCGTTATTTTCATTTAAATTTACTCAAATATACATCCTACAACAAAAATACTCAACAAAATCCAAAATAATCCAAGTTGATTTCAAATAAATTTATTAAAATTTGACAAAAATCGTGACAAAATCCAAAAAATCGAAGTTAATTTCAACTGAAATTACTCAAATTCACCTTCTCTATAAATAAAACTCAACATAATCGAGGAAAATCGAAGTTGGTTTCAAATAAATTTATTAAAATTTGACACTTCCAACTAAAATTTTTTTCACAATCCAAAAAATTGAAGTTATTTTCATCTAAATTTACTCAAATATAGGTCCTACAACAAAAATATTCAACTAAATCCAAAATAATCGAAGTTGGTTTCAAATAAATTTATTAAAATTTGACACTTCCAACTAAATTTTTTTCACAATCCAAAAAATTGAAGTTATTTTCATCTAAATTTACTCAAATATAGATCCTACAACAAAAATACTCAACTAAATCCAAAAAAATCGAAGTTGGTTTCAAATAAATTTATTAAAATTTGACACTTCCAACTAAAAATTTTTTCTCAATCCTTAAAATTGAAGTTATTTTCATCTAAATTTACTCAAATATAGATCCTACAACAAAAATACTCAACAAAATCCAAAAAAATCGAAGTTGGTTTCAAATAAATTTATTAAAATTTGACACTTCCAACTAAAATTTTTTTTCACAATCCAAAAAATTGTCGTTATTTTCATCTAAATTTACTCAAATATACATCCAACAACAAAAATACTCGACAAAATCCAAAAAAATCGAAGTTGGTTTCAAATAAATTTATTATAATTTGACACTTCCAACTAAAATTTTTTTTCACAATCCAAAAAATTGTCTTTATTTTCATCTAAATTTACTCAAATATACATCCTACAAAAAAATACTCGACAAAATCCAAAAAAATCGATGTTGGTTTCAAATAAATTTATTAAAATTTGACACTTCCAAGTAAAATTTTTTTCGCATTCCTAAAAATTGAAGTTATTTTCATCTAAATTTATTCAAATATAGACCCTACAACAAAAATACTCAACAAAATCCAAAATAATCCAAGTTGATTTCAAATAAATTTATTAAAATTTGACAAAAATCGTGACAAAATCCAAAAAATCGAAGTTAATTTCAACTGACATTACTCAAATTAAGCTTCTCTATCAAAAAAACTCAACATAGTCGAGGAAAATCGAAGTTGGTTTCAAATAAATTTATTAAAATTTGACACTTCCAACTAAAATTTTTTTTCACAATGCAATAAATTGTCGATATTTTCATCTAAATTTACTCAAATATTCATCCTACAGACAAAAATACTCAACAAAATCCAAAAAAATCGAAGTTGGTTTCAAATAAATTTATTAAAATTTGACACTTCCAACTAAAATTTTTTTCACAATCCTAAAAATTGAAGTTATTTTCATCAAAAATTACTCTAATATAGACCCTACAACAAAAATACTCAACAAAATCCAAAAAAATCGAAGCTGGTTTCAAATAAATTTATTAAAATTTGACACTTCCAACTAAAATTTTTGTTCACAATCCAATAAATTGTCGTTATTTTCATCTAAATTTACTCAAATATACATCCTACAACAAAAATACTCAACTAAATGCAAAAAAATCGAAGTTGGTTTCAAATAAATTTATTAAAATTTGACACTTCCAACTAAATTTTTTTCATAATCCAAAAAATTGAAGTTATTTTCATCTAAATTTACTCAAATATAGATCCTACAACAAAAATACTCAACTAAATGCAAAAAAATCGAAGTTGGTTTCAAATAAATTTATTAAAATTTAACACTTCCAACTAACATTTTATTCACAATCCAAAAAATAGTAGTTATTTTCCACTAAATTTACTCAAATACACATCCTACAACAAAAATACTCGACAAAATAAAAAAAAATCGAAGTTGGTTTCAAATAAATTTATTAAAATTTGACACTTCCAAGTAAAATTTTTTTCACATTCCTAAAAATTGAAGTTATTTTCATCTAAATTTATTCAAATATAGACCCTACAACAAAAATACTCAACAAAATCCAAAATAATCCATGTTGATTTCAATTAAATTTATTAAAATTTGGCAAAAATCGTGACAAAATCCAAAAAATCGAAGTTAATTTTAACTGAAATTACTCAAATTAGGCTTCTCTATCAAAAAAACTCAAAATAGTCGAGAAAAATCGAAATTGGTTTCAAATAAATTTATTAAAATTTGACACTTCCAACTAAAATTTTTTTCACAATCCAAAAAATTGACTTATTTTCATCTAAATTTACTGAAATATAGATCCTAACACAACATACTCATCAAAATAAAAAAAAATCGAAGTTGGTTTCAAATAAATTTATTAAAATTTGACACTTCCAACTATAATTTTTTTTCACAATCCAAAAAAATTGTAGTTATTTTCAACTAAATTTACTCAAATATACATTCTACAACAGAAATACTCAACAAAATCCAAAAAAATTGAAGTTGGTTTCAAATAAATTTATTAAAATTTGACACTTCCAACTAAAAATTTTTTCTCAATCCTTAAAATTGAAGTTATTTTCATCTAAATTTACTCAAATATAGATCCTACAACAAAAATACTCAACAAAATCCAAAAAAATCGAAGTTGGTTTCAAATAAATTTATTAAAATTTGACACTTCCAACTAAAATTTTTTTTCACAATCCAAAAAATTGTCGTTATTTTCATCTAAATTTAATCAAATATACATCCAACAACAAAAATACTCGACAAAATCCAAAAAAATCGAAGTTGGTTTCAAATAAATTTATTAAAATTTGACACTTCCAACTAAAATTTTTTTTCACAATCCAAAAAATTGTCGTTATTTTCATCTAAATTTACTCAAATATACATCCTACAAAAAAATACTCGACAAAATCCAAAAAAATCGATGTTGGTTTCAAATAAATTTATTAAAATTTGACACTTCCAACTACAATTTTTTCCCAATCCAAAAAATTGAAGTTATTTTCATCTAAATTTACTCAAATATACATCCTACAACAAAAATACTCAACTAAATCCAAAAAAATCGAAGTTGGTTTCAAATAAATTTATTAAAATTTGACACTTCCAACTAAATTTTTTTCACAATCCAAAAAATTGAAGTTATTTTCATCTAAATTTACTCAAATATAGATCCTACAATAAAAGTACTCAACAAAATCCAAAATAATCCAAGTTGATTTCAAATAAATTTATTAAAATTTGACAAAAATTGTGACAAAATCCAAAAAATCGAAGTTAATTTCAACTGAAATTACTCAAATTAAGCTTCTCTATCCAAAAAACTCAACATAGTCGAGGAAAATCGAAGTTGGTTTCAAATAAATTTATTAAAATTTGACACTTCCAACTAAAATTTTTTTTCACAATGCAATAAATTGTCGATTTTTTCATCTAAATTTACTCAAATATTCATCCTACAAACAAAAATATTCAACAAAATCCAAAAAAATCGAAGTTGGTTTCAAATAAATTTATTAAAATTTGACACTTCCAACTAAAATTTTTTTCACAATCCTAGAAATTTAAGTTATTTTCATAAAAAATTACTCTAATATAGACCCTAAAACAAAAATACTCAACAAAATCCAAAAAAATCGAAGCTGGTTTCAAATAAATTTATTAAAATTTGACACTTCCAACTAAAATTTTTTTTCACAATCCAATAAATTGTCGTTATTTTCATCTAAATTTACTCAAATATACATCCTACAACAAAAATACTCAACTAAATCCAAAAAAATCGAAGTTGGTTTCAAATAAATTTATTAAAATTTGACACTTCCAACTAAATTTTTTTCACAATCCAAAAAATTGAAGTTATTTTCATCTAAATTTACTCAAATATAGATCCTACAACAAAAATTCTCAACTAAATCCAAAAAAATCGCAGTTGGTTTCAAATAAATTTATTAAAATTTGACACTTCCAACTAAAATTTTTTTTCACAATCCAATAAATTGTCGTTATTTTCATCTAAATTTACTCAAATATACATCCTACAACAAAAATACTCAAATAAAACCAAAAAAATCTAAGTTGGTTTCAAATAAATTTATTAAAATTTGACACTTCCAAGTAAAATTTTTTTCACATTCCTAAAAATTGAAGTTATTTTCATCTAAATTTATTCAAATATAGACCCTACAACAAAAATACTCAACAAAATCCAAAAAAATCGAAGCTGGTTTCAAATAAATTTATTAAAATTTGACACTTCCAACTAAAATTTTTTTCTCATTCCTTAAAATTGTAGTTATTTTCCACTAAATTTACTCAAATATACATCCTACAACAGAAATACTCGACAAAATCCAAAAAAATCGAAGTTGGTTTCAAATAAATTTATTAAAATTTGACACTTCCAACTAAATTTTTTTTCACAATCCTAATAATTGAAGTTATTTTCATCAAAATTTACTCTAATATAGACCCTACAACAAAAATACGCTACAAAATCCAAAAAATCGAAGTTGGTTTCAAATAAATTTATTAAAATTTGACACTTCCAACTAAAATATGTTTTCACAATCCAATAAATTGTCGTTATTTTCATTTAAATTTACTCAAATATACATCCTACAACACAAATACTCAACAAAATCCAAAAAAATCGAAGTTGGTTTCAAATAAATTTATTAAAATTTGACACTTCCAACTAAAAATTTTTCTCAATCCTTAAAATTGAAGTTATTTTCATCTAAATTTACTCAAATATAGATCCTACAACAAAAATACTCAACAAAATCCAAAAAAATCGAAGTTGGTTTCAAATAAATTTATTAAAATTTGACACTTCCAACTAAATTTTTTTTCACAATCCTAAAAATTGAAGTTATTTTCATCTAAATTTACTCAAATATACATCCAACAACAAAAATACTCGACAAAATCCAAAAAAATCGAAGTTGGTTTCAAATAAATATATTAAAATTTGACACTTCCAACTAAAATTTTTTTCACAATCCAAAAAATTGTCGTTATTTTCATCTAAATTTACTCAAATATACATCCTACAAAAAAATATTCGACAAAATCCAAAAAAATCGATGTTGGTTTCAAATAAATTTATTAAAATTTGACACTTCCAACTACAATTTTTTCCCAATCCAAAAAATTGAAGTTATTTTCATCTAAATATACTCCAATATACATCCTACAACAAAAATACTCAACTAAATCCAAAAAAATCGAAGTTGGTTTCAAATAAATTTATTAAAATTTGACACTTCCAACTAAATTTTTTTCACAATCCAAAAAATTGAAGTTATTTTCATCTAAATTTACTCAAATATAGATCCTACAACAAAAATTCTCAACTAAATCCAAAAAAATCGCAGTTGGTTTCAAATAAATTTATTAAAATTTGACACTTCCAACTAAAATTTTTTTTCACAATCCAATAAATTGTCGTTATTTTCATCTAAATTTACTCAAATATACATCCTACAACAAAAATACTCAAATAAAACCAAAAAAATCTAAGTTGGTTTCAAATAAATTTATTAAAATTTGACACTTCCAAGTAAAATTTTTTTCACATTCCTAAAAATTGAAGTTATTTTCATCTAAATTTATTCAAATATAGACCCTACAACAAAAATACTCAACAAAATCCAAAAAAATCGAAGCCGGTTTCAAATAAATTTATTAAAATTTGACACTTCCAACTAATATTTTTTTCTCATTCCTTAAAATTGTAGTTATTTTCCACTAAATTTACTCAAATATACATCCTACAACAGAAATACTCGACAAAATCAAAAAAAATCGAAGTTGGTTTCAAATAAATTTATTAAAATTTGACACTTCCAACTAAATTTTTTTTCACAATCCTAATAATTGAAGTTATTTTCATCAAAATTTACTCTAATATAGACCCTACAACAAAAATACGCTACAAAATCCAAAAAATCGAAGTTGGTTTCAAATAAATTTATTAAAATTTGACACTTCCAACTAAAATATGTTTTCACAATCCAATAAATTGTCGTTATTTTCATTTAAATTTACTCAAATATACATCCTACAACACAAATACTCAACAAAATCCAAAAAAATCGAAGTTGGTTTCAAATAAATTTATTAAAATTTGACACTTCCAACTAAAAATTTTTCTCAATCCTTAAAATTGAAGTTATTTTCATCTAAATTTACTCAAATATAGATCCTACAACAAAAATACTCAACAAAATCCAAAAAAATCGAAGTTGGTTTCAAATAAATTTATTAAAATTTGACACTTCCAACTAAATTTTTTTTCACAATCCTAAAAATTGAAGTTATTTTCATCTAAATTTACTCAAATATACATCCAACAACAAAAATACTCGACAAAATCCAAAAAAATCGAAGTTGGTTTCAAATAAATATATTAAAATTTGACACTTCCAACTAAAATTTTTTTCACAATCCAAAAAATTGTCGTTATTTTCATCTAAATTTACTCAAATATACATCCTACAAAAAAATATTCGACAAAATCCAAAAAAATCGATGTTGGTTTCAAATAAATTTATTAAAATTTGACACTTCCAACTACAATTTTTTCCCAATCCAAAAAATTGAAGTTATTTTCATCTAAATATACTCCAATATACATCCTACAACAAAAATACTCAACTAAATCCAAAAAAATCGAAGTTGGTTTCAAATAAATTTATTAAAATTTGACACTTCCAACTAAATTTTTTTCACAATCCAAAAAAACGAAGTTATTTTCATCTAAATTTACTCAAATATACATCCTACGACAAAAATACTCAACTAAATCCAAAAAAATCGAAGCTGGTTTCAAATAAATTTATTAAAATTTGACACTTCCAACTAAAATTTTTGTTCACAATCCAATAAATTGTCGTTATTTTCATCTAAATTTACTCAAATATACATCCTACAACAAAAATACTCAACTAAATCCAAAAAAATCGAAGTTGGTTTCAAATAAATTTATTAAAATTTGACACTTCCAACTAAATTTTTTTCATAATCCAAAAAATTGAAGTTATTTTCATCTAAATTTACTCAAATATAGATCCTACAACAAAAATACTCAACTAAATCCAAAAAAATCGAAGTTGGTTTCAAATAAATTTATTAAAATTTGACACTTCCAACTAAATTTTTTTCATAATCCAAAAAATAGTAGTTATTTTCCACTAAATTTACTCAAATACACATCCTACAACAAAAATACTCGACAAAATTAAAAAAAATCGAAGTTGGTTTCAAATAAATTTATTAAAAAATTTGACACTTCCAAGTAAAATTTTTTTCACATTCCTAAAAATTGAAGTTATTTTCATCTAAATTTATTCAAATATAGACCCTACAACAAAAATACTCAACAAAATCCAAAATAATCCATGTTGATTTCAATTAAATTTATTAAAATTTGGCAAAAATCGTGACAAAATCCAAAAAATCGAAGTTAATTTTAACTGAAATTACTCAAATTAGGCTTCTCTATCAAAAAAACTCAAAATAGTCGAGAAAAATCGAAATTGGTTTCAAATAAATTTATTAAAATTTGACACTTCCAACTAAAATTTTTTTCACAATCCAAAAAATTGACTTATTTTCATCTAAATTTACTGAAATATAGATCCTAACACAACATACTCATCAAAATAAAAAAAAATCGAAGTTGGTTTCAAATAAATTTATTAAAATTTGACACTTCCAACTATAATTTTTTTTCACAATCCAAAAAAATTGTAGTTATTTTCAACTAAATTTACTCAAATATACATTCTACAACAGAAATACTCGACAAAATCCAAAAAAATCGAAGTTGGTTTCAAATAAATTTATTAAAATTTGACACTTCCAACTAAATTTTTTTCACAATCCAAGAAATTGAAGTTATTTTCATCTAAATTTACTCAAATATAGATCCTACAACAAAAATTCTAAACTAAATCCAAACAAATCGCAGTTGGTTTCAAATAAATTTATTAAAATTTGACACTTCCAACTAAAATTTTTTTTCACAATCCAATAAATTGTCGTTATTTTCATCTAAATTTACTCAAATATAGATCCTACAATAAAAGTACTCAACAAAATCCAAAATAATCCAAGTTGATTTCAAATAAATTTATTAAAATTTGACAAAAATTGTGACAAAATCCAAAAAATCGAAGTTAATTTCAACTGAAATTACTCAAATTAAGCTTCTCTATCCAAAAAACTCAACATAGTCGAGGAAAATCGAAGTTGGTTTCAAATAAATTTATTAAAATTTGACACTTCCAACTAAAATTTTTTTTCACAATGCAATAAATTGTCGATTTTTTCATCTAAATTTACTCAAATATTCATCCTACAAACAAAAATATTCAACAAAATCCAAAAAAATCGAAGTTGGTTTCAAATAAATTTATTAAAATTTGACACTTCCAACTAAAATTTTTTTCACAATCCTAGAAATTTAAGTTATTTTCATAAAAAATTACTCTAATATAGACCCTAAAACAAAAATACTCAACAAAATCCAAAAAAATCGAAGCTGGTTTCAAATAAATTTATTAAAATTTGACACTTCCAACTAAAATTTTTTTTCACAATCCAATAAATTGTCGTTATTTTCATCTAAATTTACTCAAATATAGATCCTACAACAAAAATACTCAACAAAATCCAAAAAAATCGAAGTTGGTTTCAAATAAATTTATTAAAATTTGACACTTCCAACTAAATTTTTTTTCACAATCCTAAAAATTGAAGTTATTTTCATCTAAATTTACTCAAATATACATCCAACAACAAAAATACTCGACAAAATCCAAAAAAATCGAAGTTGGTTTCAAATAAATATATTAAAATTTGACACTTCCAACTAAAATTTTTTTCACAATCCAAAAAATTGTCGTTATTTTCATCTAAATTTACTCAAATATACATCCTACAAAAAAATATTCGACAAAATCCAAAAAAATCGATGTTGGTTTCAAATAAATTTATTAAAATTTGACACTTCCAACTACAATTTTTTCCCAATCCAAAAAATTGAAGTTATTTTCATCTAAATATACTCCAATATACATCCTACAACAAAAATACTCAACTAAATCCAAAAAAATCGAAGTTGGTTTCAAATAAATTTATTAAAATTTGACACTTCCAACTAAATTTTTTTCACAATCCAAAAAAACGAAGTTATTTTCATCTAAATTTACTCAAATATACATCCTACGACAAAAATACTCAACTAAATCCAAAAAAATCGAAGCTGGTTTCAAATAAATTTATTAAAATTTGACACTTCCAACTAAAATTTTTGTTCACAATCCAATAAATTGTCGTTATTTTCATCTAAATTTACTCAAATATACATCCTACAACAAAAATACTCAACTAAATCCAAAAAAATCGAAGTTGGTTTCAAATAAATTTATTAAAATTTGACACTTCCAACTAAATTTTTTTCATAATCCAAAAAATTGAAGTTATTTTCATCTAAATTTACTCAAATATAGATCCTACAACAAAAATACTCAACTAAATCCAAAAAAATCGAAGTTGGTTTCAAATAAATTTATTAAAATTTGACACTTCCAACTAAATTTTTTTCATAATCCAAAAAATAGTAGTTATTTTCCACTAAATTTACTCAAATACACATCCTACAACAAAAATACTCGACAAAATTAAAAAAAATCGAAGTTGGTTTCAAATAAATTTATTAAAAAATTTGACACTTCCAAGTAAAATTTTTTTCACATTCCTAAAAATTGAAGTTATTTTCATCTAAATTTATTCAAATATAGACCCTACAACAAAAATACTCAACAAAATCCAAAATAATCCATGTTGATTTCAATTAAATTTATTAAAATTTGGCAAAAATCGTGACAAAATCCAAAAAATCGAAGTTAATTTTAACTGAAATTACTCAAATTAGGCTTCTCTATCAAAAAAACTCAAAATAGTCGAGAAAAATCGAAATTGGTTTCAAATAAATTTATTAAAATTTGACACTTCCAACTAAAATTTTTTTCACAATCCAAAAAATTGACTTATTTTCATCTAAATTTACTGAAATATAGATCCTAACACAACATACTCATCAAAATAAAAAAAAATCGAAGTTGGTTTCAAATAAATTTATTAAAATTTGACACTTCCAACTATAATTTTTTTTCACAATCCAAAAAAATTGTAGTTATTTTCAACTAAATTTACTCAAATATACATTCTACAACAGAAATACTCGACAAAATCCAAAAAAATCGAAGTTGGTTTCAAATAAATTTATTAAAATTTGACACTTCCAACTAAATTTTTTTCACAATCCAAGAAATTGAAGTTATTTTCATCTAAATTTACTCAAATATAGATCCTACAACAAAAATTCTAAACTAAATCCAAACAAATCGCAGTTGGTTTCAAATAAATTTATTAAAATTTGACACTTCCAACTAAAATTTTTTTTCACAATCCAATAAATTGTCGTTATTTTCATCTAAATTTACTCAAATATAGATCCTACAATAAAAGTACTCAACAAAATCCAAAATAATCCAAGTTGATTTCAAATAAATTTATTAAAATTTGACAAAAATTGTGACAAAATCCAAAAAATCGAAGTTAATTTCAACTGAAATTACTCAAATTAAGCTTCTCTATCCAAAAAACTCAACATAGTCGAGGAAAATCGAAGTTGGTTTCAAATAAATTTATTAAAATTTGACACTTCCAACTAAAATTTTTTTTCACAATGCAATAAATTGTCGATTTTTTCATCTAAATTTACTCAAATATTCATCCTACAAACAAAAATATTCAACAAAATCCAAAAAAATCGAAGTTGGTTTCAAATAAATTTATTAAAATTTGACACTTCCAACTAAAATTTTTTTCACAATCCTAGAAATTTAAGTTATTTTCATAAAAAATTACTCTAATATAGACCCTAAAACAAAAATACTCAACAAAATCCAAAAAAATCGAAGCTGGTTTCAAATAAATTTATTAAAATTTGACACTTCCAACTAAAATTTTTTTTCACAATCCAATAAATTGTCGTTATTTTCATCTAAATTTACTCAAATATACATCCTACAACAAAAATACTCAACTAAATCCAAAAAAATCGAAGTTGGTTTCAAATAAATTTATTAAAATTTGACACTTCCAACTAAATTTTTTTCACAATCCAAAAAATTGAAGTTATTTTCATCTAAATTTATTCAAATATAGACCCTACAACAAAAATACTCAACAAAATCCAAAAAAATCGAAGCTGGTTTCAAATAAATTTATTAAAATTTGACACTTCCAACTAAAATTTTTTTCTCATTCCTTAAAATTGTAGTTATTTTCCACTAAATTTACTCAAATATACATCCTACAACAGAAATTCTCAACTAAATCCAAAAAAATCGCAGTTGGTTTCAAATAAATTTATTAAAATTTGACACTTCCAACTAAAATTTTTTTTCACAATCCAATAAATTGTCGTTATTTTCATCTAAATTTACTCAAATATACATCCTACAACAAAAATACTCAAATAAAACCAAAAAAATCGAAGTTGGTTTCAAATAAATTTATTAAAATTTGACACTTCCAAGTAAAATTTTTTTTCACAATCCAAAAAATTGTCGTTATTTTCATCTAAATTTACTCAAATATACATCCTACAAAAAAATACTCGACAAAATCCAAAAAAATCGATGTTGGTTTCAAATAAATTTATTAAAATTTGACACTTCCAACTACAATTTTTTCCCAATCCAAAAAATTGAAGTTATTTTCATCTAAATTTACTCAAATATACATCCTACAACAAAAATACTCAACTAAATCCAAAAAAATCGAAGTTGGTTTCAAATAAATTTATTAAAATTTGACACTTCCAACTAAATTTTTTTCACAATCCAAAAAATTGAAGTTATTTTCATCTAAATTTACTCAAATATAGATCCTACAATAAAAGTACTCAACAAAATCCAAAATAATCCAAGTTGATTTCAAATAAATTTATTAAAATTTGACAAAAATTGTGACAAAATCCAAAAAATCGAAGTTAATTTCAACTGAAATTACTCAAATTAAGCTTCTCTATCCAAAAAACTCAACATAGTCGAGGAAAATCGAAGTTGGTTTCAAATAAATTTATTAAAATTTGACACTTCCAACTAAAATTTTTTTTCACAATGCAATAAATTGTCGATTTTTTCATCTAAATTTACTCAAATATTCATCCTACAAACAAAAATATTCAACAAAATCCAAAAAAATCGAAGTTGGTTTCAAATAAATTTATTAAAATTTGACACTTCCAACTAAAATTTTTTTCACAATCCTAGAAATTTAAGTTATTTTCATAAAAAATTACTCTAATATAGACCCTAAAACAAAAATACTCAACAAAATCCAAAAAAATCGAAGCTGGTTTCAAATAAATTTATTAAAATTTGACACTTCCAACTAAAATTTTTTTTCACAATCCAATAAATTGTCGTTATTTTCATCTAAATTTACTCAAATATACATCCTACAACAAAAATACTCAACTAAATCCAAAAAAATCGAAGTTGGTTTCAAATAAATTTATTAAAATTTGACACTTCCAACTAAAATTTTTTTTCACAATCCAATAAATTGTCGTTATTTTCATCTAAATTTACTCAAATATACATCCTACAACAAAAATACTCAAATAAAACCAAAAAAATCTAAGTTGGTTTCAAATAAATTTATTAAAATTTGACACTTCCAAGTAAAATTTTTTTCACATTCCTAAAAATTGAAGTTATTTTCATCTAAATTTATTCAAATATAGACCCTACAACAAAAATACTCAACAAAATCCAAAAAAATCGAAGCTGGTTTCAAATAAATTTATTAAAATTTGACACTTCCAACTAAAATTTTTTTCTCATTCCTTAAAATTGTAGTTATTTTCCACTAAATTTACTCAAATATACATCCTACAACAGAAATACTCGACAAAATCCAAAAAAATCGAAGTTGGTTTCAAATAAATTTATTAAAATTTGACACTTCCAACTAAATTTTTTTTCACAATCCTAAAAATTGAAGTTATTTTCATCAAAATTTACTCTAATATAGACCCTACAACAAAAATACGCTACAAAATCCAAAAAATCGAAGTTGGTTTCAAATAAATTTATTAAAATTTGACACTTCCAACTAAAATATGTTTTCACAATCCAATAAATTGTCGTTATTTTCATTTAAATTTACTCAAATATACATCCTACAACACAAATACTCAACAAAATCCAAAAAAATCGAAGTTGGTTTCAAATAAATTTATTAAAATTTGACACTTCCAACTAAAAATTTTTCTCAATCCTTAAAATTGAAGTTATTTTCATCTAAATTTACTCAAATATAGATCCTACAACAAAAATACTCAACAAAATCCAAAAAAATCGAAGTTGGTTTCAAATAAATTTATTAAAATTTGACACTTCCAACTAAATTTTTTTTCACAATCCTAAAAATTGAAGTTATTATCATCTAAATTTACTCAAATATACATCCAACAACAAAAATACTCAACAAAATCCAAAAAAATCGAAGTTGGATTCAAATGAATATATTAAAATTTGACACTTCCAACTAAAATTTTTTTTCACAAACCAAAAAATTGTCGTTATTTTCATCTAAATTTACTCAAATATACATCCTACAAAAAAATATTCGACAAAATCCAAAAAAATCGATGTTGGTTTCAAATAAATTTATTAAAATTTGACACTTCCAACTACAATTTTTTCCCAATCCAAAAAATTGAAGTTATTTTCATCTAAATTTACTCCAATATACATCCTACAACAAAAATACTCAACTAAATCCAAAAAAATCGAAGTTGGTTTCAAATAAATTTATTAAAATTTGACACTTCCAACTAAATTTTTTTCACAATCCAAAAAAACGAAGTTATTTTCATCTAAATTTACTCAAATATACATCCTACAAAAAAATACTCGACAAAATCCAAAAAAATCGATGTTGGTTTCAAATAAATTTATTAAAATTTGACACTTCCAAGTAAAATTCTTTTCACATTCCTAAAAATTGAAGTTATTTTCATCTAAATTTATTCAAATATAGACCCTACAACAAAAATACTCAACAAAATCCAAAATAATCCAAGTTGATTTCAAATAAATTTATTAAAATTTGACAAAAATCGTGACAAAATCCAAAAAATCGAAGTTAATTTCAACTGACATTACTCAAATTAAGCTTCTCTATCAAAAAAACTCAACATAGTCGAGGAAAATCGAAGTTGGTTTCAAATAAATTTATTAAAATTTGACACTTCCAACTAAAATTTTTTTTCACAATGCAATAAATTGTCGATATTTTCATCTAAATTTACTCAAATATTCATCCTACAGACAAAAATACTCAACAAAATCCAAAAAAATCGAAGTTGGTTTCAAATAAATTTATTAAAATTTGACACTTCCAACTAAAATTTTTTTCACAATCCTAAAAATTGAAGTTATTTTCATCAAAAATTACTCTAATATAGACCCTACAACAAAAATACTAAACAAAATCCAAAAAAATCGAAGCTGGTTTCAAATAAATTTATTAAAATTTGACACTTCCAACTAAAATTTTTGTTCACAATCCAATAAATTGTCGTTATTTTCATCTAAATTTACTCAAATATACATCCTACAACAAAAATACTCAACTAAATCCAAAAAAATCGAAGTTGGTTTCAAATAAATTTATTAAAATTTGACACTTCCAACTAAATTTTTTTCATAATCCAAAAAATTGAAGTTATTTTCATCTAAATTTACTCAAATATAGATCCTACAACAAAAATACTCAACTAAATCCAAAAAAATCGAAGTTGGTTTCAAATAAATTTATTAAAATTTGACACTTCCAACTAAATTTTTTTCATAATCCAAAAAATTGAAGTTATTTTCATCTAAATTTACTCAAATATAGATCCTACAACAAAAATACTCAACTAAATCCAAAAAAATCGAAGTTGGTTTCAAATAAATTTATTAAAATTTGACACTTCCAACTAAATTTTTTTTCACAATCCTAAAAATTGAAGTTATTTTCATCTAAATTTACTCAAATATACATCCAACAACAAAAATACTCGACAAAATCCAAAAAAATCGAAGTTGGTTTCAAATAAATATATTAAAATTTGACACTTCCAACTAAAATTTTTTTTCACAATCCAAAAAATTGTCGTTATTTTCATCTAAATTTACTCAAATATACATCCTACAAAAAAATACTCGACAAAATCCAAAAAAATCGATGTTGGTTTCAAATAAATTTATTAAAATTTGACACTTCCAACTACAATTTTTTCCCAATCCAAAAAATTGAAGTTATTTTCATCTAAATTTACTCCAATATACATCCTACAACAAAAATACTCAACTAAATCCAAAAAAATCGAAGTTGGTTTCAAATAAATTTATTAAAATTTGACACTTCCAACTAAATTTTTTTCACAATCCAAAAAAACGAAGTTATTTTCATCTAAATTTACTCAAATATACATCCTACGACAAAAATACTCAACTAAATCCAAAAAAATCGAAGCTGGTTTCAAATAAATTTATTAAAATTTGACACTTCCAACAAAAATTTTTTTCACAATCCAATAAATTGTCGTTATTTTCATCTAAATTTACTCAAATATACATCCTACAACAAAAATACTCAACTAAATCCAAAAATATCGAAGTTGGTTTCAAATAAATTTATTAAAATTTGACACTTCCAACTAAATTTTTTTCACAATCCAAAAAATTGAAGTTATTTTCATCTAAATTTACTCAAATATAGATCCTACAACAAAAATACTCAACAAAATCCAAAATAATCCAAGTTGATTTCAAATAAATTTATTAAAATTTGACAAAAATCGTGACAAAATCCAAAAAATCGAAGTTAATTTCAACTGAAATTACTCAAATTCACCTTCTCTATAAAAAAAACTCAACATAATCGAGGAAAATCGAAGTTGGTTTCAAATAAATTTATTAAAATTTGACACTTCCAACTAAAATTTTTTTCACAATCCAAAAAATTGAAGTTATTTTCATCTAAATTTACTCCAATATACATCCTACAACAAAAATACGCTACAAAATCCAAAAAATCGAAGTTGGTTTCAAATAAATTTATTAAAATTTGACACTTCCAACTAAAATATGTTTTCACAATCCAATAAATTGTCGTTATTTTCATTTAAATTTACTCAAATATACATCCTACAACACAAATACTCAACAAAATCCAAAAAAATCGAAGTTGGTTTCAAATAAATTTATTAAAATTTGACACTTCCAACTAAAATTTTTTTCACAATCCTAAAAATTGAAGTTATTTTCATCAAAAATTACTCTAATATAGACCCTACAACAAAAATACTAAACAAAATCCAAAAAAATCGAAGCTGGTTTCAAATAAATTTATTAAAATTTGACACTTCCAACTAAAATTTTTGTTCACAATCCAATAAATTGTCGTTATTTTCATCTAAATTTACTCAAATATACATCCTACAACAAAAATACTCAACTAAATCCAAAAAAATCGAAGTTGGTTTCAAATAAATTTATTAAAATTTGACACTTCCAACTAAATTTTTTTCATAATCCAAAAAATTGAAGTTATTTTCATCTAAATTTACTCAAATATAGATCCTACAACAAAAATACTCAACTAAATCCAAAAAAATCGAAGTTGGTTTCAAATAAATTTATTAAAATTTGACACTTCCAACTAAATTTTTTTCATAATCCAAAAAATTGAAGTTATTTTCATCTAAATTTACTCAAATATAGATCCTACAACAAAAATACTCAACTAAATCCAAAAAAATCGAAGTTGGTTTCAAATAAATTTATTAAAATTTGACACTTCCAACTAAATTTTTTTTCACAATCCTAAAAATTGAAGTTATTTTCATCTAAATTTACTCAAATATACATCCAACAACAAAAATACTCGACAAAATCCAAAAAAATCGAAGTTGGTTTCAAATAAATATATTAAAATTTGACACTTCCAACTAAAATTTTTTTTCACAATCCAAAAAATTGTCGTTATTTTCATCTAAATTTACTCAAATATACATCCTACAAAAAAATACTCGACAAAATCCAAAAAAATCGATGTTGGTTTCAAATAAATTTATTAAAATTTGACACTTCCAACTACAATTTTTTCCCAATCCAAAAAATTGAAGTTATTTTCATCTAAATTTACTCCAATATACATCCTACAACAAAAATACTCAACTAAATCCAAAAAAATCGAAGTTGGTTTCAAATAAATTTATTAAAATTTGACACTTCCAACTAAATTTTTTTCACAATCCAAAAAAACGAAGTTATTTTCATCTAAATTTACTCAAATATACATCCTACGACAAAAATACTCAACTAAATCCAAAAAAATCGAAGCTGGTTTCAAATAAATTTATTAAAATTTGACACTTCCAACAAAAATTTTTTTCACAATCCAATAAATTGTCGTTATTTTCATCTAAATTTACTCAAATATACATCCTACAACAAAAATACTCAACTAAATCCAAAAATATCGAAGTTGGTTTCAAATAAATTTATTAAAATTTGACACTTCCAACTAAATTTTTTTCACAATCCAAAAAATTGAAGTTATTTTCATCTAAATTTACTCAAATATAGATCCTACAACAAAAATACTCAACAAAATCCAAAATAATCCAAGTTGATTTCAAATAAATTTATTAAAATTTGACAAAAATCGTGACAAAATCCAAAAAATCGAAGTTAATTTCAACTGAAATTACTCAAATTCACCTTCTCTATAAAAAAAACTCAACATAATCGAGGAAAATCGAAGTTGGTTTCAAATAAATTTATTAAAATTTGACACTTCCAACTAAAATTTTTTTCACAATCCAAAAAATTGAAGTTATTTTCATCTAAATTTACTCCAATATACATCCTACAACAAAAATACGCTACAAAATCCAAAAAATCGAAGTTGGTTTCAAATAAATTTATTAAAATTTGACACTTCCAACTAAAATATGTTTTCACAATCCAATAAATTGTCGTTATTTTCATTTAAATTTACTCAAATATACATCCTACAACACAAATACTCAACAAAATCCAAAAAAATCGAAGTTGGTTTCAAATAAATTTATTAAAATTTGACACTTCCAACTAAAAATTTTTCTCAATCCTTAAAATTGAAGTTATTTTCATCTAAATTTACTCAAATATAGATCCTACAACAAAAATACTCAACAAAATCCAAAAAAATCGAAGTTGGTTTCAAATAAATTTATTAAAATTTGACACTTCCAACTAAATTTTTTTTCACAATCCTAAAAATTGAAGTTATTTTCATCTAAATTTACTCAAATATACATACAACAACAAAAATACTCGACAAAATCCAAAAAAATCGAAGTTGGTTTCAAATAAATATATTAAAATTTGACACTTCCAACTAAAATTTTTTTTCACAATCCAAAAAATTGTCGTTATTTTCATCTAAATTTACTCAAATATACATCCTACAAAAAAATACTCGACAAAATCCAAACAAATCGATGTTGGTTTCAAATAAATTTATTAAAATTTGACACTTCCAACTACAATTTTTTCCCAATCCAAAAAATTGAAGTTATTTTCATCTAAATTTACTCCAATATACATCCTACAACAAAAATACTCAACTAAATCCAAAAAAATCGAAGTTGGTTTCAAATAAATTTATTAAAATTTGACACTTCCAACTAAATTTTTTTCATAATCCAAAAAATTGAAGTTATTTTCATCTAAATTTACTCAAATATAGATCCTACAACAAAAATACTCAACTAAATCCAAAAAAATCGAAGTTGGTTTCAAATAAATTTATTAAAATTTGACACTTCCAACTAAATTTTTTTCATAATCCAAAAAATTGAAGTTATTTTCATCTAAATTTACTCAAATATAGATCCTACAACAAAAATACTCAACTAAATCCAAAAAAATCGAAGTTGGTTTCAAATAAATTTATTAAAATTTGACACTTCCAACTAAATTTTTTTTCACAATCCTAAAAATTGAAGTTATTTTCATCTAAATTTACTCAAATATACATCCAACAACAAAAATACTCGACAAAATCCAAAAAAATCGAAGTTGGTTTCAAATAAATATATTAAAATTTGACACTTCCAACTAAAATTTTTTTTCACAATCCAAAAAATTGTCGTTATTTTCATCTAAATTTACTCAAATATACATCCTACAAAAAAATACTCGACAAAATCCAAAAAAATCGATGTTGGTTTCAAATAAATTTATTAAAATTTGACACTTCCAACTACAATTTTTTCCCAATCCAAAAAATTGAAGTTATTTTCATCTAAATTTACTCCAATATACATCCTACAACAAAAATACTCAACTAAATCCAAAAAAATCGAAGTTGGTTTCAAATAAATTTATTAAAATTTGACACTTCCAACTAAATTTTTTTCACAATCCAAAAAAACGAAGTTATTTTCATCTAAATTTACTCAAATATACATCCTACGACAAAAATACTCAACTAAATCCAAAAAAATCGAAGCTGGTTTCAAATAAATTTATTAAAATTTGACACTTCCAACAAAAATTTTTTTCACAATCCAATAAATTGTCGTTATTTTCATCTAAATTTACTCAAATATACATCCTACAACAAAAATACTCAACTAAATCCAAAAATATCGAAGTTGGTTTCAAATAAATTTATTAAAATTTGACACTTCCAACTAAATTTTTTTCACAATCCAAAAAATTGAAGTTATTTTCATCTAAATTTACTCAAATATAGATCCTACAACAAAAATACTCAACAAAATCCAAAATAATCCAAGTTGATTTCAAATAAATTTATTAAAATTTGACAAAAATCGTGACAAAATCCAAAAAATCGAAGTTAATTTCAACTGAAATTACTCAAATTCACCTTCTCTATAAAAAAAACTCAACATAATCGAGGAAAATCGAAGTTGGTTTCAAATAAATTTATTAAAATTTGACACTTCCAACTAAAATTTTTTTCACAATCCAAAAAATTGAAGTTATTTTCATCTAAATTTACTCCAATATACATCCTACAACAAAAATACGCTACAAAATCCAAAAAATCGAAGTTGGTTTCAAATAAATTTATTAAAATTTGACACTTCCAACTAAAATATGTTTTCACAATCCAATAAATTGTCGTTATTTTCATTTAAATTTACTCAAATATACATCCTACAACACAAATACTCAACAAAATCCAAAAAAATCGAAGTTGGTTTCAAATAAATTTATTAAAATTTGACACTTCCAACTAAAAATTTTTCTCAATCCTTAAAATTGAAGTTATTTTCATCTAAATTTACTCAAATATAGATCCTACAACAAAAATACTCAACAAAATCCAAAAAAATCGAAGTTGGTTTCAAATAAATTTATTAAAATTTGACACTTCCAACTAAATTTTTTTTCACAATCCTAAAAATTGAAGTTATTTTCATCTAAATTTACTCAAATATACATACAACAACAAAAATACTCGACAAAATCCAAAAAAATCGAAGTTGGTTTCAAATAAATATATTAAAATTTGACACTTCCAACTAAAATTTTTTTTCACAATCCAAAAAATTGTCGTTATTTTCATCTAAATTTACTCAAATATACATCCTACAAAAAAATACTCGACAAAATCCAAACAAATCGATGTTGGTTTCAAATAAATTTATTAAAATTTGACACTTCCAACTACAATTTTTTCCCAATCCAAAAAATTGAAGTTATTTTCATCTAAATTTACTCCAATATACATCCTACAACAAAAATACTCAACTAAATCCAAAAAAATCGAAGTTGGTTTCAAATAAATTTATTAAAATTTGACACTTCCAACTAAATTTTTTTCACAATCCAAAAAAACGAAGTTATTTTCATCTAAATTTACTCAAATATACATCCTACGACAAAAATACTCAACTAAATCCAAAAAAATCGAAGCTGGTTTCAAATAAATTTATTAAAATTTGACACTTCCAACAAAAATTTTTTTTCACAATGCAATAAATTGTAGTTATTTTCATCTAAATTTACTCAAATATACATCCTACAACAAAAATACTCAACTAAATCCAAAAATATCGAAGTTGGTTTCAAATAAATTTATTAAAATTTGACACTTCCAAGTAAAATTTTTTTCACATTCCTAAAAATTGAAGTTATTTTCATCTAAATTTATTCAAATATAGACCCTACAACAAAAATACTCAACAAAATCCAAAATAATCCATGTTGATTTCAATTAAATTTATTAAAATTTGGCAAAAATCGTGACAAAATCCAAAAAATCGAAGTTAATTTTAACTGAAATTACTCAAATTAGGCTTCTCTATCAAAAAAACTCAACATAATCGAGGAAAATCGAAGTTGGTTTCAAATAAATATATTAAAATTTGACACTTCCAACTAAAATTTTTTTTCACAATCCAAAAAATTGTCGTTATTTTCATCTAAATTTACTCAAATATACATCCTACAAAAAAATACTCGACAAAATCCAAAAAAATCGATGTTGGTTTCAAATAAATTTATTAAAATTTGACACTTCCAACTACAATTTTTTCCCAATCCAAAAAATTGAAGTTATTTTCATCTAAATTTACTCCAAAATACATCCTACAACAAAAATACTCAACTAAATCCAAAAAAATCGAAGTTGGTTTCAAATAAATTTATTAAAATTTGACACTTCCAACTAAATTTTTTTCACAATCCAAAAAAACGAAGTTATTTTCATCTAAATTTACTCAAATATACATCCTACGACAAAAATACTCAACTAAATCCAAAAAAATCGAAGCTGGTTTCAAATAAATTTATTAAAATTTGACACTTCCAACAAAAATTTTTTTTCACAATCCAATAAATTGTCGTTATTTTCATCTAAATTTACTCAAATATACATCCTACAACAAAAATACTCAACTAAATCCAAAAATATCGAAGTTGGTTTCAAATAAATTTATTAAAATTTGACACTTCCAACTAAATTTTTTTCACAATCCAAAAAATTGAAGTTATTTTCATCTAAATTTACTCAAATATAGATCCTACAACAAAAATACTCAACAAAATCCAAAATAATCCAAGTTGATTTCAAATAAATTTATTAAAATTTGACAAAAATCGTGACAAAATCCAAAAAATCGAAGTTAATTTCAACTGAAATTACTCAAATTCACCTTCTCTATAAAAAAAACTCAACATAATCGAGGAAAATCGAAGTTGGTTTCAAATAAATTTATTAAAATTTGACACTTCCAACTAAAATTTTTTTCACAATCCAAAAAATTGAAGTTATTTTCATCTAAATTTACTCAAATATAGGTCCTACAACAAAAATATTCAACTAAATCCAAAATAATCGAAGTTGGTTTCAAATAAATTTATTAAAATTTGACACTTCCAACTAAATTTTTTTCACAATCCAAAAAATTGAAGTTATTTTCATCTAAATTTACTCAAATATAGATCCTACAACAAAAATACTCAACTAAATCCAAAAAAATCGAAGTTGGTTTCAAATAAATTTATTAAAATTTGACACTTCCAACTAAAAATTTTTTCTCAATCCTTAAAATTGAAGTTATGTTCATCTAAATTTACTCAAATATAGATCCTACAACAAAAATACTCAACAAAATCCAAAAAAATCGAAGTTGGTTTCAAATAAATTTATTAAAATTTGACACTTCCAACTAAAATTTTTTTTCACAATCCAAAAAATTGTCGTTATTTTCATCTAAATTTACTCAAATATACATCCAACAACAAAAATACTCGACAAAATCCAAAAAAATCGAAGTTGGTTTCAAATATATTTATTAAAATTTGACACTTCCAACTAAAATTTTTTTTCACAATCCAAAAAATTGTCTTTATTTTCATCTAAATTTACTCAAATATACATCCTACAAAAAAATACTCGACAAAATCCAAAAAAATCGATGTTGGTTTCAAATAAATTTATTAAAATTTGACACTTCCAAATAAAATTTTTTTCACATTCCTAAAAATTGAAGTTATTTTCATCTAAATTTATTCAAATATAGACCCTACAACAAAAATACTCAACAAAATCCAAAATAATCCAAGTTGATTTCAAATAAATTTATTAAAATTTGACAAAAATCGTGACAAAATCCAAAAATCGAAGTTAATTTCAACTGACATTACTCAAATTAAGCTTCTCTATCAAAAAAACTCAACATAGTCGAGGAAAATCGAAGTTGGTTTCAAATAAATTTATTAAAATTTGACACTTCCAACTAAAATTTTTTTTCACAATGCAATAAATTGTCGATATTTTCATCTAAATTTACTCAAATATTCATCCTACAGACAAAAATACTCAACAAAATCCAAAAAAATCGAAGTTGGTTTCAAATAAATTTATTAAAATTTGACACTTCCAACTAAAATTTTTTTCACAATCCTAAAAATTGAAGTTATTTTCATCAAAAATTACTCTAATATAGACCCTACAACAAAAATACTCAACAAAATCCAAAAAAATCGAAGCTGGTTTCAAATAAATTTATTAAAATTTGACACTTCCAACTAAAATTTTTGTTCACAATCCAATAAATTGTCGTTATTTTCATCTAAATTTACTCAAATATACATCCTACAACAAAAATACTCAACTAAATCCAAAAAAATCGAAGTTGGTTTCAAATAAATTTATTAAAATTTGACACTTCCAACTAAATTTTTTTCATAATCCAAAAAATTGAAGTTATTTTCATCTAAATTTACTCAAATATACATCCTACGACAAAAATACTCAACTAAATCCAAAAAAATCGAAGCTGGTTTCAAATAAATTTATTAAAATTTGACACTTCCAACAAAAATTTTTTTTCACAATCCAATAAATTGTCGTTATTTTCATCTAAATTTACTCAAATATACATCCTACAACAAAAATACTCAACTAAATCCAAAAATATCGAAGTTGGTTTCAAATAAATTTATTAAAATTTGACACTTCCAACTAAATTTTTTTCACAATCCAAAAAATTGAAGTTATTTTCATCTAAATTTACTCAAATATAGATCCTACAACAAAAATACTCAACAAAATCCAAAATAATCCAAGTTGATTTCAAATAAATTTATTAAAATTTGACAAAAATCGTGACAAAATCCAAAAAATCGAAGTTAATTTCAACTGAAATTACTCAAATTCACCTTCTCTATAAAAAAAACTCAACATAATCGAGGAAAATCGAAGTTGGTTTCAAATAAATTTATTAAAATTTGACACTTCCAACTAAAATTTTTTTCACAATCCAAAAAATTGAAGTTATTTTCATCTAAATTTACTCAAATATAGGTCCTACAACAAAAATATTCAACTAAATCCAAAATAATCGAAGTTGGTTTCAAATAAATTTATTAAAATTTGACACTTCCAACTAAATTTTTTTCACAATCCAAAAAATTGAAGTTATTTTCATCTAAATTTACTCAAATATAGATCCTACAACAAAAATACTCAACTAAATCCAAAAAAATCGAAGTTGGTTTCAAATAAATTTATTAAAATTTGACACTTCCAACTAAAAATTTTTTCTCAATCCTTAAAATTGAAGTTATGTTCATCTAAATTTACTCAAATATAGATCCTACAACAAAAATACTCAACAAAATCCAAAAAAATCGAAGTTGGTTTCAAATAAATTTATTAAAATTTGACACTTCCAACTAAAATTTTTTTTCACAATCCAAAAAATTGTCGTTATTTTCATCTAAATTTACTCAAATATACATCCAACAACAAAAATACTCGACAAAATCCAAAAAAATCGAAGTTGGTTTCAAATATATTTATTAAAATTTGACACTTCCAACTAAAATTTTTTTTCACAATCCAAAAAATTGTCTTTATTTTCATCTAAATTTACTCAAATATACATCCTACAAAAAAATACTCGACAAAATCCAAAAAAATCGATGTTGGTTTCAAATAAATTTATTAAAATTTGACACTTCCAAATAAAATTTTTTTCACATTCCTAAAAATTGAAGTTATTTTCATCTAAATTTATTCAAATATAGACCCTACAACAAAAATACTCAACAAAATCCAAAATAATCCAAGTTGATTTCAAATAAATTTATTAAAATTTGACAAAAATCGTGACAAAATCCAAAAATCGAAGTTAATTTCAACTGACATTACTCAAATTAAGCTTCTCTATCAAAAAAACTCAACATAGTCGAGGAAAATCGAAGTTGGTTTCAAATAAATTTATTAAAATTTGACACTTCCAACTAAAATTTTTTTTCACAATGCAATAAATTGTCGATATTTTCATCTAAATTTACTCAAATATTCATCCTACAGACAAAAATACTCAACAAAATCCAAAAAAATCGAAGTTGGTTTCAAATAAATTTATTAAAATTTGACACTTCCAACTAAAATTTTTTTCACAATCCTAAAAATTGAAGTTATTTTCATCAAAAATTACTCTAATATAGACCCTACAACAAAAATACTCAACAAAATCCAAAAAAATCGAAGCTGGTTTCAAATAAATTTATTAAAATTTGACACTTCCAACTAAAATTTTTGTTCACAATCCAATAAATTGTCGTTATTTTCATCTAAATTTACTCAAATATACATCCTACAACAAAAATACTCAACTAAATCCAAAAAAATCGAAGTTGGTTTCAAATAAATTTATTAAAATTTGACACTTCCAACTAAATTTTTTTCATAATCCAAAAAATTGAAGTTATTTTCATCTAAATTTACTCAAATATACATCCTACGACAAAAATACTCAACTAAATCCAAAAAAATCGAAGCTGGTTTCAAATAAATTTATTAAAATTTGACACTTCCAACAAAAATTTTTTTTCACAATCCAATAAATTGTCGTTATTTTCATCTAAATTTACTCAAATATACATCCTACAACAAAAATACTCAACTAAATCCAAAAATATCGAAGTTGGTTTCAAATAAATTTATTAAAATTTGACACTTCCAACTAAATTTTTTTCACAATCCAAAAAATTGAAGTTATTTTCATCTAAATTTACTCAAATATAGATCCTACAACAAAAATACTCAACAAAATCCAAAATAATCCAAGTTGATTTCAAATAAATTTATTAAAATTTGACAAAAATCGTGACAAAATCCAAAAAATCGAAGTTAATTTCAACTGAAATTACTCAAATTCACCTTCTCTATAAAAAAAACTCAACATAATCGAGGAAAATCGAAGATGGATTCAAATAAATTTATTAAAATTTGACACTTCCAACTAAAATTTTTTTCACAATCCAAAAAATTGAAGTTATTTTCATCTAAATTTACTCAAATATAGGTCCTACAACAAAAATATTCAACTAAATCCAAAATAATCGAAGTTGGTTTCAAATAAATTTATTAAAATTTGACACTTCCAACTAAATTTTTTTCACAATCCAAAAAATTGAAGTTATTTTCATCTAAATTTACTCAAATATAGATCCTACAACAAAAATACTCAACTAAATCCAAAAAAATCGAAGTTGGTTTCAAATAAATTTATTAAAATTTGACACTTCCAACTAAAAATTTTTTCTCAATCCTTAAAATTGAAGTTATGTTCATCTAAATTTACTCAAATATAGATCCTACAACAAAAATACTCAACAAAATCCAAAAAAATCGAAGTTGGTTTCAAATAAATTTATTAAAATTTGACACTTCCAACTAAAATTTTTTTTCACAATCCAAAAAATTGTCGTTATTTTCATCTAAATTTACTCAAATATACATCCAACAACAAAAATACTCGACAAAATCCAAAAAAATCGAAGTTGGTTTCAAATATATTTATTAAAATTTGACACTTCCAACTAAAATTTTTTTTCACAATCCAAAAAATTGTCTTTATTTTCATCTAAATTTACTCAAATATACATCCTACAAAAAAATACTCGACAAAATCCAAAAAAATCGATGTTGGTTTCAAATAAATTTATTAAAATTTGACACTTCCAAATAAAATTTTTTTCACATTCCTAAAAATTGAAGTTATTTTCATCTAAATTTATTCAAATATAGACCCTACAACAAAAATACTCAACAAAATCCAAAATAATCCAAGTTGATTTCAAATAAATTTATTAAAATTTGACAAAAATCGTGACAAAATCCAAAAATCGAAGTTAATTTCTACTGACATTACTCAAATTAAGCTTCTCTATCAAAAAAACTCAACATAGTCGAGGAAAATCGAAGTTGGTTTCAAATAAATTTATTAAAATTTGACACTTCCAACTAAAATTTTTTTTCACAATGCAATAAATTGTCGATATTTTCATCTAAATTTACTCAAATATTCATCCTACAGACAAAAATACTCAACAAAATCCAAAAAAATCGAAGTTGGTTTCAAATAAATTTATTAAAATTTGACACTTCCAACTAAAATTTTTTTCACAATCCTAAAAATTGAAGTTATTTTCATCAAAAATTACTCTAATATAGACCCTACAACAAAAATACTCAACAAAATCCAAAAAAATCGAAGCTGGTTTCAAATAAATTTATTAAAATTTGACACTTCCAACTAAAATTTTTGTTCACAATCCAATAAATTGTCGTTATTTTCATCTAAATTTACTCAAATATACATCCTACAACAAAAATACTCAACTAAATCCAAAAAAATCGAAGTTGGTTTCAAATAAATTTATTAAAATTTGACACTTCCAACTAAATTTTTTTCATAATCCAAAAAATTGAAGTTATTTTCATCTAAATTTACTCAAATATAGATCCTACAACAAAAATACTCAACTAAATCCAAAAAAATCGAAGTTGGTTTCAAATAAATTTATTAAAATTTGACACTTCCAACTAAATTTTTTTCATAATCCAAAAAATTGAAGTTATTTTCATCTAAATTTACTCAAATATAGATCCTACAACAAAAATACTCAACTAAATCCAAAAAAATCGAAGTTGGTTTCAAATAAATTTATTAAAATTTGACACTTCCAACTAAAATTTTTTTTCACAATCCAATAAATTGTCGTTATTTTCATCTAAATTTACTCAAATATACATCCTACAACAAAAATACTCAACTAAATCCAAAAAAATCGAAGTTGGTTTCAAATAAATTTATTAAAATTTGACACTTCCAACTAAATTTTTTTCACAATCCAAAAAATTGAAGTTATTTTCATCTAAATTTACTCAAATATAGATCCTACAACAAAAATATTCAACTAAATCCAAAAAAATCGAAGTTGGTTTCAAATAAATTTATTAAAATTTGACACTTCCAACTAAAAATTTTTTCTCAATCCTTAAAATTGAAGTTATGTTCATCTAAATTTACTCAAATATAGATCCTACAACAAAAATACTCAACAAAATCCAAAAAAATCGAAGTTGGTTTCAAATAAATTTATTAAAATTTGACACTTCCAACTAAAATTTTTTTTCACAATCCAAAAAATTGTCGTTATTTTCATCTAAATTTACTCAAATATACATCCAACAACAAAAATACTCGACAAAATCCAAAAAAATCGAAGTTGGTTTCAAATATATTTATTAAAATTTGACACTTCCAACTAAAATTTTTTTTCACAATCCAAAAAATTGTCTTTATTTTCATCTAAATTTACTCAAATATACATCCTACAAAAAAATACTCGACAAAATCCAAAAAAATCGATGTTGGTTTCAAATAAATTTATTAAAATTTGACACTTCCAACTAAATTTTTTTCATAATCCAAAAAATTGAAGTTATTTTCATCTAAATTTACTCAAATATAGATCCTACAACAAAAATACTCAACTAAATCCAAAAAAATCGAAGTTGGTTTCAAATAAATTTATTAAAATTTGACACTTCCAACTAAAATTTTTTTTCACAATCCAATAAATTGTCGTTATTTTCATCTAAATTTACTCAAATATACATCCTACAACAAAAATACTCAACTAAATCCAAAAAAATCGAAGTTGGTTTCAAATAAATTTATTAAAATTTGACACTTCCAACTAAATTTTTTTCACAATCCAAAAAATTGAAGTTATTTTCATCTAAATTTACTCAAATATACATCCTACAACAAAAATACTCAACTAAATCCAAAAAAATCGAAGTTGGTTTCAAATAAATTTATTAAAATTTGACACTTCCAACTAAATTTTTTTCACAATCCAAAAAATTGAAGTTATTTTCATCTAAATTTACTCAAATATACATCCAACAACAAAAATACTCGACAAAATCCAAAAAAATCGAAGTTGGTTTCAAATATATTTATTAAAATTTGACACTTCCAAATAAAATTTTTTTTCACAATCCAAAAAATTGTCGTTATTTTCATCTAAATTTACTCAAATATACATCCAACAACAAAAATACTCGACAAAATCCAAAAAAATCGAAGTTGGTTTCAAATATATTTATTAAAATTTGACACTTCCAACTAAAATTTTTTTTCACAATCCAAAAAATTGTCTTTATTTTCATCTAAATTTACTCAAATATACATCCTACAAAAAAATACTCGACAAAATCCAAAAAAATCGATGTTGGTTTCAAATAAATTTATTAAAATTTGACACTTCCAAATAAAATTTTTTTCACATTCCTAAAAATTGAAGTTATTTTCATCTAAATTTATTCAAATATAGACCCTACAACAAAAATACTCAACAAAATCCAAAATAATCCAAGTTGATTTCAAATAAATTTATTAAAATTTGACAAAAATCGTGACAAAATCCAAAAATCGAAGTTAATTTCTACTGACATTACTCAAATTAAGCTTCTCTATCAAAAAAACTCAACATAGTCGAGGAAAATCGAAGTTGGTTTCAAATAAATTTATTAAAATTTGACACTTCCAACTAAAATTTTTTTTCACAATGCAATAAATTGTCGATATTTTCATCTAAATTTACTCAAATATTCATCCTACAGACAAAAATACTCAACAAAATCCAAAAAAATCGAAGTTGGTTTCAAATAAATTTATTAAAATTTGACACTTCCAACTAAAATTTTTTTCACAATCCTAAAAATTGAAGTTATTTTCATAAAAAATTACTCTAATATAGACCCTACAACAAAAATACTCAACAAAATCCAAAAAAATCGAAGCTGGTTTCAAATAAATTTATTAAAATTTGACACTTCCAACTAAAATTTTTGTTCACAATCCAATAAATTGTCGTTATTTTCATCTAAATTTACTCAAATATACATCCTACAACAAAAATACTCAACTAAATCCAAAAAAATCGAAGTTGGTTTCAAATAAATTTATTAAAATTTGACACTTCCAACTAAATTTTTTTCATAATCCAAAAAATTGAAGTTATTTTCATCTAAATTTACTCAAATATAGATCCTACAACAAAAATACTCAACTAAATCCAAAAAAATCGAAGTTGGTTTCAAATAAATTTATTAAAATTTGACACTTCCAACTAAATTTTTTTCATAATCCAAAAAATTGAAGTTATTTTCATCTAAATTTACTCAAATATAGATCCTACAACAAAAATACTCAACTAAATCCAAAAAAATCGAAGTTGGTTTCAAATAAATTTATTAAAATTTGACACTTCCAACTAAAATTTTTTTTCACAATCCAATAAATTGTCGTTATTTTCATCTAAATTTACTCAAATATACATCCTACAACAAAAATACTCAACTAAATCCAAAAAAATCGAAGTTGGTTTCAAATAAATTTATTAAAATTTGACACTTCCAACTAAATTTTTTTCACAATCCAAAAAATTGAAGTTATTTTCATCTAAATTTACTCAAATATACATCCAACAACAAAAATACTCGACAAAATCCAAAAAAATCGAAGTTGGTTTCAAATATATTTATTAAAATTTGACACTTCCAAATAAAATTTTTTTTCACAATCCAAAAAATTGTCGTTATTTTCATCTAAATTTACTCAAATATACATCCAACAACAAAAATACTCGACAAAATCCAAAAAAATCGAAGTTGGTTTCAAATATATTTATTAAAATTTGACACTTCCAACTAAAATTTTTTTTCACAATCCAAAAAATTGTCTTTATTTTCATCTAAATTTACTCAAATATACATCCTACAAAAAAATACTCGACAAAATCCAAAAAAATCGATGTTGGTTTCAAATAAATTTATTAAAATTTGACACTTCCAAATAAAATTTTTTTCACATTCCTAAAAATTGAAGTTATTTTCATCTAAATTTATTCAAATATAGACCCTACAACAAAAATACTCAACAAAATCCAAAATAATCCAAGTTGATTTCAAATAAATTTATTAAAATTTGACAAAAATCGTGACAAAATCCAAAAATCGAAGTTAATTTCAACTGACATTACTCAAATTAAGCTTCTCTATCAAAAAAACTCAACATAGTCGAGGAAAATCGAAGTTGGTTTCAAATAAATTTATTAAAATTTGACACTTCCAACTAAAATTTTTTTTCACAATGCAATAAATTGTCGATATTTTCATCTAAATTTACTCAAATATTCATCCTACAGACAAAAATACTCAACAAAATCCAAAAAAATCGAAGTTGGTTTCAAATAAATTTATTAAAATTTGACACTTCCAACTAAAATTTTTTTCACAATCCTAAAAATTGAAGTTATTTTCATCAAAAATTACTCTAATATAGACCCTACAACAAAAATACTCAACAAAATCCAAAAAAATCGAAGCTGGTTTCAAATAAATTTATTAAAATTTGACACTTCCAACTAAAATTTTTGTTCACAATCCAATAAATTGTCGTTATTTTCATCTAAATTTACTCAAATATACATCCTACAACAAAAATACTCAACTAAATCCAAAAAAATCGAAGTTGGTTTCAAATAAATTTATTAAAATTTGACACTTCCAACTAAATTTTTTTCATAATCCAAAAAATTGAAGTTATTTTCATCTAAATTTACTCAAATATACATCCTACGACAAAAATACTCAACTAAATCCAAAAAAATCGAAGCTGGTTTCAAATAAATTTATTAAAATTTGACACTTCCAACAAAAATTTTTTTTCACAATCCAATAAATTGTCGTTATTTTCATCTAAATTTACTCAAATATACATCCTACAACAAAAATACTCAACTAAATCCAAAAATATCGAAGTTGGTTTCAAATAAATTTATTAAAATTTTACACTTCCAACTAAATTTTTTTCACAATCCAAAAAATTGAAGTTATTTTCATCTAAATTTACTCAAATATAGATCCTACAACAAAAATACTCAACAAAATCCAAAATAATCCAAGTTGATTTCAAATAAATTTATTAAAATTTGACAAAAATCGTGACAAAATCCAAAAAATCGAAGTTAATTTCAACTGAAATTACTCAAATTCACCTTCTCTATAAAAAAAACTCAACATAATCGAGGAAAATCGAAGATGGTTTCAAATAAATTTATTAAAATTTGACACTTCCAACTAAAATTTTTTTCACAATCCAAAAAATTGAAGTTATTTTCATCTAAATTTACTCAAATATAGGTCCTACAACAAAAATATTCAACTAAATCCAAAATAATCGAAGTTGGTTTCAAATAAATTTATTAAAATTTGACACTTCCAACTAAATTTTTTTCACAATCCAAAAAATTGAAGTTATTTTCATCTAAATTTACTCAAATATAGATCCTACAACAAAAATACTCAACTAAATCCAAAAAAATCGAAGTTGGTTTCAAATAAATTTATTAAAATTTGACACTTCCAACTAAAAATTTTTTCTCAATCCTTAAAATTGAAGTTATGTTCATCTAAATTTACTCAAATATAGATCCTACAACAAAAATACTCAACAAAATCCAAAAAAATCGAAGTTGGTTTCAAATAAATTTATTAAAATTTGACACTTCCAACTAAAATTTTTTTTCACAATCCAAAAAATTGTCGTTATTTTCATCTAAATTTACTCAAATATACATCCAACAACAAAAATACTCGACAAAATCCAAAAAAATCGAAGTTGGTTTCAAATATATTTATTAAAATTTGACACTTCCAACTAAAATTTTTTTTCACAATCCAAAAAATTGTCTTTATTTTCATCTAAATTTACTCAAATATACATCCTACAAAAAAATACTCGACAAAATCCAAAAAAATCGATGTTGGTTTCAAATAAATTTATTAAAATTTGACACTTCCAAATAAAATTTTTTTCACATTCCTAAAAATTGAAGTTATTTTCATCTAAATTTATTCAAATATAGACCCTACAACAAAAATACTCAACAAAATCCAAAATAATCCAAGTTGATTTCAAATAAATTTATTAAAATTTGACAAAAATCGTGACAAAATCCAAAAATCGAAGTTAATTTCTACTGAAATTACTCAAATTAAGCTTCTCTATCAAAAAAACTCAACATAGTCGAGGAAAATCGAAGTTGGTTTCAAATAAATTTATTAAAATTTGACACTTCCAACTAAAATTTTTTTTCACAATGCAATAAATTGTCGATATTTTCATCTAAATTTACTCAAATATTCATCCTACAGACAAAAATACTCAACAAAATCCAAAAAAATCGAAGTTGGTTTCAAATAAATTTATTAAAATTTGACACTTCCAACTAAAATTTTTTTCACAATCCTAAAAATTGAAGTTATTTTCATAAAAAATTACTCTAATATAGACCCTACAACAAAAATACTCAACAAAATCCAAAAAAATCGAAGCTGGTTTCAAATAAATTTATTAAAATTTGACACTTCCAACTAAAATTTTTGTTCACAATCCAATAAATTGTCGTTATTTTCATCTAAATTTACTCAAATATACATCCTACAACAAAAATACTCAACTAAATCCAAAAAAATAGAAGTTGGTTTCAAATAAATTTATTAAAATTTGACACTTCCAACTAAATTTTTTTCATAATCCAAAAAATTGAAGTTATTTTCATCTAAATTTACTCAAATATAGATCCTACAACAAAAATACTCAACTAAATCCAAAAAAATCGAAGTTGGTTTCAAATAAATTTATTAAAATTTGACACTTCCAACTAAATTTTTTTCATAATCCAAAAAATTGAAGTTATTTTCATCTAAATTTACTCAAATATAGATCCTACAACAAAAATACTCAACTAAATCCAAAAAAATCGAAGTTGGTTTCAAATAAATTTATTAAAATTTGACACTTCCAACTAAAATTTTTTTTCACAATCCAATAAATTGTCGTTATTTTCATCTAAATTTACTCAAATATACATCCTACAACAAAAATACTCAACTAAATCCAAAAAAATCGAAGTTGGTTTCAAATAAATTTATTAAAATTTGACACTTCCAACTAAATTTTTTTCACAATCCAAAAAATTGAAGTTATTTTCATCTAAATTTACTCAAATATAGATCCTACAACAAAAATACTCAACTAAATCCAAAAAAATCGAAGTTGGTTTCAAATAAATTTATTAAAATTTGACACTTCCAACTAAAAATTTTTTCACAATCCAAAAAATTGAAGTTATTTTCATCTAAATTTACTCAAATATACATCCAACAACAAAAATACTCGACAAAATCCAAAAAAATCGAAGTTGGTTTCAAATATATTTATTAAAATTTGACACTTCCAAATAAAATTTTTTTTCACAATCCAAAAAATTGTCGTTATTTTCATCTAAATTTACTCAAATATACATCCAACAACAAAAATACTCGACAAAATCCAAAAAAATCGAAGTTGGTTTCAAATATATTTATTAAAATTTGACACTTCCAACTAAAATTTTTTTTCACAATCCAAAAAATTGTCTTTATTTTCATCTAAATTTACTCAAATATACATCCTACAAAAAAATACTCGACAAAATCCAAAAAAATCGATGTTGGTTTCAAATAAATTTATTAAAATTTGACACTTCCAAATAAAATTTTTTTCACATTCCTAAAAATTGAAGTTATTTTCATCTAAATTTATTCAAATATAGACCCTACAACAAAAATACTCAACAAAATCCAAAATAATCCAAGTTGATTTCAAATAAATTTATTAAAATTTGACAAAAATCGTGACAAAATCCAAAAATCGAAGTTAATTTCTACTGACATTACTCAAATTAAGCTTCTCTATCAAAAAAACTCAACATAGTCGAGGAAAATCGAAGTTGGTTTCAAATAAATTTATTAAAATTTGACACTTCCAACTAAAATTTTTTTTCACAATGCAATAAATTGTCGATATTTTCATCTAAATTTACTCAAATATTCATCCTACAGACAAAAATACTCAACAAAATCCAAAAAAATCGAAGTTGGTTTCAAATAAATTTATTAAAATTTGACACTTCCAACTAAAATTTTTTTCACAATCCTAAAAATTGAAGTTATTTTCATAAAAAATTACTCTAATATAGACCCTACAACAAAAATACTCAACAAAATCCAAAAAAATCGAAGCTGGTTTCAAATAAATTTATTAAAATTTGACACTTCCAACTAAAATTTTTGTTCACAATCCAATAAATTGTCGTTATTTTCATCTAAATTTACTCAAATATACATCCTACAACAAAAATACTCAACTAAATCCAAAAAAATCGAAGTTGGTTTCAAATAAATTTATTAAAATTTGACACTTCCAACTAAATTTTTTTCATAATCCAAAAAATTGAAGTTATGTTCATCTAAATTTACTCAAATATAGATCCTACAACAAAAATACTCAACAAAATCCAAAAAAATCGAAGTTGGTTTCAAATAAATTTATTAAAATTTGACACTTCCAACTAAAATTTTTTTTCACAATCCAAAAAATTGTCGTTATTTTCATCTAAATTTACTCAAATATACATCCAACAACAAAAATACTCGACAAAATCCAAAAAAATCGAAGTTGGTTTCAAATATATTTATTAAAATTTGACACTTCCAACTAAAATTTTTTTTCACAATCCAAAAAATTGTCTTTATTTTCATCTAAATTTACTCAAATATACATCCTACAAAAAAATACTCGACAAAATCCAAAAAAATCGATGTTGGTTTCAAATAAATTTATTAAAATTTGACACTTCCAAATAAAATTTTTTTCACATTCCTAAAAATTGAAGTTATTTTCATCTAAATTTATTCAAATATAGACCCTACAACAAAAATACTCAACAAAATCCAAAATAATCCAAGTTGATTTCAAATAAATTTATTAAAATTTGACAAAAATCGTGACAAAATCCAAAAATCGAAGTTAATTTCTACTGACATTACTCAAATTAAGCTTCTCTATCAAAAAAACTCAACATAGTCGAGGAAAATCGAAGTTGGTTTCAAATAAATTTATTAAAATTTGACACTTCCAACTAAAATTTTTTTTCACAATGCAATAAATTGTCGATATTTTCATCTAAATTTACTCAAATATTCATCCTACAGACAAAAATACTCAACAAAATCCAAAAAAATCGAAGTTGGTTTCAAATAAATTTATTAAAATATGACACTTCCAACTAAAATTTTTTTTCACAATCCAAAAAATTGTCGTTATTTTCATCTAAATTTAATCAAATATACATCCAACAACAAAAATACTCGACAAAATCCAAAAAAATCGAAGTTGGTTTCAAATAAATTTATTAAAATTTGACACTTCCAACTAAAATTTTTTTTCACAATCCAAAAAATTGTCGTTATTTTCATCTAAATTTACTCAAATATACATCCTACAAAAAAATACTCGACAAAATCCAAAAAAATCGATGTTGGTTTCAAATAAATTTATTAAAATTTGACACTTCCAACTACAATTTTTTCCCAATCCAAAAAATTGAAGTTATTTTCATCTAAATTTACTCAAATATACATCCTACAACAAAAATACTCAACAAAATCCAAAAAAATCGAAGTTGGTTTCAAATAAATTTATTAAAATTTGACACTTCCAACTAAATTTTTTTCACAATCCTAAAAATTGAAGTTATTTTCATCTAAATTTACTCAAATATAGATCCTACAATAAAAGTACTCAACAAAATCCAAAATAATCCAAGTTGATTTCAAATAAATTTATTAAAATTTGACAAAAATTGTGACAAAATCCAAAAAATCGAAGTTAATTTCAACTGAAATTACTCAAATTAAGCTTCTCTATCCAAAAAACTCAACATAGTCGAGGAAAATCGAAGTTGGTTTCAAATAAATTTATTAAAATTTGACACTTCCAACTAAAATTTTTTTTCACGATGCAATAAATTGTCGATTTTTTCATCTAAATTTACTCAAATATTCATCCTACAAACAAAAATATTCAACAAAATCCAAAAAAATCGAAGTTGGTTTCAAATAAATTTATTAAAATTTGACACTTCCAACTAAAATTTTTTTCACAATCCTAGAAATTTAAGTTATTTTCATAAAAAATTACTCTAATATAGACCCTACAACAAAAATACTCAACAAAATCCAAAAAAATCGAAGCTGGTTTCAAATAAATTTATTAAAATTTGACACTTCCAACTAAAATTTTTTTTCACAATCCAATAAATTGTCGTTATTTTCATCTAAATTTACTCAAATATACATCCTACAACAAAAATACTCAAATAAAACCAAAAAAATCGAAGTTGGTTTCAAATAAATTTATTAAAATTTGACACTTCCAAGTAAAATTTTTTTCACATTCCTAAAAATTGAAGTTATTTTCATCTAAATTTATTCAAATATAGACCCTACAACAAAAATACTCAACAAAATCCAACAAAATCGAAGCTGGTTTCAAATAAATTTATTAAAATTTGACACTTCCAACTAAAATTTTTTTCTCATTCCTTAAAATTGTAGTTATTTTCCACTAAATTTACTCAAATATACATCCTACAACAGAAATACTCGACAAAATCCAAAAAAATCGAAGTTGGTTTCAAATAAATTTATTAAAATTTGACACTTCCAACTAAATTTTTTTTCACAATCCTAAAAATTGAAGTTATTTTCATCAAAATTTACTCTAATATAGACCCTACAACAAAAATACGCTACAAAATCCAAAAAATCGAAGTTGGTTTCAAATAAATTTATTAAAATTTGACACTTCCAACTAAAATATGTTTTCACAATCCAATAAATTGTCGTTATTTTCATTTAAATTTACTCAAAAATACATCCTACAACACAAATACTCAACAAAATCCAAAAAAATCGAAGTTGGTTTCAAATAAATTTATTAAAATTTGACACTTCCAACTAAAAATTTTTCTCAATCCAAAAAATTGAAGTTATTTTCATCTAAATTTACTCAAATATAGGTCCTACAACAAAAATATTCAACTAAATCCAAAATAATCGAAGTTGGTTTCAAATAAATTTATTAAAATTTGACACTTCCAACTAAATTTTTTTCACAATCCAAAAAATTGAAGTTATTTTCATCTAAATTTACTCAAATATAGATCCTACAACAAAAATACTCAACTAAATCCAAAAAAATCGAAGTTGGTTTCAAATAAATTTATTAAAATTTGACACTTCCAACTAAAAATTTTTTCTCAATCCTTAAAATTGAAGTTATTTTCATCTAAATTTACTCAAATATAGATCCTACAACAAAAATACTCAACAAAATCCAAAAAAATCGAAGTTGGTTTCAAATAAATTTATTAAAATTTGACACTTCCAACTAAAATTTTTTTTCACAATCCAAAAAATTGTCGTTATTTTCATCTAAATTTACTCAAATATACATCCAACAACAAAAATACTCGACAAAATCCAAAAAAATCGAAGTTGGTTTCAAATAAATTTATTAAAATTTGACACTTCCAACTAAAATTTTTTTTCACAATCCAAAAAATTGTCTTTATTTTCATCTAAATTTACTCAAATATACATCCTACAAAAAAATACTCGACAAAATCCAAAAAAATCGATGTTGGTTTCAAATAAATTTATTAAAATTTGACACTTCCAACTAAAATTTTTTTCACAATCCTAAAAATTGAAGTTATTTTCATCAAAAATTATTCAAATATAGACCCTACAACAAAAATACTCAACAAAATCCAAAAAAATCGAAGCTGGTTTCAAATAAATTTATTAAAATTTGACACTTCCAACTAAAATTTTTGTTCACAATCCAATAAATTGTCGTTATTTTCATCTAAATTTACTCAAATATACATCCTACAACAAAAATACTCAACTAAATCCAAAAAAATCGAAGTTGGTTTCAAATAAATTTATTAAAATTTGACACTTCCAACTAAATTTTTTTCATAATCCAAAAAATTGAAGTTATTTTCATCTAAATTTACTCAAATATAGATCCTACAACAAAAATACTCAACTAAATCCAAAAAAATCGAAGTTGGTTTCAAATAAATTTATTAAAATTTGACACTTCCAACTAAAATTTTTTTTCACAATCCAATAAATTGTCGTTATTTTCATCTAAATTTACTCAAATATACATCCTACAACAAAAATACTCAACTAAATCCAAAAAAATCGAAGTTGGTTTCAAATAAATTTATTAAAATTTGACACTTCCAACTAAATTTTTTTCACAATCCAAAAAATTGAAGTTATTTTCATCTAAATTTACTCAAATATAGATCCTACAACAAAAATACTCAACAAAATCCAAAAAAATCGAAGTTGGTTTCAAATAAATTTATTAAAATATGACACTTCCAACTAAAATTTTTTTTCACAATCCAAAAAATTGTCGTTATTTTCATCTAAATTTAATCAAATATACATCCAACAACAAAAATACTCGACAAAATCCAAAAAAATCGAAGTTGGTTTCAAATAAATTTATTAAAATTTGACACTTCCAACTAAAATTTTTTTTCACAATCCAAAAAATTGTCGTTATTTTCATCTAAATTTACTCAAATATACATCCTACAAAAAAATACTCGACAAAATCCAAAAAAATCGATGTTGGTTTCAAATAAATTTATTAAAATTTGACACTTCCAACTACAATTTTTTCCCAATCCAAAAAATTGAAGTTATTTTCATCTAAATTTACTCAAATATACATCCTACAACAAAAATACTCAACAAAATCCAAAAAAATCGAAGTTGGTTTCAAATAAATTTATTAAAATTTGACACTTCCAACTAAATTTTTTTCACAATCCTAAAAATTGAAGTTATTTTCATCTAAATTTACTCAAATATAGATCCTACAATAAAAGTACTCAACAAAATCCAAAATAATCCAAGTTGATTTCAAATAAATTTATTAAAATTTGACAAAAATTGTGACAAAATCCAAAAAATCGAAGTTAATTTCAACTGAAATTACTCAAATTAAGCTTCTCTATCCAAAAAACTCAACATAGTCGAGGAAAATCGAAGTTGGTTTCAAATAAATTTATTAAAATTTGACACTTCCAACTAAAATTTTTTTTCACGATGCAATAAATTGTCGATTTTTTCATCTAAATTTACTCAAATATTCATCCTACAAACAAAAATATTCAACAAAATCCAAAAAAATCGAAGTTGGTTTCAAATAAATTTATTAAAATTTGACACTTCCAACTAAAATTTTTTTCACAATGCTAGAAATTTAAGTTATTTTCATAAAAAATTACTCTAATATAGACCCTACAACAAAAATACTCAACAAAATCCAAAAAAATCGAAGCTGGTTTCAAATAAATTTATTAAAATTTGACACTTCCAACTAAAATTTTTTTTCACAATCCAATAAATTGTCGTTATTTTCATCTAAATTTACTCAAATATACATCCTACAACAAAAATACTCAAATAAAACCAAAAAAATCGAAGTTGGTTTCAAATAAATTTATTAAAATTTGACACTTCCAAGTAAAATTTTTTTCACATTCCTAAAAATTGAAGTTATTTTCATCTAAATTTATTCAAATATAGACCCTACAACAAAAATACTCAACAAAATCCAACAAAATCGAAGCTGGTTTCAAATAAATTTATTAAAATTTGACACTTCCAACTAAAATTTTTTTCTCATTCCTTAAAATTGTAGTTATTTTCCACTAAATTTACTCAAATATACATCCTACAACAGAAATACTCGACAAAATCCAAAAAAATCGAAGTTGGTTTCAAATAAATTTATTAAAATTTGACACTTCCAACTAAATTTTTTTTCACAATCCTAAAAATTGAAGTTATTTTCATCAAATTTTACTCTAATATAGACCCTACAACAAAAATACGCTACAAAATCCAAAAAATCGAAGTTGGTTTCAAATAAATTTATTAAAATTTGACACTTCCAACTAAAATATGTTTTCACAATCCAATAAATTGTCGTTATTTTCATTTAAATTTACTCAAAAATACATCCTACAACACAAATACTCAACAAAATCCAAAAAAATCGAAGTTGGTTTCAAATAAATTTATTAAAATTTGACACTTCCAACTAAAAATTTTTCTCAATCCAAAAAATTGAAGTTATTTTCATCTAAATTTACTCAAATATAGGTCCTACAACAAAAATATTCAACTAAATCCAAAATAATCGAAGTTGGTTTCAAATAAATTTATTAAAATTTGACACTTCCAACTAAATTTTTTTCACAATCCAAAAAATTGAAGTTATTTTCATCTAAATTTACTCAAATATAGATCCTACAACAAAAATACTCAACTAAATCCAAAAAAATCGAAGTTGGTTTCAAATAAATTTATTAAAATTTGACACTTCCAACTAAAAATTTTTTCTCAATCCTTAAAATTGAAGTTATTTTCATCTAAATTTACTCAAATATAGATCCTACAACAAAAATACTCAACAAAATCCAAAAAAATCGAAGTTGGTTTCAAATAAATGTATTAAAATTTGACACTTCCAACTAAAATTTTTTTTCACAATCCAAAAAATTGTCGTTATTTTCATCTAAATTTACTCAAATATACATCCAACAACAAAAATACTCGACAAAATCCAAAAAAATCGAAGTTGGTTTCAAATAAATTTATTAAAATTTGACACTTCCAACTAAAATTTTTTTTCACAATCCACAAAAATTGTCTTTATTTTCATCTAAATTTACTCAAATATACATCCTACAAAAAAATACTCGACAAAATCCAAAAAAATCGATGTTGGTTTCAAATAAATTTATTAAAATTTGACACTTCCAAATAAAATTTTTTTCACATTCCTAAAAATTGAAGTTATTTTCATCTAAATTTATTCAAATATAGACCCTACAACAAAAATACTCAACAAAATCCAAAATAATCCAAGTTGATTTCAAATAAATTTATTAAAATTTGACAAAAATCGTGACAAAATCCAAAAATCGAAGTTAATTTCAACTGACATTACTCAAATTAAGCTTCTCTATCAAAAAAACTCAACATAGTCGAGGAAAATCGAAGTTGGTTTCAAATAAATTTATTAAAATTTGACACTTCCAACTAAAATTTTTTTTCACAATGCAATAAATTGTCGATATTTTCATCTAAATTTACTCAAATATTCATCCTACAGACAAAAATACTCAACAAAATCCAAAAAAATCGAAGTTGGTTTCAAATAAATTTATTAAAATTTGACACTTCCAACTAAATTTTTTTCACAATCCAAAAAATTGTCGTTATTTTCATCTAAATTTACTCAAATATACATCCTACAAAAAAATACTCGACAAAATCCAAAAAAATCGATGTTGGTTTCAAATAAATTTATTAAAATTTGACACTTCCAACTACAATTTTTTCCCAATCCAAAAAATTGAAGTTATTTTCATCTAAATTTACTCAAATATACATCCTACAACAAAAATACTCAACAAAATCCAAAAAAATCGAAGTTGGTTTCAAATAAATTTATTAAAATTTGACACTTCCAACTAAATTTTTTTCACAATCCTAAAAATTGAAGTTATTTTCATCTAAATTTACTCAAATATAGATCCTACAATAAAAGTACTCAACAAAATCCAAAATAATCCAAGTTGATTTCAAATAAATTTATTAAAATTTGACAAAAATTGTGACAAAATCCAAAAAATCGAAGTTAATTTCAACTGAAATTACTCAAATTAAGCTTCTCTATCCAAAAAACTCAACATAGTCGAGGAAAATCGAAGTTGGTTTCAAATAAATTTATTAAAATTTGACACTTCCAACTAAAATTTTTTTTCACGATGCAATAAATTGTCGATTTTTTCATCTAAATTTACTCAAATATTCATCCTACAAACAAAAATATTCAACAAAATCCAAAAAAATCGAAGTTGGTTTCAAATAAATTTATTAAAATTTGACACTTCCAACTAAAATTTTTTTCACAATGCTAGAAATTTAAGTTATTTTCATAAAAAATTACTCTAATATAGACCCTACAACAAAAATACTCAACAAAATCCAAAAAAATCGAAGCTGGTTTCAAATAAATTTATTAAAATTTGACACTTCCAACTAAAATTTTTTTTCACAATCCAATAAATTGTCGTTATTTTCATCTAAATTTACTCAAATATACATCCTACAACAAAAATACTCAAATAAAACCAAAAAAATCGAAGTTGGTTTCAAATAAATTTATTAAAATTTGACACTTCCAAGTAAAATTTTTTTCACATTCCTAAAAATTGAAGTTATTTTCATCTAAATTTATTCAAATATAGACCCTACAACAAAAATACTCAACAAAATCCAACAAAATCGAAGCTGGTTTCAAATAAATTTATTAAAATTTGACACTTCCAACTAAAATTTTTTTCTCATTCCTTAAAATTGTAGTTATTTTCCACTAAATTTACTCAAATATACATCCTACAACAGAAATACTCGACAAAATCCAAAAAAATCGAAGTTGGTTTCAAATAAATTTATTAAAATTTGACACTTCCAACTAAATTTTTTTTCACAATCCTAAAAATTGAAGTTATTTTCATCAAATTTTACTCTAATATAGACCCTACAACAAAAATACGCTACAAAATCCAAAAAATCGAAGTTGGTTTCAAATAAATTTATTAAAATTTGACACTTCCAACTAAAATATGTTTTCACAATCCAATAAATTGTCGTTATTTTCATTTAAATTTACTCAAAAATACATCCTACAACACAAATACTCAACAAAATCCAAAAAAATCGAAGTTGGTTTCAAATAAATTTATTAAAATTTGACACTTCCAACTAAAAATTTTTCTCAATCCAAAAAATTGAAGTTATTTTCATCTAAATTTACTCAAATATAGGTCCTACAACAAAAATATTCAACTAAATCCAAAATAATCGAAGTTGGTTTCAAATAAATTTATTAAAATTTGACACTTCCAACTAAATTTTTTTCACAATCCAAAAAATTGAAGTTATTTTCATCTAAATTTACTCAAATATAGATCCTACAACAAAAATACTCAACTAAATCCAAAAAAATCGAAGTTGGTTTCAAATAAATTTATTAAAATTTGACACTTCCAACTAAAAATTTTTTCTCAATCCTTAAAATTGAAGTTATTTTCATCTAAATTTACTCAAATATAGATCCTACAACAAAAATACTCAACAAAATCCAAAAAAATCGAAGTTGGTTTCAAATAAATGTATTAAAATTTGACACTTCCAACTAAAATTTTTTTTCACAATCCAAAAAATTGTCGTTATTTTCATCTAAATTTACTCAAATATACATCCAACAACAAAAATACTCGACAAAATCCAAAAAAATCGAAGTTGGTTTCAAATAAATTTATTAAAATTTGACACTTCCAACTAAAATTTTTTTTCACAATCCACAAAAATTGTCTTTATTTTCATCTAAATTTACTCAAATATACATCCTACAAAAAAATACTCGACAAAATCCAAAAAAATCGATGTTGGTTTCAAATAAATTTATTAAAATTTGACACTTCCAAATAAAATTTTTTTCACATTCCTAAAAATTGAAGTTATTTTCATCTAAATTTATTCAAATATAGACCCTACAACAAAAATACTCAACAAAATCCAAAATAATCCAAGTTGATTTCAAATAAATTTATTAAAATTTGACAAAAATCGTGACAAAATCCAAAAATCGAAGTTAATTTCAACTGACATTACTCAAATTAAGCTTCTCTATCAAAAAAACTCAACATAGTCGAGGAAAATCGAAGTTGGTTTCAAATAAATTTATTAAAATTTGACACTTCCAACTAAAATTTTTTTTCACAATGCAATAAATTGTCGATATTTTCATCTAAATTTACTCAAATATTCATCCTACAGACAAAAATACTCAACAAAATCCAAAAAAATCGAAGTTGGTTTCAAATAAATTTATTAAAATTTGACACTTCCAACTAAATTTTTTTCACAATCCAAAAAATTGTCGTTATTTTCATCTAAATTTACTCAAATATACATCCTACAAAAAAATACTCGACAAAATCCAAAAAAATCGATGTTGGTTTCAAATAAATTTATTAAAATTTGACACTTCCAACTACAATTTTTTCCCAATCCAAAAAATTGAAGTTATTTTCATCTAAATTTACTCAAATACACATCCTACAACAAAAATACTCAACAAAATCCAAAAAAATCGAAGTTGGTTTCAAATAAATTTATTAAAATTTGACACTTCCAACTAAATTTTTTTCACAATCCTAAAAATTGAAGTTATTTTCATCTAAATTTACTCAAATATAGATCCTACAATAAAAGTACTCAACAAAATCCAAAATAATCCAAGTTGATTTCAAATAAATTTATTAAAATTTGACAAAAATTGTGACAAAATCCAAAAAATCGAAGTTAATTTCAACTGAAATTACTCAAATTAAGCTTCTCTATCCAAAAAACTCAACATAGTCGAGGAAAATCGAAGTTGGTTTCAAATAAATTTATTAAAATTTGACACTTCCAACTAAAATTTTTTTTCACGATGCAATAAATTGTCGATTTTTTCATCTAAATTTACTCAAATATTCATCCTACAAACAAAAATATTCAACAAATCCAAAAAAATCGAAGTTGGTTTCAAATAAATTTATTAAAATTTGACACTTCCAACTAAAATTTTTTTTCACAATCCAATAAATTGTCGTTATTTTCATCTAAATTTACTCAAATATACATCCTACAACAAAAATACTCAAATAAAACCAAAAAAATCGAAGTTGGTTTCAAATAAATTTATTAAAATTTGACACTTCCAAGTAAATTTTTTTTCACATTCCTAAAAATTGAAGTTATTTTCATCTAAATTTACTCAAAAATACATCCTACAACACAAATACTCATCAAAATCCAAAAAAATCGAAGTTGGTTTCAAATAAATTTATTAAAATTTGACACTTCCAACTAAAAATTTTTCTCAATCCAAAAAATTGAAGTTATTTTCATCTAAATTTACTCAAATATAGGTCCTACAACAAAAATATTCAACTAAATCCAAAATAATCGAAGTTGGTTTCAAATAAATTTATTAAAATTTGACACTTCCAACTAAATTTTTTTCACAATCCAAAAAATTGAAGTTATTTTCATCTAAATTTACTCAAATATAGATCCTACAACAAAAATACTCAACTAAATCCAAAAAAATCGAAGTTGGTTTCAAATAAATTTATTAAAATTTGACACTTCCAACTAAAAATTTTTTCTCAATCCTTAAAATTGAAGTTATTTTCATCTAAATTTACTCAAATATAGATCCTACAACAAAAATACTCAACAAAATCCAAAAAAATCGAAGTTGGTTTCAAATAAATGTATTAAAATTTGACACTTCCAACTAAAATTTTTTTTCACAATCCAAAAAATTGTCGTTATTTTCATCTAAATTTACTCAAATATACATCCAACAACAAAAATACTCGACAAAATCCAAAAAAATCGAAGTTGGTTTCAAATAAATTTATTAAAATTTGACACTTCCAACTAAAATTTTTTTTTACAATCCACAAAAATTGTCTTTATTTTCATCTAAATTTACTCAAATATACATCCTACAAAAAAATACTCGACAAAATCCAAAAAAATCGATGTTGGTTTCAAATAAATTTATTAAAATTTGACACTTCCAAATAAAATTTTTTTCACATTCCTAAAAATTGAAGTTATTTTCATCTAAATTTATTCAAATATAGACCCTACAACAAAAATACTCAACAAAATCCAAAATAATCCAAGTTGATTTCAAATAAATTTATTAAAATTTGACAAAAATCGTGACAAAATCCAAAAATCGAAGTTAATTTCAACTGACATTACTCAAATTAAGCTTCTCTATCAAAAAAACTCAACATAGTCGAGGAAAATCGAAGTTGGTTTCAAATAAATTTATTAAAATTTGACACTTCCAACTAAAATTTTTTTTCACAATGCAATAAATTGTCGATATTTTCATCTAAATTTACTCAAATATTCATCCTACAGACAAAAATACTCAACAAAATCCAAAAAAATCGAAGTTGGTTTCAAATAAATTTATTAAAATTTGACACTTCCAACTAAATTTTTTTCACAATCCAAAAAATTGAAGTTATTTTCATCTAAATTTACTCAAATATAGATCCTACAACAAAAATTCTAAACTAAATCCAAAAAAATCGCAGTTGGTTTCAAATAAATTTATTAAAATTTCACACTTCCAACTAAAATTTTTTTTCACAATCCAATAAATTGTCGTTATTTTCATCTAAATTTACTCAAATATACATCCTACAACAAAAATACTCAAATAAATCCAAAAAAATCTAAGTTGGTTTCAAATATATTTATTAAAATTTGACACTTCCAAGTAAAATTTTTTTCACATTCCTAAAAATTGAAGTTATTTTCATCTAAATTTATTCAAATATAGACCCTACAACAAAAATACTCAACAAAATCCAAAAAAATCGAAGCTGGTTTCAAATAAATTTATTAAAATTTGACACTTCCAACTAAAATTTTTTTCTCATTCCTTAAAATTGTAGTTATTTTCCACTAAATTTACTCAAATATACATCCTACAACAGAAATACTCGACAAAATCCAAAAAAATCGAAGTTGGTTTCAAATAAATTTATTAAAATTTGACACTTCCAACTAAATTTTTTTTCACAATCCTAAAAATTGAAGTTATTTTCATCAAAATTTACTCTAATATAGACCCTACAACAAAAATACGCTACAAAATCCAAAAAATCGAAGTTGGTTTCAAATAAATTTATTAAAATTTGACACTTCCAACTAAAATATGTTTTCACAATCCAATAAATTGTCGTTATTTTCATTTAAATTTACTCAATTATACATCCTACAACACAAATACTCAACAAAATCCAAAAAAATCGAAGTTGGTTTCAAATAAATTTATTAAAATTTGACACTTCCAACTAAAAATTTTTCTCAATCCTTAAAATTGAAGTTATTTTCATCTAAATTTACTCAAATATAGATCCTACAACAAAAATACTCAACAAAATCCAAAAAAATCGAAGTTGGTTTCAAATAAATTTATTAAAATTTGACACATCCAACTAAATTTTTTTTCACAATCCTAAAAATTGAAGTTATTTTCATCTAAATTTACTCAAATATACATCCAACAACAAAAATACTCGACAAAATCCAAAAAAATCGAAGTTGGTTTCAAATAAATATATTAAAATTTGACACTTCCAACTAAAATTTTTTTTCACAATCCAAAAAATTGTCGTTATTTTCATCTAAATTTACTCAAATATACATCCTACAACAAAAATACTCAACTAAATCCAAAAATATCGAAGTTGGTTTCAAATAAATTTATTAAAATTTGACACTTCCAACTAAATTTTTTTCACAATCCAAAAAATTGAAGTTATTTTCATCTAAATTTACTCAAATATAGATCCTACAACAAAAATACTCAACAAAATCCAAAATAATCCAAGTTGATTTCAAATAAATTTATTAAAATTTGACAAAAATCGTGACAAAATCCAAAAAATCGAAGTTAATTTCAACTGAAATTACTCAAATTCACCTTCTCTATAAAAAAAACTCAACATAATCGAGGAAAATCGAAGTTGGTTTCAAATAAATTTATTAAAATTTGACACTTCCAACTAAAATTTTTTTCACAATCCAAAAAATTGAAGTTATTTTCATCTAAATTTACTCAAATATAGGTCCTACAACAAAAATATTCAACTAAATCCAAAATAATCGAAGTTGGTTTCAAATAAATTTATTAAAATTTGACACTTCCAACTAAATTTTTTTCACAATCCAAAAAATTGAAGTTATTTTCATCTAAATTTACTCAAATATAGATCCTACAACAAAAATACTCAACTAAATCCAAAAAAATCGAAGTTGGTTTCAAATAAATTTATTAAAATTTGACACTTCCAACTAAAAATTTTTTCTCAATCCTTAAAATTGAAGTTATTTTCATCTAAATTTACTCAAATATAGATCCTACAACAAAAATACTCAACAAAATCCAAAAAAATCGAAGTTGGTTTCAAATAAATTTATTAAAATTTGACACTTCCAACTAAAATTTTTTTTCACAATCCAAAAAATTGTCGTTATTTTCATCTAAATTTACTCAAATATACATCCAACAACAAAAATACTCGACAAAATCCAAAAAAATCGAAGTTGGTTTCAAATAAATTTATTAAAATTTGACACTTCCAACTAAAATTTTTTTTCACAATGCAATAAATTGTCGATATTTTCATCTAAATTTACTCAAATATTCATCCTACAGACAAAAATACTCATAAAAATCCAAAAAAATCGAAGTTGGTTTCAAATAAATTTATTAAAATTTGACACTTCCAACTAAAATTTTTTTCACAATCCTAAAAATTGAAGTTATTTTCATCAAAAATTACTCTAATATAGACCCTACAACAAAAATACTAAACAAAATCCAAAAAAATCGAAGCTGGTTTCAAATAAATTTATTAAAATTTGACACTTCCAACTAAAATTTTTGTTCACAATCCAATAAATTGTCGTTATTTTCATCTAAATTTACTCAAATATACATCCTACAACAAAAATACTCAACTAAATCCAAAAAAATCGAAGTTGGTTTCAAATAAATTTATTAAAATTTGACACTTCCAACTAAATTTTTTTCATAATCCAAAAAATTGAAGTTATTTTCATCTAAATTTACTCAAATATAGATCCTACAACAAAAATACTCAACTAAATCCAAAAAAATCGAAGTTGGTTTCAAATAAATTTATTAAAATTTGACACTTCCAACTAAATTTTTTTCATAATCCAAAAAATTGAAGTTATTTTCATCTAAATTTACTCAAATATAGATCCTACAACAAAAATACTCAACTAAATCCAAAAAAATCGAAGTTGGTTTCAAATAAATTTATTAAAATTTGACACTTCCAACTAAAATTTTTTTTCACAATCCAATAAATTGTCGTTATTTTCATCTAAATTTACTCAAATATACATCCTACAACAAAAATACTCAACTAAATCCAAAAAAATCGAAGTTGGTTTCAAATAAATTTATTAAAATTTGACACTTCCAACTAAATTTTTTTCACAATCCAAAAAATTGAAGTTATTTTCATCTAAATTTACTCAAATATAGGTCCTACAACAAAAATACTCAACTAAATCCAAAAAAATCGAAGTTGGTTTCAAATAAATTTATTAAAATTTGACACTTCCAACTAAATTTTTTTCACAATCCAAAAAATTGAAGTTATTTTCATCTAAATTTACTCAAATATAGATCCTACAACAAAAATACTCAACTAAATCCAAAAAAATCGAAGGAGGTTTCAAATAAATTTATTAAAATTTGACACTTCCAACTAAAATTTTTTTCTCATTCCTTAAAATTGAAGTTATTTTCATCTAAATTTACTCAAATATAGATCCTACAACAAAAATACTCAACAAAATCTAAAAAAATCGAAGTTGGTTTCAAATAAATTTATTAAAATTTAACACTTCCAACTAACATTTTATTCACAATCCAAAAAATAGTAGTTATTTTCCACTAAATTTACTCAAATACACATCCTACAACAAAAATACTCGACAAAATTAAAAAAAATCGAAGTTGGTTTCAAATAAATTTATTAAAATTTGACACTTCCAAGTAAAATTTTTTTCACATTCCTAAAAATTGAAGTTATTTTCATCTAAATTTATTCAAATATAGACCCTACAACAAAAATACTCAACAAAATCCAAAATAATCCATGTTGATTTCAATTAAATTTATTAAAATTTGGCAAAAATCGTGACAAAATCCAAAAAATCGAAGTTAATTTTAACTGAAATTACTCAAATTAGGCTTCTCTATCAAAAAAACTCAAAATAGTCGAGAAAAATCGAAATTGGTTTCAAATAAATTTATTAAAATTTGACACTTCCAACTAAAATTTTTTTCACAATCCAAAAAATTGACTTATTTTCATCTAAATTTACTGAAATATAGATCCTAACACAACATACTCATCAAAATAAAAAAAAATCGAAGTTGGTTTCAAATAAATTTATTAAAATTTGACACATCCAACTATAATTTTTTTTCACAATCCAAAAAAATTGTAGTTATTTTCAACTAAATTTACTCAAATATACATTCTACAACAGAAATACTCGACAAAATCCAAAAAAATCGAAGTTGGTTTCAAATAAATTTATTAAAATTTGACACTTCCAACTAAATTTTTTTCACAATCCAAGAAATTGAAGTTATTTTCATCTAAATTTACTCAAATATAGATCCTACAACAAAAATTCTCAACTAAATCCAAAAAAATCGCAGTTGGTTTCAAATAAATTTATTAAAATTTGACACTTCCAACTAAAATTTTTTTTCACAATCCAATAAATTGTCGTTATTTTCATCTAAATTTACTCAAATATACATCCTACAACAAAAATACTCAAATAAAACCAAAAAAATCGAAGTTGGTTTCAAATAAATTTATTAAAATTTGACACTTCCAAGTAAAATTTTTTTCACATTCCTAAAAATTGAAGTTATTTTCATCTAAATTTATTCAAATATAGACCCTACAACAAAAATACTCAACAAAATCCAAAAAAATCGAAGCTGGTTTCAAATAAATTTATTAAAATTTGATACTTCCAACTAAAATTTTTTTCTCATTCCTTAAAATTGTAGTTATTTTCCACTAAATTTACTCAAATATACATCCTACAACAGAAATACTCGACAAAATCCAAAAAAATCGAAGTTGGTTTCAAATAAATTTATTAAAATTTGACACTTCCAACTAAATTTTTTTTCACAATCCTAAAAATTGAAGTTATTTTCATCAAAATTTACTCTAATATAGACCCTACAACAAAAATACGCTACAAAATCCAAAAAATCGAAGTTGGTTTCAAATAAATTTATTAAAATTTGACACTTCCAACTAAAATATGTTTTCACAATCCAATAAATTGTCGTTATTTTCATTTAAATTTACTCAAATATACATCCTACAACACAAATACTCAACAAAATCCAAAAAAATCGAAGTTGGTTTCAAATAAATTTATTAAAATTTGACACTTCCAACTAAAAATTTTTCTCAATCCTTAAAATTGAAGTTATTTTCATCTAAATTTACTCAAATATAGATCCTACAACAAAAATACTCAACAAAATCCAAAAAAATCGAAGTTGGTTTCAAATAAATTTAATAAAATTTGACACTTCCAACTAAATTTTTTTTCACAATCCTAAAAATTGAAGTTATTTTCATCTAAATTTACTCAAATATACATCCAACAACAAAAATACTCGACAAAATCCAAAAAAATCGAAGTTGGTTTCAAATAAATATATTAAAATTTGACACTTCCAACTAAAATTTTTTTTCACAATCCAAAAAATTGTCGTTATTTTCATCTAAATTTACTCAAATATACATCCTAGAAAAAAATACTCGACAAAATCCAAAAAAATCGATGTTGGTTTCAAATAAATTTATTAAAATTTGACACTTCCAACTACAATTTTTTCCCAATCCAAAAAATTGAAGTTATTTTCATCTAAATTTACTCCAATATACATCCTACAACAAAAATACTCAACTAAATCCAAAAAAATCGAAGTTGGTTTCAAATAAATTTATTAAAATTTGACACTTCCAACTAAATTTTTTTCACAATCCAAAAAAACGAAGTTATTTTCATCTAAATTTACTCAAATATACATCCTACGACGAAAATACTCAACTAAATCCAAAAAAATCGAAGCTGGTTTCAAATAAATTTATTAAAATTTGACACTTCCAACAAAAATTTTTTTCACAATCCAATAAATTGTCGTTATTTTCATCTAAATTTACTCAAATATACATCCTACAACAAAAATACTCAACTAAATCCAAAAATATCGAAGTTGGTTTCAAATAAATTTATTAAAATTTGACACTTCCAACTAAATTTTTTTCACAATCCAAAAAATTGAAGTTATTTTCATCTAAATTTACTCAAATATAGATCCTACAACAAAAATACTCAACAAAATCCAAAATAATCCAAGTTGATTTCAAATAAATTTATTAAAATTTGACAAAAATCGTGACAAAATCCAAAAAATCGAAGTTAATTTCAACTGAAATTACTCAAATTCACCTTCTCTATAAAAAAAACTCAACATAATCGAGGAAAATCGAAGTTGGTTTCAAATAAATTTATTAAAATTTGACACTTCCAACTAAAATTTTTTTCACAATCCAAAAAATTGAAGTTATTTTCATCTAAATTTACTCCAATATACATCCTACAACAAAAATACGCTACAAAATCCAAAAAATCGAAGTTGGTTTCAAATAAATTTATTAAAATTTGACACATCCAACTAAAATATGTTTTCACAATCCAATAAATTGTCGTTATTTTCATTTAAATTTACTCAAATATACATCCTACAACACAAATACTCAACAAAATCCAAAAAAATCGAAGTTGGTTTCAAATAAATTTATTAAAATTTGACACTTCCAACTAAAAATTTTTCTCAATCCTTAAAATTGAAGTTATTTTCATCTAAATTTACTCAAATATAGATCCTACAACAAAAATACTCAACAAAATCCAAAAAAATCGAAGTTGGTTTCAAATAAATTTATTAAAATTTGACACTTCCAACTAAATTTTTTTTCACAATCCTAAAAATTGAAGTTATTTTCATCTAAATTTACTCAAATATACATCCAACAACAAAAATACTCGACAAAATCCAAAAAAATCGAAGTTGGTTTCAAATAAATATATTAAAATTTGACACTTCCAACTAAAATTTTTTTTCACAATCCAAAAAATTGTCGTTATTTTCATCTAAATTTACTCAAATATACATCCTACAAAAAAATACTCGACAAAATCCAAAAAAATCGATGTTGGTTTCAAACAAATTTATTAAAATTTGACACTTCCAACTACAATTTTTTCCCAATCCAAAAAATTGAAGTTATTTTCATCTAAATTTACTCCAATATACATCCTACAACAAAAATTCTCAACTAAATCCAAAAAAATCGAAGTTGGTTTCAAATAAATTTATTAAAATTTGACACTTCCAACTAAATTTTTTTCACAATCCAAAAAAACGAAGTTATTTTCATCTAAATTTACTCAAATATACATCCTACGACAAAAATACTCAACTAAATCCAAAAAAATCGAAGCTGGTTTCAAATAAATTTATTAAAATTTGACACTTCCAACAAAAATTTTTTTTCACAATCCAATAAATTGTCGTTATTTTCATCTAAATTTACTCAAATATACATCCTACAACAAAAATACTCAACTAAATCCAAAAATATCGAAGTTGGTTTCAAATAAATTTATTAAAATTTGACACTTCCAACTAAATTTTTTTCACAATCCAAAAAATTGAAGTTATTTTCATCTAAATTTACTCAAATATAGGTCCTACAACAAAAATATTCAACTAAATCCAAAATAATCGAAGTTGGTTTCAAATAAATTTATTAAAATTTGACACTTCCAACTAAATTTTTTTCACAATCCAAAAAATTGAAGTTATTTTCATCTAAATTTACTCAAATATAGATCCTACAACAAAAATACTCAACTAAATCCAAAAAAATCGAAGTTGGTTTCAAATAAATTTATTAAAATTTGACACTTCCAACTAAAAATTTTTTCTCAATCCTTAAAATTGAAGTTATTTTCATCTAAATTTACTCAAATATAGATCCTACAACAAAAATACTCAACAAAATCCAAAAAAATCGAAGTTGGTTTCAAATAAATTTATTAAAATTTGACACTTCCAACTAAAATTTTTTTTCACAATCCAAAAAATTGTCGTTATTTTCATCTAAATTTACTCAAATATACATCCAACAACAAAAATACTCGACAAAATCCAAAAAAATCGAAGTTGGTTTCAAATAAATTTATTAAAATTTGACACTTCCAACTAAAATTTTTTTTCACAATCCAAAAAATTGTCTTTATTTTCATCTAAATTTACTCAAATATACATCCTACAAAAAAATACTCGACAAAATCCAAAAAAATCGATGTTGGTTTCAAATAAATTTATTAAAATTTGACACTTCCAAGTAAAATTTTTTTCACATTCCTAAAAATTGAAGTTATTTTCATCTAAATTTATTCAAATATAGACCCTACAACAAAAATACTCAACAAAATCCAAAATAATCCAAGTTGATTTCAAATAAATTTATTAAAATTTGACAAAAATCGTGACAAAATCCAAAAAATCGAAGTTAATTTCAACTGACATTACTCAAATTAAGCTTCTCTATCAAAAAAACTCAACATAGTCGAGGAAAATCGAAGTTGGTTTCAAATAAATTTATTAAAATTTGACACTTCCAACTAAAATTTTTTTCACAATGCAATAAATTGTCGATATTTTCATCTAAATTTACTCAAATATTCATCCTACAGACAAAAATACTCAACAAAATCCAAAAAAATCGAAGTTGGTTTCAAATAAATTTATTAAAATTTGACACTTCCAACTAAAATTTTTTTCACAATCCTAAAAATTGAAGTTATTTTCATAAAAAATTACTCTAATATAGACCCTACAACAAAAATACTCAACAAAATCCAAAAAAATCGAAGCTGGTTTCAAATAAATTTATTAAAATTTGACACTTCCAACTAAAATTTTTGTTCACAATCCAATAAATTGTCGTTATTTTCATCTAAATTTACTCAAATATACATCCTACAACAAAAATACTCAACTAAATCCAAAAAAATCGAAGTTGGTTTCAAATAAATTTATTAAAATTTGACACTTCCAACTAAAATTTTTTCATAATCCAAAAAATTGAAGTTATTTTCATCTAAATTTACTCAAATATAGATCCTACAACAAAAATACTCAACTAAATCCAAAAAAATCGAAGTTGGTTTCAAATAAATTTATTAAAATTTGACACTTCCAACTAAATTTTTTTCATAATCCAAAAAATTGAAATTATTTTCATCTAAATTTACTCAAATATAGATCCTACAACAAAAATACTCAACTAAATCCAAAAAAATCGAAGTTGGTTTCAAATAAATTTATTAAAATTTGACACTTCCAAGTAAAATTTTTTTCACATTCCTAAAAATTGCAGTTATTTTCATCTAAATTTATTCAAATATAGGCCCTACAACAAAAATACTCAACAAAATCCAAAATAATCCATGTTGATTTCAATTAAATTTATTAAAATTTGGCAAAAATCGTGACAAAATCCAAAAAATCGAAGTTAATTTTAACTGAAATTACTCAAATTAGGCTTCTCTATCAAAAAAACTCAACATAATCGAGGAAAATCGAAGTTGGTTTCAAATAAATATATTAAAATTTGACACTTCCAACTAAAATTTTTTTTCACAATCCAAAAAATTGTCGTTATTTTCATCTAAATTTACTCAAATATACATCCTACAAAAAAATACTCGACAAAATCCAAAAAAATCGATGTTGGTTTCAAATAAATTTATTAAAATTTGACACTTCCAACTACAATTTTTTCCCAATCCAAAAAATTGAAGTTATTTTCATCTAAATTTACTCCAATATACATCCTACAACAGAAATACTCGACAAAATCCAAAAAAATCGAAGTTGGTTTCAAATAAATTTATTAAAATTTGACACTTCCAACTAAATTTTTTTTCACAATCCTAAAAATTGAAGTTATTTTCATCAAAATTTACTCTAATATAGACCCTACAACAAAAATACGCTACAAAATCCAAAAAATCGAAGTTGGTTTCAAATAAATTTATTAAAATTTGACACTTCCAACTAAAATATGTTTTCACAATCCAATAAATTGTCGTTATTTTCATTTAAATTTACTCAAATATACATCCTACAACACAAATACTCAACAAAATCCAAAAAAATCGAAGTTGGTTTCAAATAAATTTATTAAAATTTGACACTTCCAACTAAAAATTTTTCTCAATCCTTAAAATTGAAGTTATTTTCATCTAAATTTACTCAAATATAGATCCTACAACAAAAATACTCAACAAAATCCAAAAAAATCGAAGTTGGTTTCAAATAAATTTATTAAAATTTGACACTTCCACCTAAATTTTTTTTCACAATCCTAAAAATTGAAGTTATTTTCATCTAAATTTACTCAAATATACATCCAACAACAAAAATACTCGACAAAATCCAAAAAAATCGAAGTTGGTTTCAAATAAATATATTAAAATTTGACACTTCCAACTAAAATTTTTTTTCACAATCCAAAAAATTGTCGTTATTTTCATCTAAATTTACTCAAATATACATCCTACAAAAAAATATTCGACAAAATCCAAAAAAATCGATGTTGGTTTCAAATAAATTTATTAAAATTTGACACTTCCAGCTACAATTTTTTCCCAATCCAAAAAATTGAAGTTATTTTCATCTAAATTTACTCCATTATACATCCTACAACAAATATACTCAACTAAATCCAAAAAAATCGAAGTTGGTTTCAAATAAATTTATTAAAATTTGACACTTCCAACTAAATTTTTTTCACAATCCAAAAAAACGAAGTTATTTTCATCTAAATTTACTCAAATATACATCCTACGACAAAAATGCTCATCTAAATCCAAAAAAATCGAAGCTGGTTTCAAATAAATTTATTAAAATTTGACACTTCCAACAAAAATTTTTTTTCACAATCCAATAAATTGTCGTTATTTTCATCTAAATTTACTCAAATATACATCCTACAACAAAAATACTCAACTAAATCCAAAAATATCGAAGTTGGTTTCAAATAAATTTATTAAAATTTGACACTTCCAACTAAATTTTTTTCACAATCCAAAAAATTGAAGTTATTTTCATCTAAATTTACTCAAATATAGATCCTACAACAAAAATACTCAACAAAATCCAAAATAATCCAAGTTGATTTCAAATAAATTTATTAAAATTTGACAAAAATCGTGACAAAATCCAAAAAATCGAAGTTAATTTCAACTGAAATTACTCAAATTCACCTTCTCTATAAAAAAAACTCAACATAATCGAGGAAAATCGAAGTTGGTTTCAAATAAATTTATTAAAATTTGACACTTCCAACTAAAATTTTTTTCACAATCCAAAAAATTGAAGTTATTTTCATCTAAATTTACTCAAATATAGGTCCTACAACAAAAATATTCAACTAAATCCAAAATAATCGAAGTTGGTTTCAAATAAATTTATTAAAATTTGACACTTCCAACTAAATTTTTTTCACAATCCAAAAAATTGTCGTTATTTTCATCTAAATTTACTCAAATATACATCCTACAACAAAAATACTCAACTAAATCCAAAAAAATCGAAGTTGGTTTCAAATAAATTTATTAAAATTTGACACTTCCAACTAAATTTTTTTCATAATCCAAAAAATTGAAGTTATTTTCATCTAAATTTACTCAAATATAGATCCTACAACAAAAATACTCAACTAAATCCAAAAAAATCGAAGTTGGTTTCAAATAAATTTATTAAAATTTGACACTTCCAACTAAATTTTTTTCATAATCCAAAAAATTGAAGTTATTTTCATCTAAATTTACTCAAATATAGATCCTACAACAAAAATACTCAACTAAATCCAAAAAAATCGAAGTTGGTTTCAAATAAATTTATTAAAATTTGACACTTCCAACTAAAATTTTTTTTCACAATCCAATAAATTGTCGTTATTTTCATCTAAATTTACTCAAATATACATCCTACAACAAAAATACTCAACTAAATCCAAAAAAATCGAAGTTGGTTTCAAATAAATTTATTAAAATTTGACACTTCCAACTAAATTTTTTTCACAATCCAAAAAATTGAAGTTATTTTCATCTAAATTTACTCAAATATAGATCCTACAACAAAAATACTCAACTAAATCCAAAAAAATCGAAGTTGGTTTCAAATAAATTTATTAAAATTTGACACTTCCAACTAAAAATTTTTTCTCAATCCTTAAAATTGAAGTTATTTTCATCTAAATTTACTCAAATATAGATCCTACAACAAAAATACTCAACTAAATCCAAAAAAATCGAAGTTGGTTTCAAATAAATTTATTAAAATTTGACACTTCCAACTAAAAATTTTTTCTCAATCCTTAAAATTGAAGTTATTTTCATCTAAATTTACTCAAATATAGATCCTACAACAAAAATACTCAACAAAATCCAAAAAAATCGAAGTTGGTTTCAAATAAATTTATTAAAATTTGACACTTCCAACTAAAATTTTTTTTCACAATCCAAAAAATTGTCGTTATTTTCATCTAAATTTACTCAAATATACATCCAACAACAAAAATACTCGACAAAATCCAAAAAAATCGAAGTTGGTTTCAAATATATTTATTAAAATTTGACACTTCCAACTAAAATTTTTTTTCACAATCCAAAAAATTGTCTTTATTTTCATCTAAATTTACTCAAATATACATCCTACAAAAAAATACTCGACAAAATCCAAAAAAATCGATGTTGGTTTCAAATAAATTTATTAAAATTTGACACTTCCAAATAAAATTTTTTTCACATTCCTAAAAATTGAAGTTATTTTCATCTAAATTTATTCAAATATAGACCCTACAACAAAAATACTCAACAAAATCCAAAATAATCCAAGTTGATTTCAAATAAATTTATTAAAATTTGACAAAAATCGTGACAAAATCCAAAAATCGAAGTTAATTTCAACTGACATTACTCAAATTAAGCTTCTCTATCAAAAAAACTCAACATAGTCGAGGAAAATCGAAGTTGGTTTCAAATAAATTTATTAAAATTTGACACTTCCAACTAAAATTTTTTTTCACAATGCAATAAATTGTCGATATTTTCATCTAAATTTACTCAAATATTCATCCTACAGACAAAAATACTCAACAAAATCCAAAAAAATCGAAGTTGGTTTCAAATAAATTTATTAAAATTTGACACTTCCAACTAAAATTTTTTTCACAATCCTACAAATTGAAGTTATTTTCATCAAAAATTACTCTAATATAGACCCTACAACAAAAATACTCAACAAAATCCAAAAAAATCGAAGCTGGTTTCAAATAAATTTATTAAAATTTGACACTACCAACTAAAATTTTTGTTCACAATCCAATAAATTGTCGTTATTTTCATCTAAATTTACTCAAATATACATCCTACAACAAAAATACTCAACTAAATCCAAAAAAATCGAAGTTGGTTTCAAATAAATTTATTAAAATTTGACACTTCCAACTAAATTTTTTTCATAATCCAAAAAATTGAAGTTATTTTCATCTAAATTTACTCAAATATAGATCCTACAACAAAAATACTCAACTAAATCCAAAAAAATCGAAGTTGGTTTCAAATAAATTTATTAAAATTTGACACTTCCAACTAAATTTTTTTCATAATCCAAAAAATTGAAGTTATTTTCATCTAAATTTACTCAAATATAGATCCTACAACAAAAATACTCAACTAAATCCAAAAAAATCGAAGTTGGTTTCAAATAAATTTATGAAAATTTGACACTTCCAACTAAAATTTTTTTTCACAATCCAATAAATTGTCGTTATTTTCATCTAAATTTACTCAAATATACATCCTACAACAAAAATACTCAACTAAATCCAAAAAAATCGAAGTTGGTTTCAAATAAATTTATTAAAATTTGACACTTCCAACAAAAAATTTTTTTCACAATCCAATAAATTGTCGTTATTTTCATCTAAATTTACTCAAATATACATCCTACAACAAAAATACTCAACTAAATCCAAAAATATCGAAGTTGGTTTCAAATAAATTTATTAAAATTTGACACTTCCAACTAAATTTTTTTCACAATCCAAAAAATTGAAGTTATTTTCATCTAAATTTACTCAAATATAGATCCTACAACAAAAATACTCAACAAAATCCAAAAAAATCGAAGTTGGTTTCAAATAAATTTATTAAAATATGACACTTCCAACTAAAATTTTTTTTCACAATCCAAAAAATTGTCGTTATTTTCATCTAAATTTAATCAAATATACATCCAACAACAAAAATACTCGACAACATCCAAAAAAATCGAAGTTGGTTTCAAATAAATTTATTAAAATTTGACACTTCCAACTAAAATTTTTTTTCACAATCCAAAAAATTGTAGTTATTTTCATCTAAATTTACTCAAATATACATCCTACAAAAAAATACTCGACAAAATCCAAAAAAATCGATGTTGGTTTCAAATAAATTTATTAAAATTTGACACTTCCAACTACAATTTTTTCCCAATCCAAAAAATTGAAGTTATTTTCATCTAAATTTACTCAAATATACATCCTACAACAAAAATACTCAACAAAATCCAAAAAAATCGAAGTTGGTTTCAAATAAATTTATTAAAATTTGACACTTCCAACTAAATTTTTTTCACAATCCTAAAAATTGAAGTTATTTTCATCTAAATTTACTCAAATATAGATCCTACAATAAAAGTACTCAACAAAATCCAAAATAATCCAAGTTGATTTCAAATAAATTTATTAAAATTTGACAAAAATTGTGACAAAATCCAAAAAATCGAAGTTAATTTCAACTGAAATTACTCAAATTAAGCTTCTCTATCCAAAAAACTCAACATAGTCGAGGAAAATCGAAGTTGGTTTCAAATAAATTTATTAAAATTTGACACTTCCAACTAAAATTTTTTTTCACGATGCAATAAATTGTCGATTTTTTCATCTAAATTTACTCAAATATTCATCCTACAAACAAAAATATTCAACAAAATCCAAAAAAATCGAAGTTGGTTTCAAATAAATTTATTAAAATTTGACACTTCCAACTAAAATTTTTTTCACAATCCTAGAAATTTAAGTTATTTTCATAAAAAATTACTCTAATATAGACCCTACAACAAAAATACTCAACAAATTCCAAAAAAATCGAAGCTGGTTTCAAATAAATTTATTAAAATTTGACACTTCCAACTAAAATTTTTTTTCACAATCCAATAAATTGTCGTTATTTTCATCTAAATTTACTCAAATATACATCCTACAACAAAAATACTCAAATAAAACCAAAAAATCGAAGTTGGTTTCAAATAAATTTATTAAAATTTGACACTTCCAAGTAAAATTTTTTTCACATTCCTAAAAATTGAAGTTATTTTCATCTAAATTTATTCAAATATAGACCCTACAACAAAAATACTCAACAAAATCCAACAAAATCGAAGCTGGTTTCAAATAAATTTATTAAAATTTGACACTTCCAACTAAAATTTTTTTCTCATTCCTTAAAATTGTAGTTATTTTCCACTAAATTTACTCAAATATACATCCTACAACAGAAATACTCGACAAAATCCAAAAAAATCGAAGTTGGTTTCAAATAAATTTATTAAAATTTGACACTTCCAACTAAATTTTTTTTCACAATCCTAAAAATTGAAGTTATTTTCATCAAAATTTACTCTAATATAGACCCTACAACAAAAATACGCTACAAAATCCAAAAAATCGAAGTTGGTTTCAAATAAATTTATTAAAATTTGACACTTCCAACTAAAATATGTTTTCACAATCCAATAAATTGTCGTTATTTTCATTTAAATTTACTCAAAAATACATCCTACAACACAAATACTCAACAAAATCCAAAAAAATCGAAGTTGGTTTCAAATAAATTTATTAAAATTTGACACTTCCAACTAAAATTTTTTTTCACAATCCAAAAAATTGTCGTTATTTTCATCTAAATTTACTCAAATATACATCCTACAAAAAAATACTCGACAAAATCCAAAAAAATCGATGTTGGTTTCAAATAAATTTATTAAAATTTGACACTTCCAACTACAATTTTTTCCCAATCCAAAAAATTGAAGTTATTTTCATCTAAATTTACTCCAATATACATCCTACAACAAAAATACTCAACTAAATCCAAAAAAATCGAAGTTGGTTTCAAATAAATTTATTAAAATTTGACACTTCCAACTAAATTTTTTTCACAATCCAAAAAAACGAAGTTATTTTCATCTAAATTTACTCAAATATACATCCTACGACAAAAATACTCAACTAAATCCAAAAAAATCGAAGCTGGTTTCAAATAAATTTATTAAAATTTGACACTTCCAACAAAAAATTTTTTTCACAATCCAATAAATTGTCGTTATTTTCATCTAAATTTACTCAAATATACATCCTACAACAAAAATACTCAACTAAATCCAAAAATATCGAAGTTGGTTTCAAATAAATTTATTAAAATTTGACACTTCCAACTAAATTTTTTTCACAATCCAAAAAATTGAAGTTATTTTCATCTAAATTTACTCAAATATAGATCCTACAACAAAAATACTCAACAAAATCCAAAATAATCCAAGTTGATTTCAAATAAATTTATTAAAATTTGACAAAAATCGTGACAAAATCCAAAAAATCGAAGTTAATTTCAACTGAAATTACTCAAATTCACCTTCTCTATAAAAAAAACTCAACATAATCGAGGAAAATCGAAGTTGGTTTCAAATAAATTTATTAAAATTTGACACTTCCAACTAAAATTTTTTTCACAATCCAAAAAATTGAAGTTATTTTCATCTAAATTTACTCAAATATAGGTCCTACAACAAAAATATTCAACTAAATCCAAAATAATCGAAGTTGGTTTCAAATAAATTTATTAAAATTTGACACTTCCAACTAAATTTTTTTCACAATCCAAAAAATTGAAGTTATTTTCATCTAAATTTACTCAAATATAGGTCCTACAACAAAAATACTCAACTAAATCCAAAAAAATCGAAGTTGGTTTCAAATAAATTTATTAAAATTTGACACTTCCAACTAAATTTTTTTCACAATCGAAAAAATTGAAGTTATTTTCATCTAAATTTACTCAAATATAGGTCCTACAACAAAAATACTCAACTAAATCCAAAAAAATCGAAGTTGGTTTCAAATAAATTTATTAAAATTTGACACTTCCAACTAAATTTTTTTCACAATCCAAAAAAACGAAGTTATTTTCATCTAAATTTACTCAAATATACATCCTACGACAAAAATACTCAACTAAATCCAAAAAAATCGAAGCTGGTTTCAAATAAATTTATTAAAATTTGACACTTCCAACAAAAATTTTTTTTCACAATCCAATAAATTGTCGTTATTTTCATCTAAATTTACTCAAATATACATCCTACAACAAAAATACTCAACTAAATCCAAAAATATCGAAGTTGGTTTCAAATAAATTTATTAAAATTTGACACTTCCAACTAAATTTTTTTCACAATCCAAAAAATTGAAGTTATTTTCATCTAAATTTACTCAAATATAGATCCTACAACAAAAATACTCAACAAAATCCAAAATAATCCAAGTTGATTTCAAATAAATTTATTAAAATTTGACAAAAATCGTGACAAAATCCAAAAAATCGAAGTTAATTTCAACTGAAATTACTCAAATTCACCTTCTCTATAAAAAAAACTCAACATAATCGAGGAAAATCGAAGTTGGTTTCAAATAAATTTATTAAAATTTGACACTTCCAACTAAAATTTTTTTCACAATCCAAAAAATTGAAGTTATTTTCATCTAAATTTACTCAAATATAGGTCCTACAACAAAAATATTCAACTAAATCCAAAATAATCGAAGTTGGTTTCAAATAAATTTATTAAAATTTGACACTTCCAACTAAATTTTTTTCACAATCCAAAAAATTGAAGTTATTTTCATCTAAATTTACTCAAATATAGGTCCTACAACAAAAATACTCAACTAAATCCAAAAAAATCGAAGTTGGTTTCAAATAAATTTATTAAAATTTGACACTTCCAACTAAATTTTTTTCACAATCCAAAAAATTGAAGTTATTTTCATCTAAATTTACTCAAATATAGGTCCTACAACAAAAATACTCGACAAAATAAAAAAAAATCGAAGTTGGTTTCAAATAAATTTATTAAAATTTGACACTTCCAAGTAAAATTTTTTTCACATTCCTAAAAATTGAAGTTATTTTCATCTAAATTTATTCAAATATAGACCCTACAACAAAAATACTCAACAAAATCCAAAATAATCCATGTTGATTTCAATTAAATTTATTAAAATTTGGCAAAAATCGTGACAAAATCCAAAAAATCGAAGTTAATTTTAACTGAAATTACTCAAATTAGGCTTCTCTATCAAAAAAACTCAACATAGTCGAGAAAAATCGAAATTGGTTTCAAATAAATTTATTAAAATTTGACACTTCCAACTAAAATTTTTTTCACAATCCAAAAAATTGACTTATTTTAATCTAAATTTACTGAAATATAGATCCTAACACAACATACTCATCAAAATAAAAAAAAATCGAAGTTGGTTTCAAATAAATTTATTAAAATTTGACACTTCCAACTATAATTTTTTTTCACAATCCAAAAAAATTGTAGTTATTTTCACCTAAATTTACTCAAATATACATTCTACAACAGAAATACTCGACAAAATCCAAAAAAATCGAAGTTGGTTTCAAATAAATTTATTAACATTTGACACTTCCAACTAAATTTTTTTTCACAATCCTAAAAATTGAAGTTATTTTCATCAAAATTTACTCTAATATAGACCCTACAACAAAAATACGCTACAAAATCCAAAAAATCGAAGTTGGTTTCAAATAAATTTATTAAAATTTGACACTTCCAAGTAAAATTTTTTTCACATTCCTAAAAATTGAAGTTATTTTCATCTAAATTTATTCAAATATAGACCCTACAACAAAAATACTCAACAAAATCCAAAAAAATCGAAGCTGGTTTCAAATAAATTTATTAAAATTTGACACTTCCAACTAAAAATTTTTTCTCATTCCTTAAAATTGTAGTTATTTTCCACTAAATTTACTCAAATATACATCCTACAACAGAAATACTCGACAAAATCCAAAAAAATCGAAGTTGGTTTCAAATAAATTTATTAAAATTTGACACTTCCAACTAAATTTTTTTTCACAATCCTAAAAATTGAAGTTATTTTCATCAAAATTTACTCTAATATAGACCCTACAACAAAAATACGCTACAAAATCCAAAAAATCGAAGTTGGTTTCAAATAAATTTATTAAAATTTGACACTTCCAACTAAAATATGTTTTCAAAATCCAATAAATTGTCGTTATTTTCATTTAAATTTACTCAAATATACATCCTACAACACAAATACTCAACAAAATCCAAAAAAATCGAAGTTGGTTTCAAATAAATTTATTAAAATTTGACACTTCCAACTAAAAATTTTTCTCAATCCTTAAAATTGAAGTTATTTTCATCTAAATTTACTCAAATATAGATCCTACAACAAAAATACTCAACAAAATCCAAAAAAATCGAAGTTGGTTTCAAATAAATTTATTAAAATTTGACACTTCCAACTAAATTTTTTTTCACAATCCTAAAAATTGAAGTTATTTTCATCTAAATTTACTCAAATATACATCCAACAACAAAAATACTCGACAAAATCAAAAAAAATCGAAGTTGGTTTCAAATAAATTTATTAAAATTTGACACTTCCAACTAAAATTTTTTTTCACAATCCAAAAAATTGTCGTTATTTTCATCTAAATTTACTCAAATATACATCCTACAAAAAAATACTCGACAAAATCCAAAAAAATCGATGTTGGTTTCAAATAAATTTATTAAAATTTGACACTTCCAACTACAATTTTTTCCCAATCCAAAAAATTGAAGTTATTTTCATCTAAATTTACTCCAATATACATCCTACAACAAAAATACTCAACTAAATCCAAAAAAATCGAAGTTGGTTTCAAATAAATTTATTAAAATTTGACACTTCCAACTAAATTTTTTTCACAATCCAAAAAAACGAAGTTATTTTCATCTAAATTTACTCAAATATACATCCTACGACAAAAATACTCAACTAAATCCAAAAAAATCGAAGCTGGTTTCAAATAAATTTATTAAAATTTGACACATCCAACAAAAAATTTTTTTCACAATCCAATAAATTGTCGTTATTTTCATCTCAATTTACTCAAATATACATCCTACAACAAAAATACTCAACTAAATCCAAAAATATCGAAGTTGGTTTCAAATAAATTTATTAAAATTTGACACTTCCAACTAAATTTTTTTCACAATCCAAAAAATTGAAGTTATTTTCATCTAAATTTACTCAAATATAGATCCTACAACAAAAATACTCAACAAAATCCAAAATAATCCAAGTTGATTTCAAATAAATTTATTAAAATTTGACAAAAATCGTGACAAAATCCAAAAAATCGAAGTTAATTTCAACTGAAATTACTCAAATTCACCTTCTCTATAAAAAAAACTCAACATAATCGAGGAAAATCGAAGTTGGTTTCAAATAAATTTATTAAAATTTGACACTTCCAACTAAAATTTTTTTCACAATCCAAAAAATTGAAGTTATTTTCATCTAAATTTACTCAAATATAGGTCCTACAACAAAAATATTCAACTAAATCCAAAATAATCGAAGTTGGTTTCAAATAAATTTATTAAAATTTGACACTTCCAACTAAATTTTTTTCACAATCCAAAAAATTGAAGTTATTTTCATCTAAATTTACTCAAATATAGATCCTACAACAAAAATACTCAACTAAATCCAAAAAAATCGAAGTTGGTTTCAAATAAATTTATTAAAATTTGACACTTCCAACTAAAAATTTTTTCTCAATCCTTAAAATTGAAGTTATTTTCATCTAAATTTACTCAAATATAGATCCTACAACTATAATACTCAACAAAATCCAAAAAAATCGAAGTTGGTTTCAAATAAATTTATTAAAATTTGACACTTCCAACTAAAATTTTTTTTCACAATCCAAAAAATTGTCGTTATTTTCATCTAAATTTACTCAAATATACATCCAACAACAAAAATACTCGACAAAATCCAAAAAAATCGAAGTTGGTTTCAAATAAATTTATTAAAATTTGACACTTCCAACTAAAATTTTTTTTCACAATCCAAAAAATTGTCTTTATTTTCATCTAAATTTACTCAAATATACATCCTACAAAAAAATACTCGACAAAATCCAAAAAAATCGATGTTGGTTTCAAATAAATTTATTAAAATTTGACACTTCCAAGTAAAATTTTTTTCACATTCCTAAAAATTGAAGTTATTTTCATCTAAATTTATTCAAATATAGACCCTACAACAAAAATACTCAACAAAATCCAAAATAATCCAAGTTGATTTCAAATAAATTTATTAAAATTTGACAAAAATCGTGACAAAATCCAAAAAATCGAAGTTAATTTCAACTGACATTACTCAAATTAAGCTTCTCTATCAAAAAAACTCAACATAGTCGAGGAAAATCGAAGTTGGTTTCAAATAAATTTATTAAAATTTGACACTTCCAACTAAAATTTTTTTTCACAATGCAATAAATTGTCGATATTTTCATCTAAATTTACTCAAATATTCATCCTACAGACAAAAATACTCAACAAAATCCAAAAAAATCGAAGTTGATTTCAAATAAATTTATTAAAATTTGACACTTCCAACTAAAATTTTTTTCACAATCCTAAAAATTGAAGTTATTTTCATCAAAAATTACTCTAATATAGACCCTACAACAAAAATACTTAACAAAATCCAAAAAAATCGAAGCTGGTTTCAAATAAATTTATTAAAATTTGACACTTCCAACTAAAATTTTTGTTCACAATCCAATAAATTGTCGTTATTTTCATCTAAATTTACTCAAATATACATCCTACAACAAAAATACTCAACTAAATCCAAAAAAATCGAAGTTGGTTTCAAATAAATTTATTAAAATTTGACACTTCCAACTAAATTTTTTTCATAATCCAAAAAATTGAAGTTATTTTCATCTAAATTTACTCAAATATAGATCCTACAACAAAAATACTCAACTAAATCCAAAAAAATCGAAGTTGGTTTCAAATAAATTTATTAAAATTTGACACTTCCAACTAAAATTTTTTTTCACAATCCAATAAATTGTCGTTATTTTCATCTAAATTTACTCAAATATACATCCTACAACAAAAATACTCAACTAAATCCAAAAAAATCGAAGTTGGTTTCAAATAAATTTATTAAAATTTGACACTTCCAACTAAATTTTTTTCACAATCCAAAAAATTGAAGTTATTTTCATCTAAATTTACTCAAATATAGATCCTACAACAAAAATACTCAACAAAATCCAAAAAAATCGAAGTTGGTTTCAAATAAATTTATTAAAATATGACACTTCCAACTAAAATTTTTTTTCACAATCCAAAAAATTGTCGTTATTTTCATCTAAATTTAATCAAATATACATCCAACAACAAAAATACTCGACAAAATCCAAAAAAATCGAAGTTGGTTTCAAATAAATTTATTAAAATTTGACACTTCCAACTAAAATTTTTTTTCACAATCCAAAAAATTGTCGTTATTTTCATCTAAATTTACTCAAATATACATCCTACAAAAAAATACTCGACAAAATCCAAAAAAATCGATGTTGGTTTCAAATAAATTTATTAAAATTTGACACATCCAACAAAAAATTTTTTTCACAATCCAATAAATTGTCGTTATTTTCATCTCAATTTACTCAAATATACATCCTACAACAAAAATACTCAACTAAATCCAAAAATATCGAAGTTGGTTTCAAATAAATTTATTAAAATTTGACACTTCCAACTAAATTTTTTTCACAATCCAAAAAATTGAAGTTATTTTCATCTAAATTTACTCAAATATAGATCCTACAACAAAAATACTCAACAAAATCCAAAATAATCCAAGTTGATTTCAAATAAATTTATTAAAATTTGACAAAAATCGTGACAAAATCCAAAAAATCGAAGTTAATTTCAACTGAAATTACTCAAATTCACCTTCTCTATAAAAAAAACTCAACATAATCGAGGAAAATCGAAGTTGGTTTCAAATAAATTTATTAAAATTTGACACTTCCAACTAAAATTTTTTTCACAATCCAAAAAATTGAAGTTATTTTCATCTAAATTTACTCAAATATAGGTCCTACAACAAAAATATTCAACTAAATCCAAAATAATCGAAGTTGGTTTCAAATAAATTTATTAAAATTTGACACTTCCAACTAAATTTTTTTCACAATCCAAAAAATTGAAGTTATTTTCATCTAAATTTACTCAAATATAGATCCTACAACAAAAATACTCAACTAAATCCAAAAAAATCGAAGTTGGTTTCAAATAAATTTATTAAAATTTGACACTTCCAACTAAAAATTTTTTCTCAATCCTTAAAATTGAAGTTATTTTCATCTAAATTTACTCAAATATAGATCCTACAACTATAATACTCAACAAAATCCAAAAAAATCGAAGTTGGTTTCAAATAAATTTATTAAAATTTGACACTTCCAACTAAAATTTTTTTTCACAATCCAAAAAATTGTCGTTATTTTCATCTAAATTTACTCAAATATACATCCAACAACAAAAATACTCGACAAAATCCAAAAAAATCGAAGTTGGTTTCAAATAAATTTATTAAAATTTGACACTTCCAACTAAAATTTTTGTTCACAATCCAATAAATTGTCGTTATTTTCATCTAAATTTACTCAAATATACATCCTACAACAAAAATACTCAACTAAATCCAAAAAAATCGAAGTTGGTTTCAAATAAATTTATTAAAATTTGACACTTCCAACTAAATTTTTTTCATAATCCAAAAAATTGAAGTTATTTTCATCAAAAATTACTCTAATATAGACCCTACAACAAAAATACTTAACAAAATCCAAAAAAATCGAAGCTGGTTTCAAATAAATTTATTAAAATTTGACACTTCCAACTAAAATTTTTGTTCACAATCCAATAAATTGTCGTTATTTTCATCTAAATTTACTCAAATATACATCCTACAACAAAAATACTCAACTAAATCCAAAAAAATCGAAGTTGGTTTCAAATAAATTTATTAAAATTTGACACTTCCAACTAAATTTTTTTCATAATCCAAAAAATTGAAGTTATTTTCATCTAAATTTACTCAAATATAGATCCTACAACAAAAATACTCAACTAAATCCAAAAAAATCGAAGTTGGTTTCAAATAAATTTATTAAAATTTGACACTTCCAACTAAAATTTTTTTTCACAATCCAATAAATTGTCGTTATTTTCATCTAAATTTACTCAAATATACATCCTACAACAAAAATACTCAACTAAATCCAAAAAAATCGAAGTTGGTTTCAAATAAATTTATTAAAATTTGACACTTCCAACTAAATTTTTTTCACAATCCAAAAAATTGAAGTTATTTTCATCTAAATTTACTCAAATATAGATCCTACAACAAAAATACTCAACAAAATCCAAAAAAATCGAAGTTGGTTTCAAATAAATTTATTAAAATATGACACTTCCAACTAAAATTTTTTTTCACAATCCAAAAAATTGTCGTTATTTTCATCTAAATTTAATCAAATATACATCCAACAACAAAAATACTCGACAAAATCCAAAAAAATCGAAGTTGGTTTCAAATAAATTTATTAAAATTTGACACTTCCAACTAAAATTTTTTTTCACAATCCAAAAAATTGTCGTTATTTTCATCTAAATTTACTCAAATATACATCCTACAAAAAAATACTCGACAAAATCCAAAAAAATCGATGTTGGTTTCAAATAAATTTATTAAAATTTGACACATCCAACAAAAAATTTTTTTCACAATCCAATAAATTGTCGTTATTTTCATCTCAATTTACTCAAATATACATCCTACAACAAAAATACTCAACTAAATCCAAAAATATCGAAGTTGGTTTCAAATAAATTTATTAAAATTTGACACTTCCAACTAAATTTTTTTCACAATCCAAAAAATTGAAGTTATTTTCATCTAAATTTACTCAAATATAGATCCTACAACAAAAATACTCAACAAAATCCAAAATAATCCAAGTTGATTTCAAATAAATTTATTAAAATTTGACAAAAATCGTGACAAAATCCAAAAAATCGAAGTTAATTTCAACTGAAATTACTCAAATTCACCTTCTCTATAAAAAAAACTCAACATAATCGAGGAAAATCGAAGTTGGTTTCAAATAAATTTATTAAAATTTGACACTTCCAACTAAAATTTTTTTCACAATCCAAAAAATTGAAGTTATTTTCATCTAAATTTACTCAAATATAGGTCCTACAACAAAAATATTCAACTAAATCCAAAATAATCGAAGTTGGTTTCAAATAAATTTATTAAAATTTGACACTTCCAACTAAATTTTTTTCACAATCCAAAAAATTGAAGTTATTTTCATCTAAATTTACTCAAATATAGATCCTACAACAAAAATACTCAACTAAATCCAAAAAAATCGAAGTTGGTTTCAAATAAATTTATTAAAATTTGACACTTCCAACTAAAAATTTTTTCTCAATCCTTAAAATTGAAGTTATTTTCATCTAAATTTACTCAAATATAGATCCTACAACTATAATACTCAACAAAATCCAAAAAAATCGAAGTTGGTTTCAAATAAATTTATTAAAATTTGACACTTCCAACTAAAATTTTTTTTCACAATCCAAAAAATTGTCGTTATTTTCATCTAAATTTACTCAAATATACATCCAACAACAAAAATACTCGACAAAATCCAAAAAAATCGAAGTTGGTTTCAAATAAATTTATTAAAATTTGACACTTCCAACTAAAATTTTTGTTCACAATCCAATAAATTGTCGTTATTTTCATCTAAATTTACTCAAATATACATCCTACAACAAAAATACTCAACTAAATCCAAAAAAATCGAAGTTGGTTTCAAATAAATTTATTAAAATTTGACACTTCCAACTAAATTTTTTTCATAATCCAAAAAATTGAAGTTATTTTCATCAAAAATTACTCTAATATAGACCCTACAACAAAAATACTTAACAAAATCCAAAAAAATCGAAGCTGGTTTCAAATAAATTTATTAAAATTTGACACTTCCAACTAAAATTTTTGTTCACAATCCAATAAATTGTCGTTATTTTCATCTAAATTTACTCAAATATACATCCTACAACAAAAATACTCAACTAAATCCAAAAAAATCGAAGTTGGTTTCAAATAAATTTATTAAAATTTGACACTTCCAACTAAATTTTTTTCATAATCCAAAAAATTGAAGTTATTTTCATCTAAATTTACTCAAATATAGATCCTACAACAAAAATACTCAACTAAATCCAAAAAAATCGAAGTTGGTTTCAAATAAATTTATTAAAATTTGACACTTCCAACTAAAATTTTTTTTCACAATCCAATAAATTGTCGTTATTTTCATCTAAATTTACTCAAATATACATCCTACAACAAAAATACTCAACTAAATCCAAAAAAATCGAAGTTGGTTTCAAATAAATTTATTAAAATTTGACACTTCCAACTAAATTTTTTTCACAATCCAAAAAATTGAAGTTATTTTCATCTAAATTTACTCAAATATAGATCCTACAACAAAAATACTCAACAAAATCCAAAAAAATCGAAGTTGGTTTCAAATAAATTTATTAAAATATGACACTTCCAACTAAAATTTTTTTTCACAATCCAAAAAATTGTCGTTATTTTCATCTAAATTTAATCAAATATACATCCAACAACAAAAATACTCGACAAAATCCAAAAAAATCGAAGTTGGTTTCAAATAAATTTATTAAAATTTGACACTTCCAACTAAAATTTTTTTTCACAATCCAAAAAATTGTCGTTATTTTCATCTAAATTTACTCAAATATACATCCTACAAAAAAATACTCGACCAAATCCAAAAAAATCGATGTTGGTTTCAAATAAATTTATTAAAATTTGACACTTCCAACTACAATTTTTTCCCAATCCAAAAAATTGAAGTTATTTTCATCTAAATTTACTCAAATATACATCCTACAACAAAAATACTCAACAAAATCCAAAAAAATCGAAGTTGGTTTCAAATAAATTTATTAAAATTTGACAAAAATTGTGACAAAATCCAAAAAATCGAAGTTAATTTCAACTGAAATTACTCAAATTAAGCTTCTCTATCCAAAAAACTCAACATAGTCGAGGAAAATCGAAGTTGGTTTCAAATAAATTTATTAAAATTTGACACTTCCAACTAAAATTTTTTTTCACGATGCAATAAATTGTCGATTTTTTCATCTAAATTTACTCAAATATTCATCCTACAAACAAAAATATTCAACAAAATCCAAAAAAATCGAAGTTGGTTTCAAATAAATTTATTAAAATTTGACACTTCCAACTAAAATTTTTTTCACAATCCTAGAAATTTAAGTTATTTTCATAAAAAATTACTCTAATATAGACCCTACAACAAAAATACTCAACAAAATCCAAAAAAATCGAAGCTGGTTTCAAATAAATTTATTAAAATTTGACACTTCCAACTAAAATTTTTTTCACAATCCTAAAAATTGAAGTTATTTTCATAAAAAATTACTCTAATATAGACCCTACAACAAAAATACTCAACAAAATCCAAAAAAATCGAAGCTGGTTTCAAATAAATTTATTAAAATTTGACACTTCCAACTAAAATTTTTGTTCACAATCCAATAAATTGTCGTTATTTTCATCTAAATTTACTCAAATATAGGTCCTACAACAAAAATATTCAACTAAATCCAAAATAATCGAAGTTGGTTTCAAATAAATTTATTAAAATTTGACACTTCCAACTAAATTTTTTTCACAATCCAAAAAATTGAAGTTATTTTCATCTAAATTTACTCAAATATAGATCCTACAACAAAAATACTCAACTAAATCCAAAAAAATCGAAGTTGGTTTCAAATAAATTTATTAAAATTTGACACTTCCAACTAAAATTTTTTTCACAATCCTAAAAATTGAAGTTATTTTCATAAAAAATTACTCTAATATAGACCCTACAACAAAAATACTCAACAAAATCCAAAAAAATCGAAGCTGGTTTCAAATAAATTTATTAAAATTTGACACTTCCAACTAAAATTTTTGTTCACAATCCAATAAATTGTCGTTATTTTCATCTAAATTTACTCAAATATACATCCTACAACAAAAATACTCAACTAAATCCAAAAAAATCGAAGTTGGTTTCAAATAAATTTATTAAAATTTGACACTTCCAACTAAATTTTTTTCATAATCCAAAAAATTGAAGTTATTTTCATCTAAATTTACTCAAATATAGATCCTACAACAAAAATACTCAACTAAATCCAAAAAAATCGAAGTTGGTTTCAAATAAATTTATTAAAATTTGACACTTCCAACTAAAATTTTTTTTCACAATCCAATAAATTGTCGTTATTTTCATCTAAATTTACTCAAATATACATCCTACAACAAAAATACTCAACTAAATCCAAAAAAATCGAAGTTGGTTTCAAATAAATTTATTAAAATTTGACACTTCCAACTAAATTTTTTTCACAATCCAAAAAATTGAAGTTATTTTCATCTAAATTTACTCAAATATAGATCCTACAACAAAAATACTCAACAAAATCCAAAAAAATCGAAGTTGGTTTCAAATAAATTTATTAAAATATGACACTTCCAACTAAAATTTTTTTTCAGAATTCAAAAAATTGTCGTTATTTTCATCTAAATTTAATCAAATATACATCCAACAACAAAAATACTCGACAAAATCCAAAAAAATCGAAGTTGGTTTCAAATAAATTTATTAAAATTTGACACTTCCAACTAAAATTTTTTTTCACAATCCAAAAAATTGTCGTTATTTTCATCTAAATTTACTCAAATATACATCCTACAAAAAAATACTCGACAAAATCCAAAAAAATCGATGTTGGTTTCAAATAAATTTATTAAAATTTGACACTTCCAACTACAATTTTTTCCCAATCCAAAAAATTGAAGTTATTTTCATCTAAATTTACTCAAATATACATCCTACAACAAAAATACTCAACAAAATCCAAAAAAATCGAAGTTGGTTTCAAATAAATTTATTAAAATTTGACACTTCCAACTAAATTTTTTTCACAATCCTAAAAATTGAAGTTATTTTCATCTAAATTTACTCAAATATAGATCCTACAATAAAAGTACTCAACAAAATCCAAAATAATCCAAGTTGATTTCAAATAAATTTATTAAAATTTGACAAAAATTGTGACAAAATCCAAAAAATCGAAGTTAATTTCAACTGAAATTACTCAAATTAAGCTTCTCTATCCAAAAAACTCAACATAGTCGAGGAAAATCGAAGTTGGTTTCAAATAAATTTATTAAAATTTGACACTTCCAACTAAAATTTTTTTTCACGATGCAATAAATTGTCGATTTTTTCATCTAAATTTACTCAAATATTCATCCTACAAACAAAAATATTCAACAAAATCCAAAAAAATCGAAGTTGGTTTCAAATAAATTTATTAAAATTTGACACTTCCAACTAAAATTTTTTTCACAATCCTAGAAATTTAAGTTATTTTCATAAAAAATTACTCTAATATAGACCCTACAACAAAAATACTCAACAAAATCCAAAAAAATCGAAGCTGGTTTCAAATAAATTTATTAAAATTTGACACTTCCAACTAAAATTTTTTTTCACAATCCAATAAATTGTCGTTATTTTCATCTAAATTTACTCAAATATACATCCTACAACAAAAATACTCAAATAAAACCAAAAAAATCGAAGTTGGTTTCAAATAAATTTATTAAAATTTGACACTTCCAAGTAAAATTTTTTTCACATTCCTAAAAATTGAAGTTATTTTCATCTAAATTTATTCAAATATAGACCCTACAACAAAAATACTCAACAAAATCCAACAAAATCGAAGCTGGTTTCAAATAAATTTATTAAAATTTGACACTTCCAACTAAAATTTTTTTCTCATTCCTTAAAATTGTAGTTATTTTCCACTAAATTTACTCAAATATACATCCTACAACAGAAATACTCGACAAAATCCAAAAAAATCGAAGTTGGTTTCAAATAAATTTATTAAAATTTGACACTTCCAACTAAATTTTTTTTCACAATCCTAAAAATTGAAGTTATTTTCATAAAAATTTACTCTAATATAGACCCTACAACAAAAATACGCTACAAAATCCAAAAAATCGAAGTTGGTTTCAAATAAATTTATTAAAATTTGACACTTCCAACTAAAATTTTTTTTCACAATCCAATAAATTGTCGTTATTTTCATCTAAATTTACTCAAATATACATCCTACAACAAAAATACTCAAATAAAACCAAAAAAATCGAAGTTGGTTTCAAATAAATTTATTAAAATTTGACACTTCCAACTACAATTTTTTTCACATTCCTAAAAATTGAAGTTATTTTCATCAAAATTTACTCTAATATAGACCCTACAACAAAAATACGCTACAAAATCCAAAAAATCGAAGTTGGTTTCAAATAAATTTATTAAAATTTGACACTTCCAACTAAAATATGTTTTCACAATCCAATAAATTGTCGTTATTTTCATTTAAATTTACTCAAAAATACATCCTACAACACAAATACTCAACAAAATCCAAAAAAATCGAAGTTGGTTTCAAATAAATTTATTAAAATTTGACACTTCCAACTAAAAATTTTTCTCAATCCTTAAAATTGAAGTTATTTTCATCTAAATTTACTCAAATATAGATCCTACAACAAAAATACTCAACAAAATCCAAAAAAAATCGAAGTTGGTTTCAAATAAATTTATTAAAATCTGACACTTCCAACTAAATTTTTTTTCACAATCCTAAAAATTGAAGTTATTTTCATAAAAATTTACTCTAATATAGACCCTACAACAAAAATACGCTACAAAATCCAAAAAATCGAAGTTGGTTTCAAATAAATTTATTAAAATTTGACACTTCCAACTAAAATTTTTTTTCACAATCCAATAAATTGTCGTTATTTTCATCTAAATTTACTCAAATATACATCCTACAACACAAATACTCAACAAAATCCAAAAAAATCGAAGTTGGTTTCAAATAAATTTATTAAAATTTGACACTTCCAACTAAAATTTTTTTTCACAATCCAAAAAATTGTCGTTATTTTCATCTAAATTTAATCAAATATACATCCAACAACAAAAATACTCGACAAAATCCAAAAAAATCGAAGTTGGTTTCAAATAAATTTATTAAAATTTGACACTTCCAACTAAAATTTTTTTTCACAATCCAAAAAATTGTCGTTATTTTCATCTAAATTTACTCAAATATACATCCTACAAAAAAATACTCGACAAAATCCAAAAAAATCGATGTTGGTTTCAAATAAATTTATTAAAATTTGACACTTCCAACTACAATTTTTTCCCAATCCAAAAAATTGATGTTATTTTCATCTAAATTTACTCAAATATACATCCTACAACAAAAATACTCAACAAAATCCAAAAAAATCGAAGTTGGTTTCAAATAAATTTATTAAAATTTGACACTTCCAACTAAAATTTTTTTTCACAATCCAAAAAATTGTCGTTATTTTCATCTAAATTTACTCAAATATACATCCTACAAAAAAATACTCGACAAAATCCAAAAAAATCGATGTTGGTTTCAAATAAATTTATTAAAATTTGACACTTCCAACTACAATTTTTTCCCAATCCAAAAAATTGAAGTTATTTTCATCTAAATTTACTCAAATATACATCCTACAACAAAAATACTCAACAAAATCCAAAAAAATCGAAGTTGGTTTCAAATAAATTTATTAAAATTTGACACTTCCAACTAAATTTTTTTCACAATCCTAAAAATTGAAGTTATTTTCATCTAAATTTACTCAAATATAGATCCTACAATAAAAGTACTCAACAAAATCCAAAATAATCCAAGTTGATTTCAAATAAATTTATTAAAATTTGACAAAAATTGTGACAAAATCCAAAAAATCGAAGTTAATTTCAACTGAAATTACTCAAATTAAGCTTCTCTATCCAAAAAACTCAACATAGTCGAGGAAAATCGAAGTTGGTTTCAAATAAATTTATTAAAATTTGACACTTCCAACTAAAATTTTTTTTCACGATGCAATAAATTGTCGATTTTTTCATCTAAATTTACTCAAATATTCATCCTACAAACAAAAATATTCAACAAAATCCAAAAAAATCGAAGTTGGTTTCAAATAAATTTATTAAAATTTGACACTTCCAACTAAAATTTTTTTCACAATCCTAGAAATTTAAGTTATTTTCATAAAAAATTACTCTAATATAGACCCTACAACAAAAATACTCAACAAAATCCAAAAAAATCGAAGCTGGTTTCAAATAAATTTATTAAAATTTGACACTTCCAACTAAAATTTTTTTTCACAATCCAATAAATTGTCGTTATTTTCATCTAAATTTACTCAAATATACATCCTACAACAAAAATACTCAAATAAAACCAAAAAAATCGAAGTTGGTTTCAAATAAATTTATTAAAATTTGACACTTCCAACTAAATTTTTTTTCACAATCCTAAAAATTGAAGTTATTTTCATAAAAATTTACTCTAATATAGACCCTACAACAAAAATACGCTACAAAATCCAAAAAATCGAAGTTGGTTTCAAATAAATTTATTAAAATTTGACACTTCCAACTAAAATTTTTTTTCACAATCCAATAAATTGTCGTTATTTTCATCTAAATTTACTCAAATATACATCCTACAACACAAATACTCAACAAAATCCAAAAAAATCGAAGTTGGTTTCAAATAAATTTATTAAAATTTGACACTTCCAACTAAAATTTTTTTTCACAATCCAAAAAATTGTCGTTATTTTCATCTAAATTTAATCAAATATACATCCAACAACAAAAATACTCGACAAAATCCAAAAAAATCGAAGTTGGTTTCAAATAAATTTATTAAAATTTGACACTTCCAACTAAAATTTTTTTTCACAATCCAAAAAATTGTCGTTATTTTCATCTAAATTTACTCAAATATACATCCTACAAAAAAATACTCGACAAAATCCAAAAAAATCGATGTTGGTTTCAAATAAATTTATTAAAATTTGACACTTCCAACTACAATTTTTTCCCAATCCAAAAAATTGATGTTATTTTCATCTAAATTTACTCAAATATACATCCTACAACAAAAATACTCAACAAAATCCAAAAAAATCGAAGTTGGTTTCAAATAAATTTATTAAAATTTGACACTTCCAACTAAAATTTTTTTTCACAATCCAAAAAATTGTCGTTATTTTCATCTAAATTTACTCAAATATACATCCTACAAAAAAATACTCGACAAAATCCAAAAAAATCGATGTTGGTTTCAAATAAATTTATTAAAATTTGACACTTCCAACTACAATTTTTTCCCAATCCAAAAAATTGAAGTTATTTTCATCTAAATTTACTCAAATATACATCCTACAACAAAAATACTCAACAAAATCCAAAAAAATCGAAGTTGGTTTCAAATAAATTTATTAAAATTTGACACTTCCAACTAAATTTTTTTCACAATCCTAAAAATTGAAGTTATTTTCATCTAAATTTACTCAAATATAGATCCTACAATAAAAGTACTCAACAAAATCCAAAATAATCCAAGTTGATTTCAAATAAATTTATTAAAATTTGACAAAAATTGTGACAAAATCCAAAAAATCGAAGTTAATTTCAACTGAAATTACTCAAATTAAGCTTCTCTATCCAAAAAACTCAACATAGTCGAGGAAAATCGAAGTTGGTTTCAAATAAATTTATTAAAATTTGACACTTCCAACTAAAATTTTTTTTCACGATGCAATAAATTGTCGATTTTTTCATCTAAATTTACTCAAATATTCATCCTACAAACAAAAATATTCAACAAAATCCAAAAAAATCGAAGTTGGTTTCAAATAAATTTATTAAAATTTGACACTTCCAACTAAAATTTTTTTCACAATCCTAGAAATTTAAGTTATTTTCATAAAAAATTACTCTAATATAGACCCTACAACAAAAATACTCAACAAAATCCAAAAAAATCGAAGCTGGTTTCAAATAAATTTATTAAAATTTGACACTTCCAACTAAAATTTTTTTTCACAATCCAATAAATTGTCGTTATTTTCATCTAAATTTACTCAAATATACATCCTACAACAAAAATACTCAAATAAAACCAAAAAAATCGAAGTTGGTTTCAAATAAATTTATTACAATTTGACACTTCCAAGTAAAATTTTTTTCACATTCCTAAAAATTGAAGTTATTTTCATCTAAATTTATTCAAATATAGACCCTACAACAAAAATACTCAACAAAATCCAACAAAATCGAAGCTGGTTTCAAATAAATTTATTAAAATTTGACACTTCCAACTAAAATTTTTTTCTCATTCCTTAAAATTGTAGTTATTTTCCACTAAATTTACTCAAATATACATCCTACAACAGAAATACTCGACAAAATCCAAAAAAATCGAAGTTGGTTTCAAATAAATTTATTAAAATTTGACACTTCCAACTAAATTTTTTTTCACAATCCTAAAAATTGAAGTTATTTTCATCAAAATTTACTCTAATATAGACCCTACAACAAAAATACGCTACAAAATCCAAAAAATCGAAGTTGGTTTCAAATAAATTTATTAAAATTTGACACTTCCAACTAAAATATGTTTTCACAATCCAATAAATTGTCGTTATTTTCATTTAAATTTACTCAAAAATACATCCTACAACACAAATACTCAACAAAATCCAAAAAAATCGAAGTTGGTTTCAAATAAATTTATTAAAATTTGACACTTCCAACTAAAAATTTTTCTCAATCCTTAAAATTGAAGTTATTTTCATCTAAATTTACTCAAATATAGATCCTACAACAAAAATACTCAACAAAATCCAAAAAAAATCGAAGTTGGTTTCAAATAAATTTATTAAAATCTGACACTTCCAACTAAATTTTTTTTCACAATCCTAAAAATTGAAGTTATTTTCATAAAAATTTACTCTAATATAGACCCTACAACAAAAATACGCTACAAAATCCAAAAAATCGAAGTTGGTTTCAAATAAATTTATTAAAATTTGACACTTCCAACTAAAATTTTTTTTCACAATCCAATAAATTGTCGTTATTTTCATCTAAATTTACTCAAATATACATCCTACAACACAAATACTCAACAAAATCCAAAAAAATCGAAGTTGGTTTCAAATAAATTTATTAAAATTTGACACTTCCAACTAAAATTTTTTTTCACAATCCAAAAAATTGTCGTTATTTTCATCTAAATTTAATCAAATATACATCCAACAACAAAAATACTCGACAAAATCCAAAAAAATCGAAGTTGGTTTCAAATAAATTTATTAAAATTTGACACTTCCAACTAAAATTTTTTTTCACAATCCAAAAAATTGTCGTTATTTTCATCTAAATTTACTCAAATATACATCCTACAAAAAAATACTCGACAAAATCCAAAAAAATCGATGTTGGTTTCAAATAAATTTATTAAAATTTGACACTTCCAACTACAATTTTTTCCCAATCCAAAAAATTGATGTTATTTTCATCTAAATTTACTCAAATATACATCCTACAACAAAAATACTCAACAAAATCGAAAAAAATCGAAGTTGGTTTCAAATAAATTTATTAAAATTTGACACTTCCAACTAAAATTTTTTTTCACAATCCAAAAAATTGTCGTTATTTTCATCTAAATTTACTCAAATATACATCCTACAAAAAAATACTCGACAAAATCCAAAAAAATCGATGTTGGTTTCAAATAAATTTATTAAAATTTGACACTTCCAACTACAATTTTTTCCCAATCCAAAAAATTGAAGTTATTTTCATCTAAATTTACTCAAATATACATCCTACAACAAAAATACTCAACAAAATCCAAAAAAATCGAAGTTGGTTTCAAATAAATTTATTAAAATTTGACACTTCCAACTAAATTTTTTTCACAATCCTAAAAATTGAAGTTATTTTCATCTAAATTTACTCAAATATAGATCCTACAATAAAAGTACTCAACAAAATCCAAAATAATCCAAGTTGATTTCAAATAAATTTATTAAAATTTGACAAAAATTGTGACAAAATCCAAAAAATCGAAGTTAATTTCAACTGAAATTACTCAAATTAAGCTTCTCTATCCAAAAAACTCAACATAGTCGAGGAAAATCGAAGTTGGTTTCAAATAAATTTATTAAAATTTGACACTTCCAACTAAAATTTTTTTTCACGATGCAATAAATTGTCGATTTTTTCATCTAAATTTACTCAAATATTCATCCTACAAACAAAAATATTCAACAAAATCCAAAAAAATCGAAGTTGGTTTCAAATAAATTTATTAAAATTTGACACTTCCAACTAAAATTTTTTTCACAATCCTAGAAATTTAAGTTATTTTCATAAAAAATTACTCTAATATAGACCCTACAACAAAAATACTCAACAAAATCCAAAAAAATCGAAGCTGGTTTCAAATAAATTTATTAAAATTTGACACTTCCAACTAAAATTTTTTTTCACAATCCAATAAATTGTCGTTATTTTCATCTAAATTTACTCAAATATACATCCTACAACAAAAATACTCAAATAAAACCAAAAAAATCGAAGTTGGTTTCAAATAAATTTATTAAAATTTGACACTTCCAAGTAAAATTTTTTTCACATTCCTAAAAATTGAAGTTATTTTCATCTAAATTTATTCAAATATAGACCCTACAACAAAAATACTCAACAAAATCCAACAAAATCGAAGCTGGTTTCAAATAAATTTATTAAAATTTGACACTTCCAACTAAAATTTTTTTCTCATTCCTTAAAATTGTAGTTATTTTCCACTAAATTTACTCAAATATACATCCTACAACAGAAATACTCGACAAAATCCAAAAAAATCGAAGTTGGTTTCAAATAAATTTATTAAAATTTGACACTTCCAACTAAATTTTTTTTCACAATCCTAAAAATTGAAGTTATTTTCATCAAAATTTACTCTAATATAGACCCTACAACAAAAATACGCTACAAAATCCAAAAAATCGAAGTTGGTTTCAAATAAATTTATTAAAATTTGACACTTCCAACTAAAATATGTTTTCACAATCCAATAAATTGTCGTTATTTTCATTTAAATTTACTCAAAAATACATCCTACAACACAAATACTCAACAAAATCCAAAAAAATCGAAGTTGGTTTCAAATAAATTTATTAAAATTTGACACTTCCAACTAAAAATTTTTCTCAATCCTTAAAATTGAAGTTATTTTCATCTAAATTTACTCAAATATAGATCCTACAACAAAAATACTCAACAAAATCCAAAAAAAATCGAAGTTGGTTTCAAATAAATTTATTAAAATCTGACACTTCCAACTAAATTTTTTTTCACAATCCTAAAAATTGAAGTTATTTTCATAAAAATTTACTCTAATATAGACCCTACAACAAAAATACGCTACAAAATCCAAAAAATCGAAGTTGGTTTCAAATAAATTTATTAAAATTTGACACTTCCAACTAAAATTTTTTTTCACAATCCAATAAATTGTCGTTATTTTCATCTAAATTTACTCAAATATACATCCTACAACACAAATACTCAACAAAATCCAAAAAAATCGAAGTTGGTTTCAAATAAATTTATTAAAATTTGACACTTCCAACTAAAATTTTTTTTCACAATCCAAAAAATTGTCGTTATTTTCATCTAAATTTAATCAAATATACATCCAACAACAAAAATACTCGACAAAATCCAAAAAAATCGAAGTTGGTTTCAAATAAATTTATTAAAATTTGACACTTCCAACTAAAATTTTTTTTCACAATCCAAAAAATTGTCGTTATTTTCATCTAAATTTACTCAAATATACATCCTACAAAAAAATACTCGACAAAATCCAAAAAAATCGATGTTGGTTTCAAATAAATTTATTAAAATTTGACACTTCCAACTACAATTTTTTCCCAATCCAAAAAATTGATGTTATTTTCATCTAAATTTACTCAAATATACATCCTACAACAAAAATACTCAACAAAATCCAAAAAAATCGAAGTTGGTTTCAAATAAATTTATTAAAATTTGACACTTCCAACTAAAATTTTTTTTCACAATCCAAAAAATTGTCGTTATTTTCATCTAAATTTACTCAAATATACATCCTACAAAAAAATACTCGACAAAATCCAAAAAAATCGATGTTGGTTTCAAATAAATTTATTAAAATTTGACACTTCCAACTAAATTTTTTTCACAATCCTAAAAATTGAAGTTATTTTCATCTAAATTTACTCAAATATAGATCCTACAATAAAAGTACTCAACAAAATCCAAAATAATCCAAGTTGATTTCAAATAAATTTATTAAAATTTGACAAAAATTGTGACAAAATCCAAAAAATCGAAGTTAATTTCAACTGAAATTACTCAAATTAAGCTTCTCTATCCAAAAAACTCAACATAGTCGAGGAAAATCGAAGTTGGTTTCAAATAAATTTATTAAAATTTGACACTTCCAACTAAAATTTTTTTTCACGATGCAATAAATTGTCGATTTTTTCATCTAAATTTACTCAAATATTCATCCTACAAACAAAAATATTCAACAAAATCCAAAAAAATCGAAGTTGGTTTCAAATAAATTTATTAAAATTTGACACTTCCAACTAAAATTTTTTTCACAATCCTAGAAATTTAAGTTATTTTCATAAAAAATTACTCTAATATAGACCCTACAACAAAAATACTCAACAGAATCCAAAAAAATCGAAGCTGGTTTCAAATAAATTTATTAAAATTTGACACTTCCAACTAAAATTTTTTTTCACAATCCAATAAATTGTCGTTATTTTCATCTAAATTTACTCAAATATACATCCTACAACAAAAATACTCAAATAAAACCAAAAAAATCGAAGTTGGTTTCAAATAAATTTATTAAAATTTGACACTTCCAAGTAAAATTTTTTTCACATTCCTAAAAATTGAAGTTATTTTCATCTAAATTTATTCAAATATAGACCCTACAACAAAAATACTCAACAAAATCCAACAAAATCGAAGCTGGTTTCAAATAAATTTATTAAAATTTGACACTTCCAACTAAAATTTTTTTCTCATTCCTTAAAATTGTAGTTATTTTCCACTAAATTTACTCAAATATACATCCTACAACAGAAATACTCGACAAAATCCAAAAAAATCGAAGTTGGTTTCAAATAAATTTATTAAAATTTGACACTTCCAACTAAATTTTTTTTCACAATCCTAAAAATTGAAGTTATTTTCATCAAAATTTACTCTAATATAGACCCTACAACAAAAATACGCTACAAAATCCAAAAAATCGAAGTTGGTTTCAAATAAATTTATTTAAATTTGACACTTCCAACTAAAATATGTTTTCACAATCCAATAAATTGTCGTTATTTTCATTTAAATTTACTCAAAAATACATCCTACAACACAAATACTCAACAAAATCCAAAAAAATCGAAGTTGGTTTCAAATAAATTTATTAAAATTTGACACTTCCAACTAAAAATTTTTCTCAATCCTTAAAATTGAAGTTATTTTCATCTAAATTTACTCAAATATAGATCCTACAACAAAAATACTCAACAAAATCCAAAAAAAATCGAAGTTGGTTTCAAATAAATTTATTAAAATCTGACACTTCCAACTAAATTTTTTTTCACAATCCTAAAAATTGAAGTTATTTTCATAAAAATTTACTCTAATATAGACCCTACAACAAAAATACGCTACAAAATCCAAAAAATCGAAGTTGGTTTCAAATAAATTTATTAAAATTTGACACTTCCAACTAAAATTTTTTTTCACAATCCAATAAATTGTCGTTATTTTCATCTAAATTTACTCAAATATACATCCTACAACACAAATACTCAACAAAATCCAAAAAAATCGAAGTTGGTTTCAAATAAATTTATTAAAATTTGACACTTCCAACTAAAATTTTTTTTCACAATCCAAAAAATTGTCGTTATTTTCATCTAAATTTAATCAAATATACATCCAACAACAAAAATACTCGACAAAATCCAAAAAAATCGAAGTTGGTTTCAAATAAATTTATTAAAATTTGACACTTCCAACTAAAATTTTTTTTCACAATCCAAAAAATTGTCGTTATTTTCATCTAAATTTACTCAAATATACATCCTACAAAAAAATACTCGACAAAATCCAAAAAAATCGATGTTGGTTTCAAATAAATTTATTAAAATTTGACACTTCCAACTACAATTTTTTCCCAATCCAAAAAATTGATGTTATTTTCATCTAAATTTACTCAAATATACATCCTACAACAAAAATACTCAACAAAATCCAAAAAAATCGAAGTTGGTTTCAAATAAATTTATTAAAATTTGACACTTCCAACTAAATTTTTTTCACAATCCTAAAAATTGAAGTTATTTTCATCTAAATTTACTCAAATATAGATCCTACAATAAAAGTACTCAACAAAATCCAAAATAATCCAAGTTGATTTCAAATAAATTTATTAAAATTTGACAAAAATTGTGACAAAATCCAAAAAATCGAAGTTAATTTCAACTGAAATTACTCAAATTAAGCTTCTCTATCCAAAAAACTCAACATAGTCGAGGAAAATCGAAGTTGGTTTCAAATAAATTTATTAAAATTTGACACTTCCAACTAAAATTTTTTTTCACGATGCAATAAATTGTCGATTTTTTCATCTAAATTTACTCAAATATTCATCCTACAAACAAAAATATTCAACAAAATCCAAAAAAATCGAAGTTGGTTTCAAATAAATTTATTAAAATTTGACACTTCCAACTAAAATTTTTTTCACAATCCTAGAAATTTAAGTTATTTTCATAAAAAATTACTCTAATATAGACCCTACAACAAAAATACTCAACAAAATCCAAAAAAATCGAAGCTGGTTTCAAATAAATTTATTAAAATTTGACACTTCCAACTAAAATTTTTTTTCACAATCCAATAAATTGTCGTTATTTTCATCTAAATTTACTCAAATATACATCCTACAACAAAAATACTCAAATAAAACCAAAAAATCGAAGTTGGTTTCAAATAAATTTATTAAAATTTGACACTTCCAAGTAAAATTTTTTTCACATTCCTAAAAATTGAAGTTATTTTCATCTAAATTTATTCAAATATAGACCCTACAACAAAAATACTCAACAAAATCCAACAAAATCGAAGCTGGTTTCAAATAAATTTATTAAAATTTGACACTTCCAACTAAAATTTTTTTCTCATTCCTTAAAATTGTAGTTATTTTCCACTAAATTTACTCAAATATACATCCTACAACAGAAATACTCGACAAAATCCAAAAAAATCGAAGTTGGTTTCAAATAAATTTATTAAAATTTGACACTTCCAACTAAATTTTTTTTCACAATCCTAAAAATTGAAGTTATTTTCATCAAAATTTACTCTAATATAGACCCTACAACAAAAATACGCTACAAAATCCAAAAAATCGAAGTTGGTTTCAAATAAATTTATTAAAATTTGACACTTCCAACTAAAATATGTTTTCACAATCCAATAAATTGTCGTTATTTTCATTTAAATTTACTCAAAAATACATCCTACAACACAAATACTCAACAAAATCCAAAAAAATCGAAGTTGGTTTCAAATAAATTTATTAAAATTTGACACTTCCAACTAAAATTTTTTTTCACAATCCAAAAAATTGTCGTTATTTTCATCTAAATTTACTCAAATATACATCCTACAAAAAAATACTCGACAAAATCCAAAAAAATCGATGTTGGTTTCAAATAAATTTATTAAAATTTGACACTTCCAACTACAATTTTTTCCCAATCCAAAAAATTGAAGTTATTTTCATCTAAATTTACTCCAATATACATCCTACAACAAAAATACTCAACTAAATCCAAAAAAATCGAAGTTGGTTTCAAATAAATTTATTAAAATTTGACACTTCCAACTAAATTTTTTTCACAATCCAAAAAAACGAAGTTATTTTCATCTAAATTTACTCAAATATACATCCTACGACAAAAATACTCAACTAAATCCAAAAAAATCGAAGCTGGTTTCAAATAAATTTATTAAAATTTGACACTTCCAACAAAAAATTTTTTTCACAATCCAATAAATTGTCGTTATTTTCATCTAAATTTACTCAAATATACATCCTACAACAAAAATACTCAACTAAATCCAAAAATATCGAAGTTGGTTTCAAATAAATTTATTAAAATTTGACACTTCCAACTAAAATTTTTTTCACAATCCAAAAAATTGAAGTTATTTTCATCTAAATTTACTCAAATATAGGTCCTACAACAAAAATATTCAACTAAATCCAAAATAATCGAAGTTGGTTTCAAATAAATTTATTAAAATTTGACACTTCCAACTAAATTTTTTTCACAATCCAAAAAATTGAAGTTATTTTCATCTAAATTTACTCAAATATAGGTCCTACAACAAAAATACTCAACTAAATCCAAAAAAATCGAAGTTGGTTTCAAATAAATTTATTAAAATTTGACACTTCCAACTAAATTTTTTTCACAATCCAAAAAATTGAAGTTATTTTCATCTAAATTTACTCAAATATAGGTCCTACAACAAAAATACTCGACAAAATAAAAAAAAATCGAAGTTGGTTTCAAATAAATTTATTAAAATTTGACACTTCCAAGTAAAATTTTTTTCACATTCCTAAAAATTGAAGTTATTTTCATCTAAATTTATTCAAATATAGACCCAACAACAAAAATACTCAACAAAATCCAAAATAATCCATGTTGATTTCAATTAAATTTATTAAAATTTGGCAAAAATCGTGACAAAATCCAAAAAATCGAGGTTAATTTTAACTGAAATTACTCAAATTAGGCTTCTCTATCAAAAAAACTCAACATAGTCGAGAAAAATCGAAATTGGTTTCAAATAAATTTATTAAAATTTGACACTTCCAACTAAAATTTTTTTCACAATCCAAAAAATTGACTTATTTTAATCTAAATTTACTGAAATATAGATCCTAACACAACATACTCATCAAAATAAAAAAAAATCGAAGTTGGTTTCAAATAAATTTATTAAAATTTGACACTTCCAACTATAATTTTTTTTCACAATCCAAAAAAATTGTAGTTATTTTCACCTAAATTTACTCAAATATACATTCTACAACAGAAATACTCGACAAAATCCAAAAAAATCGAAGTTGGTTTCAAATAAATTTATTAACATTTGACACTTCCAACTAAATTTTTTTTCACAATCCTAAAAATTGAAGTTATTTTCATCAAAATTTACTCTAATATAGACCCCACAACAAAAATACGCTACAAAATCCAAAAAATCGAAGTTGGTTTCAAATAAATTTATTAAAATTTGACACTTCCAAGTAAAATTTTTTTCACATTCCTAAAAATTGAAGTTATTTTCATCTAAATTTATTCAAATATAGACCCTACAACAAAAATACTCAACAAAATCCAAAAAAATCGAAGCTGGTTTCAAATAAATTTATTAAAATTTGACACTTCCAACTAAAAATTTTTTCTCATTCCTTAAAATTGTAGTTATTTTCCACTAAATTTACTCAAATATACATCCTACAACAGAAATACTCGACAAAATCCAAAAAAATCGAAGTTGGTTTCAAATAAATTTATTAAAATTTGACACTTCCAACTAAATTTTTTTTCACAATCCTAAAAATTGAAGTTATTTTCATCAAAATTTACTCTAATATAGACCCTACAACAAAAATACGCTACAAAATCCAAAAAATCGAAGTTGGTTTCAAATAAATTTATTAAAATTTGACACTTCCAACTAAAATATGTTTTCAAAATCCAATAAATTGTCGTTATTTTCATTTAAATTTACTCAAATATACATCCTACAACACAAATACTCAACAAAATCCAAAAAAATCGAAGTTGGTTTCAAATAAATTTATTAAAATTTGACACTTCCAACTAAAAATTTTTCTCAATCCTTAAAATTGAAGTTATTTTCATCTAAATTTACTCAAATATAGATCCTACAACAAAAATACTCAACAAAATCCAAAAAAATCGAAGTTGGTTTCAAATAAATTTATTAAAATTTGACACTTCCAACTAAATTTTTTTTCACAATCCTAAAAATTGAAGTTATTTTCATCTAAATTTACTCAAATATACATCCAACAACAAAAATACTCGACAAAATCCAAAAAAATCGAAGTTGGTTTCAAATAAATTTATTAAAATTTGACACTTCCAACTAAAATTTTTTTTCACAATCCAAAAAATTGTCGTTATTTTCATCTAAATTTACTCAAATATACATCCTACAAAAAAATACTCGACAAAATCCAAAAAAATCGATGTTGGTTTCAAATAAATTTATTAAAATTTGACACTTCCAACTACAATTTTTTCCCAATCCAAAAAATTGAAGTTATTTTCATCTAAATTTACTCCAATATACATCCTACAACAAAAATACTCAACTAAATCCAAAAAAATCGAAGTTGGTTTCAAATAAATTTATTAAAATTTGACACTTCCAACTAAAATTTTTTTTCACAATCCAATAAATTGTCGTTATTTTCATCTAAATTTACTCAAATATACATCCTACAACAAAAATACTCAACTAAATCCAAAAAAATCGAAGTTGGTTTCAAATAAATTTATTAAAATTTGACACTTCCAACTAAATTTTTTTCACAATCCAAAAAATTGAAGTTATTTTCATCTAAATTTACTCAAATATAGATCCTACAACAAAAATACTCAACAAAATCCAAAAAAATCGAAGTTGGTTTCAAATAAATTTATTAAAATATGACACTTCCAACTAAAATTTTTTTTCACAATCCAAAAAATTGTCGTTATTTTCATCTAAATTTAATCAAATATACATCCAACAACAAAAATACTCGACAAAATCCAAAAAAATCGAAGTTGGTTTCAAATAAATTTATTAAAATTTGACACTTCCAACTAAAATTTTTTTTCACAATCCAAAAAATTGTCGTTATTTTCATCTAAATTTACTCAAATATACATCCTACAAAAAAATACTCGACAAAATCCAAAAAAATCGATGTTGGTTTCAAATAAATTTATTAAAATTTGACACTTCCAACTACAATTTTTTCCCAATCCAAAAAATTGAAGTTATTTTCATCTAAATTTACTCAAATATACATCCTACAACAAAAATACTCAACAAAATCCAAAAAAATCGAAGTTGGTTTCAAATAAATTTATTAAAATTTGACACTTCCAACTAAATTTTTTTCACAATCCTAAAAATTGAAGTTATTTTCATCTAAATTTACTCAAATATAGATCCTACAATAAAAGTACTCAACAAAATCCAAAATAATCCAAGTTGATTTCAAATAAATTTATTAAAATTTGACAAAAATTGTGACAAAATCCAAAAAATCGAAGTTAATTTCAACTGAAATTACTCAAATTAAGCTTCTCTATCCAAAAAACTCAACATAGTCGAGGAAAATCGAAGTTGGTTTCAAATAAATTTATTAAAATTTGACACTTCCAACTAAAATTTTTTTTCACGATGCAATAAATTGTCGATTTTTTCATCTAAATTTACTCAAATATTCATCCTACAAACAAAAATATTCAACAAAATCCAAAAAAATCGAAGTTGGTTTCAAATAAATTTATTAAAATTTGACACTTCCAACTAAAATTTTTTTCACAATCCTAGAAATTTAAGTTATTTTCATAAAAAATTACTCTAATATAGACCCTACAACAAAAATACTCAACAAAATCCAAAAAAATCGAAGCTGGTTTCAAATAAATTTATTAAAATTTGACACTTCCAACTAAAATTTTTTTTCACAATCCAATAAATTGTCGTTATTTTCATCTAAATTTACTCAAATATACATCCTACAACAAAAATACTCAAATAAAACCAAAAAAATCGAAGTTGGTTTCAAATAAATTTATTAAAATTTGACACTTCCAAGTAAAATTTTTTTCACATTCCTAAAAATTGAAGTTATTTTCATCTAAATTTATTCAAATATAGACCCTACAACAAAAATACTCGACAAAATCCAACAAAATCGAAGCTGGTTTCAAATAAATTTATTAAAATTTGACACTTCCAACTAAAATTTTTTTCTCATTCCTTAAAATTGTAGTTATTTTCCACTAAATTTACTCAAATATACATCCTACAACAGAAATACTCGACAAAATCCAAAAAAATCGAAGTTGGTTTCAAATAAATTTATTAAAATTTGACACTTCCAACTAAATTTTTTTTCACAATCCTAAAAATTGAAGTTATTTTCATCAAAATTTACTCTAATATAGACCCTACAACAAAAATACGCTACAAAATCCAAAAAATCGAAGTTGGTTTCAAATAAATTTATTAAAATTTGACACTTCCAACTAAAATATGTTTTCACAATCCAATAAATTGTCGTTATTTTCATTTAAATTTACTCAAAAATACATCCTACAACACAAATACTCAACAAAATCCAAAAAAATCGAAGTTGGTTTCAAATAAATTTATTAAAATTTGACACTTCCAACTAAAAATTTTTCTCAATCCTTAAAATTGAAGTTATTTTCATCTAAATTTACTCAAATATAGATCCTACAACAAAAATACTCAACAAAATCCAAAAAAAATCGAAGTTGGTTTCAAATAAATTTATTAAAATCTGACACTTCCAACTAAATTTTTTTTCACAATCCTAAAAATTGAAGTTATTTTCATAAAAATTTACTCTAATATAGACCCTACAACAAAAATACGCTACAAAATCCAAAACATCGAAGTTGGTTTCAAATAAATTTATTAAAATTTGACACTTCCAACTAAAATTTTTTTTCACAATCCAATAAATTGTCGTTATTTTCATCTAAATTTACTCAAATATACATCCTACAACACAAATACTCAACAAAATCCAAAAAAATCGAAGTGGGTTTCAAATAAATTTATTAAAATTTGACACTTCCAACTAAAATTTTTTTTCACAATCCAAAAAATTGTCGTTATTTTCATCTAAATTTAATCAAATATACATCCAACAACAAAAATACTCGACAAAATCCAAAAAAATCGAAGTTGGTTTCAAATAAATTTATTAAAATTTGACACTTCCAACTAAAATTTTTTTTCACAATCCAAAAAATTGTCGTTATTTTCATCTAAATTTACTCAAATATACATCCTACAAAAAAATACTCGACAAAATCCAAAAAAATCGATGTTGGTTTCAAATAAATTTATTAAAATTTGACACTTCCAACTACAATTTTTTCCCAATCCAAAAAATTGATGTTATTTTCATCTAAATTTACTCAAATATACATCCTACAACAAAAATACTCAACAAAATCCAAAAAAATCGAAGTTGGTTTCAAATAAATTTATTAAAATTTGACACTTCCAACTAAATTTTTTTCACAATCCTAAAAATTGAAGTTATTTTCATCTAAATTTACTCAAATATAGATCCTACAATAAAAGTACTCAACAAAATCCAAAATAATCCAAGTTGATTTCAAATAAATTTATTAAAATTTGACAAAAATTGTGACAAAATCCAAAAAATCGAAGTTAATTTCAACTGAAATTACTCAAATTAAGCTTCTCTATCCAAAAAACTCAACATAGTCGAGGAAAATCGAAGTTGGTTTCAAATAAATTTATTAAAATTTGACACTTCCAACTAAAATTTTTTTTCACGATGCAATAAATTGTCGATTTTTTCATCTAAATTTACTCAAATATTCATCCTACAAACAAAAATATTCAACAAAATCCAAAAAAATCGAAGTTGGTTTCAAATAAATTTATTAAAATTTGACACTTCCAACTAAAATTTTTTTCACAATCCTAGAAATTTAAGTTATTTTCATAAAAAATTACTCTAATATAGACCCTACAACAAAAATACTCAACAAAATCCAAAAAAATCGAAGCTGGTTTCAAATAAATTTATTAAAATTTGACACTTCCAACTAAAATTTTTTTTCACAATCCAATAAATTGTCGTTATTTTCATCTAAATTTACTCAAATATACATCCTACAACAAAAATACTCAAATAAAACCAAAAAAATCGAAGTTGGTTTCAAATAAATTTATTAAAATTTGACACTTCCAAGTAAAATTTTTTTCACATTCCTAAAAATTGAAGTTATTTTCATCTAAATTTATTCAAATATAGACCCTACAACAAAAATACTCAACAAAATCCAACAAAATCGAAGCTGGTTTCAAATAAATTTATTAAAATTTGACACTTCCAACTAAAATTTTTTTCTCATTCCTTAAAATTGTAGTTATTTTCCACTAAATTTACTCAAATATACATCCTACAACAGAAATACTCGACAAAATCCAAAAAAATCGAAGTTGGTTTCAAATAAATTTATTAAAATTTGACACTTCCAACTAAATTTTTTTTCACAATCCTAAAAATTGAAGTTATTTTCATCAAAATTTACTCTAATATAGACCCTACAACAAAAATACGCTACAAAATCCAAAAAATCGAAGTTGGTTTCAAATAAATTTATTAAAATTTGACACTTCCAACTAAAATATGTTTCCACAATCCAATAAATTGTCGTTATTTTCATTTAAATTTACTCAAAAATACATCCTACAACACAAATACTCAACAAAATCCAAAAAAATCGAAGTTGGTTTCAAATAAATTTATTAAAATTTGACACTTCCAACTAAAAATTTTTCTCAATCCTTAAAATTGAAGTTATTTTCATCTAAATTTACTCAAATATAGATCCTACAACAAAAATACTCAACAAAATCCAAAAAAAATCGAAGTTGGTTTCAAATAAATTTATTAAAATTTGACACTTCCAACTAAATTTTTTTTCACAATCCTAAAAATTGAAGTTATTTTCATAAAAATTTACTCTAATATAGACCCTACAACAAAAATACGCTACAAAATCCAAAAAATCGAAGTTGGTTTCAAATAAATTTATTAAAATTTGACACTTCCAACTAAAATTTTTTTTCACAATCCAATAAATTGTCGTTATTTTCATCTAAATTTACTCAAATATACATCCTACAACACAAATACTCAACAAAATCCAAAAAAATCGAAGTTGGTTTCAAATAAATTTATTAAAATTTGACACTTCCAACTAAAATTTTTTTTCACAATCCAAAAAATTGTCGTTATTTTCATCTAAATTTAATCAAATATACATCCAACAACAAAAATACTCGACAAAATCCAAAAAAATCGAAGTTGGTTTCAAATAAATTTATTAAAATTTGACACTTCCAACTAAAATTTTTTTTTACAATGCAATAAATTGTCGATATTTTCATCTAAATTTACTCAAATATTCATCCTACAGACAAAAATACTCAACAAAATCCAAAAAAATTGAAGTTGGTTTCAAATAAATTTATTAAAATTTTACACTTCCAACTAAAATTTTTTTCACAATCCTAAAAATTGAAGTTATTTTCATCAAAAATTACTCTAATATAGACCCTACAACAAAAATACTCAACAAAATCCAAAAAAATCGAAGTTGGTTTCAAATAAATTTATTAAAATTTGACACTTCCAACTAAAATTTGTTTTCACAATTCAATAAGTTGTCGTTATTTTCATCTAAATTTACTCAAATATACATCCTACAACACAAATACTCAACAAAATCCAAAAAAATCGAAGTTGGTTTCAAATAAATTTATTAAAATTTGACACTTCCAACTAAAAATTTTTCTCAATCCTTAAAATTGAAGTTATTTTCATCTAAATTTACTCAAATATAGATCCTACAACAAAAATACTCAACAAAATCCAAAAAAATCGAAGTTGGTTTCAAATAAATTTATTAAAATTTGACACTTCCAACTAAATTTTTTTTCACAATCCTAAAAATTGAAGTTATTTTCATAAAAATTTACTCTAATATAGACCCTACAACAAAAATACGCTACAAAATCCAAAAAATCGAAGTTGGTTTCAAATAAATTTATTAAAATTTGACACTTCCAACTAAAATTTTTTTTCACAATCCAATAAATTGTCGTTATTTTCATCTAAATTTACTCAAATATACATCCTACAACACAAATACTCAACAAAATCCAAAAAAATCGAAGTTGGTTTCAAATAAATTTATTAAAATTTGACACTTCCAACTAAAATTTTTTTTCACAATCCAAAAAATTGTCGTTATTTTCATCTAAATTTAATCAAATATACATCCAACAACAAAAATACTCGACAAAATCCAAAAAAATCGAAGTTGGTTTCAAATAAATTTATTAAAATTTGACACTTCCAACTAAAATTTTTTTTCACAATGCAATAAATTGTCGATATTTTCATCTAAATTTACTCAAATATTCATCCTACAGACAAAAATACTCAACAAAATCCAAAAAAATTGAAGTTGGTTTCAAATAAATTTATTAAAATTTGACACTTCCAACTAAAATTTTTTTCACAATCCTAAAAATTGAAGTTATTTTCATTTAAATTTACTCAAATATACATCCTACAACACAAATACTCAACAAAATCCAAAAAAATCGAAGTTGGTTTCAAATAAATTTATTAAAATTTGACACTTCCAACTAAAAATTTTTCTCAATCCTTAAAATTGAAGTTATTTTCATCTAAATTTACTCAAATATAGATCCTACAACAAAAATACTCAACAAAATCCAAAAAAATCGAAGTTGGTTTCAAATAAATTTATTAAAATTTGACACTTCCAACTAAATTTTTTTTCACAATCCTAAAAATTGAAGTTATTTTCATCTAAATTTACTCAAATATACATCCAACAACAAAAATACTCGACAAAATCCAAAAAAATCGAAGTTGGTTTCAAATAAATTTATTAAAATTTGACACTTCCAACTAAAATTTTTTTTCACAATCCAAAAAATTGTCGTTATTTTCATCTAAATTTACTCAAATATACATCCTACAAAAAAATACTCGACAAAATCCAAAAAAATCGATGTTGGTTTCAAAGAAATTTATTAAAATTTGACACTTCCAACTACAATTTTTTCCCAATCCAAAAAATTGAAGTTATTTTCATCTAAATTTACTCCAATATACATCCTACAACAAAAATACTCAACTAAATCCAAAAAAATCGAAGTTGGTTTCAAATAAATTTATTAAAATTTGACACTTCCAACTAAATTTTTTTCACAATCCAAAAAAACGAAGTTATTTTCATCTAAATTTACTCAAATATACATCCTACGACAAAAATACTCAACTAAATCCAAAAAAATCGAAGCTGGTTTCAAATAAATTTATTAAAATTTGACACTTCCAACAAAAAATTTTTTTCACAATCCAATAAATTGTCGTTATTTTCATCTAAATTTACTCAAATATACATCCTACAACAAAAATACTCAACTAAATCCAAAAATATCGAAGTTGGTTTCAAATAAATTTATTAAAATTTGACACTTCCAACTAAATTTTTTTCACAATCCAAAAAATTGAAGTTATTTTCATCTAAATTTACTCAAATATAGATCCTACAACAAAAATACTCAACAAAATCCAAAATAATCCAAGTTGATTTCAAATAAATTTATTAAAATTTGACAAAAATCGTGACAAAATCCAAAAAATCGAAGTTAATTTCAACTGAAATTACTCAAATTCACCTTCTCTATAAAAAAAACTCAACATAATCGAGGAAAATCGAAGTTGGTTTCAAATAAATTTATTAAAATTTGACACTTCCAACTAAAATTTTTTTCACAATCCAAAAAATTGAAGTTATTTTCATCTAAATTTACTCAAATATAGGTCCTACAACAAAAATATTCAACTAAATCCAAAATAATCGAAGTTGGTTTCAAATAAATTTATTAAAATTTGACACTTCCAACTAAATTTTTTTCACAATCCAAAAAATTGAAGTTATTTTCATCTAAATTTACTCAAATATAGATCCTACAACAAAAATACTCAACTAAATCCAAAAAAATCGAAGTTGGTTTCAAATAAATTTATTAAAATTTGACACTTCCAACTAAAAATTTTTTCTCAATCCTTAAAATTGAAGTTATTTTCATCTAAATTTACTCAAATATAGATCCTACAACTATAATACTCAACAAAATCCAAAAAAATCGAAGTTGGTTTCAAATAAATTTATTAAAATTTGACACTTCCAACTAAAATTTTTTTTCACAATCCAAAAAATTGTCGTTATTTTCATCTAAATTTACTCAAATATACATCCAACAACAAAAATACTCGACAAAATCCAAAAAAATCGAAGTTGGTTTCAAATAAATTTATTAAAATTTGACACTTCCAACTAAAATTTTTTTCACAATCCAAAAAATTGAAGTTATTTTCATCTAAATTTACTCAAATATAGGTCCTACAACAAAAATATTCAACTAAATCCAAAATAATCGAAGTTGGTTTCAAATAAATTTATTAAAATTTGACACTTCCAACTAAATTTTTTTCACAATCCAAAAAATTGAAGTTATTTTCATCTAAATTTACTCAAATATAGATCCTACAACAAAAATACTCAACTAAATCCAAAAAAATCGAAGTTGGTTTCAAATAAATTTATTAAAATTTGACACTTCCAACTAAATTTTTTTCATAATCCAAAAAATTGTCGTTATTTTCATCTAAATTTACTCAAATATACATCCTACAACAAAAATACTCAACTAAATCCAAAAAAATCGAAGTTGGTTTCAAATAAATTTATTAAAATTTGACACTTCCAACTAAATTTTTTTCATAATCCAAAAAATTGAAGTTATTTTCATCTAAATTTACTCAAATATAGATCCTACAACAAAAATACTCAACTAAATCCAAAAAAATCGAAGTTGGTTTCAAATAAATTTATTAAAATTTGACACTTCCAACTAAAATTTTTTTCACAATCCAAAAAATTGACTTATTTTCATCTAAATTTACTGAAATATACATCCTAACACAACATACTCATCAAAATAAAAAAAAATCGAAGTTGGTTTCAAATAAATTTATTAAAATTTGACACTTCCAACTATAATTTTTTTTCACAATCCAAAAAAATTGTAGTTATTTTCAACTAAATTTACTCAAATATACATTCTACAACAGAAATACTCGACAAAATCCAAAAAAATCGAAGTTGGTTTCAAATAAATTTATTAACATTTGACACTTCCAACTAAATTTTTTTTCACAATCCTAAAAATTGAAGTTATTTTCATCAAAATTTACTCTAATATAGACCCTACAACAAAAATACGCTACAAAATCCAAAAAATCGAAGTTGGTATCAAATAAATTTATTAAAATTTGACACTTCCAACTAAAATATGTTTTCACAATCCAATAAATTGTCGTTATTTTCATTTAAATTTACTCAAATATACATCCTACAACACAAATACTCAACAAAATCCAAAAAAATCGAAGTTGGTTTCAAATAAATTTATTAAAATTTGACACTTCCAACTAAAAATTTTTCTCAATCCTTAAAATTGAAGTTATTTTCATCTAAATTTACTCAAATATAGATCCTACAACAAAAATACTCAACAAAATCCAAAAAAATCGAAGTTGGTTTCAAATAAATTTATTAAAATTTGACACTTCCAACTAAATTTTTTTTCACAATCCAAAAAATTGAAGTTATTTTCATCTAAATTTACTCAAATATACATCCAACAACAAAAATACTCGACAAAATCCAAAAAAATCGAAGTTGGTTTCAAATAAATTTATTAAAATTTGACACTTCCAACTAAAATTTTTTTTCACAATCCAAAAAATTGTCGTTATTTTCATCTAAATTTACTCAAATATACATCCTACAAAAAAATACTCGACAAAATCCAAAAAAATCGATGTTGGTTTCAAATAAATTTATTAAAATTTGACACTTCCAACTACAATTTTTTCCCAATCCAAAAAATTGAAGTTATTTTCATCTAAATTTACTCCAATATACATCCTACAACAAAAATACTCAACTAAATCCAAAAAAATCGAAGTTGGTTTCAAATAAATTTATTAAAATTTGACACTTCCAACTAAATTTTTTTCACAATCCAAAAAAACGAAGTTATTTTCATCTAAATTTACTCAAATATACATCCTACGACAAAAATACTCAACTAAATCCAAAAAAATCGAAGCTGGTTTCAAATAAATTTATTAAAATTTGACACTTCCAACAAAAATTTTTTTTCACAATCCAATAAATTGTCGTTATTTTCATCTAAATTTACTCAAATATACATCCTACAACAAAAATACTCAACTAAATCCAAAAATATCGAAGTTGGTTTCAAATAAATTTATTAAAATTTGACACTTCCAACTAAATTTTTTTCACAATCCAAAAAATTGAAGTTATTTTCATCTAAATTTACTCAAATATAGATCCTACAACAAAAATACTCAACAAAATCCAAAAAAATTGAAGTTGGTTTCAAATAAATTTATTAAAATTTGACACTTCCAACTAAAATTTTTTTCACAATCCTAAAAATTGAAGTTATTTTCATCAAAAATTACTCTAATATAGACCCTACAACAAAAATACTCAACAAAATCCAAAAAAATCGAAGTTGGTTTCAAATAAATTTATTAAAATTTGACACTTCCAACTAAAATTTGTTTTCACAATTCAATAAGTTGTCGTTATTTTCATCTAAATTTACTCAAATATACATCCTACAACACAAATACTCAACAAAATCCAAAAAAATCGAAGTTGGTTTCAAATAAATTTATTAAAATTTGACACTTCCAACTAAAAATTTTTTCTCAATCCTTAAAATTGAAGTTATTTTCATCTAAATTTACTCAAATATAGATCCTACAACAAATATACTCAAATAAAACCAAAAAAATCGAAGTTGGTTTCAAATAAATTTATTAAAATTTGACACCTCCAACTAAAATTTTTTTTCACAATCCAAAAAATTGTCGTTATTTTCATCTAAATTTACTCAAATATACATCCTACAAAAAAAAACTCGACAAAATCCAAAAAAATCGATGTTGGTTTCAAATAAATTTATTAAAATGTGACACTTCCAACTACAATTTTTTCCCAATCCAAAAAATTGAAGTTATTTTCATCTAAATTTACTCAAATATACATCCTACAACAAAAATACTCAACTAAATCCAAAAAAATCGAAGTTGGTTTCAAATAAATTTATTAAAATTTGACACTTCCATCTAAATTTTTTTCACAATCCAAAAAATTGAAGTTATTTTCATCTAAATTTACTCAAATATAGATCCTACAATAAAAGTACTCAACAAAATCCAAAATAATCCAAGTTGATTTCAAATAAATTTATTAAAATTTGACAAAAATTGTGACAAAATCCAAAAAATCGAAGTTAATTTCAACTGAAATTACTCAAATTAAGCTTCTCTATCCAAAAAACTCAACATAGTCGAGGAAAATCGAAGTTGGTTTCAAATAAATTTATTAAAATTTGACACTTCCAACTAAAATTTTTTTTCACAATGCAATAAATTGTCGATTTTTTCATCTAAATTTACTCAAATATTCATCCTACAAACAAAAATATTCAAAAAAATCCAAAAAAATCGAAGTTGGTTTCAAATAAATTTATTAAAATTTGACACTTCCAACTAAAATTTTTTTCACAATCCTAGAAATTTAAGTTATTTTCATAAAAAATTACTCTAATATAGACCCTACAACAAAAATACTCAACAAAATCCAAAAAAATCGAAGCTGGTTTCAAATAAATTTATTAAAATTTGACACTTCCAACTAAAATTTTTTTTCACAATCCAATAAATTGTCGTTATTTTCATCTAAATTTACTCAAATATACATCCTACAACAAAAATACTCAACTAAATCCAAAAAAATCGAAGTTGGTTTCAAATAAATTTATTAAAATTTGACACTTCCAACTAAATTTTTTTCACAATCCAAAAAATTGAAGTTATTTTCATCTAAATTTACTCAAATATAGATCCTACAACAAAAATACTCAACTAAATCCAAAAAAATCGCAGTTGGTTTCAAATAAATTTATTAAAATTTGACACTTCCAACTAAAATTTTTTTCACAATTCAATAAATTGTCGTTATTTTCATCTAAATTTACTCAAATATACATCCTACAACAAAAATACTCAAATAAAACCAAAAAAATCGAAGTTGGTTTCAAATAAATTTATTAAAATTTGACACTTCCAAGTAAATTTTTTTTCACAATCCTAAAAATTGAAGTTATTTTCATCAAAATTTACTCTATTATAGACCCTACAACAAAAATACGCTACAAAATCCAAAAAATCGAAGTTGGTTTCAAATAAATTTATTAAAATTTGACACTTCCAACTAAAATATGTTTCCACAATCCAATAAATTGTCGTTATTTTCATTTAAATTTACTCAAATATACATCCTACAACACAAATACTCAACAAAATCCAAAAAAATCGAAGTTGGTTTCAAATAAATTTATTAAAATTTGACACTTCCAACTAAAAATTTTTCTCAATCCTTAAAATTGAAGTTATTTTCATCTAAATTTACTCAAATATAGATCCTACAACAAAAATACTCAACAAAATCCAAAAAAAATCGAAGTTGGTTTCAAATAAATTTATTAAAATTTGACACTTCCAACTAATTTTTTTTTCACAATCCTAAAAATTGAAGTTATTTTCATAAAAATTTACTCTAATATAGACCCTACAACAAAAATACGCTACAAAATCCAAAAAATCGAAGTTGGTTTCAAATAAATTTATTAAAATTTGACACTTCCAACTAAAATTTTTTTTCACAATCCAATAAATTGTCGTTATTTTCATCTAAATTTACTCAAATATACATCCTACAACACAAATACTCAACAAAATCCAAAAAAATCGAAGTTGGTTTCAAATAAATTTATTAAAATTTGACACTTCCAAGTAAAATTTTTTTCACATTCCTAAAAATTGAAGTTATTTTCATCTAAATTTATTCAAATATAGACCCTACAACAAAAATACTCAACAAAATCCAAAAAAATCGAAGCTGGTTTCAAATAAATTTATTAAAATTTGACCCTTCCAACTAAAATTTTTTTCTCATTCCTTAAAATTGTAGTTATTTTCCACTAAATTTACTCAAATATACATCCTACAACAGAAATACTCGACAAAATCCAAAAAAATCGAAGTTGGTTTCAAATAAATTTATTAAAATTTGACACTTCCAACTAAATTTTTTTTCACAATCCTAAAAATTGAAGTTATTTTCATCAAAATTTACTCTAATATAGACCCTACAACAAAAATACGCTACAAAATCCAAAAAATCGAAGTTGGTTTCAAATAAATTTATTAAAATTTGACACTTCCAACTAAAATATGTTTTCACAATCCAATAAATTGTCGTTATTTTCATTTAAATTTACTCAAATATACATCCTACAACACAAATACTCAACAAAATCCAAAAAAATCGAAGTTGGTTTCAAATAAATTTATTAAAATTTGACACTTCCAACTAAAAATTTTTCTCAATCCTTAAAATTGAAGTTATTTTCATCTAAATTTACTCAAATATAGATCCTACAACAAAAATACTCAACAAAATCCAAAAAAATCGAAGTTGGTTTCAAATAAATTTATTAAAATTTGACACTTCCAACTAAATTTTTTTTCACAATCCTAAAAATTGAAGTTATTTTCATCTAAATTTACTCAAATATACATCCAACAACAAAAATACTCGACAAAATCCAAAAAAATCGAAGTTGGTTTCAAATAAATTTATTAAAATTTGACACTTCCAACTAAAATTTTTTTTCACAATCCAAAAAATTGTCGTTATTTTCATCTAAATTTACTCAAATATACATCCTACAAAAAAATACTCGACAAAATCCAAAAAAATCGATGTTGGTTTCAAATAAATTTATTAAAATTTGACACTTCCAACTACAATTTTTTCCCAATCCAAAAAATTGAAGTTATTTTCATCTAAATTTACTCCAATATACATCCTACAACAAAAATACTCAACTAAATCCAAAAAAATCGAAGTTGGTTTCAAATAAATTTATTAAAATTTGACACTTCCAACTAAATTTTTTTCACAATCCAAAAAAACGAAGTTATTTTCATCTAAATTTACTCAAATATACATCCTACGACAAAAATACTCAACTAAATCCAAAAAAATCGAAGCTGGTTTCAAATAAATTTATTAAAATTTGACACTTCCAACAAAAAATTTTTTTCACAATCCAATAAATTGTCGTTATTTTCATCTAAATTTACTCAAATATACATCCTACAACAAAAATACTCAACTAAATCCAAAAATATCGAAGTTGGTTTCAAATAAATTTATTAAAATTTGACACTTCCAACTAAATTTTTTTCACAATCCAAAAAAACGAAGTTATTTTCATCTAAATTTACTCAAATATACATCCTACGACAAAAATACTCAACTAAATCCAAAAAAATCGAAGCTGGTTTCAAATAAATTTATTAAAAGTTGACACTTCCAACAAAAAATTTTTTTCACAATCCAATAAATTGTCGTTATTTTCATCTAAATTTACTCAAATATAGATCCTACAACAAAAATACTCAACAAAATCCAAAATAATCCAAGTTGATTTCAAATAAATTTATTAAAATTTGACAAAAATCGTGACAAAATCCAAAAAATCGAAGTTAATTTCAACTGAAATTACTCAAATTCACCTTCTCTATAAAAAAAACTCAACATAATCGAGGAAAATCGAAGTTGGTTTCAAATAAATTTATTAAAATTTGACACTTCCAACTAAAATTTTTTTCACAATCCAAAAAATTGAAGTTATTTTCATCTAAATTTACTCAAATATAGGTCCTACAACAAAAATATTCAACTAAATCCAAAATAATCGAAGTTGGTTTCAAATAAATTTATTAAAATTTGACACTTCCAACTAAATTTTTTTCACAATCCAAAAAATTGAAGTTATTTTCATCTAAATTTACTCAAATATAGGTCCTACAACAAAAATACTCAACTAAATCCAAAAAAATCGAAGTTGGTTTCAAATAAATTTATTAAAATTTGACACTTCCAACTAAATTTTTTTCACAATCCAAAAAATTGAAGTTATTTTCATCTAAATTTACTCAAATATAGGTCCTACAACAAAAATACTCGACAAAATAAAAAAAAATCGAAGTTGGTTTCAAATAAATTTATTAAAATTTGACACTTCCAAGTAAAATTTTTTTCACATTCCTAAAAATTGAAGTTATTTTCATCTAAATTTATTCAAATATAGACCCTACAACAAAAATACTCAACAAAATCCAAAATAATCCATGTTGATTTCAATTAAATTTATTAAAATTTGGCAAAAATCGTGACAAAATCCAAAAAATCGAAGTTAATTTCAACTGAAATTACTCAAATTCACCTTCTCTATAAAAAAAACTCAACATAATCGAGGAAAATCGAAGTTGGTTTCAAATAAATTTATTAAAATTTGACACTTCCAACTAAAATTTTTTTCACAATCCAAAAAATTGAAGTTATTTTCATCTAAATTTACTCAAATATAGGTCCTACAACAAAAATACTCGACAAAATCCAAAAAAATCGAAGTTGGTTTCAAATAAATTTATTAAAATTTGACACTTCCAACTAAAATTTTTTTTCACAATCCAAAAAATTGTCGTTATTTTCATCTAAATTTACTCAAATATACATCCTACAAAAAAATACTCGACAAAATCCAAAAAAATCGATGTTGGTTTCAAATAAATTTATTAAAATTTGACACTTCCAACTACAATTTTTTCCCAATCCAAAAAATTGAAGTTATTTTCATCTAAATTTACTCCAATATACATCCTACAACAAAAATACTCAACTAAATCCAAAAAAATCGAAGTTGGTTTCAAATAAATTTATTAAAATTTGACACTTCCAACTAAATTTTTTTCACAATCCAAAAAAACGAAGTTATTTTCATCTAAATTTACTCAAATATACATCCTACGACAAAAATACTCAACTAAATCCAAAAAAATCGAAGCTGGTTTCAAATAAATTTATTAAAATTTGACACTTCCAACAAAAAATTTTTTTCACAATCCAATAAATTGTCGTTATTTTCATCTAAATTTACTCAAATATACATCCTACAACAAAAATACTCAACAAAATCCAAAATAATCCAAGTTGATTTCAAATAAATTTATTAAAATTTGACAAAAATCGTGACAAAATCCAAAAAATCGAAGTTAATTTCAACTGACATTACTCAAAGTAAGCTTCTCTATCAAAAAAACTCAACATAGTCGAGAAAAATCGAAGTTGGTTTCAAATAAATTTATTAAAATTTGACACTTCCAACTAAAATTTTTTTTCACAATGCAATAAATTGTCGATATTTTCATCTAAATTTACTCAAATATTCATCCTACAGACAAAAATACTCAACAAAATCCAAAAAAATCGAAGTTGGTTTCAAATAAATTTATTAAAATTTGACACTTCCAACTAAAATTTTTTTCACAATCCTAAAAATTGAAGTTATTTTCATCAAAAATTACTCTAATATAGACCCTACAACAAAAATACTCAACAAAATCCAAAAAAATCGAAGCTGGTTTCAAATAAATTTATTAAAATTTGACACTTCCAACTAAAATTTTTGTTCACAATCCAATAAATTGTCGTTATTTTCATCTAAATTTACTCAAATATACATCCTACAACAAAAATACTCAACTAAATCCAATAAAATCGAAGTTGGTTTCAAATAAATTTATTAAAATTTGACACTTCCAACTATAATTTTTTTTCACAATCCAAAAAAATTGTAGTTATTTTCAACTAAATTTACTCAAATATACATTCTACAACAGAAATACTCGACAAAATCCAAAAAAATCGAAGTTGGTTTCAAATAAATTTATTAACATTTGACACTTCCAACTAAATTTTTTTTCACAATCCTAAAAATTGAAGTTATTTTCATCAAAATTTACTCTAATATAGACCCTACAACAAAAATACGCTACAAAATCAAAAAAATCGAAGTTGGTATCAAATAAATTTATTAAAATTTGGCACTTCCAACTAAAATATGTTTTCACAATCCAATAAATTGTCGTTATTTTCATTTAAATTTACTCAAATATACATCCTACAACACAAATACTCAACAAAATCCAAAAAAATCGAAGTTGGTTTCAAATAAATTTATTAAAATTTGACACTTCCAACTAAAAATTTTTCTCAATCCTTAAAATTGAAGTTATTTTCATCTAAATTTACTCAAATATAGATCCTACAACAAAAATACTCAACAAAATCCAAAAAAATCGAAGTTGGTTTCAAATAAATTTATTAAAATTTGACACTTCCAACTAAATTTTTTTTCACAATCCAAAAAATTGAAGTTATTTTCATCTAAATTTACTCAAATATACATCCAACAACAAAAATACTCGACAAAATCCAAAAAAATCGAAGTTGGTTTCAAATAAATTTATTAAAATTTGACACTTCCAACTAAAATTTTTTTTCACAATCCAAAAAATTGTCGTTATTTTCATCTAAATTTACTCAAATATACATCCTACAAAAAAATACTCGACAAAATCCAAAAAAATCGATGTTGGTTTCAAATAAATTTATTAAAATTTGACACTTCCAACTACAATTTTTTCCCAATCCAAAAAATTGAAGTTATTTTCATCTAAATTTACTCCAATATACATCCTACAACAAAAATACTCAACTAAATCCAAAAAAATCGAAGTTGGTTTCAAATAAATTTATTAAAATTTGACACTTCCAACTAAATTTTTTTCACAATCCAAAAAAACGAAGTTATTTTCATCTAAATTTACTCAAATATACATCCTACGACAAAAATACTCAACTAAATCCAAAAAAATCGAAGCTGGTTTCAAATAAATTTATTAAAATTTGACACTTCCAACAAAAAATTTTTTTCACAATCCAATAAATTGTCGTTATTTTCATTTAAATTTACTCAAATATACATCCTACAACACAAATACTCAACAAAATCCAAAAAAATCGAAGTTGGTTTCAAATAAATTTATTAAAATTTGACACTTCCAACTAAAAATTTTTCTCAATCCTTAAAATTGAAGTTATTTTCATCTAAATTTACTCAAATATAGATCCTACAACAAAAATACTCAACAAAATCCAAAAAAAATCGAAGTTGGTTTCAAATAAATTTATTAAAATTTGACACTTCCAACTAATTTTTTTTTCACAATCCTAAAAATTGAAGTTATTTTCATAAAAATTTACTCTAATATAGACCCTACAACAAAAATACGCTACAAAATCCAAAAAATCGAAGTTGGTTTCAAATAAATTTATTAAAATTTGACACTTCCAACTAAAATTTTTTTTCACAATCCAATAAATTGTCGTTATTTTCATCTAAATTTACTCAAATATACATCCTACAACACAAATACTCAACAAAATCCAAAAAAATCGAAGTTGGTTTCAAATAAATTTATTAAAATTTGACACTTCCAAGTAAAATTTTTTTCACATTCCTAAAAATTGAAGTTATTTTCATCTAAATTTATTCAAATATAGACCCTACAACAAAAATACTCAACAAAATCCAAAAAAATCGAAGCTGGTTTCAAATAAATTTATTAAAATTTGACCCTTCCAACTAAAATTTTTTTCTCATTCCTTAAAATTGTAGTTATTTTCCACTAAATTTACTCAAATATACATCCTACAACAGAAATACTCGACAAAATCCAAAAAAATCGAAGTTGGTTTCAAATAAATTTATTAAAATTTGACACTTCCAACTAAATTTTTTTTCACAATCCTAAAAATTGAAGTTATTTTCATCAAAATTTACTCTAATATAGACCCTACAACAAAAATACGCTACAAAATCCAAAAAATCGAAGTTGGTTTCAAATAAATTTATTAAAATTTGACACTTCCAACTAAAATATGTTTTCACAATCCAATAAATTGTCGTTATTTTCATTTAAATTTACTCAAATATACATCCTACAACACAAATACTCAACAAAATCCAAAAAAATCGAAGTTGGTTTCAAATAAATTTATTAAAATTTGACACTTCCAACTAAAAATTTTTCTCAATCCTTAAAATTGAAGTTATTTTCATCTAAATTTACTCAAATATAGATCCTACAACAAAAATACTCAACAAAATCCAAAAAAATCGAAGTTGGTTTCAAATAAATTTATTAAAATTTGACACTTCCAACTAAATTTTTTTTCACAATCCTAAAAATTGAAGTTATTTTCATCTAAATTTACTCAAATATACATCCAACAACAAAAATACTCGACAAAATCAAAAAAAATCGAAGTTGGTTTCAAATAAATTTATTAAAATTTGACACTTCCAACTAAAATTTTTTTTCACAATCCAAAAAATTGTCGTTATTTTCATCTAAATTTACTCAAATATACATCCTACAAAAAAATACTCGACAAAATCCAAAAAAATCGATGTTGGTTTCAAATAAATTTATTAAAATTTGACACTTCCAACTACAATTTTTTCCCAATCCAAAAAATTGAAGTTATTTTCATCTAAATTTACTCCAATATACATCCTACAACAAAAATACTCAACTAAATCCAAAAAAATCGAAGTTGGTTTCAAATAAATTTATTAAAATTTGACACTTCCAACTAAATTTTTTTCACAATCCAAAAAAACGAAGTTATTTTCATCTAAATTTACTCAAATATACATCCTACGACAAAAATACTCAACTAAATCCAAAAAAATCGAAGCTGGTTTCAAATAAATTTATTAAAATTTGACACTTCCAACAAAAAATTTTTTTCACAATCCAATAAATTGTCGTTATTTTCATCTAAATTTACTCAAATATACATCCTACAACAAAAATACTCAACTAAATCCAAAAATATCGAAGTTGGTTTCAAATAAATTTATTAAAATTTGACACTTCCAACTAAATTTTTTTCACAATCCAAAAAAACGAAGTTATTTTCATCTAAATTTACTCAAATATACATCCTACGACAAAAATACTCAACTAAATCCAAAAAAATCGAAGCTGGTTTCAAATAAATTTATTAAAATTTGACACTTCCAACAAAAAATTTTTTTCACAATCCAATAAATTGTCGTTATTTTCATCTAAATTTACTCAAATATAGATCCTACAACAAAAATACTCAACAAAATCCAAAATAATCCAAGTTGATTTCAAATAAATTTATTAAAATTTGACAAAAATCGTGACAAAATCCAAAAAATCGAAGTTAATTTCAACTGAAATTACTCAAATTCACCTTCTCTATAAAAAAAACTCAACATAATCGAGGAAAATCGAAGTTGGTTTCAAATAAATTTATTAAAATTTGACACTTCCAACTAAAATTTTTTTCACAATCCAAAAAATTGAAGTTATTTTCATCTAAATTTACTCAAATATAGGTCCTACAACAAAAATATTCAACTAAATCCAAAATAATCGAAGTTGGTTTCAAAGAAATTTATTAAAATTTGACACTTCCAACTAAATTTTTTTCACAATCCAAAAAATTGAAGTTATTTTCATCTAAATTTACTCAAATATAGGTCCTACAACATAAATACTCAACTAAATCCAAAAAAATCGAAGTTGGTTTCAAATAAATTTATTAAAATTTGACACTTCCAACTAAATTTTTTTCACAATCCAAAAAATTGAAGTTATTTTCATCTAAATTTACTCAAATATAGGTCCTACAACAAAAATACTCGACAAAATAAAAAAAAATCGAAGTTGGTTTCAAATAAATTTATTAAAATTTGACACTTCCAAGTAAAATTTTTTTCACATTCCTAAAAATTGAAGTTATTTTCATCTAAATTTATTCAAATATAGACCCTACAACAAAAATACTCAACAAAATCCAAAATAATCCATGTTGATTTCAATTAAATTTATTAAAATTTGGCAAAAATCGTGACAAAATCCAAAAAATCGAAGTTAATTTCAACTGAAATTACTCAAATTCACCTTCTCTATAAAAAAAACTCAACATAATCGAGGAAAATCGAAGTTGGTTTCAAATAAATTTATTAAAATTTGACACTTCCAACTAAAATTTTTTTCACAATCCAAAAAATTGAAGTTATTTTCATCTAAATTTACTCAAATATAGGTCCTACAACAAAAATACTCGACAAAATCCAAAAAAATCGAAGTTGGTTTCAAATAAATTTATTAAAATTTGACACTTCCAACTAAAATTTTTTTTCACAATCCAAAAAATTGTCGTTATTTTCATCTAAATTTACTCAAATATACATCCTACAAAAAAATACTCGACAAAATCCAAAAAAATCGATGTTGGTTTCAAATAAATTTATTAAAATTTGACACTTCCAACTACAATTTTTTCCCAATCCAAAAAATTGAAGTTATTTTCATCTAAATTTACTCCAATATACATCCTACAACAAAAATACTCAACTAAATCCAAAAAAATCGAAGTTGGTTTCAAATAAATTTATTAAAATTTGACACTTCCAACTAAATTTTTTTCACAATCCAAAAAAACGAAGTTATTTTAATCTAAATTTACTCAAATATACATCCTACGACAAAAATACTCAACTAAATCCAAAAAAATCGAAGCTGGTTTCAAATAAATTTATTAAAATTTGACACTTCCAACAAAAAATTTTTTTCACAATCCAATAAATTGTCGTTATTTTCATCTAAATTTACTCAAATATACATCCTACAACAAAAATACTCAACTAAATCCAAAAATATCGAAGTTGGTTTCAAATAAATTTATTAAAATTTGACACTTCCAACTAAATTTTTTTCACAATCCAAAAAATTGAAGTTATTTTCATCTAAATTTACTCAAATATAGATCCTACAACAAAAATACTCAACAAAATCCAAAATAATCCAAGTTGATTTCAAATAAATTTATTAAAATTTGACAAAAATCGTGACAAAATCCAAAAAATCGAAGTTAATTTCAACTGAAATTACTCAAATTCACCTTCTCTATAAAAAAAACTCAACATAATCGAGGAAAATCGAAGTTGGTTTCAAATAAATTTATTAAAATTTGACACTTCCAACTAAAATTTTTTTCACAATCCAAAAAATTGAAGTTATTTTCATCTAAATTTACTCAAATATAGGTCCTACAACAAAAATATTCAACTAAATCCAAAATAATCGAAGTTGGTTTCAAATAAATTTATTAAAATTTGACACTTCCAACTAAATTTTTTTCACAATCCAAAAAATTGAAGTTATTTTCATCTAAATTTACTCAAATATAGATCCTACAACAAAAATACTCAACTAAATCCAAAAAAATCGAAGTTGGTTTCAAATAAATTTATTAAAATTTGACACTTCCAACTAAAAATTTTTTCTCAATCCTTAAAATTGAAGTTATTTTCATCTAAATTTACTCAAATATAGATCCTACAACAAAAATACTCAACAAAATCCAAAAAAATCGAAGTTGGTTTCAAATAAATTTATTAAAATTTGACACTTCCAACTAAAATTTTTTTTCACAATCCAAAAAAACGAAGTTATTTTCATCTAAATTTACTCAAATATACATCCTACGACAAAAATACTCAACTAAATCCAAAAAAATCGAAGCTGGTTTCAAATAAATTTATTAAAATTTGACACTTCCAACAAAAAATTTTTTTCACAATCCAATAAATTGTCGTTATTTTCATCTAAATTTACTCAAATATACATCCTACAAAAAAATACTCATCTAAATCCAAAAATATCGAAGTTGGTTTCAAATAAATTTATTAAAATTTGACACTTCCAACTAAATTTTTTTTCACAATCCTAAAAATTGAAGTTATTTTCATCTAAATTTACTCAAATATACATCCAACAACAAAAATACTCGACAAAATCCAAAAAAATCGAAGTTGGTTTCAAATAAATTTATTAAAATTTGACACTTCCAACTAAAATTTTTTTTCACAATCCAAAAAATTGTCGTTATTTTCATCTAAATTTACTCAAATATACATCCTACAAAAAAATACTCGACAAAATCCAAAAAAATCGATGTTGGTTTCAAATAAATTTATTAAAATTTGACACTTCCAACTACAATTTTTTCCCAATCCAAAAAATTGAAGTTATTTTCATCTAAATTTACTCCAATATACATCCTACAACAAAAATACTCAACTAAATCCAAAAAAATCGAAGTTGGTTTCAAATAAATTTATTAAAATTTGACACTTCCAACTAAATTTTTTTCACAATCCAAAAAAACGAAGTTATTTTCATCTAAATTTACTCAAATATACATCCTACGACAAAAATACTCAACTAAATCCAAAAAAATCGAAGCTGGTTTCAAATAAATTTATTAAAATTTGACACTTCCAACAAAAAATTTTTTTCACAATCCAATAAATTGTCGTTATTTTCATCTAAATTTACTCAAATATACATCCTACAACAAAAATACTCAACTAAATCCAAAAATATCGAAGTTGGTTTCAAATAAATTTATTAAAATTTGACACTTCCAACTAAATTTTTTTCACAATCCAAAAAAACGAAGTTATTTTCATCTAAATTTACTCAAATATACATCCTACGACAAAAATACTCAACTAAATCCAAAAAAATCGAAGCTGGTTTCAAATAAATTTATTAAAATTTGACACTTCCAACAAAAAATTTTTTTCACAATCCAATAAATTGTCGTTATTTTCATCTAAATTTACTCAATTATAGATCCTACAACAAAAATACTCAACAAAATCCAAAATAATCCAAGTTGATTTCAAATAAATTTATTAAAATTTGACAAAAATCGTGACAAAATCCAAAAAATCGAAGTTAATTTCAACTGAAATTACTCAAATTCACCTTCTCTATAAAAAAAACTCAACATAATCGAGGAAAATCGAAGTTGGTTTCAAATAAATTTATTAAAATTTGACACTTCCAACTAAAATTTTTTTCACAATCCAAAAAATTGAAGTTATTTTCATCTAAATTTACTCAAATATAGGTCCTACAACAAAAATATTCAACTAAATCCAAAATAATCGAAGTTGGTTTCAAATAAATTTATTAAAATTTGACACTTCCAACTAAATTTTTTTCACAATCCAAAAAATTGAAGTTATTTTCATCTAAATTTACTCAAATATAGGTCCTACAACAAAAATACTCAACTAAATCCAAAAAAATCGAAGTTGGTTTCAAATAAATTTATTAAAATTTGACACTTCCAACTAAATTTTTTTCACAATCCAAAAAATTGAAGTTATTTTCATCTAAATTTACTCAAATATAGGTCCTACAACAAAAATACTCGACAAAATAAAAAAAAATCGAAGTTGGTTTCAAATAAATTTATTAAAATTTGACACTTCCAAGTAAAATTTTTTTCACATTCCTAAAAATTGAAGTTATTTTCATCTAAATTTATTCAAATATAGACCCTACAACAAAAATACTCAACAAAATCCAAAATAATCCATGTTGATTTCAATTAAATTTATTAAAATTTGGCAAAAATCGTGACAAAATCCAAAAAATCGAAGTTAATTTCAACTGAAATTACTCAAATTCACCTTCTCTATAAAAAAAACTCAACATAATCGAGGAAAATCGAAGTTGGTTTCAAATAAATTTATTAAAATTTGACACTTCCAACTAAAATTTTTTTCACAATCCAAAAAATTGTCGTTATTTTCATCTAAATTTACTCAAATATACATCCTACAAAAAAATACTCGACAAAATCCAAAAAAATCGATGTTGGTTTCAAATAAATTTATTAAAATTTGACACTTCCAACTACAATTTTTTCCCAATCCAAAAAATTGAAGTTATTTTCATCTAAATTTACTCCAATATACATCCTACAACAAAAATACTCAACTAAATCCAAAAAAATCGAAGTTGGTTTCAAATAAATTTATTAAAATTTGACACTTCCAACTAAATTTTTTTCACAATCCAAAAAAACGAAGTTATTTTCATCTAAATTTACTCAAATATACATCCTACGACAAAAATACTCAACTAAATCCAAAAAAATCGAAGCTGGTTTCAAATAAATTTATTAAAATTTGACACTTCCAACAAAAAATTTTTTTCACAATCCAATAAATTGTCGTTATTTTCATCTAAATTTACTCAAATATACATCCTACAACAAAAATACTCAACTAAATCCAAAAATATCGAAGTTGGTTTCAAATAAATTTATTAAAATTTGACACTTCCAACTAAATTTTTTTCACAATCCAAAAAAACGAAGTTATTTTCATCTAAATTTACTCAAATATACATCCTACGACAAAAATACTCAACTAAATCCAAAAAAATCGAAGCTGGTTTCAAATAAATTTATTAAAATTTGACACTTCCAACAAAAAATTTTTTTCACAATCCAATAAATTGTCGTTATTTTCATCTAAATTTACTCAAATATAGATCCTACAACAAAAATACTCAACAAAATCCAAAATAATCCAAGTTGATTTCAAATAAATTTATTAAAATTTGACAAAAATCGTGACAAAATCCAAAAAATCGAAGTTAATTTCAACTGAAATTACTCAAATTCACCTTCTCTATAAAAAAAACTCAACATAATCGAGGAAAATCGAAGTTGGTTTCAAATAAATTTATTAAAATTTGACACTTCCAACTAAAATTTTTTTCACAATCCAAAAAATTGAAGTTATTTTCATCTAAATTTACTCAAATATAGGTCCTACAACAAAAATATTCAACTAAATCCAAAATAATCGAAGTTGGTTTCAAATAAATTTATTAAAATTTGACACTTCCAACTAAATTTTTTTCACAATCCAAAAAATTGAAGTTATTTTCATCTAAATTTACTCAAATATAGGTCCTACAACAAAAATACTCAACTAAATCCAAAAAAATCGAAGTTGGTTTCAAATAAATTTATTAAAATTTGACACTTCCAACTAAATTTTTTTCACAATCCAAAAAATTGAAGTTATTTTCATCTAAATTTACTCAAATATAGGTCCTACAACAAAAATACTCGACAAAATAAAAAAAAATCGAAGTTGGTTTCAAATAAATTTATTAAAATTTGACACTTCCAAGTAAAATTTTTTTCACATTCCTAAAAATTGAAGTTATTTTCATCTAAATTTATTCAAATATAGACCCTACAACAAAAATACTCAACAAAATCCAAAATAATCCATGTTGATTTCAATTAAATTTATTAAAATTTGGCAAAAATCGTGACAAAATCCAAAAAATCGAAGTTAATTTCAACTGAAATTACTCAAATTCACCTTCTCTATAAAAAAAACTCAACATAATCGAGGAAAATCGAAGTTGGTTTCAAATAAATTTATTAAAATTTGACACTTCCAACTAAAATTTTTTTCACAATCCAAAAAATTGAAGTTATTTTCATCTAAATTTACTCAAATATAGGTCCTACAACAAAAATACTCGACAAAATCCAAAAAAATCGAAGTTGGTTTCAAATAAATTTATTAAAATTTGACACTTCCAACTAAAATTTTTTTTCACAATCCAAAAAATTGTCGTTATTTTCATCTAAATTTACTCAAATATACATCCTACAAAAAAATACTCGACAAAATCCAAAAAAATCGATGTTGGTTTCAAATAAATTTATTAAAATTTGACACTTCCAACTACAATTTTTTCCCAATCCAAAAAATTGAAGTTATTTTCATCTAAATTTACTCCAATATACATCCTACAACAAAAATACTCAACTAAATCCAAAAAAATCGAAGTTGGTTTCAAATAAATTTATTAAAATTTGACACTTCCAACTAAATTTTTTTCACAATCCAAAAAAACGAAGTTATTTTAATCTAAATTTACTCAAATATACATCCTACGACAAAAATACTCAACTAAATCCAAAAAAATCGAAGCTGGTTTCAAATAAATTTATTAAAATTTGACACTTCCAACAAAAAATTTTTTTCACAATCCAATAAATTGTCGTTATTTTCATCTAAATTTACTCAAATATACATCCTACAACAAAAATACTCAACTAAATCCAAAAATATCGAAGTTGGTTTCAAATAAATTTATTAAAATTTGACACTTCCAACTAAATTTTTTTCACAATCCAAAAAATTGAAGTTATTTTCATCTAAATTTACTCAAATATAGATCCTACAACAAAAATACTCAACAAAATCCAAAATAATCCAAGTTGATTTCAAATAAATTTATTAAAATTTGACAAAAATCGTGACAAAATCCAAAAAATCGAAGTTAATTTCAACTGAAATTACTCAAATTCACCTTCTCTATAAAAAAAACTCAACATAATCGAGGAAAATCGAAGTTGGTTTCAAATAAATTTATTAAAATTTGACACTTCCAACTAAAATTTTTTTCACAATCCAAAAAATTGAAGTTATTTTCATCTAAATTTACTCAAATATAGGTCCTACAACAAAAATATTCAACTAAATCCAAAATAATCGAAGTTGGTTTCAAATAAATTTATTAAAATTTGACACTTCCAACTAAATTTTTTTCACAATCCAAAAAATTGAAGTTATTTTCATCTAAATTTACTCAAATATAGATCCTACAACAAAAATACTCAACTAAATCCAAAAAAATCGAAGTTGGTTTCAAATAAATTTATTAAAATTTGACACTTCCAACTAAAAATTTTTTCTCAATCCTTAAAATTGAAGTTATTTTCATCTAAATTTACTCAAATATAGATCCTACAACAAAAATACTCAACAAAATCCAAAAAAATCGAAGTTGGTTTCAAATAAATTTATTAAAATTTGACACTTCCAACTAAAATTTTTTTTCACAATCCAAAAAAACGAAGTTATTTTCATCTAAATTTACTCAAATATACATCCTACGACAAAAATACTCAACTAAATCCAAAAAAATCGAAGCTGGTTTCAAATAAATTTATTAAAATTTGACACTTCCAACAAAAAATTTTTTTCACAATCCAATAAATTGTCGTTATTTTCATCTAAATTTACTCAAATATAGATCCTACAACAAAAATACTCAACAAAATCCAAAAAAATCGAAGTTGGTTTCAAATAAATTTATTAAAATTTGACACTTCCAACTAAATTTTTTTTCACAATCCAAAAAATTGAAGTTATTTTCATCTAAATTTACTCAAATATACATCCAACAACAAAAATACTCGACAAAATCCAAAAAAATCGAAGTTGGTTTCAAATAAATTTATTAAAATTTGACACTTCCAACTAAAATTTTTTTTCACAATCCAAAAAATTGTCGTTATTTTCATCTAAATTTACTCAAATATACATCCTACAAAAAAATACTCGACAAAATCCAAAAAAATCGATGTTGGTTTCAAATAAATTTATTAAAATTTGACACTTCCAACTACAATTTTTTCCCAATCCAAAAAATTGAAGTTATTTTCATCTAAATTTACTCCAATATACATCCTACAACAAAAATACTCAACTAAATCCAAAAAAATCGAAGTTGGTTTCAAATAAATTTATTAAAATTTGACACTTCCAACTAAATTTTTTTCACAATCCAAAAAAACGAAGTTATTTTCATCTAAATTTACTCAAATATACATCCTACGACAAAAATACTCAACTAAATCCAAAAAAATCGAAGCTGGTTTCAAATAAATTTATTAAAATTTGACACTTCCAACAAAAAATTTTTTTCACAATCCAATAAATTGTCGTTATTTTCATTTAAATTTACTCAAATATACATCCTACAACACAAATACTCAACAAAATCCAAAAAAATCGAAGTTGGTTTCAAATAAATTTATTAAAATTTGACACTTCCAACTAAAAATTTTTCTCAATCCTTAAAATTGAAGTTATTTTCATCTAAATTTACTCAAATATAGATCCTACAACAAAAATACTCAACAAAATCCAAAAAAAATCGAAGTTGGTTTCAAATAAATTTATTAAAATTTGACACTTCCAACTAATTTTTTTTTCACAATCCTAAAAATTGAAGTTATTTTCATAAAAATTTACTCTAATATAGACCCTACAACAAAAATACGCTACAAAATCCAAAAAATCGAAGTTGGTTTCAAATAAATTTATTAAAATTTGACACTTCCAACTAAAATTTTTTTTCACAATCCAATAAATTGTCGTTATTTTCATCTAAATTTACTCAAATATACATCCTACAACACAAATACTCAACAAAATCCAAAAAAATCGAAGTTGGTTTCAAATAAATTTATTAAAATTTGACACTTCCAAGTAAAATTTTTTTCACATTCCTAAAAATTGAAGTTATTTTCATCTAAATTTATTCAAATATAGACCCTACAACAAAAATACTCAACAAAATCCAAAAAAATCGAAGCTGGTTTCAAATAAATTTATTAAAATTTGACCCTTCCAACTAAAATTTTTTTCTCATTCCTTAAAATTGTAGTTATTTTCCACTAAATTTACTCAAATATACATCCTACAACAGAAATACTCGACAAAATCCAAAAAAATCGAAGTTGGTTTCAAATAAATTTATTAAAATTTGACACTTCCAACTAAATTTTTTTTCACAATCCTAAAAATTGAAGTTATTTTCATCAAAATTTACTCTAATATAGACCCTACAACAAAAATACGCTACAAAATCCAAAAAATCGAAGTTGGTTTCAAATAAATTTATTAAAATTTGACACTTCCAACTAAAATATGTTTTCACAATCCAATAAATTGTCGTTATTTTCATTTAAATTTACTCAAATATACATCCTACAACACAAATACTCAACAAAATCCAAAAAAATCGAAGTTGGTTTCAAATAAATTTATTAAAATTTGACACTTCCAACTAAAAATTTTTCTCAATCCTTAAAATTGAAGTTATTTTCATCTAAATTTACTCAAATATAGATCCTACAACAAAAATACTCGACAAAATCCAAAAAAATCGAAGTTGGTTTCAAATAAATTTATTAAAATTTGACACTTCCAACTAAAATTTTTTTTCACAATCCAAAAAATTGTCGTTATTTTCATCTAAATTTACTCAAATATACATCCTACAAAAAAATACTCGACAAAATCCAAAAAAATCGATGTTGGTTTCAAATAAATTTATTAAAATTTGACACTTCCAACTACAATTTTTTCCCAATCCAAAAAATTGAAGTTATTTTCATCTAAATTTACTCCAATATACATCCTACAACAAAAATACTCAACTAAATCCAAAAAAATCGAAGTTGGTTTCAAATAAATTTATTAAAATTTGACACTTCCAACTAAAATTTTTTTTCACAATCCAAAAAATTGTCGTTATTTTCATCTAAATTTACTCAAATATACATCCTACAAAAAAATACTCGACAAAATCCAAAAAAATCGATGTTGGTTTCAAATAAATTTATTAAAATTTGACACTTCCAACTACAATTTTTTCCCAATCCAAAAAATTGAAGTTATTTTCATCTAAATTTACTCCAATATACATCCTACAACAAAAATACTCAACTAAATCCAAAAAAATCGAAGTTGGTTTCAAATAAATTTATTAAAATTTGACACTTCCAACTAAATTTTTTTCACAATCCAAAAAAACGAAGTTATTTTCATCTAAATTTACTCAAATATACATCCTACGACAAAAATACTCAACTAAATCCAAAAAAATCGAAGCTGGTTTCAAATAAATTTATTAAAATTTGACACTTCCAACAAAAAATTTTTTTCACAATCCAATAAATTGTCGTTATTTTCATTTAAATTTACTCAAATATACATCCTACAACACAAATACTCAACAAAATCCAAAAAAATCGAAGTTGGTTTCAAATAAATTTATTAAAATTTGACACTTCCAAGTAAAATTTTTTTCACATTCCTAAAAATTGAAGTTATTTTCATCTAAATTTATTCAAATATAGACCCTACAACAAAAATACTCAACAAAATCCAAAAAAATCGAAGCTGGTTTCAAATAAATTTATTAAAATTTGACCCTTCCAACTAAAATTTTTTTCTCATTCCAATAAATTGTCGTTATTTTCATTTAAATTTACTCAAATATACATCCTACAACACAAATACTCAACAAAATCCAAAAAAATCGAAGTTGGTTTCAAATAAATTTATTAAAATTTGACACTTCCAACTAAAAATTTTTCTCAATCCTTAAAATTGAAGTTATTTTCATCTAAATTTACTCAAATATAGATCCTACAACAAAAATACTCAACAAAATCCAAAAAAAATCGAAGTTGGTTTCAAATAAATTTATTAAAATTTGACACTTCCAACTAATTTTTTTTTCACAATCCTAAAAATTGAAGTTATTTTCATAAAAATTTACTCTAATATAGACCCTACAACAAAAATACGCTACAAAATCCAAAAAATCGAAGTTGGTTTCAAATAAATTTATTAAAATTTGACACTTCCAACTAAAATTTTTTTTCACAATCCAATAAATTGTCGTTATTTTCATCTAAATTTACTCAAATATACATCCTACAACACAAATACTCAACAAAATCCAAAAAAATCGAAGTTGGTTTCAAATAAATTTATTAAAATTTGACACTTCCAAGTAAAATTTTTTTCACATTCCTAAAAATTGAAGTTATTTTCATCTAAATTTATTCAAATATAGACCCTACAACAAAAATACTCAACAAAATCCAAAAAAATCGAAGCTGGTTTCAAATAAATTTATTAAAATTTGACCCTTCCAACTAAAATTTTTTTCTCATTCCTTAAAATTGTAGTTATTTTCCACTAAATTTACTCAAATATACATCCTACAACAGAAATACTCGACAAAATCCAAAAAAATCGAAGTTGGTTTCAAATAAATTTATTAAAATTTGACACTTCCAACTAAATTTTTTTTCACAATCCTAAAAATTGAAGTTATTTTCATCAAAATTTACTCTAATATAGACCCTACAACAAAAATACGCTACAAAATCCAAAAAATCGAAGTTGGTTTCAAATAAATTTATTAAAATTTGACACTTCCAACTAAAATATGTTTTCACAATCCAATAAATTGTCGTTATTTTCATTTAAATTTACTCAAATATACATCCTACAACACAAATACTCAACAAAATCCAAAAAAATCGAAGTTGGTTTCAAATAAATTTATTAAAATTTGACACTTCCAACTAAAAATTTTTCTCAATCCTTAAAATTGAAGTTATTTTCATCTAAATTTACTCAAATATAGATCCTACAACAAAAATACTCAACAAAATCCAAAAAAATCGAAGTTGGTTTCAAATAAATTTATTAAAATTTGACACTTCCAACTAAATTTTTTTTCACAATCCTAAAAATTGAAGTTATTTTCATCTAAATTTACTCAAATATACATCCAACAACAAAAATACTCGACAAAATCAAAAAAAATCGAAGTTGGTTTCAAATAAATTTATTAAAATTTGACACTTCCAACTAAAATTTTTTTTCACAATCCAAAAAATTGTCGTTATTTTCATCTAAATTTACTCAAATATACATCCTACAAAAAAATACTCGACAAAATCCAAAAAAATCGATGTTGGTTTCAAATAAATTTATTAAAATTTGACACTTCCAACTACAATTTTTTCCCAATCCAAAAAATTGAAGTTATTTTCATCTAAATTTACTCCAATATACATCCTACAACAAAAATGCTCAACTAAATCCAAAAAAATCGAAGTTGGTTTCAAATAAATTTATTAAAATTTGACACTTCCAACTAAATTTTTTTCACAATCCAAAAAAACGAAGTTATTTTCATCTAAATTTACTCAAATATACATCCTACGACAAAAATACTCAACTAAATCCAAAAAAATCGAAGCTGGTTTCAAATAAATTTATTAAAATTTGACACTTCCAACAAAAAATTTTTTTCACAATCCAATAAATTGTCGTTATTTTCATCTAAATTTACTCAAATATACATCCTACAACAAAAATACTCAACTAAATCCAAAAATATCGAAGTTGGTTTCAAATAAATTTATTAAAATTTGACACTTCCAACTAAATTTTTTTCACAATCCAAAAAAACGAAGTTATTTTCATCTAAATTTACTCAAATATACATCCTACGACAAAAATACTCAACTAAATCCAAAAAAATCGAAGCTGGTTTCAAATAAATTTATTAAAATTTGACACTTCCAACAAAAAATTTTTTTCACAATCCAATAAATTGTCGTTATTTTCATCTAAATTTACTCAAATATAGATCCTACAACAAAAATACTCAACAAAATCCAAAATAATCCAAGTTGATTTCAAATAAATTTATTAAAATTTGACAAAAATCGTGACAAAATCCAAAAAATCGAAGTTAATTTCAACTGAAATTACTCAAATTCACCTTCTCTATAAAAAAAACTCAACATAATCGAGGAAAATCGAAGTTGGTTTCAAATAAATTTATTAAAATTTGACACTTCCAACTAAAATTTTTTTCACAATCCAAAAAATTGAAGTTATTTTCATCTAAATTTACTCAAATATAGGTCCTACAACAAAAATATTCAACTAAATCCAAAATAATCGAAGTTGGTTTCAAATAAATTTATTAAAATTTGACACTTCCAACTAAATTTTTTTCACAATCCAAAAAATTGAAGTTATTTTCATCTAAATTTACTCAAATATAGGTCCTACAACAAAAATACTCAACTAAATCCAAAAAAATCGAAGTTGGTTTCAAATAAATTTATTAAAATTTGACACTTCCAACTAAATTTTTTTCACAATCCAAAAAATTGAAGTTATTTTCATCTAAATTTACTCAAATATAGGTCCTACAACAAAAATACTCGACAAAATAAAAAAAAATCGAAGTTGGTTTCAAATAAATTTATTAAAATTTGACACTTCCAAGTAAAATTTTTTTCACATTCCTAAAAATTGAAGTTATTTTCATCTAAATTTATTCAAATATAGACCCTACAACAAAAATACTCAACAAAATCCAAAATAATCCATGTTGATTTCAATTAAATTTATTAAAATTTGGCAAAAATCGTGACAAAATCCAAAAAATCGAAGTTAATTTCAACTGAAATTACTCAAATTCACCTTCTCTATAAAAAAAACTCAACATAATCGAGGAAAATCGAAGTTGGTTTCAAATAAATTTATTAAAATTTGACACTTCCAACTAAAATTTTTTTCACAATCCAAAAAATTGAAGTTATTTTCATCTAAATTTACTCAAATATAGGTCCTACAACAAAAATACTCGACAAAATCCAAAAAAATCGAAGTTGGTTTCAAATAAATTTATTAAAATTTGACACTTCCAACTAAAATTTTTTTTCACAATCCAAAAAATTGTCGTTATTTTCATCTAAATTTACTCAAATATACATCCTACAAAAAAATACTCGACAAAATCCAAAAAAATCGATGTTGGTTTCAAATAAATTTATTAAAATTTGACACTTCCAACTACAATTTTTTCCCAATCCAAAAAATTGAAGTTATTTTCATCTAAATTTACTCCAATATACATCCTACAACAAAAATACTCAACTAAATCCAAAAAAATCGAAGTTGGTTTCAAATAAATTTATTAAAATTTGACACTTCCAACTAAATTTTTTTCACAATCCAAAAAAACGAAGTTATTTTAATCTAAATTTACTCAAATATACATCCTACGACAAAAATACTCAACTAAATCCAAAAAAATCGAAGCTGGTTTCAAATAAATTTATTAAAATTTGACACTTCCAACAAAAAATTTTTTTCACAATCCAATAAATTGTCGTTATTTTCATCTAAATTTACTCAAATATACATCCTACAACAAAAATACTCAACTAAATCCAAAAATATCGAAGTTGGTTTCAAATAAATTTATTAAAATTTGACACTTCTAACTAAATTTTTTTCACAATCCAAAAAATTGAAGTTATTTTCATCTAAATTTACTCAAATATAGATCCTACAACAAAAATACTCAACAAAATCCAAAATAATCCAAGTTGATTTCAAATAAATTTATTAAAATTTGACAAAAATCGTGACAAAATCCAAAAAATCGAAGTTAATTTCAACTGAAATTACTCAAATTCACCTTCTCTATAAAAAAAACTCAACATAATCGAGGAAAATCGAAGTTGGTTTCAAATAAATTTATTAAAATTTGACACTTCCAACTAAAATTTTTTTCACAATCCAAAAAATTGAAGTTATTTTCATCTAAATTTACTCAAATATAGGTCCTACAACAAAAATATTCAACTAAATCCAAAATAATCGAAGTTGGTTTCAAATAAATTTATTAAAATTTGACACTTCCAACTAAATTTTTTTCACAATCCAAAAAATTGAAGTTATTTTCATCTAAATTTACTCAAATATAGATCCTACAACAAAAATACTCAACTAAATCCAAAAAAATCGAAGTTGGTTTCAAATAAATTTATTAAAATTTGACACTTCCAACTAAAAATTTTTTCTCAATTCTTAAAATTGAAGTTATTTTCATCTAAATTTACTCAAATATAGATCCTACAACAAAAATACTCAACAAAATCCAAAAAAATCGAAGTTGGTTTCAAATAAATTTATTAAAATTTGACACTTCCAACTAAAATTTTTTTTCACAATCCAAAAAAACGAAGTTATTTTCATCTAAATTTACTCAAATATACATCCTACGACAAAAATACTCAACTAAATCCAAAAAAATCGAAGCTGGTTTCAAATAAATTTATTAAAATTTGACACTTCCAACAAAAAATTTTTTTCACAATCCAATAAATTGTCGTTATTTTCATCTAAATTTACTCAAATATACATCCTACAAAAAAATACTCAACTAAATCCAAAAATATCGAAGTTGGTTTCAAATAAATTTATTAAAATTTGACACTTCCAACTAAATTTTTTTCACAATCCAAAAAATTGAAGTTATTTTCATCTAAATTTACTCAAATATAGATCCTACAACAAAAATACTCAACAAAATCCAAAATAATCCAAGTTGATTTCAAATAAATTTATTAAAATTTGACAAAAATCGTGACAAAATCCAAAAAATCGAAGTTAATTTCAACTGACATTACTCAAATTAAGCTTCTCTATCAAAAAAACTCAACATAGTCGAGGAAAATCGAAGTTGGTTTCAAATAAATATATTAAAATTTGACACTTCCAACTAAAATTTTTTTCACAATCCAAAAAATTGAAGTTATTTTCATCTAAATTTACTCAAATATAGGTCCTACAACAAAAATATTCAACTAAATCCAAAATAATCGAAGTTGGTTTCAAATAAATTTATTAAAATTTGACACTTCCAACTAAATTTTTTTCACAATCCAAAAAATTGAAGTTATTTTCATCTAAATTTACTCAAATATAGATCCTACAACAAAAATACTCAACTAAATCCAAAAAAATCGAAGTTGGTTTCAAATAAATTTATTAAAATTTGACACTTCCAACTAAAAATTTTTTCTCAATCCTTAAAATTGAAGTTATTTTCATCTAAATTTACTCAAATATAGATCCTACAACAAAAATACTCAACAAAATCCAAAAAAATCGAAGTTGGTTTCAAATAAATTTATTAAAATTTGACACTTCCAACTAAAATTTTTTTTCACAATCCAAAAAAACGAAGTTATTTTCATCTAAATTTACTCAAATATACATCCTACGACAAAAATACTCAACTAAATCCAAAAAAATCGAAGCTGGTTTCAAATAAATTTATTAAAATTTGACACTTCCAACAAAAAATTTTTTTCACAATCCAATAAATTGTCGTTATTTTCATCTAAATTTACTCAAATATACATCCTACAAAAAAATACTCAACTAAATCCAAAAATATCGAAGTTGGTTTCAAATAAATTTATTAAAATTTGACACTTCCAACTAAATTTTTTTCACAATCCAAAAAATTGAAGTTATTTTCATCTAAATTTACTCAAATATAGATCCTACAACAAAAATACTCAACAAAATCCAAAATAATCCAAGTTGATTTCAAATAAATTTATTAAAATTTGACAAAAATCGTGACAAAATCCAAAAAATCGAAGTTAATTTCAACTGACATTACTCAAATTAAGCTTCTCTATCAAAAAAACTCAACATAGTCGAGGAAAATCGAAGTTGGTTTCAAATAAATTTATTAAAATTTGACACTTCCAACTAAAATTTTTTTCACAATCCAAAAAATTGAAGTTATTTTCATCTAAATTTACTCAAATATAGGTCCTACAACAAAAATATTCAACTAAATCCAAAATAATCGAAGTTGGTTTCAAATAAATTTATTAAAATTTGACACTTCCAACTAAATTTTTTTCACAATCCAAAAAATTGAAGTTATTTTCATCTAAATTTACTCAAATATAGATCCTACAACAAAAATACTCAACTAAATCCAAAAAAATCGAAGTTGGTTTCAAATAAATTTATTAAAATTTGACACTTCCAACTAAAAATTTTTTCTCAATCCTTAAAATTGAAGTTATTTTCATCTAAATTTACTCAAATATAGATCCTACAACAAAAATACTCAACAAAATCCAAAAAAATCGAAGTTGGTTTCAAATAAATTTATTAAAATTTGACACTTCCAACTAAAATTTTTTTTCACAATCCAAAAAATTGTCGTTATTTTCATCTAAATTTACTCAAATATACATCCAACAACAAAAATACTCGACAAAATCCAAAAAAATCGAAGTTGGTTTCAAATAAATTTATTAAAATTTGACACTTCCAACTAAAATTTTTTTTCACAATCCAAAAAATTGTCTTTATTTTCATATAAATTTACTCAAATATACATCCTACAAAAAATTACTCGACAAAATCCAAAAAAATCGATGTTGGTTTCAAATAAATTTATTAAAATTTGACACTTCCAAGTAAAATTTTTTTCACATTCCTAAAAATTGAAGTTATGTTCATCTAAATTTATTCAAATATAGACCCTACAACAAAAATACTCAACAAAATCCAAAATAATCCAAGTTGATTTCAAATAAATTTATTAAAATTTGACAAAAATCGTGACAAAATCCAAAAAATCGAAGTTAATTTCAACTGACATTACTCAAAGTAAGCTTCTCTATCAAAAAAACTCAACATAGTCGAGGAAAATCGAAGTTGGTTTCAAATAAATTTATTAAAATTTGACACTTCCAACTAAAATTTTTTTTCACAATGCAATAAATTGTCGATATTTTCATCTAAATTTACTCAAATATTCATCCTACAGACAAAAATACTCAACAAAATCAAAAAAAATCGAAGTTGGTTTCAAATAAATTTATTAAAATTTGACACTTCCAACTAAAATTTTTTTCACAATCCTAAAAATTGAAGTTATTTTCATCAAAAATTACTCTAATATAGACCCTACAACAAAAATACTCAACAAAATCCAAAAAAATCGAAGCTGGTTTCAAATAAATTTATTAAAATTTGACACTTCCAACTAAAATTTTTGTTCACAATCCAATAAATTGTCGTTATTTTCATCTAAATTTACTCAAATATACATCCTACAACAAAAATACTCAACTAAATCCAAAAAAATCGAAGTTGGTTTCAAATAAATTTATTAAAATTTGACACTTCCAACTAAATTTTTTTCACAATCCAAAAAATTGAAGTTATTTTCATCTAAATTTACTCAAATATAGATCCTACAACAAAAATACTCAACTAAATCCAAAAAAATCGAAGGAGGTTTCAAATAAATTTATTAAAATTTGACACTTCCAACTAAAATTTTTTTCTCATTCCTTAAAATTGAAGTTATTTTCATCTAAATTTACTCAAATATAGATCCTACAACAAAAATACTCAACAAAATCTAAAAAAATCGAAGTTGGTTTCAAATAAATTTATTAAAATTTAACACTTCCAACTAACATTTTATTCACAATCCAAAAAATAGTAGTTATTTTCCACTAAATTTACTCAAATACACATCCTACAACAAAAATACTCGACAAAATAAAAAAAAATCGAAGTTGGTTTCAAATAAATTTATTAAAATTTGACACTTCCAAGTAAAATTTTTTTCACATTCCTAAAAATTGAAGTTATTTTCATCTAAATTTATTCAAATATAGACCCTACAACAAAAAAACTCAACAAAATCCAAAATAATCCATGTTGATTTCAATTAAATTTATTTAAATTTGGCAAAAATCGTGACAAAATCCAAAAAATCGAAGTTAATTTTAACTGAAATTACTCAAATTAGGCTTCTCTATCAAAAAAACTCAACATAGTCGAGAAAAATCGAAATTGGTTTCAAATAAATTTATTAAAATTTGACACTTCCAACTAAAATTTTTTTCACAATCCAAAAAATTGACTTATTTTCATCTAAATTTACTGAAATATAGATCCTAACACAACATACTCATCAAAATAAAAAAAAATCGAAGTTGGTTTCAAATAAATTTATTAAAATTTGACACTTCCAACTATAATTTTTTTTCACAATCCAAAAAAATTGTAGTTATTTTTAACTAAATTTATTCAAATATACATTCTACAACAGAAATACTCGACAAAATCCAAAAAAATCGAAGTTGGTTTCAAATAAATTTATTAACATTTGACACTTCCAACTAAATTTTTTTTCACAATCCTAAAAATTGAAGTTATTTTCATCAAAATTTACTCTAATATAGACCCTACAACAAAAATACGCTACAAAATCCAAAAAATCGAAGTTGGTTTCAAATAAATTTATTAAAATTTGACACTTCCAACTAAAATATGTTTTCACAATCCAATAAATTGTCGTTATTTTCATTTAAATTTACTCAAATATACATCCTACAACACAAATACTCAACAAAATCCAAAAAAATCGAAGTTGGTTTCAAATAAATTTATTAAAATTTGACACTTCCAACTAAAAATTTTTCTCAATCCTTAAAATTGAAGTTATTTTCATCTAAATTTACTCAAATATAGATCCTACAACAAAAATACTCAACAAAATCCAAAAAAATCGAAGTTGGTTTCAAATAAATTTATTAAAATTTGACACTTCCAACTAAATTTTTTTTCACAATCCAAAAAATTGTCGTTATTTTCATCTAAATTTACTCAAATATACATCCAACAACAAAAATACTCGACAAAATCCAAAAAAATCGAAGTTGGTTTCAAATAAATTTATTAAAATTTGACACTTCCAACTAAAATTTTTTTTCACAATCCAAAAAATTGTCTTTATTTTCATCTAAATTTACTCAAATATACATCCTACAAAAAATTACTCGACAAAATCCAAAAAAATCGATGTTGGTTTCAAATAAATTTATTAAAATTTGACACTTCCAACTAAAATTTTTTTTCACAATCCAATAAATTGTCGTTATTTTCATCTAAATTTACTCAAATATACATCCTACAACAAAAATACTCAACTAAATCCAAAAAAATCGAAGTTGGTTTCAAATAAATTTATTAAAATTTGACACTTCCAACTAAATTTTTTTCACAATCCAAAAAATTGAAGTTATTTTCATCTAAATTTACTCAAATATAGGTCCTACAACAAAAATACTCAACTAAATCCAAAAAAATCGAAGTTGGTTTCAAATAAATTTATTATAATTTGACACTTCCAACTAAATTTTTTTCACAATCCAAAAAATTGAAGTTATTTTCATCTAAATTTACTCAAATATAGATCCTACAACAAAAATACTCAACTAAATCCAAAAAAATCGAAGGAGGTTTCAAATAAATTTATTAAAATTTGACACTTCCAACTAAAATTTTTTTCTCATTCCTTAAAATTGAAGTTATTTTCATCTAAATTTACTCAAATATAGATCCTACAACAAAAATACTCAACAAAATCTAAAAAAATCGAAGTTGGTTTCAAATAAATTTATTAAAATTTAACACTTCCAACTAACATTTTATTCACAATCCAAAAAATAGTAGTTATTTTCCACTAAATTTACTCAAATACACATCCTACAACAAAAATACTCGACAAAATAAAAAAAAATCGAAGTTGGTTTCAAATAAATTTATTAAAATTTGACACTTCCAAGTAAAATTTTTTTCACATTCCTAAAAATTGAAGTTATTTTCATCTAAATTTATTCAAATATAGACCCTACAACAAAAATACTCAACAAAATCCAAAATAATCCATGTTGATTTCAATTAAATTTATTAAAATTTGGCAAAAATCGTGACAAAATCCAAAAAATCGAAGTTAATTTTAACTGAAATTACTCAAATTAGGCTTCTCTATCAAAAAAACTCAACATAGTCGAGAAAAATCGAAATTGGTTTCAAATAAATTTATTAAAATTTGACACTTCCAACTAAAATTTTTTTCACAATCCAAAAAATTGACTTATTTTCATCTAAATTTACTGAAATATAGATCCTAACACAACATACTCATCAAAATAAAAAAAAATCGAAGTTGGTTTCAAATAAATTTATTAAAATTTGACACTTCCAACTATAATTTTTTTTCACAATCCAAAAAAATTGTAGTTATTTTCAACTAAATTTACTCAAATATACATTCTACAACAGAAATACTCGACAAAATCCAAAAAAATCGAAGTTGGTTTCAAATAAATTTATTAACATTTGACACTTCCAACTAAATTTTTTTTCACAATCCTAAAAATTGAAGTTATTTTCATCAAAATTTACTCTAATATAGACCCTACAACAAAAATACGCTACAAAATCCAAAAAATCGAAGTTGGTTTCAAATAAATTTATTAAAATTTGACACTTCCAACTAAAATTTGTTTTCACAATTCAATAAGTTGTCGTTATTTTCATCTAAATTTACTCAAATATACATCCTACAACACAAATACTCAACAAAATCCAAAAAAATCGAATGTGGTTTCAAATAAATTTATTAAAATTTGACACTTCCAACTAAAAATTTTTCTCAATCCTTAAAATTGAAGTTATTTTCATCTAAATTTACTCAAATATAGATCCTACAACAAAAATACTCAACAAAATCCAAAAAAATCGAAGTTGGTTTGAAATAAATTTATTAAAATTTGACACTTCCAACTAAATTTTTTTTCACAATCCTAAAAATTGAAGTTATTTTCATAAAAATTTACTCTAATATAGACCCTACAACAAAAATACGCTACAAAATCCAAAAATATCGAAGTTGGTTTCAAATAAATTTATTAAAATTTGACACTTCCAACTAAATTTTTTTCACAATCCAAAAAATTGAAGTTATTTTCATCTAAATTTACTCAAATATAGATCCTACAACAAAAATACTCAACAAAATCCAAAATAATCCAAGTTGATTTCAAATAAATTTATTAAAATTTGACAAAAATCGTAACAAAATCCAAAAAATCGAAGTTAATTTCAACTGAAATTACTCAAATTCACCTTCTCTATAAAAAAAACTCAACATAATCGAGGAAAATTGAAGTTGGTTTCAAATAAATTTATTAAAATTTGACACTTCCAACTAAAATTTTTTCACAATCCAAAAAATTGAAGTGATTTTCATCTAAATTTACTCAAATATAGGTCCTACAACAAAAATATTCAACTAAATCCAAAATAATCGAAGTTGGTTTCAAATAAATTTATTAAAATTTGACACTTCCAACTAAATTTTTTTCACAATCCAAAAAATTGAAGTTATTTTCATCTAAATTTACTCAAATATAGATCCTACAACAAAAATACTCAACTAAATCCAAAAAAATCGAAGTTGGTTTCAAATAAATTTATTAAAATTTGACACTTCCAACTAAAAATTTTTTCTCAATCCTTACAATTGAAGTTATTTTCATCTAAATTTACTCAAATATAGATCCTACAACAAAAATACTCAACAAAATCCAAAAAAATCGAAGTTGGTTTCAAATAAATTTATTAAAATTTGACACTTCCAACTAAAATTTTTTTTCACAATCCAAAAAATTGTCGTTATTTTCATCTAAATTTACTCAAATATACATCCAACAACAAAAATACTCGACAAAATCCAAAAAAATCGAAGTTGGTTTCAAATAAATTTATTAAAATTTGACACTTCCAACTAAAATTTTTTTTCACCATCCAAAAAATTGTCTTTATTTTCATCTAAATTTACTCAAATATACATCCTACAAAAAAATACTCGACAAAATCCAAAAAAATCGATGTTGGTTTCAAATAAATTTATTAAAATTTGACACTTCCAAGTAAAATTTTTTTCACATTCCTAAAAATTGAAGTTATTTTCATCTAAATTTATTCAAATATAGACCCTACAACAAAAATACTCAACAAAATCCAAAATAATCCAAGTTGATTTCAAATAAATTTATTAAAATTTGACAAAAATCGTGACAAAATCCAAAAAATCGAAGTTAATTTCAACTGACATTACTCAAATTAAGCTTCTCTATCAAAAAAACTCAACATAGTCGAGGAAAATCGAAGTTGGTTTCAAATAAATTTATTAAAATTTGACACTTCCAACTAAAATTTTTTTCACAATCCAAAAAATTGACTTATTTTCATCTAAATTTACTGAAATATAGATCCTAACACAACATACTCATCAAAATAAAAAAAAATCGAAGTTGGTTTCAAATAAATTTATTAAAATTTGACACTTCCAACTATAATTTTTTTTCACAATCCAAAAAAATTGTAGTTATTTTTAACTAAATTTACTCAAATATACATTCTACAACAGAAATACTCGACAAAATCCAAAAAAATCGAAGTTGGTTTCAAATAAATTTATTAACATTTGACACTTCCAACTAAATTTTTTTTCACAATCCTAAAAATTGAAGTTATTTTCATCAAAATTTACTCTAATATAGACCCTACAACAAAAATACGCTACAAAATCCAAAAAATCGAAGTTGGTTTCAAATAAATTTATTAAAATTTGACACTTCCAACTAAAATATGTTTTCACAATCCAATAAATTGTCGTTATTTTCATTTAAATTTACTCAAATATACATCCTACAACACAAATACTCAACAAAATCCAAAAAAATCGAAGTTGGTTTCAAATAAATTTATTAAAATTTGACACTTCCAACTAAAAATATTTCTCAATCCTCAAAATTGAAGTTATTTTCATCTAAATTTACTCAAATATAGATCCTACAACAAAAATACTCAACAAAATCCAAAAAAATCGAAGTTGGTTTCAAATAAATTTATTAAAATTTGACACTTCCAACTAAATTTTTTTTCACAATCCTAAAAATTGAAGTTATTTTCATCTAAATTTACTCAAATATACATCCAACAACAAAAATACTCGACAAAATCCAAAAAAATCGAAGTTGGTTTCAAATAAATTTATTAAAATTTGACACTTCCAACTAAATTTTTTTCACAATCCAAAAAAACGAAGTTATTTTAATCTAAATTTACTCAAATATACATCCTACGACAAAAATACTCAACTAAATCCAAAAAAATCGAAGCTGGTTTCAAATAAATTTATTAAAATTTGACACTTCCAACAAAAAATTTTTTTCACAATCCAATAAATTGTCGTTATTTTCATCTAAATTTACTCAAATATACATCCTACAACAAAAATACTCAACTAAATCCAAAAATATCGAAGTTGGTTTCAAATAAATTTATTAAAATTTGACACTTCCAACTAAATTTTTTTCACAATCCAAAAAATTGAAGTTATTTTCATCTAAATTTACTCAAATATAGATCCTACAACAAAAATACTCAACAAAATCCAAAATAATCCAAGTTGATTTCAAATAAATTTATTAAAATTTGACAAAAATCGTGACAAAATCCAAAAAATCGAAGTTAATTTCAACTGAAATTACTCAAATTCACCTTCTCTATAAAAAAAACTCAACATAATCGAGGAAAATCGAAGTTGGTTTCAAATAAATTTATTAAAATTTGACACTTCCAACTAAAATTTTTTTCACAATCCAAAAAATTGAAGTTATTTTCATCTAAATTTACTCAAATATAGGTCCTACAACAAAAATATTCAACTAAATCCAAAATAATCGAAGTTGGTTTCAAATAAATTTATTAAAATTTGACACTTCCAACTAAATTTTTTTCACAATCCAAAAAATTGAAGTTATTTTCATCTAAATTTACTCAAATATAGATCCTACAACAAAAATACTCAACTAAATCCAAAAAAATCGAAGTTGGTTTCAAATAAATTTATTAAAATTTGACACTTCCAACTAAAAATTTTTTCTCAATCCTTAAAATTGAAGTTATTTTCATCTAAATTTACTCAAATATAGATCCTACAACAAAAATACTCAACAAAATCCAAAAAAATCGAAGTTGGTTTCAAATAAATTTATTAAAATTTGACACTTCCAACTAAAATTTTTTTTCACAATCCAAAAAAACGAAGTTATTTTCATCTAAATTTACTCAAATATACATCCTACGACAAAAATACTCAACTAAATCCAAAAAAATCGAAGCTGGTTTCAAATAAATTTATTAAAATTTGACACTTCCAACAAAAAATTTTTTTCACAATCCAATAAATTGTCGTTATTTTCATCTAAATTTACTCAAATATACATCCTACAACAAAAATACTCAACTAAATCCAAAAATATCGAAGTTGGTTTCAAATAAATTTATTAAAATTTGACACTTCCAACTAAATTTTTTTCACAATCCAAAAAATTGAAGTTATTTTCATCTAAATTTACTCAAATATAGATCCTACAACAAAAATACTCAACAAAATCCAAAATAATCCAAGTTGATTTCAAATAAATTTATTAAAATTTGACAAAAATCGTGACAAAATCCAAAAAATCGAAGTTAATTTCAACTGAAATTACTCAAATTCACCTTCTCTATAAAAAAAACTCAACATAATCGAGGAAAATCGAAGTTGGTTTCAAATAAATTTATTAAAATTTGACACTTCCAACTAAAATTTTTTTCACAATCCAAAAAATTGAAGTTATTTTCATCTAAATTTACTCAAATATAGGTCCTACAACAAAAATATTCAACTAAATCCAAAATAATCGAAGTTGGTTTCAAATAAATTTATTAAAATTTGACACTTCCAACTAAATTTTTTTCACAATCCAAAAAATTGAAGTTATTTTCATCTAAATTTACTCAAATATAGATCCTACAACAAAAATACTCAACTAAATCCAAAAAAATCGAAGTTGGTTTCAAATAAATTTATTAAAATTTGACACTTCCAACTAAAAATTTTTTCTCAATCCTTAAAATTGAAGTTATTTTCATCTAAATTTACTCAAATATAGATCCTACAACAAAAATACTCAACAAAATCCAAAAAAATCGAAGTTGGTTTCAAATAAATTTATTAAAATTTGACACTTCCAACTAAAATTTTTTTTCACAATCCAAAAAATTGTCGTTATTTTCATCTAAATTTACTCAAATATACATCCAACAACAAAAATACTCGACAAAATCCAAAAAAATCGAAGTTGGTTTCAAATAAATTTATTAAAATTTGACACTTCCAACTAAAATTTTTTTTCACAATCCAAAAAATTGTCTTTATTTTCATCTAAATTTACTCAAATATACATCCTACAACAAAAATACTCAACTAAATCCAAAAAAATCGAAGTTGGTTTCAAATAAATTTATTAAAATTTGACACTTCCAACTAAAATTTTTTTCACAATCCTAAAAATTGAAGTTATTTTCATCAAAAATTACTCTAATATAGACCCTACAACAAAAATACTCAACAAAATCCAAAAAAATCGAAGCTGGTTTCAAATAAATTTATTAAAATTTGACACTTCCAACTAAAATTTTTGTTCACAATCCAATAAATTGTCGTTATTTTCATCTAAATTTACTCAAATATACATCCTACAACAAAAATACTCAACTAAATCCAAAAAAATCGAAGTTGGTTTCAAATAAATTTATTAAAATTTGACACTTCCAACTAAATTTTTTTCACAATCCAAAAAATTGAAGTTATTTTCATCTAAATTTACTCAAATATAGGTCCTACAACAAAAATACTCAACTAAATCCAAAAAAATCGAAGTTGGTTTCAAATAAATTTATTAAAATTTGACACTTCCAACTAAATTTTTTTCACAATCCAAAAAATTGAAGTTATTTACATCTAAATTTACTCAAATATAGATCCTACAACAAAAATACTCAACTAAATCCAAAAAAATCGAAGGAGGTTTCAAATAAATTTATTAAAATTTGACACTTCCAACTAAAATTTTTTTCTCATTCCTTAAAATTGAAGTTATTTTCATCTAAATTTACTCAAATATAGATCCTACAACAAAAATACTCAACAAAATCTAAAAAAATCGAAGTTGGTTTCAAATAAATTTATTAAAATTTAACACTTCCAACTAACATTTTATTCACAATCCAAAAAATAGTAGTTATTTTCCACTAAATTTACTCAAATACACATCCTACAACAAAAATACTCGACAAAATAAAAAAAAATCGAAGTTGGTTTCAAATAAATTTATTAAAATTTGACACTTCCAAGTAAAATTTTTTTCACATTCCTAAAAATTGAAGTTATTTTCATCTAAATTTATTCAAATATAGACCCTACAACAAAAAAACTCAACAAAATCCAAAATAATCCATGTTGATTTCAATTAAATTTATTAAAATTTGGCAAAAATCGTGACAAAATCCAAAAAATCGAAGTTAATTTTAACTGAAATTACTCAAATTAGGCTTCTCTATCAAAAAAACTCAACATAGTCGAGAAAAATCGAAATTGGTTTCAAATAAATTTATTAAAATTTGACACTTCCAACTAAAATTTTTTTCACAATCCAAAAAATTGACTTATTTTCATCTAAATTTACTGAAATATAGATCCTAACACAACATACTCATCAAAATAAAAAAAAATCGAAGTTGGTTTCAAATAAATTTATTAAAATTTGACACTTCCAACTATAATTTTTTTTCACAATCCAAAAAAATTGTAGTTATTTTTAACTAAATTTACTCAAATATACATTCTACAACAGAAATACTCGACAAAATCCAAAAAAATCGAAGTTGGTTTCAAATAAATTTATTAAAATTTGACACTTCCAACTAAATTTTTTTTCACAATCCTAAAAATTGAAGTTATTTTCATCTAAATTTACTCAAATATACATCCAACAACAAAAATACTCGACAAAATCCAAAAAAATCGAAGTTGGTTTCAAATAAATTTATTAAAATTTGACACTTCCAACTAAATTTTTTTCACAATCCAAAAAAACGAAGTTATTTTAATCTAAATTTACTCAAATATACATCCTACGACAAAAATACTCAACTAAATCCAAAAAAATCGAAGCTGGTTTCAAATAAATTTATTAAAATTTGACACTTCCAACAAAAAATTTTTTTCACAATCCAATAAATTGTCGTTATTTTCATCTAAATTTACTCAAATATACATCCTACAACAAAAATACTCAACTAAATCCAAAAATATCGAAGTTGGTTTCAAATAAATTTATTAAAATTTGACACTTCCAACTAAATTTTTTTCACAATCCAAAAAATTGAAGTTATTTTCATCTAAATTTACTCAAATATAGATCCTACAACAAAAATACTCAACAAAATCCAAAATAATCCAAGTTGATTTCAAATAAATTTATTAAAATTTGACAAAAATCGTGACAAAATCCAAAAAATCGAAGTTAATTTCAACTGAAATTACTCAAATTCACCTTCTCTATAAAAAAAACTCAACATAATCGAGGAAAATCGAAGTTGGTTTCAAATAAATTTATTAAAATTTGACACTTCCAACTAAAATTTTTTTCACAATCCAAAAAATTGAAGTTATTTTCATCTAAATTTACTCAAATATAGGTCCTACAACAAAAATATTCAACTAAATCCAAAATAATCGAAGTTGGTTTCAAATAAATTTATTAAAATTTGACACTTCCAACTAAATTTTTTTCACAATCCAAAAAATTGAAGTTATTTTCATCTAAATTTACTCAAATATAGATCCTACAACAAAAATACTCAACTAAATCCAAAAAAATCGAAGTTGGTTTCAAATAAATTTATTAAAATTTGACACTTCCAACTAAAAATTTTTTCTCAATCCTTAAAATTGAAGTTATTTTCATCTAAATTTACTCAAATATAGATCCTACAACAAAAATACTCAACAAAATCCAAAAAAATCGAAGTTGGTTTCAAATAAATTTATTAAAATTTGACACTTCCAACTAAAATTTTTTTTCACAATCCAAAAAAACGAAGTTATTTTCATCTAAATTTACTCAAATATACATCCTACGACAAAAATACTCAACTAAATCCAAAAAAATCGAAGCTGGTTTCAAATAAATTTATTAAAATTTGACACTTCCAACAAAAAATTTTTTTCACAATCCAATAAATTGTCGTTATTTTCATCTAAATTTACTCAAATATACATCCTACAACAAAAATACTCAACTAAATCCAAAAATATCGAAGTTGGTTTCAAATAAATTTATTAAAATTTGACACTTCCAACTAAATTTTTTTCACAATCCAAAAAATTGAAGTTATTTTCATCTAAATTTACTCAAATATAGATCCTACAACAAAAATACTCAACAAAATCCAAAATAATCCAAGTTGATTTCAAATAAATTTATTAAAATTTGACAAAAATCGTGACAAAATCCAAAAAATCGAAGTTAATTTCAACTGAAATTACTCAAATTCACCTTCTCTATAAAAAAAACTCAACATAATCGAGGAAAATCGAAGTTGGTTTCAAATAAATTTATTAAAATTTGACACTTCCAACTAAAATTTTTTTCACAATCCAAAAAATTGAAGTTATTTTCATCTAAATTTACTCAAATATAGGTCCTACAACAAAAATATTCAACTAAATCCAAAATAATCGAAGTTGGTTTCAAATAAATTTATTAAAATTTGACACTTCCAACTAAATTTTTTTCACAATCCAAAAAATTGAAGTTATTTTCATCTAAATTTACTCAAATATAGATCCTACAACAAAAATACTCAACTAAATCCAAAAAAATCGAAGTTGGTTTCAAATAAATTTATTAAAATTTGACACTTCCAACTAAAAATTTTTTCTCAATCCTTAAAATTGAAGTTATTTTCATCTAAATTTACTCAAATATAGATCCTACAACAAAAATACTCAACAAAATCCAAAAAAATCGAAGTTGGTTTCAAATAAATTTATTAAAATTTGACACTTCCAACTAAAATTTTTTTTCACAATCCAAAAAATTGTCGTTATTTTCATCTAAATTTACTCAAATATACATCCAACAACAAAAATACTCGACAAAATCCAAAAAAATCGAAGTTGGTTTCAAATAAATTTATTAAAATTTGACACTTCCAACTAAAATTTTTTTTCACAATCCAAAAAATTGTCTTTATTTTCATCTAAATTTACTCAAATATACATCCTACAACAAAAATACTCAACTAAATCCAAAAAAATCGAAGTTGGTTTCAAATAAATTTATTAAAATTTGACACTTCCAACTGAAATTTTTTTCACAATCCTAAAAATTGAAGTTATTTTCATCAAAAATTACTCTAATATAGACCCTACAACAAAAATACTCAACAAAATCCAAAAAAATCGAAGCTGGTTTCAAATAAATTTATTAAAATTTGACACTTCCAACTAAAATTTTTGTTCACAATCCAATAAATTGTCGTTATTTTCATCTAAATTTACTCAAATATACATCCTACAACAAAAATACTCAACTAAATCCAAAAAAATCGAAGTTGGTTTCAAATAAATTTATTAAAATTTGACACTTCCAACTAAATTTTTTTCACAATCCAAAAAATTGAAGTTATTTTCATCTAAATTTACTCAAATATAGGTCCTACAACAAAAATACTCAACTAAATCCAAAAAAATCGAAGTTGGTTTCAAATAAATTTATTAAAATTTGACACTTCCAACTAAATTTTTTTCACAATCCAAAAAATTGAAGTTATTTACATCTAAATTTACTCAAATATAGATCCTACAACAAAAATACTCAACTAAATCCAAAAAAATCGAAGGAGGTTTCAAATAAATTTATTAAAATTTGACACTTCCAACTAAAATTTTTTTCTCATTCCTTAAAATTGAAGTTATTTTCATCTAAATTTACTCAAATATAGATCCTACAACAAAAATACTCAACAAAATCTAAAAAAATCGAAGTTGGTTTCAAATAAATTTATTAAAATTTAACACTTCCAACTAACATTTTATTCACAATCCAAAAAATAGTAGTTATTTTCCACTAAATTTACTCAAATACACATCCTACAACAAAAATACTCGACAAAATAAAAAAAAATCGAAGTTGGTTTCAAATAAATTTATTAAAATTTGACACTTCCAAGTAAAATTTTTTTCACATTCCTAAAAATTGAAGTTATTTTCATCTAAATTTATTCAAATATAGACCCTACAACAAAAAAACTCAACAAAATCCAAAATAATCCATGTTGATTTCAATTAAATTTATTAAAATTTGGCAAAAATCGTGACAAAATCCAAAAAATCGAAGTTAATTTTAACTGAAATTACTCAAATTAGGCTTCTCTATCAAAAAAACTCAACATAGTCGAGAAAAATCGAAATTGGTTTCAAATAAATTTATTAAAATTTGACACTTCCAACTAAAATTTTTTTCACAATCCAAAAAATTGACTTATTTTCATCTAAATTTACTGAAATATAGATCCTAACACAACATACTCATCAAAATAAAAAAAAATCGAAGTTGGTTTCAAATAAATTTATTAAAATTTGACACTTCCAACTATAATTTTTTTTCACAATCCAAAAAAATTGTAGTTATTTTTAACTAAATTTACTCAAATATACATTCTACAACAGAAATACTCGACAAAATCCAAAAAAATCGAAGTTGGTTTCAAATAAATTTATTAACATTTGACACTTCCAACTAAATTTTTTTTCACAATCCTAAAAATTGTCGTTATTTTCATCTAAATTTACTCAAATATACATCCTACAACAAAAATACTCAACTAAATCCAAAAAAATCGAAGTTGGTTTCAAATAAATTTATTAAAATTTGACACTTCCAACTAAATTTTTTTCACAATCCAAAAAATTGAAGTTATTTTCATCTAAATTTACTCAAATATAGGTCCTACAACAAAAATACTCAACTAAATCCAAAAAAATCGAAGTTGGTTTCAAATAAATTTATTAAAATTTGACACTTCCAACTAAATTTTTTTCACAATCCAAAAAATTGAAGTTATTTACATCTAAATTTACTCAAATATAGATCCTACAACAAAAATACTCAACTAAATCCAAAAAAAATCGAAGGAGGTTTCAAATAAATTTATTAAAATTTGACACTTCCAACTAAAATTTTTTTCTCATTCCTTAAAATTGAAGTTATTTTCATCTAAATTTACTCAAATATAGATCCTACAACAAAAATACTCAACAAAATCTAATAAAATCGAAGTTGGTTTCAAATAAATTTATTAAAATTTAACACTTCCAACTAACATTTTATTCACAATCCAAAAAATAGTAGTTATTTTCCACTAAATTTACTCAAATACACATCCTACAACAAAAATACTCGACAAAATAAAAAAAAATCGAAGTTGGTTTCAAATAAATTTATTAAAATTTGACACTTCCAAGTAAAATTTTTTTCACATTCCTAAAAATTGAAGTTATTTTCATCTAAATTTATTCAAATATAGACCCTACAACAAAAAAACTCAACAAAATCCAAAATAATCCATGTTGATTTCAATTAAATTTATTAAAATTTGGCAAAAATCGTGACAAAATCCAAAAAATCGAAGTTAATTTTAACTGAAATTACTCAAATTAGGCTTCTCTATCAAAAAAACTCAACATAGTCGAGAAAAATCGAAATTGGTTTCAAATAAATTTATTAAAATTTGACACTTCCAACTAAAATTTTTTTCACAATCCAAAAAATTGACTTATTTTCATCTAAATTTACTGAAATATAGATCCTAACACAACATACTCATCAAAATAAAAAAAAATCGAAGTTGGTTTCAAATAAATTTATTAAAATTTGACACTTCCAACTATAATTTTTTTTCACAATCCAAAAAAATTGTAGTTATTTTTAACTAAATTTACTCAAATATACATTCTACAACAGAAATACTCGACAAAATCCAAAAAAATCGAAGTTGGTTTCAAATAAATTTATTAACATTTGACACTTCCAACTAAATTTTTTTTCACAATCCTAAAAATTGAAGTTATTTTCATCAAAATTTACTCTAATATAGACCCTACAACAAAAATACGCTACAAAATCCAAAAAATCGAAGTTGGTTTCAAATAAATTTATTAAAATTTGACACTTCCAACTAAAATATGTTTTCACAATCCAATAAATTGTCGTTATTTTCATTTAAATTTACTCAAATATACATCCTACAACACAAATACTCAACAAAATCCAAAAAAATCGAAGTTGGTTTCAAATAAATTTATTAAAATTTGACACTTCCAACTAAAAATTTTTCTCAATCCTTAAAATTGAAGTTATTTTCATCTAAATTTACTCAAATATAGATCCTACAACAAAAATACTCAACAAAATCCAAAAAAATCGAAGTTGGTTTCAAATAAATTTATTAAAATTTGACACTCCCAAGTAAAATTTTTTTCACATTCCTAAAAATTGAAGTTATTTTCATCTAAATTTATTCAAATATAGACCCTACAACAAAAATACTCAACAAAATCCAAAATAATCCAAGTTGATTTCAAATAAATTTATTAAAATTTGACAAAAATCGTGACAAAATCCAAAAAATCGAAGTTAATTTCAACTGACATTACTCAAATTAAGCTTCTCTATCAAAAAAACTCAACATAGTCGAGGAAAATCGAAGTTGGTTTCAAATAAATTTATTAAAATTTGACACTTCCAACTAAAATTGTTTTTCACAATGCAATAAATTGTCGATATTTTCATCTAAATTTACTCAAATATTCATCCTACAGACAAAAATACTCAACAAAATCCAAAAAAATCGAAGTTGGTTTCAAATAAATTTATTAAAATTTGACACTTCCAACTAAAATTTTTTTCACAATCCTAAAAATTGAAGTTATTTTCATAAAAAATTACTCTAATATAGACCCTACAACAAAAATACTCAACAAAATCCAAAAAAATCGAAGCTGGTTTCAAATAAATTTATTAAAATTTGACACTTCCAACTAAAATTTTTCTTCACAATCCAATAAATTGTCGTTATTTTCATCTAAATTTACTCAAATATACATCCTACAACAAAAATACTCAACTAAATCCAAAAAAATCGAAGTTGGTTTCAAATAAATTTATTAAAATTTGACACTTCCAACTAAATTTTTTTCATAATCCAAAAAATTGAAGTTATTTTCATCTAAATTTACTCAAATATAGATCCTACAACAAAAATACTCAACTAAATCCAAAAAAATCGAAGTTGGTTTCAAATAAATTTATTAAAATTTGACACTTCCAACTAAATTTTTTTCATAATCCAAAAAATTGAAGTTATTTTCATCTAAATTTACTCAAATATAGATCCTACAACAAAAATACTCAACTAAATCCAAAAAAATCGAAGTTGGTTTCAAATAAATTTATTAAAATTTGACACTTCCAACTAAAATTTTTTTTCACAATCCAATAAATTGTCGTTATTTTCATCTAAATTTACTCAAATATACATCCTACAACAAAAATACTCAACTAAATCCAAAAAAATCGAAGTTGGTTTCAAATAAATTTATTAAAATTTGACACTTCCAACTAAATTTTTTTCACAATCCAAAAAATTGAAGTTATTTTCATCTAAATTTACTCAAATATAGGTCCTACAACAAAAATACTCAACTAAATCCAAAAAAATCGAAGTTGGTTTCAAATAAATTTATTATAATTTGACACTTCCAACTAAATTTTTTTCACAATCCAAAAAATTGAAGTTATTTTCATCTAAATTTACTCAAATATAGATCCTACAACAAAAATACTCAACTAAATCCAAAAAAATCGAAGGAGGTTTCAAATAAATTTATTAAAATTTGACACTTCCAACTAAAATTTTTTTCTCATTCCTTAAAATTGAAGTTATTTTCATCTAAATTTACTCAAATATAGATCCTACAACAAAAATACTCAACAAAATCTAAAAAAATCGAAGTTGGTTTCAAATAAATTTATTAAAATTTAACACTTCCAACTAACATTTTATTCACAATCCAAAAAATAGTAGTTATTTTCCACTAAATTTACTCAAATACACATCCTACAACAAAAATACTCGACAAAATAAAAAAAAATCGAAGTTGGTTTCAAATAAATTTATTAAAATTTGACACTTCCAAGTAAAATTTTTTTCACATTTCTAAAAATTGAAGTTATTTTCATCTAAATTTATTCAAATATAGACCCTACAACAAAAATACTCAACAAAATCCAAAATAATCCATGTTGATTTCAATTAAATTTATTAAAATTTGGCAAAAATCGTGACAAAATCCAAAAAATCGAAGTTAATTTTAACTGAAATTACTCAAATTAGGCTTCTCTATCAAAAAAACTCAACATAGTCGAGAAAAATCGAAATTGGTTTCAAATAAATTTATTAAAATTTGACACTTCCAACTAAAATTTTTTTCACAATCCAAAAAATTGACTTATTTTCATCTAAATTTACTGAAATATAGATCCTAACACAACATACTCATCAAAATAAAAAAAAATCGAAGTTGGTTTCAAATAAATTTATTAAAATTTGACACTTCCAACTATAATTTTTTTTCACAATCCAAAAAAATTGTAGTTATTTTTAACTAAATTTACTCAAATATACATTCTACAACAGAAATACTCGACAAAATCCAAAAAAATCGAAGTTGGTTTCAAATAAATTTATTAACATTTGACACTTCCAACTAAATTTTTTTTCACAATCCTAAAAATTGAAGTTATTTTCATCAAAATTTACTCTAATATAGACCCTACAACAAAAATACGCTACAAAATCCAAAAAATCGAAGTTGGTTTCAAATAAATTTATTAAAATTTGACACTTCCAACTAAAATATGTTTTCACAATCCAATAAATTGTCGTTATTTTCATTTAAATTTACTCAAATATACATCCTACAACACAAATACTCAACAAAATCCAAAAAAATCGAAGTTGGTTTCAAATAAATTTATTAAAATTTGACACTTCCAACTAAAAATTTTTCTCAATCCTTAAAATTGAAGTTATTTTCATCTAAATTTACTCAAATATAGATCCTACAACAAAAATACTCAACAAAATCCAAAAAAATCGAAGTTGGTTTCAAATAAATTTATTAAAATTTGACACTTCCAACTAAATTTTTTTTCACAATCCTAAAAATTGAAGTTATTTTCATCTAAATTTATTCAAATATACATCCAACAACAAAAATACTCGACAAAATCCAAAAAAATCGAAGTTGGTTTCAAATAAATTTATTAAAATTTGACACTTCCAACTAAAATTTTTTTTCACAATCCAAAAAATTGTCGTTATTTTCATCTAAATTTACTCAAATATACATCCTACAAAAAAATACTCGACAAAATCCAAAAAAATCGATGTTGGTTTCAAATAAATTTATTAAAATTTGACACTTCCAACTAAATTTTTTTCATAATCCAAAAAATTGTCGTTATTTTCATCTAAATTTACTCAAATATACATCCTACAACAAAAATACTCAACTAAATCCAAAAAAATCGAAGTTGGTTTCAAATAAATTTATTAAAATTTGACACTTCCAACTAAATTTTTTTCATAATCCAAAAAATTGAAGTTATTTTCATCTAAATTTACTCAAATATAGATCCTACAACAAAAATACTCAACTAAATCCAAAAAAATCGAAGTTGGTTTCAAATAAATTTATTAAAATTTGACACTTCCAACTAAAATTTTTTTCACAATCCAAAAAATTGACTTATTTTCATCTAAATTTACTGAAATATACATCCTAACACAACATACTCATCAAAATAAAAAAAAATCGAAGTTGGTTTCAAATAAATTTATTAAAATTTGACACTTCCAACTATAATTTTTTTTCACAATCCAAAAAAATTGTAGTTATTTTCAACTAAATTTACTCAAATATACATTCTACAACAGAAATACTCGACAAAATCCAAAAAAATCGAAGTTGGTTTCAAATAAATTTATTAACATTTGACACTTCCAACTAAATTTTTTTTCACAATCCTAAAAATTGAAGTTATTTTCATCAAAATTTACTCTAATATAGACCCTACAACAAAAATACGCTACAAAATCCAAAAAATCGAAGTTGGTATCAAATAAATTTATTAAAATTTGACACTTCCAACTAAAATATGTTTTCACAATCCAATAAATTGTCGTTATTTTCATTTAAATTTACTCAAATATACATCCTACAACACAAATACTCAACAAAATCCAAAAAAATCGAAGTTGGTTTCAAATAAATTTATTAAAATTTGACACTTCCAACTAAAAATTTTTCTCAATCCTTAAAATTGAAGTTATTTTCATCTAAATTTACTCAAATATAGATCCTACAACAAAAATACTCAACAAAATCCAAAAAAATCGAAGTTGGTTTCAAATAAATTTATTAAAATTTGACACTTCCAACTAAATTTTTTTTCACAATCCAAAAAATTGAAGTTATTTTCATCTAAATTTACTCAAATATACATCCAACAACAAAAATACTCGACAAAATCCAAAAAAATCGAAGTTGGTTTCAAATAAATTTATTAAAATTTGACACTTCCAACTAAAATTTTTTTTCACAATCCAAAAAATTGTCGTTATTTTCATCTAAATTTACTCAAATATACATCCTACAACAAAAATACTCAACTAAATCCAAAAAAATCGAAGTTGGTTTCAAATAAATTTATTAAAATTTGACACTTCCAACTAAATTTTTTTCATAATCCAAAAAATTGAAGTTATTTTCATCTAAATTTACTCAAATATAGATCCTACAACAAAAATACTCAACTAAATCCAAAAAAATCGAAGTTGGTTTCAAATAAATTTATTAAAATTTGACACTTCCAACTAAATTTTTTTCATAATCCAAAAAATTGAAGTTATTTTCATCTAAATTTACTCAAATATAGATCCTACAACAAAAATACTCAACTAAATCCAAAAAAATCGAAGTTGGTTTCAAATAAATTTATTAAAATTTGACACTTCCAACTAAAATTTTTTTTCACAATCCAATAAATTGTCGTTATTTTCATCTAAATTTACTCAAATATACATCCTACAACAAAAATACTCAACTAAATCCAAAAAAATCGAAGTTGGTTTCAAATAAATTTATTAAAATTTGACACTTCCAACTAAATTTTTTTCACAATCCAAAAAATTGAAGTTATTTTCATCTAAATTTACTCAAATATAGGTCCTACAACAAAAATACTCAACTAAATCCAAAAAAATCGAAGTTGGTTTCAAATAAATTTATTATAATTTGACACTTCCAACTAAATTTTTTTCACAATCCAAAAAATTGAAGTTATTTTCATCTAAATTTACTCAAATATAGATCCTACAACAAAAATACTCAACTAAATCCAAAAAAATCGAAGGAGGTTTCAAATAAATTTATTAAAATTTGACACTTCCAACTAAAATTTTTTTCTCATTCCTTAAAATTGAAGTTATTTTCATCTAAATTTACTCAAATATAGATCCTACAACAAAAATACTCAACAAAATCTAAAAAAATCGAAGTTGGTTTCAAATAAATTTATTAAAATTTAACACTTCCAACTAACATTTTATTCACAATCCAAAAAATAGTAGTTATTTTCCACTAAATTTACTCAAATACACATCCTACAACAAAAATACTCGACAAAATAAAAAAAAATCGAAGTTGGTTTCAAATAAATTTATTAAAATTTGACACTTCCAAGTAAAATTTTTTTCACATTTCTAAAAATTGAAGTTATTTTCATCTAAATTTATTCAAATATAGACCCTACAACAAAAATACTCAACAAAATCCAAAATAATCCATGTTGATTTCAATTAAATTTATTAAAATTTGGCAAAAATCGTGACAAAATCCAAAAAATCGAAGTTAATTTTAACTGAAATTACTCAAATTAGGCTTCTCTATCAAAAAAACTCAACATAGTCGAGAAAAATCGAAATTGGTTTCAAATAAATTTATTAAAATTTGACACTTCCAACTAAAATTTTTTTCACAATCCAAAAAATTGACTTATTTTCATCTAAATTTACTGAAATATAGATCCTAACACAACATACTCATCAAAATAAAAAAAAATCGAAGTTGGTTTCAAATAAATTTATTAAAATTTGACACTTCCAACTATAATTTTTTTTCACAATCCAAAAAAATTGTAGTTATTTTTAACTAAATTTACTCAAATATACATTCTACAACAGAAATACTCGACAAAATCCAAAAAAATCGAAGTTGGTTTCAAATAAATTTATTAACATTTGACACTTCCAACTAAATTTTTTTTCACAATCCTAAAAATTGAAGTTATTTTCATCAAAATTTACTCTAATATAGACCCTACAACAAAAATACGCTACAAAATCCAAAAAATCGAAGTTGGTTTCAAATAAATTTATTAAAATTTGACACTTCCAACTAAAATATGTTTTCACAATCCAATAAATTGTCGTTATTTTCATTTAAATTTACTCAAATATACATCCTACAACACAAATACTCAACAAAATCCAAAAAAATCGAAGTTGGTTTCAAATAAATTTATTAAAATTTGACACTTCCAACTAAAATTTTTTTTCACAATCCAAAAAATTGTCGTTATTTTCATCTAAATTTACTCAAATATACATCCTACAAAAAAATACTCGACAAAATCCAAAAAAATCGATGTTGGTTTCAAATAAATTTATTAAAATTTGACACTTCCAACTACAATTTTTTCCCAATCCAAAAAATTGAAGTTATTTTCATCTAAATTTACTCCAATATACATCCTACAACAAAAATACTCAACTAAATCCAAAAAAATCGAAGTTGGTTTCAAATAAATTTATTAAAATTTGACACTTCCAACTAAATTTTTTTCACAATCCAAAAAAACGAAGTTATTTTCATCTAAATTTACTCAAATATACATCCTACGACAAAAATACTCAACTAAATCCAAAAAAATCGAAGCTGGTTTCAAATAAATTTATTAAAATTTGACACTTCCAACAAAAAATTTTTTTCACAATCCAATAAATTGTCGTTATTTTCATCTAAATTTACTCAAATATACATCCTACAACAAAAATACTCAACTAAATCCAAAAATATCGAAGTTGGTTTCAAATAAATTTATTAAAATTTGACACTTCCAACTAAATTTTTTTCACAATCCAAAAAATTGAAGTTATTTTCATCTAAATTTACTCAAATATAGATCCTACAACAAAAATACTCAACAAAATCCAAAAAAATTGAAGTTGGTTTCAAATAAATTTATTAAAATTTGACACTTCCAACTAAAATTTTTTTCACAATCCTAAAAATTGAAGTTATTTTCATCAAAAATTACTCTAATATAGACCCTACAACAAAAATACTCAACAAAATCCAAAAAAATCGAAGTTGGTTTCAAATAAATTTATTAAAATTTGACACTTCCAACTAAAATTTGTTTTCACAATTCAATAAGTTGTCGTTATTTTCATCTAAATTTACTCAAATATACATCCTACAACACAAATACTCAACAAAATCCAAAAAAATCGAAGTTGGTTTCAAATAAATTTATTAAAATTTGACACTTCCAACTAAAAATTTTTTCTCAATCCTTAAAATTGAAGTTATTTTCATCTAAATTTACTCAAATATAGATCCTACAACAAATATACTCAAATAAAACCAAAAAAATCGAAGTTGGTTTCAAATAAATTTATTAAAATTTGACACTTCCAACTAAAATTTTTTTTCACAATCCAAAAAATTGTCGTTATTTTCATCTAAATTTACTCAAATATACATCCTACAAAAAAAAACTCGACAAAATCCAAAAAAATCGATGTTGGTTTCAAATAAATTTATTAAAATGTGACACTTCCAACTACAATTTTTTCCCAATCCAAAAAATTGAAGTTATTTTCATCTAAATTTACTCAAATATACATCCTACAACAAAAATACTCAACTAAATCCAAAAAAATCGAAGTTGGTTTCAAATAAATTTATTAAAATTTGACACTTCCATCTAAATTTTTTTCACAATCCAAAAAATTGAAGTTATTTTCATCTAAATTTACTCAAATATAGATCCTACAATAAAAGTACTCAACAAAATCCAAAATAATCCAAGTTGATTTCAAATAAATTTATTAAAATTTGACAAAAATTGTGACAAAATCCAAAAAATCGAAGTTAATTTCAACTGAAATTACTCAAATTAAGCTTCTCTATCCAAAAAACTCAACATAGTCGAGGAAAATCGAAGTTGGTTTCAAATAAATTTATTAAAATTTGACACTTCCAACTAAAATTTTTTTTCACAATGCAATAAATTGTCGATTTTTTCATCTAAATTTACTCAAATATTCATCCTACAAACAAAAATATTCAAAAAAATCCAAAAAAATCGAAGTTGGTTTCAAATAAATTTATTAAAATTTGACACTTCCAACTAAAATTTTTTTCACAATCCTAGAAATTTAAGTTATTTTCATAAAAAATTACTCTAATATAGACCCTACAACAAAAATACTCAACAAAATCCAAAAAAATCGAAGCTGGTTTCAAATAAATTTATTAAAATTTGACACTTCCAACTAAAATTTTTTTTCACAATCCAATAAATTGTCGTTATTTTCATCTAAATTTACTCAAATATACATCCTACAACAAAAATACTCAACTAAATCCAAAAAAATCGAAGTTGGTTTCAAATAAATTTATTAAAATTTGACACTTCCAACTAAATTTTTTTCACAATCCAAAAAATTGAAGTTATTTTCATCTAAATTTACTCAAATATAGATCCTACAACAAAAATACTCAACTAAATCCAAAAAAATCGCAGTTGGTTTCAAATAAATTTATTAAAATTTGACACTTCCAACTAAAATTTTTTTTCACAATTCAATAAATTGTCGTTATTTTCATCTAAATTTACTCAAATATACATCCTACAACAAAAATACTCAAATAAAACCAAAAAAATCGAAGTTGGTTTCAAATAAATTTATTAAAATTTGACACTTCCAAGTAAATTTTTTTTCACAATCCTAAAAATTGAAGTTATTTTCATCAAAATTTACTCTATTATAGACCCTACAACAAAAATACGCTACAAAATCCAAAAAATCGAAGTTGGTTTCAAATAAATTTATTAAAATTTGACACTTCCAACTAAAATATGTTTCCACAATCCAATAAATTGTCGTTATTTTCATTTAAATTTACTCAAATATACATCCTACAACACAAATACTCAACAAAATCCAAAAAAATCGAAGTTGGTTTCAAATAAATTTATTAAAATTTGACACTTCCAACTAAAAATTTTTCTCAATCCTTAAAATTGAAGTTATTTTCATCTAAATTTACTCAAATATAGATCCTACAACAAAAATACTCAACAAAATCCAAAAAAAATCGAAGTTGGTTTCAAATAAATTTATTAAAATTTGACACTTCCAACTAATTTTTTTTTCACAATCCTAAAAATTGAAGTTATTTTCATAAAAATTTACTCTAATATAGACCCTACAACAAAAATACGCTACAAAATCCAAAAAATCGAAGTTGGTTTCAAATAAATTTATTAAAATTTGACACTTCCAACTAAAATTTTTTTTCACAATCCAATAAATTGTCGTTATTTTCATCTAAATTTACTCAAATATACATCCTACAACACAAATACTCAACAAAATCCAAAAAAATCGAAGTTGGTTTCAAATAAATTTATTAAAATTTGACACTTCCAAGTAAAATTTTTTTCACATTCCTAAAAATTGAAGTTATTTTCATCTAAATTTATTCAAATATAGACCCTACAACAAAAATACTCAACAAAATCCAAAAAAATCGAAGCTGGTTTCAAATAAATTTATTAAAATTTGACCCTTCCAACTAAAATTTTTTTCTCATTCCTTAAAATTGTAGTTATTTTCCACTAAATTTACTCAAATATACATCCTACAACAGAAATACTCGACAAAATCCAAAAAAATCGAAGTTGGTTTCAAATAAATTTATTAAAATTTGACACTTCCAACTAAATTTTTTTTCACAATCCTAAAAATTGAAGTTATTTTCATCAAAATTTACTCTAATATAGACCCTACAACAAAAATACGCTACAAAATCCAAAAAATCGAAGTTGGTTTCAAATAAATTTATTAAAATTTGACACTTCCAACTAAAATATGTTTTCACAATCCAATAAATTGTCGTTATTTTCATTTAAATTTACTCAAATATACATCCTACAACACAAATACTCAACAAAATCCAAAAAAATCGAAGTTGGTTTCAAATAAATTTATTAAAATTTGACACTTCCAACTAAAAATTTTTCTCAATCCTTAAAATTGAAGTTATTTTCATCTAAATTTACTCAAATATAGATCCTACAACAAAAATACTCAACAAAATCCAAAAAAATCGAAGTTGGTTTCAAATAAATTTATTAAAATTTGACACTTCCAACTAAATTTTTTTTCACAATCCTAAAAATTGAAGTTATTTTCATCTAAATTTACTCAAATATACATCCAACAACAAAAATACTCGACAAAATCCAAAAAAATCGAAGTTGGTTTCAAATAAATTTATTAAAATTTGACACTTCCAACTAAAATTTTTTTTCACAATCCAAAAAATTGTCGTTATTTTCATCTAAATTTACTCAAATATACATCCTACAAAAAAATACTCGACAAAATCCAAAAAAATCGATGTTGGTTTCAAATAAATTTATTAAAATTTGACACTTCCAACTACAATTTTTTCCCAATCCAAAAAATTGAAGTTATTTTCATCTAAATTTACTCCAATATACATCCTACAACAAAAATACTCAACTAAATCCAAAAAAATCGAAGTTGGTTTCAAATAAATTTATTAAAATTTGACACTTCCAACTAAATTTTTTTCACAATCCAAAAAAACGAAGTTATTTTCATCTAAATTTACTCAAATATACATCCTACGACAAAAATACTCAACTAAATCCAAAAAAATCGAAGCTGGTTTCAAATAAATTTATTAAAATTTGACACTTCCAACAAAAAATTTTTTTCACAATCCAATAAATTGTCGTTATTTTCATCTAAATTTACTCAAATATACATCCTACAACAAAAATACTCAACTAAATCCAAAAATATCGAAGTTGGTTTCAAATAAATTTATTAAAATTTGACACTTCCAACTAAATTTTTTTCACAATCCAAAAAAACGAAGTTATTTTCATCTAAATTTACTCAAATATACATCCTACGACAAAAATACTCAACTAAATCCAAAAAAATCGAAGCTGGTTTCAAATAAATTTATTAAAATTTGACACTTCCAACAAAAAATTTTTTTCACAATCCAATAAATTGTCGTTATTTTCATCTAAATTTACTCAAATATAGATCCTACAACAAAAATACTCAACAAAATCCAAAATAATCCAAGTTGATTTCAAATAAATTTATTAAAATTTGACAAAAATCGTGACAAAATCCAAAAAATCGAAGTTAATTTCAACTGAAATTACTCAAATTCACCTTCTCTATAAAAAAAACTCAACATAATCGAGGAAAATCGAAGTTGGTTTCAAATAAATTTATTAAAATTTGACACTTCCAACTAAAATTTTTTTCACAATCCAAAAAATTGAAGTTATTTTCATCTAAATTTACTCAAATATAGGTCCTACAACAAAAATATTCAACTAAATCCAAAATAATCGAAGTTGGTTTCAAATAAATTTATTAAAATTTGACACTTCCAACTAAATTTTTTTCACAATCCAAAAAATTGAAGTTATTTTCATCTAAATTTACTCAAATATAGGTCCTACAACAAAAATACTCAACTAAATCCAAAAAAATCGAAGTTGGTTTCAAATAAATTTATTAAAATTTGACACTTCCAACTAAATTTTTTTCACAATCCAAAAAATTGAAGTTATTTTCATCTAAATTTACTCAAATATAGGTCCTACAACAAAAATACTCGACAAAATAAAAAAAAATCGAAGTTGGTTTCAAATAAATTTATTAAAATTTGACACTTCCAAGTAAAATTTTTTTCACATTCCTAAAAATTGAAGTTATTTTCATCTAAATTTATTCAAATATAGACCCTACAACAAAAATACTCAACAAAATCCAAAATAATCCATGTTGATTTCAATTAAATTTATTAAAATTTGGCAAAAATCGTGACAAAATCCAAAAAATCGAAGTTAATTTCAACTGAAATTACTCAAATTCACCTTCTCTATAAAAAAAACTCAACATAATCGAGGAAAATCGAAGTTGGTTTCAAATAAATTTATTAAAATTTGACACTTCCAACTAAAATTTTTTTCACAATCCAAAAAATTGAAGTTATTTTCATCTAAATTTACTCAAATATAGGTCCTACAACAAAAATACTCGACAAAATCCAAAAAAATCGAAGTTGGTTTCAAATAAATTTATTAAAATTTGACACTTCCAACTAAAATTTTTTTTCACAATCCAAAAAATTGTCGTTATTTTCATCTAAATTTACTCAAATATACATCCTACAAAAAAATACTCGACAAAATCCAAAAAAATCGATGTTGGTTTCAAATAAATTTATTAAAATTTGACACTTCCAACTACAATTTTTTCCCAATCCAAAAAATTGAAGTTATTTTCATCTAAATTTACTCCAATATACATCCTACAACAAAAATACTCAACTAAATCCAAAAAAATCGAAGTTGGTTTCAAATAAATTTATTAAAATTTGACACTTCCAACTAAATTTTTTTCACAATCCAAAAAAACGAAGTTATTTTCATCTGAATTTACTCAAATATACATCCTACGACAAAAATACTCAACTAAATCCAAAAAAATCGAAGCTGGTTTCAAATAAATTTATTAAAATTTGACACTTCCAACAAAAAATTTTTTTCACAATCCAATAAATTGTCGTTATTTTCATCTAAATTTACTCAAATATACATCCTACAACAAAAATACTCAACAAAATCCAAAATAATCCAAGTTGATTTCAAATAAATTTATTAAAATTTGACAAAAATCGTGACAAAATCCAAAAAATCGAAGTTAATTTCAACTGACATTACTCAAAGTAAGCTTCTCTATCAAAAAAACTCAACATAGTCGAGAAAAATCGAAGTTGGTTTCAAATAAATTTATTAAAATTTGACACTTCCAACTAAAATTTTTTTTCACAATGCAATAAATTGTCGATATTTTCATCTAAATTTACTCAAATATTCATCCTACAGACAAAAATACTCAACAAAATCCAAAAAAATCGAAGTTGGTTTCAAATAAATTTATTAAAATTTGACACTTCCAACTAAAATTTTTTTCACAATCCTAAAAATTGAAGTTATTTTCATCAAAAATTACTCTAATATAGACCCTACAACAAAAATACTCAACAAAATCCAAAAAAATCGAAGCTGGTTTCAAATAAATTTATTAAAATTTGACACTTCCAACTAAAATTTTTGTTCACAATCCAATAAATTGTCGTTATTTTCATCTAAATTTACTCAAATATACATCCTACAACAAAAATACTCAACTAAATCCAATAAAATCGAAGTTGGTTTCAAATAAATTTATTAAAATTTGACACTTCCAACTATAATTTTTTTTCACAATCCAAAAAAATTGTAGTTATTTTCAACTAAATTTACTCAAATATACATTCTACAACAGAAATACTCGACAAAATCCAAAAAAATCGAAGTTGGTTTCAAATAAATTTATTAACATTTGACACTTCCAACTAAATTTTTTTTCACAATCCTAAAAATTGAAGTTATTTTCATCAAAATTTACTCTAATATAGACCCTACAACAAAAATACGCTACAAAATCAAAAAAATCGAAGTTGGTATCAAATAAATTTATTAAAATTTGGCACTTCCAACTAAAATATGTTTTCACAATCCAATAAATTGTCGTTATTTTCATTTAAATTTACTCAAATATACATCCTACAACACAAATACTCAACAAAATCCAAAAAAATCGAAGTTGGTTTCAAATAAATTTATTAAAATTTGACACTTCCAACTAAAAATTTTTCTCAATCCTTAAAATTGAAGTTATTTTCATCTAAATTTACTCAAATATAGATCCTACAACAAAAATACTCAACAAAATCCAAAAAAATCGAAGTTGGTTTCAAATAAATTTATTAAAATTTGACACTTCCAACTAAATTTTTTTTCACAATCCAAAAAATTGAAGTTATTTTCATCTAAATTTACTCAAATATACATCCAACAACAAAAATACTCGACAAAATCCAAAAAAATCGAAGTTGGTTTCAAATAAATTTATTAAAATTTGACACTTCCAACTAAAATTTTTTTTCACAATCCAAAAAATTGTCGTTATTTTCATCTAAATTTACTCAAATATACATCCTACAAAAAAATACTCGACAAAATCCAAAAAAATCGATGTTGGTTTCAAATAAATTTATTAAAATTTGACACTTCCAACTACAATTTTTTCCCAATCCAAAAAATTGAAGTTATTTTCATCTAAATTTACTCCAATATACATCCTACAACAAAAATACTCAACTAAATCCAAAAAAATCGAAGTTGGTTTCAAATAAATTTATTAAAATTTGACACTTCCAACTAAATTTTTTTCACAATCCAAAAAAACGAAGTTATTTTCATCTAAATTTACTCAAATATACATCCTACGACAAAAATACTCAACTAAATCCAAAAAAATCGAAGCTGGTTTCAAATAAATTTATTAAAATTTGACACTTCCAACAAAAAATTTTTTTCACAATCCAATAAATTGTCGTTATTTTCATTTAAATTTACTCAAATATACATCCTACAACACAAATACTCAACAAAATCCAAAAAAATCGAAGTTGGTTTCAAATAAATTTATTAAAATTTGACACTTCCAACTAAAAATTTTTCTCAATCCTTAAAATTGAAGTTATTTTCATCTAAATTTACTCAAATATAGATCCTACAACAAAAATACTCAACAAAATCCAAAAAAAATCGAAGTTGGTTTCAAATAAATTTATTAAAATTTGACACTTCCAACTAATTTTTTTTTCACAATCCTAAAAATTGAAGTTATTTTCATAAAAATTTACTCTAATATAGACCCTACAACAAAAATACGCTACAAAATCCAAAAAATCGAAGTTGGTTTCAAATAAATTTATTAAAATTTGACACTTCCAACTAAAATTTTTTTTCACAATCCAATAAATTGTCGTTATTTTCATCTAAATTTACTCAAATATACATCCTACAACACAAATACTCAACAAAATCCAAAAAAATCGAAGTTGGTTTCAAATAAATTTATTAAAATTTGACACTTCCAAGTAAAATTTTTTTCACATTCCTAAAAATTGAAGTTATTTTCATCTAAATTTATTCAAATATAGACCCTACAACAAAAATACTCAACAAAATCCAAAAAAATCGAAGCTGGTTTCAAATAAATTTATTAAAATTTGACCCTTCCAACTAAAATTTTTTTCTCATTCCTTAAAATTGTAGTTATTTTCCACTAAATTTACTCAAATATACATCCTACAACAGAAATACTCGACAAAATCCAAAAAAATCGAAGTTGGTTTCAAATAAATTTATTAAAATTTGACACTTCCAACTAAATTTTTTTTCACAATCCTAAAAATTGAAGTTATTTTCATCAAAATTTACTCTAATATAGACCCTACAACAAAAATACGCTACAAAATCCAAAAAATCGAAGTTGGTTTCAAATAAATTTATTAAAATTTGACACTTCCAACTAAAATATGTTTTCACAATCCAATAAATTGTCGTTATTTTCATTTAAATTTACTCAAATATACATCCTACAACACAAATACTCAACAAAATCCAAAAAAATCGAAGTTGGTTTCAAATAAATTTATTAAAATTTGACACTTCCAACTAAAAATTTTTCTCAATCCTTAAAATTGAAGTTATTTTCATCTAAATTTACTCAAATATAGATCCTACAACAAAAATACTCAACAAAATCCAAAAAAATCGAAGTTGGTTTCAAATAAATTTATTAAAATTTGACACTTCCAACTAAATTTTTTTTCACAATCCTAAAAATTGAAGTTATTTTCATCTAAATTTACTCAAATATACATCCAACAACAAAAATACTCGACAAAATCAAAAAAAATCGAAGTTGGTTTCAAATAAATTTATTAAAATTTGACACTTCCAACTAAAATTTTTTTTCACAATCCAAAAAATTGTCGTTATTTTCATCTAAATTTACTCAAATATACATCCTACAAAAAAATACTCGACAAAATCCAAAAAAATCGATGTTGGTTTCAAATAAATTTATTAAAATTTGACACTTCCAACTACAATTTTTTCCCAATCCAAAAAATTGAAGTTATTTTCATCTAAATTTACTCCAATATACATCCTACAACAAAAATACTCAACTAAATCCAAAAAAATCGAAGTTGGTTTCAAATAAATTTATTAAAATTTGACACTTCCAACTAAATTTTTTTCACAATCCAAAAAAACGAAGTTATTTTCATCTAAATTTACTCAAATATACATCCTACGACAAAAATACTCAACTAAATCCAAAAAAATCGAAGCTGGTTTCAAATAAATTTATTAAAATTTGACACTTCCAACAAAAAATTTTTTTCACAATCCAATAAATTGTCGTTATTTTCATCTAAATTTACTCAAATATACATCCTACAACAAAAATACTCAACTAAATCCAAAAATATCGAAGTTGGTTTCAAATAAATTTATTAAAATTTGACACTTCCAACTAAATTTTTTTCACAATCCAAAAAAACGAAGTTATTTTCATCTAAATTTACTCAAATATACATCCTACGACAAAAATACTCAACTAAATCCAAAAAAATCGAAGCTGGTTTCAAATAAATTTATTAAAATTTGACACTTCCAACAAAAAATTTTTTTCACAATCCAATAAATTGTCGTTATTTTCATCTAAATTTACTCAAATATAGATCCTACAACAAAAATACTCAACAAAATCCAAAATAATCCAAGTTGATTTCAAATAAATTTATTAAAATTTGACAAAAATCGTGACAAAATCCAAAAAATCGAAGTTAATTTCAACTGAAATTACTCAAATTCACCTTCTCTATAAAAAAAACTCAACATAATCGAGGAAAATCGAAGTTGGTTTCAAATAAATTTATTAAAATTTGACACTTCCAACTAAAATTTTTTTCACAATCCAAAAAATTGAAGTTATTTTCATCTAAATTTACTCAAATATAGGTCCTACAACAAAAATATTCAACTAAATCCAAAATAATCGAAGTTGGTTTCAAATAAATTTATTAAAATTTGACACTTCCAACTAAATTTTTTTCACAATCCAAAAAATTGAAGTTATTTTCATCTAAATTTACTCAAATATAGGTCCTACAACAAAAATACTCAACTAAATCCAAAAAAATCGAAGTTGGTTTCAAATAAATTTATTAAAATTTGACACTTCCAACTAAATTTTTTTCACAATCCAAAAAATTGAAGTTATTTTCATCTAAATTTACTCAAATATAGGTCCTACAACAAAAATACTCGACAAAATAAAAAAAAATCGAAGTTGGTTTCAAATAAATTTATTAAAATTTGACACTTCCAAGTAAAATTTTTTTCACATTCCTAAAAATTGAAGTTATTTTCATCTAAATTTATTCAAATATAGACCCTACAACAAAAATACTCAACAAAATCCAAAATAATCCATGTTGATTTCAATTAAATTTATTAAAATTTGGCAAAAATCGTGACAAAATCCAAAAAATCGAAGTTAATTTCAACTGAAATTACTCAAATTCACCTTCTCTATAAAAAAAACTCAACATAATCGAGGAAAATCGAAGTTGGTTTCAAATAAATTTATTAAAATTTGACACTTCCAACTAAAATTTTTTTCACAATCCAAAAAATTGAAGTTATTTTCATCTAAATTTACTCAAATATAGGTCCTACAACAAAAATACTCGACAAAATCCAAAAAAATCGAAGTTGGTTTCAAATAAATTTATTAAAATTTGACACTTCCAACTAAAATTTTTTTTCACAATCCAAAAAATTGTCGTTATTTTCATCTAAATTTACTCAAATATACATCCTACAAAAAAATACTCGACAAAATCCAAAAAAATCGATGTTGGTTTCAAATAAATTTATTAAAATTTGACACTTCCAACTACAATTTTTTCCCAATCCAAAAAATTGAAGTTATTTTCATCTAAATTTACTCCAATATACATCCTACAACAAAAATACTCAACTAAATCCAAAAAAATCGAAGTTGGTTTCAAATAAATTTATTAAAATTTGACACTTCCAACTAAATTTTTTTCACAATCCAAAAAAACGAAGTTATTTTAATCTAAATTTACTCAAATATACATCCTACGACAAAAATACTCAACTAAATCCAAAAAAATCGAAGCTGGTTTCAAATAAATTTATTAAAATTTGACACTTCCAACAAAAAATTTTTTTCACAATCCAATAAATTGTCGTTATTTTCATCTAAATTTACTCAAATATACATCCTACAACAAAAATACTCAACTAAATCCAAAAATATCGAAGTTGGTTTCAAATAAATTTATTAAAATTTGACACTTCCAACTAAATTTTTTTCACAATCCAAAAAATTGAAGTTATTTTCATCTAAATTTACTCAAATATAGATCCTACAACAAAAATACTCAACAAAATCCAAAATAATCCAAGTTGATTTCAAATAAATTTATTAAAATTTGACAAAAATCGTGACAAAATCCAAAAAATCGAAGTTAATTTCAACTGAAATTACTCAAATTCACCTTCTCTATAAAAAAAACTCAACATAATCGAGGAAAATCGAAGTTGGTTTCAAATAAATTTATTAAAATTTGACACTTCCAACTAAAATTTTTTTCACAATCCAAAAAATTGAAGTTATTTTCATCTAAATTTACTCAAATATAGGTCCTACAACAAAAATATTCAACTAAATCCAAAATAATCGAAGTTGGTTTCAAATAAATTTATTAAAATTTGACACTTCCAACTAAATTTTTTTCACAATCCAAAAAATTGAAGTTATTTTCATCTAAATTTACTCAAATATAGATCCTACAACAAAAATACTCAACTAAATCCAAAAAAATCGAAGTTGGTTTCAAATAAATTTATTAAAATTTGACACTTCCAACTAAAAATTTTTTCTCAATCCTTAAAATTGAAGTTATTTTCATCTAAATTTACTCAAATATAGATCCTACAACAAAAATACTCAACAAAATCCAAAAAAATCGAAGTTGGTTTCAAATAAATTTATTAAAATTTGACACTTCCAACTAAAATTTTTTTTCACAATCCAAAAAAACGAAGTTATTTTCATCTAAATTTACTCAAATATACATCCTACGACAAAAATACTCAACTAAATCCAAAAAAATCGAAGCTGGTTTCAAATAAATTTATTAAAATTTGACACTTCCAACAAAAAATTTTTTTCACAATCCAATAAATTGTCGTTATTTTCATCTAAATTTACTCAAATATACATCCTACAAAAAAATACTCATCTAAATCCAAAAATATCGAAGTTGGTTTCAAATAAATTTATTAAAATTTGACACTTCCAACTAAATTTTTTTTCACAATCCTAAAAATTGAAGTTATTTTCATCTAAATTTACTCAAATATACATCCAACAACAAAAATACTCGACAAAATCCAAAAAAATCGAAGTTGGTTTCAAATAAATTTATTAAAATTTGACACTTCCAACTAAAATTTTTTTTCACAATCCAAAAAATTGTCGTTATTTTCATCTAAATTTACTCAAATATACATCCTACAAAAAAATACTCGACAAAATCCAAAAAAATCGATGTTGGTTTCAAATAAATTTATTAAAATTTGACACTTCCAACTACAATTTTTTCCCAATCCAAAAAATTGAAGTTATTTTCATCTAAATTTACTCCAATATACATCCTACAACAAAAATACTCAACTAAATCCAAAAAAATCGAAGTTGGTTTCAAATAAATTTATTAAAATTTGACACTTCCAACTAAATTTTTTTCACAATCCAAAAAAACGAAGTTATTTTCATCTAAATTTACTCAAATATACATCCTACGACAAAAATACTCAACTAAATCCAAAAAAATCGAAGCTGGTTTCAAATAAATTTATTAAAATTTGACACTTCCAACAAAAAATTTTTTTCACAATCCAATAAATTGTCGTTATTTTCATCTAAATTTACTCAAATATACATCCTACAACAAAAATACTCAACTAAATCCAAAAATATCGAAGTTGGTTTCAAATAAATTTATTAAAATTTGACACTTCCAACTAAATTTTTTTCACAATCCAAAAAAACGAAGTTATTTTCATCTAAATTTACTCAAATATACATCCTACGACAAAAATACTCAACTAAATCCAAAAAAATCGAAGCTGGTTTCAAATAAATTTATTAAAATTTGACACTTCCAACAAAAAATTTTTTTCACAATCCAATAAATTGTCGTTATTTTCATCTAAATTTACTCAATTATAGATCCTACAACAAAAATACTCAACAAAATCCAAAATAATCCAAGTTGATTTCAAATAAATTTATTAAAATTTGACAAAAATCGTGACAAAATCCAAAAAATCGAAGTTAATTTCAACTGAAATTACTCAAATTCACCTTCTCTATAAAAAAAACTCAACATAATCGAGGAAAATCGAAGTTGGTTTCAAATAAATTTATTAAAATTTGACACTTCCAACTAAAATTTTTTTCACAATCCAAAAAATTGAAGTTATTTTCATCTAAATTTACTCAAATATAGGTCCTACAACAAAAATATTCAACTAAATCCAAAATAATCGAAGTTGGTTTCAAATAAATTTATTAAAATTTGACACTTCCAACTAAATTTTTTTCACAATCCAAAAAATTGAAGTTATTTTCATCTAAATTTACTCAAATATAGGTCCTACAACAAAAATACTCAACTAAATCCAAAAAAATCGAAGTTGGTTTCAAATAAATTTATTAAAATTTGACACTTCCAACTAAATTTTTTTCACAATCCAAAAAATTGAAGTTATTTTCATCTAAATTTACTCAAATATAGGTCCTACAACAAAAATACTCGACAAAATAAAAAAAAATCGAAGTTGGTTTCAAATAAATTTATTAAAATTTGACACTTCCAAGTAAAATTTTTTTCACATTCCTAAAAATTGAAGTTATTTTCATCTAAATTTATTCAAATATAGACCCTACAACAAAAATACTCAACAAAATCCAAAATAATCCATGTTGATTTCAATTAAATTTATTAAAATTTGGCAAAAATCGTGACAAAATCCAAAAAATCGAAGTTAATTTCAACTGAAATTACTCAAATTCACCTTCTCTATAAAAAAAACTCAACATAATCGAGGAAAATCGAAGTTGGTTTCAAATAAATTTATTAAAATTTGACACTTCCAACTAAAATTTTTTTCACAATCCAAAAAATTGTCGTTATTTTCATCTAAATTTACTCAAATATACATCCTACAAAAAAATACTCGACAAAATCCAAAAAAATCGATGTTGGTTTCAAATAAATTTATTAAAATTTGACACTTCCAACTACAATTTTTTCCCAATCCAAAAAATTGAAGTTATTTTCATCTAAATTTACTCCAATATACATCCTACAACAAAAATACTCAACTAAATCCAAAAAAATCGAAGTTGGTTTCAAATAAATTTATTAAAATTTGACACTTCCAACTAAATTTTTTTCACAATCCAAAAAAACGAAGTTATTTTCATCTAAATTTACTCAAATATACATCCTACGACAAAAATACTCAACTAAATCCAAAAAAATCGAAGCTGGTTTCAAATAAATTTATTAAAATTTGACACTTCCAACAAAAAATTTTTTTCACAATCCAATAAATTGTCGTTATTTTCATCTAAATTTACTCAAATATACATCCTACAACAAAAATACTCAACTAAATCCAAAAATATCGAAGTTGGTTTCAAATAAATTTATTAAAATTTGACACTTCCAACTAAATTTTTTTCACAATCCAAAAAAACGAAGTTATTTTCATCTAAATTTACTCAAATATACATCCTACGACAAAAATACTCAACTAAATCCAAAAAAATCGAAGCTGGTTTCAAATAAATTTATTAAAATTTGACACTTCCAACAAAAAATTTTTTTCACAATCCAATAAATTGTCGTTATTTTCATCTAAATTTACTCAAATATAGATCCTACAACAAAAATACTCAACAAAATCCAAAATAATCCAAGTTGATTTCAAATAAATTTATTAAAATTTGACAAAAATCGTGACAAAATCCAAAAAATCGAAGTTAATTTCAACTGAAATTACTCAAATTCACCTTCTCTATAAAAAAAACTCAACATAATCGAGGAAAATCGAAGTTGGTTTCAAATAAATTTATTAAAATTTGACACTTCCAACTAAAATTTTTTTCACAATCCAAAAAATTGAAGTTATTTTCATCTAAATTTACTCAAATATAGGTCCTACAACAAAAATATTCAACTAAATCCAAAATAATCGAAGTTGGTTTCAAATAAATTTATTAAAATTTGACACTTCCAACTAAATTTTTTTCACAATCCAAAAAATTGAAGTTATTTTCATCTAAATTTACTCAAATATAGGTCCTACAACAAAAATACTCAACTAAATCCAAAAAAATCGAAGTTGGTTTCAAATAAATTTATTAAAATTTGACACTTCCAACTAAATTTTTTTCACAATCCAAAAAATTGAAGTTATTTTCATCTAAATTTACTCAAATATAGGTCCTACAACAAAAATACTCGACAAAATAAAAAAAAATCGAAGTTGGTTTCAAATAAATTTATTAAAATTTGACACTTCCAAGTAAAATTTTTTTCACATTCCTAAAAATTGAAGTTATTTTCATCTAAATTTATTCAAATATAGACCCTACAACAAAAATACTCAACAAAATCCAAAATAATCCATGTTGATTTCAATTAAATTTATTAAAATTTGGCAAAAATCGTGACAAAATCCAAAAAATCGAAGTTAATTTCAACTGAAATTACTCAAATTCACCTTCTCTATAAAAAAAACTCAACATAATCGAGGAAAATCGAAGTTGGTTTCAAATAAATTTATTAAAATTTGACACTTCCAACTAAAATTTTTTTCACAATCCAAAAAATTGAAGTTATTTTCATCTAAATTTACTCAAATATAGGTCCTACAACAAAAATACTCGACAAAATCCAAAAAAATCGAAGTTGGTTTCAAATAAATTTATTAAAATTTGACACTTCCAACTAAAATTTTTTTTCACAATCCAAAAAATTGTCGTTATTTTCATCTAAATTTACTCAAATATACATCCTACAAAAAAATACTCGACAAAATCCAAAAAAATCGATGTTGGTTTCAAATAAATTTATTAAAATTTGACACTTCCAACTACAATTTTTTCCCAATCCAAAAAATTGAAGTTATTTTCATCTAAATTTACTCCAATATACATCCTACAACAAAAATACTCAACTAAATCCAAAAAAATCGAAGTTGGTTTCAAATAAATTTATTAAAATTTGACACTTCCAACTAAATTTTTTTCACAATCCAAAAAAACGAAGTTATTTTAATCTAAATTTACTCAAATATACATCCTACGACAAAAATACTCAACTAAATCCAAAAAAATCGAAGCTGGTTTCAAATAAATTTATTAAAATTTGACACTTCCAACAAAAAATTTTTTTCACAATCCAATAAATTGTCGTTATTTTCATCTAAATTTACTCAAATATACATCCTACAACAAAAATACTCAACTAAATCCAAAAATATCGAAGTTGGTTTCAAATAAATTTATTAAAATTTGACACTTCCAACTAAATTTTTTTCACAATCCAAAAAATTGAAGTTATTTTCATCTAAATTTACTCAAATATAGATCCTACAACAAAAATACTCAACAAAATCCAAAATAATCCAAGTTGATTTCAAATAAATTTATTAAAATTTGACAAAAATCGTGACAAAATCCAAAAAATCGAAGTTAATTTCAACTGAAATTACTCAAATTCACCTTCTCTATAAAAAAAACTCAACATAATCGAGGAAAATCGAAGTTGGTTTCAAATAAATTTATTAAAATTTGACACTTCCAACTAAAATTTTTTTCACAATCCAAAAAATTGAAGTTATTTTCATCTAAATTTACTCAAATATAGGTCCTACAACAAAAAAATATTCAACTAAATCCAAAATAATCGAAGTTGGTTTCAAATAAATTTATTAAAATTTGACACTTCCAACTAAATTTTTTTCACAATCCAAAAAATTGAAGTTATTTTCATCTAAATTTACTCAAATATAGATCCTACAACAAAAATACTCAACTAAATCCAAAAAAATCGAAGTTGGTTTCAAATAAATTTATTAAAATTTGACACTTCCAACTAAAAATTTTTTCTCAATCCTTAAAATTGAAGTTATTTTCATCTAAATTTACTCAAATATAGATCCTACAACAAAAATACTCAACAAAATCCAAAAAAATCGAAGTTGGTTTCAAATAAATTTATTAAAATTTGACACTTCCAACTAAAATTTTTTTTCACAATCCAAAAAAACGAAGTTATTTTCATCTAAATTTACTCAAATATACATCCTACGACAAAAATACTCAACTAAATCCAAAAAAATCGAAGCTGGTTTCAAATAAATTTATTAAAATTTGACACTTCCAACAAAAAATTTTTTTCACAATCCAATAAATTGTCGTTATTTTCATCTAAATTTACTCAAATATAGATCCTACAACAAAAATACTCAACAAAATCCAAAAAAATCGAAGTTGGTTTCAAATAAATTTATTAAAATTTGACACTTCCAACTAAATTTTTTTTCACAATCCAAAAAATTGAAGTTATTTTCATCTAAATTTACTCAAATATACATCCAACAACAAAAATACTCGACAAAATCCAAAAAAATCGAAGTTGGTTTCAAATAAATTTATTAAAATTTGACACTTCCAACTAAAATTTTTTTTCACAATCCAAAAAATTGTCGTTATTTTCATCTAAATTTACTCAAATATACATCCTACAAAAAAATACTCGACAAAATCCAAAAAAATCGATGTTGGTTTCAAATAAATTTATTAAAATTTGACACTTCCAACTACAATTTTTTCCCAATCCAAAAAATTGAAGTTATTTTCATCTAAATTTACTCCAATATACATCCTACAACAAAAATACTCAACTAAATCCAAAAAAATCGAAGTTGGTTTCAAATAAATTTATTAAAATTTGACACTTCCAACTAAATTTTTTTCACAATCCAAAAAAACGAAGTTATTTTCATCTAAATTTACTCAAATATACATCCTACGACAAAAATACTCAACTAAATCCAAAAAAATCGAAGCTGGTTTCAAATAAATTTATTAAAATTTGACACTTCCAACAAAAAATTTTTTTCACAATCCAATAAATTGTCGTTATTTTCATTTAAATTTACTCAAATATACATCCTACAACACAAATACTCAACAAAATCCAAAAAAATCGAAGTTGGTTTCAAATAAATTTATTAAAATTTGACACTTCCAACTAAAAATTTTTCTCAATCCTTAAAATTGAAGTTATTTTCATCTAAATTTACTCAAATATAGATCCTACAACAAAAATACTCAACAAAATCCAAAAAAAATCGAAGTTGGTTTCAAATAAATTTATTAAAATTTGACACTTCCAACTAATTTTTTTTTCACAATCCTAAAAATTGAAGTTATTTTCATAAAAATTTACTCTAATATAGACCCTACAACAAAAATACGCTACAAAATCCAAAAAATCGAAGTTGGTTTCAAATAAATTTATTAAAATTTGACACTTCCAACTAAAATTTTTTTTCACAATCCAATAAATTGTCGTTATTTTCATCTAAATTTACTCAAATATACATCCTACAACACAAATACTCAACAAAATCCAAAAAAATCGAAGTTGGTTTCAAATAAATTTATTAAAATTTGACACTTCCAAGTAAAATTTTTTTCACATTCCTAAAAATTGAAGTTATTTTCATCTAAATTTATTCAAATATAGACCCTACAACAAAAATACTCAACAAAATCCAAAAAAATCGAAGCTGGTTTCAAATAAATTTATTAAAATTTGACCCTTCCAACTAAAATTTTTTTCTCATTCCTTAAAATTGTAGTTATTTTCCACTAAATTTACTCAAATATACATCCTACAACAGAAATACTCGACAAAATCCAAAAAAATCGAAGTTGGTTTCAAATAAATTTATTAAAATTTGACACTTCCAACTAAATTTTTTTTCACAATCCTAAAAATTGAAGTTATTTTCATCAAAATTTACTCTAATATAGACCCTACAACAAAAATACGCTACAAAATCCAAAAAATCGAAGTTGGTTTCAAATAAATTTATTAAAATTTGACACTTCCAACTAAAATATGTTTTCACAATCCAATAAATTGTCGTTATTTTCATTTAAATTTACTCAAATATACATCCTACAACACAAATACTCAACAAAATCCAAAAAAATCGAAGTTGGTTTCAAATAAATTTATTAAAATTTGACACTTCCAACTAAAAATTTTTCTCAATCCTTAAAATTGAAGTTATTTTCATCTAAATTTACTCAAATATAGATCCTACAACAAAAATACTCGACAAAATCCAAAAAAATCGAAGTTGGTTTCAAATAAATTTATTAAAATTTGACACTTCCAACTAAAATTTTTTTTCACAATCCAAAAAATTGTCGTTATTTTCATCTAAATTTACTCAAATATACATCCTACAAAAAAATACTCGACAAAATCCAAAAAAATCGATGTTGGTTTCAAATAAATTTATTAAAATTTGACACTTCCAACTACAATTTTTTCCCAATCCAAAAAATTGAAGTTATTTTCATCTAAATTTACTCCAATATACATCCTACACCAAAAATACTCAACTAAATCCAAAAAAATCGAAGTTGGTTTCAAATAAATTTATTAAAATTTGACACTTCCAACTAAAATTTTTTTTCACAATCCAAAAAATTGTCGTTATTTTCATCTAAATTTACTCAAATATACATCCTACAAAAAAATACTCGACAAAATCCAAAAAAATCGATGTTGGTTTCAAATAAATTTATTAAAATTTGACACTTCCAACTACAATTTTTTCCCAATCCAAAAAATTGAAGTTATTTTCATCTAAATTTACTCCAATATACATCCTACAACAAAAATACTCAACTAAATCCAAAAAAATCGAAGTTGGTTTCAAATAAATTTATTAAAATTTGACACTTCCAACTAAAATTTTTTTTCACAATCCAAAAAAACGAAGTTATTTTCATCTAAATTTACTCAAATATACATCCTACGACAAAAATACTCAACTAAATCCAAAAAAATCGAAGCTGGTTTCAAATAAATTTATTAAAATTTGACACTTCCAACAAAAAATTTTTTTCACAATCCAATAAATTGTCGTTATTTTCATCTAAATTTACTCAAATATACATCCTACAAAAAAATACTCAACTAAATCCAAAAATATCGAAGTTGGTTTCAAATAAATTTATTAAAATTTGACACTTCCAACTAAATTTTTTTCACAATCCAAAAAATTGAAGTTATTTTCATCTAAATTTACTCAAATATAGATCCTACAACAAAAATACTCAACAAAATCCAAAATAATCCAAGTTGATTTCAAATAAATTTATTAAAATTTGACAAAAATCGTGACAAAATCCAAAAAATCGAAGTTAATTTCAACTGACATTACTCAAATTAAGCTTCTCTATCAAAAAAACTCAACATAGTCGAGGAAAATCGAAGTTGGTTTCAAATAAATTTATTAAAATTTGACACTTCCAACTAAAATTTTTTTCACAATCCAAAAAATTGAAGTTATTTTCATCTAAATTTACTCAAATATAGGTCCTACAACAAAAATATTCAACTAAATCCAAAATAATCGAAGTTGGTTTCAAATAAATTTATTAAAATTTGACACTTCCAACTAAATTTTTTTCACAATCCAAAAAATTGAAGTTATTTTCATCTAAATTTACTCAAATATAGATCCTACAACAAAAATACTCAACTAAATCCAAAAAAATCGAAGTTGGTTTCAAATAAATTTATTAAAATTTGACACTTCCAACTAAAAATTTTTTCTCAATCCTTAAAATTGAAGTTATTTTCATCTAAATTTACTCAAATATAGATCCTACAACAAAAATACTCAACAAAATCCAAAAAAATCGAAGTTGGTTTCAAATAAATTTATTAAAATTTGACACTTCCAACTAAAATTTTTTTTCACAATCCAAAAAATTGTCGTTATTTTCATCTAAATTTACTCAAATATACATCCAACAACAAAAATACTCGACAAAATCCAAAAAAATCGAAGTTGGTTTCAAATAAATTTATTAAAATTTGACACTTCCAACTAAAATTTTTTTTCACAATCCAAAAAATTGTCTTTATTTTCATATAAATTTACTCAAATATACATCCTACAAAAAATTACTCGACAAAATCCAAAAAAATCGATGTTGGTTTCAAATAAATTTATTAAAATTTGACACTTCCAAGTAAAATTTTTTTCACATTCCTAAAAATTGAAGTTATGTTCATCTAAATTTATTCAAATATAGACCCTACAACAAAAATACTCAACAAAATCCAAAATAATCCAAGTTGATTTCAAATAAATTTATTAAAATTTGACAAAAATCGTGACAAAATCCAAAAAATCGAAGTTAATTTCAACTGACATTACTCAAAGTAAGCTTCTCTATCAAAAAAACTCAACATAGTCGAGGAAAATCGAAGTTGGTTTCAAATAAATTTATTAAAATTTGACACTTCCAACTAAAATTTTTTTTCACAATGCAATAAATTGTCGATATTTTCATCTAAATTTACTCAAATATTCATCCTACAGACAAAAATACTCAACAAAATCAAAAAAAATCGAAGTTGGTTTCAAATAAATTTATTAAAATTTGACACTTCCAACTAAAATTTTTTTCACAATCCTAAAAATTGAAGTTATTTTCATCAAAAATTACTCTAATATAGACCCTACAACAAAAATACTCAACAAAATCCAAAAAAATCGAAGCTGGTTTCAAATAAATTTATTAAAATTTGACACTTCCAACTAAAATTTTTGTTCACAATCCAATAAATTGTCGTTATTTTCATCTAAATTTACTCAAATATACATCCTACAACAAAAATACTCAACTAAATCCAAAAAAATCGAAGTTGGTTTCAAATAAATTTATTAAAATTTGACACTTCCAACTAAATTTTTTTCACAATCCAAAAAATTGAAGTTATTTTCATCTAAATTTACTCAAATATAGGTCCTACAACAAAAATACTCAACTAAATCCAAAAAAATCGAAGTTGGTTTCAAATAAATTTATTAAAATTTGACACTTCCAACTAAATTTTTTTCACAATCCAAAAAATTGAAGTTATTTTCATCTAAATTTACTCAAATATAGATCCTACAACAAAAATACTCAACTAAATCCAAAAAAATCGAAGGAGGTTTCAAATAAATTTATTAAAATTTGACACTTCCAACTAAAATTTTTTTCTCATTCCTTAAAATTGAAGTTATTTTCATCTAAATTTACTCAAATATAGATCCTACAACAAAAATACTCAACAAAATCTAAAAAAATCGAAGTTGGTTTCAAATAAATTTATTAAAATTTAACACTTCCAACTAACATTTTATTCACAATCCAAAAAATAGTAGTTATTTTCCACTAAATTTACTCAAATACACATCCTACAACAAAAATACTCGACAAAATAAAAAAAAATCGAAGTTGGTTTCAAATAAATTTATTAAAATTTGACACTTCCAAGTAAAATTTTTTTCACATTCCTAAAAATTGAAGTTATTTTCATCTAAATTTATTCAAATATAGACCCTACAACAAAAAAACTCAACAAAATCCAAAATAATCCATGTTGATTTCAATTAAATTTATTTAAATTTGGCAAAAATCGTGACAAAATCCAAAAAATCGAAGTTAATTTTAACTGAAATTACTCAAATTAGGCTTCTCTATCAAAAAAACTCAACATAGTCGAGAAAAATCGAAATTGGTTTCAAATAAATTTATTAAAATTTGACACTTCCAACTAAAATTTTTTTCACAATCCAAAAAATTGACTTATTTTCATCTAAATTTACTGAAATATAGATCCTAACACAACATACTCATCAAAATAAAAAAAAATCGAAGTTGGTTTCAAATAAATTTATTAAAATTTGACACTTCCAACTATAATTTTTTTTCACAATCCAAAAAAATTGTAGTTATTTTTAACTAAATTTATTCAAATATACATTCTACAACAGAAATACTCGACAAAATCCAAAAAAATCGAAGTTGGTTTCAAATAAATTTATTAACATTTGACACTTCCAACTAAATTTTTTTTCACAATCCTAAAAATTGAAGTTATTTTCATCAAAATTTACTCTAATATAGACCCTACAACAAAAATACGCTACAAAATCCAAAAAATCGAAGTTGGTTTCAAATAAATTTATTAAAATTTGACACTTCCAACTAAAATATGTTTTCACAATCCAATAAATTGTCGTTATTTTCATTTAAATTTACTCAAATATACATCCTACAACACAAATACTCAACAAAATCCAAAAAAATCGAAGTTGGTTTCAAATAAATTTATTAAAATTTGACACTTCCAACTAAAAATTTTTCTCAATCCTTAAAATTGAAGTTATTTTCATCTAAATTTACTCAAATATAGATCCTACAACAAAAATACTCAACAAAATCCAAAAAAATCGAAGTTGGTTTCAAATAAATTTATTAAAATTTGACACTTCCAACTAAATTTTTTTTCACAATCCAAAAAATTGTCGTTATTTTCATCTAAATTTACTCAAATATACATCCAACAACAAAAATACTCGACAAAATCCAAAAAAATCGAAGTTGGTTTCAAATAAATTTATTAAAATTTGACACTTCCAACTAAAATTTTTTTTCACAATCCAAAAAATTGTCTTTATTTTCATCTAAATTTACTCAAATATACATCCTACAAAAAATTACTCGACAAAATCCAAAAAAATCGATGTTGGTTTCAAATAAATTTATTAAAATTTGACACTTCCAACTAAAATTTTTTTTCACAATCCAATAAATTGTCGTTATTTTCATCTAAATTTACTCAAATATACATCCTACAACAAAAATACTCAACTAAATCCAAAAAAATCGAAGTTGGTTTCAAATAAATTTATTAAAATTTGACACTTCCAACTAAATTTTTTTCACAATCCAAAAAATTGAAGTTATTTTCATCTAAATTTACTCAAATATAGGTCCTACAACAAAAATACTCAACTAAATCCAAAAAAATCGAAGTTGGTTTCAAATAAATTTATTATAATTTGACACTTCCAACTAAATTTTTTTCACAATCCAAAAAATTGAAGTTATTTTCATCTAAATTTACTCAAATATAGATCCTACAACAAAAATACTCAACTAAATCCAAAAAAATCGAAGGAGGTTTCAAATAAATTTATTAAAATTTGACACTTCCAACTAAAATTTTTTTCTCATTCCTTAAAATTGAAGTTATTTTCATCTAAATTTACTCAAATATAGATCCTACAACAAAAATACTCAACAAAATCTAAAAAAATCGAAGTTGGTTTCAAATAAATTTATTAAAATTTAACACTTCCAACTAACATTTTATTCACAATCCAAAAAATAGTAGTTATTTTCCACTAAATTTACTCAAATACACATCCTACAACAAAAATACTCGACAAAATAAAAAAAAATCGAAGTTGGTTTCAAATAAATTTATTAAAATTTGACACTTCCAAGTAAAATTTTTTTCACATTCCTAAAAATTGAAGTTATTTTCATCTAAATTTATTCAAATATAGACCCTACAACAAAAATACTCAACAAAATCCAAAATAATCCATGTTGATTTCAATTAAATTTATTAAAATTTGGCAAAAATCGTGACAAAATCCAAAAAATCGAAGTTAATTTTAACTGAAATTACTCAAATTAGGCTTCTCTATCAAAAAAACTCAACATAGTCGAGAAAAATCGAAATTGGTTTCAAATAAATTTATTAAAATTTGACACTTCCAACTAAAATTTTTTTCACAATCCAAAAAATTGACTTATTTTCATCTAAATTTACTGAAATATAGATCCTAACACAACATACTCATCAAAATAAAAAAAAATCGAAGTTGGTTTCAAATAAATTTATTAAAATTTGACACTTCCAACTATAATTTTTTTTCACAATCCAAAAAAATTGTAGTTATTTTCAACTAAATTTACTCAAATATACATTCTACAACAGAAATACTCGACAAAATCCAAAAAAATCGAAGTTGGTTTCAAATAAATTTATTAACATTTGACACTTCCAACTAAATTTTTTTTCACAATCCTAAAAATTGAAGTTATTTTCATCAAAATTTACTCTAATATAGACCCTACAACAAAAATACGCTACAAAATCCAAAAAATCGAAGTTGGTTTCAAATAAATTTATTAAAATTTGACACTTCCAACTAAAATTTGTTTTCACAATTCAATAAGTTGTCGTTATTTTCATCTAAATTTACTCAAATATACATCCTACAACACAAATACTCAACAAAATCCAAAAAAATCGAATGTGGTTTCAAATAAATTTATTAAAATTTGACACTTCCAACTAAAAATTTTTCTCAATCCTTAAAATTGAAGTTATTTTCATCTAAATTTACTCAAATATAGATCCTACAACAAAAATACTCAACAAAATCCAAAAAAATCGAAGTTGGTTTGAAATAAATTTATTAAAATTTGACACTTCCAACTAAATTTTTTTTCACAATCCTAAAAATTGAAGTTATTTTCATAAAAATTTACTCTAATATAGACCCTACAACAAAAATACGCTACAAAATCCAAAAATATCGAAGTTGGTTTCAAATAAATTTATTAAAATTTGACACTTCCAACTAAATTTTTTTCACAATCCAAAAAATTGAAGTTATTTTCATCTAAATTTACTCAAATATAGATCCTACAACAAAAATACTCAACAAAATCCAAAATAATCCAAGTTGATTTCAAATAAATTTATTAAAATTTGACAAAAATCGTAACAAAATCCAAAAAATCGAAGTTAATTTCAACTGAAATTACTCAAATTCACCTTCTCTATAAAAAAAACTCAACATAATCGAGGAAAATTGAAGTTGGTTTCAAATAAATTTATTAAAATTTGACACTTCCAACTAAAATTTTTTCACAATCCAAAAAATTGAAGTGATTTTCATCTAAATTTACTCAAATATAGGTCCTACAACAAAAATATTCAACTAAATCCAAAATAATCGAAGTTGGTTTCAAATAAATTTATTAAAATTTGACACTTCCAACTAAATTTTTTTCACAATCCAAAAAATTGAAGTTATTTTCATCTAAATTTACTCAAATATAGATCCTACAACAAAAATACTCAACAAAATCCAAAAAAATCGAAGTTGGTTACAAATAAATTTATTAAAATTTGACACTTCCAACTAAATTTTTTTTCACAATCCTAAAAATTGAAGTTATTTTCATCTAAATTTACTCAAATATACATCCAACAACAAAAATACTCGACAAAATCCAAAAAAATCGAAGTTGGTTTCAAATAAATTTATTAAAATTTGACACTTCCAACTAAATTTTTTTCACAATCCAAAAAAACGAAGTTATTTTAATCTAAATTTACTCAAATATACATCCTACGACAAAAATACTCAACTAAATCCAAAAAAATCGAAGCTGGTTTCAAATAAATTTATTAAAATTTGACACTTCCAACAAAAAATTTTTTTCACAATCCAATAAATTGTCGTTATTTTCATCTAAATTTACTCAAATATACATCCTACAACAAAAATACTCAACTAAATCCAAAAATATCGAAGTTGGTTTCAAATAAATTTATTAAAATTTGACACTTCCAACTAAATTTTTTTCACAATCCAAAAAATTGAAGTTATTTTCATCTAAATTTACTCAAATATAGATCCTACAACAAAAATACTCAACAAAATCCAAAATAATCCAAGTTGATTTCAAATAAATTTATTAAAATTTGACAAAAATCGTGACAAAATCCAAAAAATCGAAGTTAATTTCAACTGAAATTACTCAAATTCACCTTCTCTATAAAAAAAACTCAACATAATCGAGGAAAATCGAAGTTGGTTTCAAATAAATTTATTAAAATTTGACACTTCCAACTAAAATTTTTTTCACAATCCAAAAAATTGAAGTTATTTTCATCTAAATTTACTCAAATATAGGTCCTACAACAAAAATATTCAACTAAATCCAAAATAATCGAAGTTGGTTTCAAATAAATTTATTAAAATTTGACACTTCCAACTAAATTTTTTTCACAATCCAAAAAATTGAAGTTATTTTCATCTAAATTTACTCAAATATAGATCCTACAACAAAAATACTCAACTAAATCCAAAAAAATCGAAGTTGGTTTCAAATAAATTTATTAAAATTTGACACTTCCAACTAAAAATTTTTTCTCAATCCTTAAAATTGAAGTTATTTTCATCTAAATTTACTCAAATATAGATCCTACAACAAAAATACTCAACAAAATCCAAAAAAATCGAAGTTGGTTTCAAATAAATTTATTAAAATTTGACACTTCCAACTAAAATTTTTTTTCACAATCCAAAAAAACGAAGTTATTTTCATCTAAATTTACTCAAATATACATCCTACGACAAAAATACTCAACTAAATCCAAAAAAATCGAAGCTGGTTTCAAATAAATTTATTAAAATTTGACACTTCCAACAAAAAATTTTTTTCACAATCCAATAAATTGTCGTTATTTTCATCTAAATTTACTCAAATATACATCCTACAACAAAAATACTCAACTAAATCCAAAAATATCGAAGTTGGTTTCAAATAAATTTATTAAAATTTGACACTTCCAACTAAATTTTTTTCACAATCCAAAAAATTGAAGTTATTTTCATCTAAATTTACTCAAATATAGATCCTACAACAAAAATACTCAACAAAATCCAAAATAATCCAAGTTGATTTCAAATAAATTTATTAAAATTTGACAAAAATCGTGACAAAATCCAAAAAATCGAAGTTAATTTCAACTGAAATTACTCAAATTCACCTTCTCTATAAAAAAAACTCAACATAATCGAGGAAAATCGAAGTTGGTTTCAAATAAATTTATTAAAATTTGACACTTCCAACTAAAATTTTTTTCACAATCCAAAAAATTGAAGTTATTTTCATCTAAATTTACTCAAATATAGGTCCTACAACAAAAATATTCAACTAAATCCAAAATAATCGAAGTTGGTTTCAAATAAATTTATTAAAATTTGACACTTCCAACTAAATTTTTTTCACAATCCAAAAAATTGAAGTTATTTTCATCTAAATTTACTCAAATATAGATCCTACAACAAAAATACTCAACTAAATCCAAAAAAATCGAAGTTGGTTTCAAATAAATTTATTAAAATTTGACACTTCCAACTAAAAATTTTTTCTCAATCCTTAAAATTGAAGTTATTTTCATCTAAATTTACTCAAATATAGATCCTACAACAAAAATACTCAACAAAATCCAAAAAAATCGAAGTTGGTTTCAAATAAATTTATTAAAATTTGACACTTCCAACTAAAATTTTTTTTCACAATCCAAAAAATTGTCGTTATTTTCATCTAAATTTACTCAAATATACATCCAACAACAAAAATACTCGACAAAATCCAAAAAAATCGAAGTTGGTTTCAAATAAATTTATTAAAATTTGACACTTCCAACTAAAATTTTTTTTCACAATCCAAAAAATTGTCTTTATTTTCATCTAAATTTACTCAAATATACATCCTACAACAAAAATACTCAACTAAATCCAAAAAAATCGAAGTTGGTTTCAAATAAATTTATTAAAATTTGACACTTCCAACTAAAATTTTTTTCACAATCCTAAAAATTGAAGTTATTTTCATCAAAAATTACTCTAATATAGACCCTACAACAAAAATACTCAACAAAATCCAAAAAAATCGAAGCTGGTTTCAAATAAATTTATTAAAATTTGACACTTCCAACTAAAATTTTTGTTCACAATCCAATAAATTGTCGTTATTTTCATCTAAATTTACTCAAATATACATCCTACAACAAAAATACTCAACTAAATCCAAAAAAATCGAAGTTGGTTTCAAATAAATTTATTAAAATTTGACACTTCCAACTAAATTTTTTTCACAATCCAAAAAATTGAAGTTATTTTCATCTAAATTTACTCAAATATAGGTCCTACAACAAAAATACTCAACTAAATCCAAAAAAATCGAAGTTGGTTTCAAATAAATTTATTAAAATTTGACACTTCCAACTAAATTTTTTTCACAATCCAAAAAATTGAAGTTATTTACATCTAAATTTACTCAAATATAGATCCTACAACAAAAATACTCAACTAAATCCAAAAAAATCGAAGGAGGTTTCAAATAAATTTATTAAAATTTGACACTTCCAACTAAAATTTTTTTCTCATTCCTTAAAATTGAAGTTATTTTCATCTAAATTTACTCAAATATAGATCCTACAACAAAAATACTCAACAAAATCTAAAAAAATCGAAGTTGGTTTCAAATAAATTTATTAAAATTTAACACTTCCAACTAACATTTTATTCACAATCCAAAAAATAGTAGTTATTTTCCACTAAATTTACTCAAATACACATCCTACAACAAAAATACTCGACAAAATAAAAAAAAATCGAAGTTGGTTTCAAATAAATTTATTAAAATTTGACACTTCCAAGTAAAATTTTTTTCACATTCCTAAAAATTGAAGTTATTTTCATCTAAATTTATTCAAATATAGACCCTACAACAAAAAAACTCAACAAAATCCAAAATAATCCATGTTGATTTCAATTAAATTTATTAAAATTTGGCAAAAAACGTGACAAAATCCAAAAAATCGAAGTTAATTTTAACTGAAATTACTCAAATTAGGCTTCTCTATCAAAAAAACTCAACATAGTCGAGAAAAATCGAAATTGGTTTCAAATAAATTTATTAAAATTTGACACTTCCAACTAAAATTTTTTTCACAATCCAAAAAATTGACTTATTTTCATCTAAATTTACTGAAATATAGATCCTAACACAACATACTCATCAAAATAAAAAAAAATCGAAGTTGGTTTCAAATAAATTTATTAAAATTTGACACTTCCAACTATAATTTTTTTTCACAATCCAAAAAAATTGTAGTTATTTTTAACTAAATTTACTCAAATATACATTCTACAACAGAAATACTCGACAAAATCCAAAAAAATCGAAGTTGGTTTCAAATAAATTTATTAAAATTTGACACTTCCAACTAAATTTTTTTTCACAATCCTAAAAATTGAAGTTATTTTCATCTAAATTTACTCAAATATACATCCAACAACAAAAATACTCGACAAAATCCAAAAAAATCGAAGTTGGTTTCAAATAAATTTATTAAAATTTGACACTTCCAACTAAATTTTTTTCACAATCCAAAAAAACGAAGTTATTTTAATCTAAATTTACTCAAATATACATCCTACGACAAAAATACTCAACTAAATCCAAAAAAATCGAAGCTGGTTTCAAATAAATTTATTAAAATTTGACACTTCCAACAAAAAATTTTTTTCACAATCCAATAAATTGTCGTTATTTTCATCTAAATTTACTCAAATATACATCCTACAACAAAAATACTCAACTAAATCCAAAAATATCGAAGTTGGTTTCAAATAAATTTATTAAAATTTGACACTTCCAACTAAATTTTTTTCACAATCCAAAAAATTGAAGTTATTTTCATCTAAATTTACTCAAATATAGATCCTACAACAAAAATACTCAACAAAATCCAAAATAATCCAAGTTGATTTCAAATAAATTTATTAAAATTTGACAAAAATCGTGACAAAATCCAAAAAATCGAAGTTAATTTCAACTGAAATTACTCAAATTCACCTTCTCTATAAAAAAAACTCAACATAATCGAGGAAAATCGAAGTTGGTTTCAAATAAATTTATTAAAATTTGACACTTCCAACTAAAATTTTTTTCACAATCCAAAAAATTGAAGTTATTTTCATCTAAATTTACTCAAATATAGGTCCTACAACAAAAATATTCAACTAAATCCAAAATAATCGAAGTTGGTTTCAAATAAATTTATTAAAATTTGACACTTCCAACTAAATTTTTTTCACAATCCAAAAAATTGAAGTTATTTTCATCTAAATTTACTCAAATATAGATCCTACAACAAAAATACTCAACTAAATCCAAAAAAATCGAAGTTGGTTTCAAATAAATTTATTAAAATTTGACACTTCCAACTAAAAATTTTTTCTCAATCCTTAAAATTGAAGTTATTTTCATCTAAATTTACTCAAATATAGATCCTACAACAAAAATACTCAACAAAATCCAAAAAAATCGAAGTTGGTTTCAAATAAATTTATTAAAATTTGACACTTCCAACTAAAATTTTTTTTCACAATCCAAAAAAACGAAGTTATTTTCATCTAAATTTACTCAAATATACATCCTACGACAAAAATACTCAACTAAATCCAAAAAAATCGAAGCTGGTTTCAAATAAATTTATTAAAATTTGACACTTCCAACAAAAATTTTTTTTCACAATCCAATAAATTGTCGTTATTTTCATCTAAATTTACTCAAATATACATCCTACAACAAAAATACTCAACTAAATCCAAAAATATCGAAGTTGGTTTCAAATAAATTTATTAAAATTTGACACTTCCAACTAAATTTTTTTCACAATCCAAAAAATTGAAGTTATTTTCATCTAAATTTACTCAAATATAGATCCTACAACAAAAATACTCAACAAAATCCAAAATAATCCAAGTTGATTTCAAATAAATTTATTAAAATTTGACAAAAATCGTGACAAAATCCAAAAAATCGAAGTTAATTTCAACTGAAATTACTCAAATTCACCTTCTCTATAAAAAAAACTCAACATAATCGAGGAAAATCGAAGTTGGTTTCAAATAAATTTATTAAAATTTGACACTTCCAACTAAAATTTTTTTCACAATCCAAAAAATTGAAGTTATTTTCATCTAAATTTACTCAAATATAGGTCCTACAACAAAAATATTCAACTAAATCCAAAATAATCGAAGTTGGTTTCAAATAAATTTATTAAAATTTGACACTTCCAACTAAATTTTTTTCACAATCCAAAAAATTGAAGTTATTTTCATCTAAATTTACTCAAATATAGATCCTACAACAAAAATACTCAACTAAATCCAAAAAAATCGAAGTTGGTTTCAAATAAATTTATTAAAATTTGACACTTCCAACTAAAAATTTTTTCTCAATCCTTAAAATTGAAGTTATTTTCATCTAAATTTACTCAAATATAGATCCTACAACAAAAATACTCAACAAAATCCAAAAAAATCGAAGTTGGTTTCAAATAAATTTATTAAAATTTGACACTTCCAACTAAAATTTTTTTTCACAATCCAAAAAATTGTCGTTATTTTCATCTAAATTTACTCAAATATACATCCAACAACAAAAATACTCGACAAAATCCAAAAAAATCGAAGTTGGTTTCAAATAAATTTATTAAAATTTGACACTTCCAACTAAAATTTTTTTTCACAATCCAAAAAATTGTCTTTATTTTCATCTAAATTTACTCAAATATACATCCTACAACAAAAATACTCAACTAAATCCAAAAAAATCGAAGTTGGTTTCAAATAAATTTATTAAAATTTGACACTTCCAACTAAAATTTTTTTCACAATCCTAAAAATTGAAGTTATTTTCATCAAAAATTACTCTAATATAGACCCTACAACAAAAATACTCAACAAAATCCAAAAAAATCGAAGCTGGTTTCAAATAAATTTATTAAAATTTGACACTTCCAACTAAAATTTTTGTTCACAATCCAATAAATTGTCGTTATTTTCATCTAAATTTACTCAAATATACATCCTACAACAAAAATACTCAACTAAATCCAAAAAAATCGAAGTTGGTTTCAAATAAATTTATTAAAATTTGACACTTCCAACTAAATTTTTTTCACAATCCAAAAAATTGAAGTTATTTTCATCTAAATTTACTCAAATATAGGTCCTACAACAAAAATACTCAACTAAATCCAAAAAAATCGAAGTTGGTTTCAAATAAATTTATTAAAATTTGACACTTCCAACTAAATTTTTTTCACAATCCAAAAAATTGAAGTTATTTACATCTAAATTTACTCAAATATAGATCCTACAACAAAAATACTCAACTAAATCCAAAAAAATCGAAGGAGGTTTCAAATAAATTTATTAAAATTTGACACTTCCAACTAAAATTTTTTTCTCATTCCTTAAAATTGAAGTTATTTTCATCTAAATTTACTCAAATATAGATCCTACAACAAAAATACTCAACAAAATCTAAAAAAATCGAAGTTGGTTTCAAATAAATTTATTAAAATTTAACACTTCCAACTAACATTTTATTCACAATCCAAAAAATAGTAGTTATTTTCCACTAAATTTACTCAAATACACATCCTACAACAAAAATACTCGACAAAATAAAAAAAAATCGAAGTTGGTTTCAAATAAATTTATTAAAATTTGACACTTCCAAGTAAAATTTTTTTCACATTCCTAAAAATTGAAGTTATTTTCATCTAAATTTATTCAAATATAGACCCTACAACAAAAAAACTCAACAAAATCCAAAATAATCCATGTTGATTTCAATTAAATTTATTAAAATTTGGCAAAAATCGTGACAAAATCCAAAAAATCGAAGTTAATTTTAACTGAAATTACTCAAATTAGGCTTCTCTATCAAAAAAACTCAACATAGTCGAGAAAAATCGAAATTGGTTTCAAATAAATTTATTAAAATTTGACACTTCCAACTAAAATTTTTTTCACAATCCAAAAAATTGACTTATTTTCATCTAAATTTACTGAAATATAGATCCTAACACAACATACTCATCAAAATAAAAAAAAATCGAAGTTGGTTTCAAATAAATTTATTAAAATTTGACACTTCCAACTATAATTTTTTTTCACAATCCAAAAAAATTGTAGTTATTTTTAACTAAATTTACTCAAATATACATTCTACAACAGAAATACTCGACAAAATCCAAAAAAATCGAAGTTGGTTTCAAATAAATTTATTAACATTTGACACTTCCAACTAAATTTTTTTTCACAATCCTAAAAATTGTCGTTATTTTCATCTAAATTTACTCAAATATACATCCTACAACAAAAATACTCAACTAAATCCAAAAAAATCGAAGTTGGTTTCAAATAAATTTATTAAAATTTGACACTTCCAACTAAATTTTTTTCACAATCCAAAAAATTGAAGTTATTTTCATCTAAATTTACTCAAATATAGGTCCTACAACAAAAATACTCAACTAAATCCAAAAAAATCGAAGTTGGTTTCAAATAAATTTATTAAAATTTGACACTTCCAACTAAATTTTTTTCACAATCCAAAAAATTGAAGTTATTTACATCTAAATTTACTCAAATATAGATCCTACAACAAAAATACTCAACTAAATCCAAAAAAAATCGAAGGAGGTTTCAAATAAATTTATTAAAATTTGACACTTCCAACTAAAATTTTTTTCTCATTCCTTAAAATTGAAGTTATTTTCATCTAAATTTACTCAAATATAGATCCTACAACAAAAATACTCAACAAAATCTAATAAAATCGAAGTTGGTTTCAAATAAATTTATTAAAATTTAACACTTCCAACTAACATTTTATTCACAATCCAAAAAATAGTAGTTATTTTCCACTAAATTTACTCAAATACACATCCTACAACAAAAATACTCGACAAAATAAAAAAAAATCGAAGTTGGTTTCAAATAAATTTATTAAAATTTGACACTTCCAAGTAAAATTTTTTTCACATTCCTAAAAATTGAAGTTATTTTCATCTAAATTTATTCAAATATAGACCCTACAACAAAAAAACTCAACAAAATCCAAAATAATCCATGTTGATTTCAATTAAATTTATTAAAATTTGGCAAAAATCGTGACAAAATCCAAAAAATCGAAGTTAATTTTAACTGAAATTACTCAAATTAGGCTTCTCTATCAAAAAAACTCAACATAGTCGAGAAAAATCGAAATTGGTTTCAAATAAATTTATTAAAATTTGACACTTCCAACTAAAATTTTTTTCACAATCCAAAAAATTGACTTATTTTCATCTAAATTTACTGAAATATAGATCCTAACACAACATACTCATCAAAATAAAAAAAAATCGAAGTTGGTTTCAAATAAATTTATTAAAATTTGACACTTCCAACTATAATTTTTTTTCACAATCCAAAAAAATTGTAGTTATTTTTAACTAAATTTACTCAAATATACATTCTACAACAGAAATACTCGACAAAATCCAAAAAAATCGAAGTTGGTTTCAAATAAATTTATTAACATTTGACACTTCCAACTAAATTTTTTTTCACAATCCTAAAAATTGAAGTTATTTTCATCAAAATTTACTCTAATATAGACCCTACAACAAAAATACGCTACAAAATCCAAAAAATCGAAGTTGGTTTCAAATAAATTTATTAAAATTTGACACTTCCAACTAAAATATGTTTTCACAATCCAATAAATTGTCGTTATTTTCATTTAAATTTACTCAAATATACATCCTACAACACAAATACTCAACAAAATCCAAAAAAATCGAAGTTGGTTTCAAATAAATTTATTAAAATTTGACACTTCCAACTAAAAATTTTTCTCAATCCTTAAAATTGAAGTTATTTTCATCTAAATTTACTCAAATATAGATCCTACAACAAAAATACTCAACAAAATCCAAAAAAATCGAAGTTGGTTTCAAATAAATTTATTAAAATTTGACACTCCCAAGTAAAATTTTTTTCACATTCCTAAAAATTGAAGTTATTTTCATCTAAATTTATTCAAATATAGACCCTACAACAAAAATACTCAACAAAATCCAAAATAATCCAAGTTGATTTCAAATAAATTTATTAAAATTTGACAAAAATCGTGACAAAATCCAAAAAATCGAAGTTAATTTCAACTGACATTACTCAAATTAAGCTTCTCTATCAAAAAAACTCAACATAGTCGAGGAAAATCGAAGTTGGTTTCAAATAAATTTATTAAAATTTGACACTTCCAACTAAAATTGTTTTTCACAATGCAATAAATTGTCGATATTTTCATCTAAATTTACTCAAATATTCATCCTACAGACAAAAATACTCAACAAAATCCAAAAAAATCGAAGTTGGTTTCAAATAAATTTATTAAAATTTGACACTTCCAACTAAAATTTTTTTCACAATCCTAAAAATTGAAGTTATTTTCATAAAAAATTACTCTAATATAGACCCTACAACAAAAATACTCAACAAAATCCAAAAAAATCGAAGCTGGTTTCAAATAAATTTATTAAAATTTGACACTTCCAACTAAAATTTTTCTTCACAATCCAATAAATTGTCGTTATTTTCATCTAAATTTACTCAAATATACATCCTACAACAAAAATACTCAACTAAATCCAAAAAAATCGAAGTTGGTTTCAAATAAATTTATTAAAATTTGACACTTCCAACTAAATTTTTTTCATAATCCAAAAAATTGAAGTTATTTTCATCTAAATTTACTCAAATATAGATCCTACAACAAAAATACTCAACTAAATCCAAAAAAATCGAAGTTGGTTTCAAATAAATTTATTAAAATTTGACACTTCCAACTAAATTTTTTTCATAATCCAAAAAATTGAAGTTATTTTCATCTAAATTTACTCAAATATAGATCCTACAACAAAAATACTCAACTAAATCCAAAAAAATCGAAGTTGGTTTCAAATAAATTTATTAAAATTTGACACTTCCAACTAAAATTTTTTTTCACAATCCAATAAATTGTCGTTATTTTCATCTAAATTTACTCAAATATACATCCTACAACAAAAATACTCAACTAAATCCAAAAAAATCGAAGTTGGTTTCAAATAAATTTATTAAAATTTGACACTTCCAACTAAATTTTTTTCACAATCCAAAAAATTGAAGTTATTTTCATCTAAATTTACTCAAATATAGGTCCTACAACAAAAATACTCAACTAAATCCAAAAAAATCGAAGTTGGTTTCAAATAAATTTATTATAATTTGACACTTCCAACTAAATTTTTTTCACAATCCAAAAAATTGAAGTTATTTTCATCTAAATTTACTCAAATATAGATCCTACAACAAAAATACTCAACTAAATCCAAAAAAATCGAAGGAGGTTTCAAATAAATTTATTAAAATTTGACACTTCCAACTAAAATTTTTTTCTCATTCCTTAAAATTGAAGTTATTTTCATCTAAATTTACTCAAATATAGATCCTACAACAAAAATACTCAACAAAATCTAAAAAAATCGAAGTTGGTTTCAAATAAATTTATTAAAATTTAACACTTCCAACTAACATTTTATTCACAATCCAAAAAATAGTAGTTATTTTCCACTAAATTTACTCAAATACACATCCTACAACAAAAATACTCGACAAAATAAAAAAAAATCGAAGTTGGTTTCAAATAAATTTATTAAAATTTGACACTTCCAAGTAAAATTTTTTTCACATTTCTAAAAATTGAAGTTATTTTCATCTAAATTTATTCAAATATAGACCCTACAACAAAAATACTCAACAAAATCCAAAATAATCCATGTTGATTTCAATTAAATTTATTAAAATTTGGCAAAAATCGTGACAAAATCCAAAAAATCGAAGTTAATTTTAACTGAAATTACTCAAATTAGGCTTCTCTATCAAAAAAACTCAACATAGTCGAGAAAAATCGAAATTGGTTTCAAATAAATTTATTAAAATTTGACACTTCCAACTAAAATTTTTTTCACAATCCAAAAAATTGACTTATTTTCATCTAAATTTACTGAAATATAGATCCTAACACAACATACTCATCAAAATAAAAAAAAATCGAAGTTGGTTTCAAATAAATTTATTAAAATTTGACACTTCCAACTATAATTTTTTTTCACAATCCAAAAAAATTGTAGTTATTTTTAACTAAATTTACTCAAATATACATTCTACAACAGAAATACTCGACAAAATCCAAAAAAATCGAAGTTGGTTTCAAATAAATTTATTAACATTTGACACTTCCAACTAAATTTTTTTTCACAATCCTAAAAATTGAAGTTATTTTCATCAAAATTTACTCTAATATAGACCCTACAACAAAAATACGCTACAAAATCCAAAAAATCGAAGTTGGTTTCAAATAAATTTATTAAAATTTGACACTTCCAACTAAAATATGTTTTCACAATCCAATAAATTGTCGTTATTTTCATTTAAATTTACTCAAATATACATCCTACAACACAAATACTCAACAAAATCCAAAAAAATCGAAGTTGGTTTCAAATAAATTTATTAAAATTTGACACTTCCAACTAAAAATTTTTCTCAATCCTTAAAATTGAAGTTATTTTCATCTAAATTTACTCAAATATAGATCCTACAACAAAAATACTCAACAAAATCCAAAAAAATCGAAGTTGGTTTCAAATAAATTTATTAAAATTTGACACTTCCAACTAAATTTTTTTTCACAATCCTAAAAATTGAAGTTATTTTCATCTAAATTTATTCAAATATACATCCAACAACAAAAATACTCGACAAAATCCAAAAAAATCGAAGTTGGTTTCAAATAAATTTATTAAAATTTGACACTTCCAACTAAAATTTTTTTTCACAATCCAAAAAATTGTCGTTATTTTCATCTAAATTTACTCAAATATACATCCTACAAAAAAATACTCGACAAAATCCAAAAAAATCGATGTTGGTTTCAAATAAATTTATTAAAATTTGACACTTCCAACTACAATTTTTTCCCAATCCAAAAAATTGAAGTTATTTTCATCTAAGTTTACTCCAATATACATCCTACAACAAAAATACTCAACTAAATCCAAAAAAATCGAAGTTGGTTTCAAATAAATTTATTAAAATTTGACACTTCCAACTAAATTTTTTTCACAATCCAAAAAAACGAAGTTATTTTAATCTAAATTTACTCAAATATACATCCTACGACAAAAATACTCAACTAAATCCAAAAAAATCGAAGCTGGTTTCAAATAAATTTATTAAAATTTGACACTTCCAACAAAAAATTTTTTTCACAATCCAATAAATTGTCGTTATTTTCATCTAAATTTACTCAAATATACATCCTACAACAAAAATACTCAACTAAATCCAAAAATATCGAAGTTGGTTTCAAATAAATTTATTAAAATTTGACACTTCCAACTAAATTTTTTTCACAATCCAAAAAATTGAAGTTATTTTCATCTAAATTTACTCAAATATAGGTCCTACAACAAAAATATTCAACTAAATCCAAAATAATCGAAGTTGGTTTCAAATAAATTTATTAAAATTTGACACTTCCAACTAAATTTTTTTCACAATCCAAAAAATTGAAGTTATTTTCATCTAAATTTACTCAAATATAGATCCTACAACAAAAATACTCAACTAAATCCAAAAAAATCGAAGTTGGTTTCAAATAAATTTATTAAAATTTGACACTTCCAACTAAAAATTTTTTCTCAATCCTTAAAATTGAAGTTATTTTCATCTAAATTTACTCAAATATAGATCCTACAACAAAAATACTCAACAAAATCCAAAAAAATCGAAGTTGGTTTCAAATAAATTTATTAAAATTTGACACTTCCAACTAAAATTTTTTTTCACAATCCAAAAAATTGTCGTTATTTTCATCTAAATTTACTCAAATATACATCCAACAACAAAAATACTCGACAAAATCCAAAAAAATCGAAGTTGGTTTCAAATAAATTTATTAAAATTTGACACTTCCAACTAAAATTTTTTTTCACAATCCAAAAAATTGTCTTTATTTTCATCTAAATTTACTCAAATATACATCCTACAAAAAAATACTCGACAAAATCAAAAAAATCGATGTTGGTTTCAAATAAATTTATTAAAATTTGACACTCCCAAGTAAAATTTTTTTCACATTCCTAAAAATTGAAGTTATTTTCATCTAAATTTATTCAAATATAGACCCTACAACAAAAATACTCAACAAAATCCAAAATAATCCAAGTTGATTTCAAATAAATTTATTAAAATTTGACAAAAATCGTGACAAAATCCAAAAAATCGAAGTTAATTTCAACTGACATTACTCAAATTAAGCTTCTCTATCAAAAAAACTCAACATAGTCGAGGAAAATCGAAGTTGGTTTCAAATAAATTTATTAAAATTTGACACTTCCAACTAAAATTGTTTTTCACAATGCAATAAATTGTCGATATTTTCATCTAAATTTACTCAAATATTCATCCTACAGACAAAAATACTCAACAAAATCCAAAAAAATCGAAGTTGGTTTCAAATAAATTTATTAAAATTTGACACTTCCAACTAAAATTTTTTTCACAATCCTAAAAATTGAAGTTATTTTCATAAAAAATTACTCTAATATAGACCCTACAACAAAAATACTCAACAAAATCCAAAAAAATCGAAGCTGGTTTCAAATAAATTTATTAAAATTTGACACTTCCAACTAAAATTTTTCTTCACAATCCAATAAATTGTCGTTATTTTCATCTAAATTTACTCAAATATACATCCTACAACAAAAATACTCAACTAAATCCAAAAAAATCGAAGTTGGTTTCAAATAAATTTATTAAAATTTGACACTTCCAACTAAATTTTTTTCATAATCCAAAAAATTGAAGTTATTTTCATCTAAATTTACTCAAATATAGATCCTACAACAAAAATACTCAACTAAATCCAAAAAAATCGAAGTTGGTTTCAAATAAATTTATTAAAATTTGACACTTCCAACTAAATTTTTTTCATAATCCAAAAAATTGAAGTTATTTTCATCTAAATTTACTCAAATATAGATCCTACAACAAAAATACTCAACTAAATCCAAAAAAATCGAAGTTGGTTTCAAATAAATTTATTAAAATTTGACACTTCCAACTAAAATTTTTTTTCACAATCCAATAAATTGTCGTTATTTTCATCTAAATTTACTCAAATATACATCCTACAACAAAAATACTCAACTAAATCCAAAAAAATCGAAGTTGGTTTCAAATAAATTTATTAAAATTTGACACTTCCAACTAAATTTTTTTCACAATCCAAAAAATTGAAGTTATTTTCATCTAAATTTACTCAAATATAGGTCCTACAACAAAAATACTCAACTAAATCCAAAGAAATCGAAGTTGGTTTCAAATAAATTTATTATAATTTGACACTTCCAACTAAATTTTTTTCACAATCCAAAAAATTGAAGTTATTTTCATCTAAATTTACTCAAATATAGATCCTACAACAAAAATACTCAACTAAATCCAAAAAAATCGAAGGAGGTTTCAAATAAATTTATTAAAATTTGACACTTCCAACTAAAATTTTTTTCTCATTCCTTAAAATTGAAGTTATTTTCATCTAAATTTACTCAAATATAGATCCTACAACAAAAATACTCAACAAAATCTAAAAAAATCGAAGTTGGTTTCAAATAAATTTATTAAAATTTAACACTTCCAACTAACATTTTATTCACAATCCAAAAAATAGTAGTTATTTTCCACTAAATTTACTCAAATACACATCCTACAACAAAAATACTCGACAAAATAAAAAAAAATCGAAGTTGGTTTCAAATAAATTTATTAAAATTTGACACTTCCAAGTAAAATTTTTTTCACATTTCTAAAAATTGAAGTTATTTTCATCTAAATTTATTCAAATATAGACCCTACAACAAAAATACTCAACAAAATCCAAAATAATCCATGTTGATTTCAATTAAATTTATTAAAATTTGGCAAAAATCGTGACAAAATCCAAAAAATCGAAGTTAATTTTAACTGAAATTACTCAAATTAGGCTTCTCTATCAAAAAAACTCAACATAGTCGAGAAAAATCGAAATTGGTTTCAAATAAATTTATTAAAATTTGACACTTCCAACTAAAATTTTTTTCACAATCCAAAAAATTGACTTATTTTCATCTAAATTTACTGAAATATAGATCCTAACACAACATACTCATCAAAATAAAAAAAAATCGAAGTTGGTTTCAAATAAATTTATTAAAATTTGACACTTCCAACTATAATTTTTTTTCACAATCCAAAAAAATTGTAGTTATTTTCAACTAAATTTACTCAAATATACATTCTACAACAGAAATACTCGACAAAATCCAAAAAAATCGAAGTTGGTTTCAAATAAATTTATTAACATTTGACACTTCCAACTAAATTTTTTTTCACAATCCTAAAAATTGAAGTTATTTTCATCAAAATTTACTCTAATATAGACCCTACAACAAAAATACGCTACAAAATCCAAAAAATCGAAGTTGGTTTCAAATAAATTTATTAAAATTTGACACTTCCAACTAAAATTTGTTTTCACAATTCAATAAGTTGTCGTTATTTTCATCTAAATTTACTCAAATATACATCCTACAACACAAATACTCAACAAAATCCAAAAAAAATCGAAGTTGGTTTCAAATAAATTTATTAAAATTTGACACTTCCAACTAAAAATTTTTCTCAATCCTTAAAATTGAAGTTATTTTCATCTAAATTTACTCAAATATAGATCCTACAACAAAAATACTCAACAAAATCCAAAAAAATCGAAGTTGGTTTGAAATAAATTTATTAAAATTTGACACTTCCAACTAAATTTTTTTTCACAATCCTAAAAATTGAAGTTATTTTCATAAAAATTTACTCTAATATAGACCCTACAACAAAAATACGCTACAAAATCCAAAAATATCGAAGTTGGTTTCAAATAAATTTATTAAAATTTGACACTTCCAACTAAATTTTTTTCACAATCCAAAAAATTGAAGTTATTTTCATCTAAATTTACTCAAATATAGATCCTACAACAAAAATACTCAACAAAATCCAAAATAATCCAAGTTGATTTCAAATAAATTTATTAAAATTTGACAAAAATCGTAACAAAATCCAAAAAATCGAAGTTAATTTCAACTGAAATTACTCAAATTCACCTTCTCTATAAAAAAAACTCAACATAATCGAGGAAAATTGAAGTTGGTTTCAAATAAATTTATTAAAATTTGACACTTCCAACTAAAATTTTTTTCACAATCCAAAAAATTGAAGTTATTTTCATCTAAATTTACTCAAATATAGGTCCTACAACAAAAATATTCAACTAAATCCAAAATAATCGAAGTTGGTTTCAAATAAATTTATTAAAATTTGACACTTCCAACTAAATTTTTTTCACAATCCAAAAAATTGAAGTTATTTTCATCTAAATTTACTCAAATATAGATCCTACAACAAAAATACTCAACTAAATCCAAAAAAATCGAAGTTGGTTTCAAATAAATTTATTAAAATTTGACACTTCCAACTAAAAATTTTTTCTCAATCCTTACAATTGAAGTTATTTTCATCTAAATTTACTCAAATATAGATCCTACAACAAAAATACTCAACAAAATCCAAAAAAATCGAAGTTGGTTTCAAATAAATTTATTAAAATTTGACACTTCCAACTAAAATTTTTTTTCACAATCCAAAAAATTGTCGTTATTTTCATCTAAATTTACTCAAATATACATCCAACAACAAAAATACTCGACAAAATCCAAAAAAATCGAAGTTGGTTTCAAATAAATTTATTAAAATTTGACACTTCCAACTAAAATTTTTTTTCACAATCCAAAAAATTGTCTTTATTTTCATCTAAATTTACTCAAATATACATCCTACAAAAAAATACTCGACAAAATCAAAAAAATCGATGTTGGTTTCAAATAAATTTATTAAAATTTGACACTTCCAAGTAAAATTTTTTTCACATTCCTAAAAATTGAAGTTATTTTCATCTAAATTTATTCAAATATAGACCCTACAACAAAAATACTCAACAAAATCCAAAATAATCCAAGTTGATTTCAAATAAATTTATTAAAATTTGACAAAAATCGTGACAAAATCCAAAAAATCGAAGTTAATTTCAACTGACATTACTCAAATTAAGCTTCTCTATCAAAAAAACTCAACATAGTCGAGGAAAATCGAAGTTGGTTTCAAATAAATTTATTAAAATTTGACACTTCCAACTAAAATTGTTTTTCACAATGCAATAAATTGTCGATATTTTCATCTAAATTTACTCAAATATTCATCCTACAGACAAAAATACTCAACAAAATCCAAAAAAATCGAAGTTGGTTTCAAATAAATTTATTAAAATTTGACACTTCCAACTAAAATTTTTTTCACAATCCTAAAAATTGAAGTTATTTTCATAAAAAATTACTCTAATATAGACCCTACAACAAAAATACTCAACAAAATCCAAAAAAATCGAAGCTGGTTTCAAATAAATTTATTAAAATTTGACACTTCCAACTAAAATTTTTTTTCACAATCCAATAAATTGTCGTTATTTTCATCTAAATTTACTCAAATATACATCCTACAACAAAAATACTCAACTAAATCCAAAAAAATCGAAGTTGGTTTCAAATAAATTTATTAAAATTTGACACTTCCAACTAAATTTTTTTCACAATCCAAAAAATTGAAGTTATTTTCATCTAAATTTACTCAAATATAGATCCTACAACAAAAATTCTCAACTAAATCCAAAAAAATCGCAGTTGGTTTCAAATAAATTTATTAAAATTTGACACTTCCAACTAAAATTTTTTTTCACAATCCAATAAATTGTCGTTATTTTCATCTAAATTTACTCAAATATACATCCTACAACAAAAATACTCAAATAAAACCAAAAAAATCTAAGTTGGTTTCAAATAAATTTATTATAATTTGACACTTCCAACTAAATTTTTTTCACAATCCAAAAAATTGAAGTTATTTTCATCTAAATTTACTCAAATATAGATCCTACAACAAAAATACTCAACTAAATCCAAAAAAATCGAAGGAGGTTTCAAATAAATTTATTAAAATTTGACACTTCCAACTAAAATTTTTTTCTCATTCCTTAAAATTGAAGTTATTTTCATCTAAATTTACTCAAATATAGATCCTACAACAAAAATACTCAACAAAATCTAAAAAAATCGAAGTTGGTTTCAAATAAATTTATTAAAATTTAACACTTCCAACTAACATTTTATTCACAATCCAAAAAATAGTAGTTATTTTCCACTAAATTTACTCAAATACACATCCTACAACAAAAATACTCGACAAAATAAAAAAAAATCGAAGTTGGTTTCAAATAAATTTATTAAAATTTGACACTTCCAACTAAATTTTTTTCACAATCCAAAAAATTGAAGTTATTTACATCTAAATTTACTCAAATATAGATCCTACAACAAAAATACTCAACTAAATCCAAAAAAATCGAAGGAGGTTTCAAATAAATTTATTAAAATTTGACACTTCCAACTAAAATTTTTTTCTCATTCCTTAAAATTGAAGTTATTTTCATCTAAATTTACTCAAATATAGATCCTACAACAAAAATACTCAACAAAATCTAAAAAAATCGAAGTTGATTTCAATTAAATTTATTAAAATTTGGCAAAAATCGTGACAAAATCCAAAAAATCGAAGTTAATTTTAACTGAAATTACTCAAATTAGGCTTCTCTATCAAAAAAACTCAACATAGTCGAGAAAAATCGAAATTGGTTTCAAATAAATTTATTAAAATTTGACACTTCCAACTAAAATTTTTTTCACAATCCAAAAAATTGACTTATTTTCATCTAAATTTACTGAAATATAGATCCTAACACAACATACTCATCAAAATAAAAAAAAATCGAAGTTGGTTTCAAATAAATTTATTAAAATTTGACACTTCCAACTATAATTTTTTTTCACAATCCAAAAAAATTGTAGTTATTTTTAACTAAATTTACTCAAATATACATTCTACAACAGAAATACTCGACAAAATCCAAAAAAATCGAAGTTGGTTTCAAATAAATTTATTAACATTTGACACTTCCAACTAAATTTTTTTTCACAATCCTAAAAATTGAAGTTATTTTCATCAAAATTTACTCTAATATAGACCCTACAACAAAAATACGCTACAAAATCCAAAAAATCGAAGTTGGTTTCAAATAAATTTATTAAAATTTGACACTTCCAACTAAAATATGTTTTCACAATCCAATAAATTGTCGTTATTTTCATTTAAATTTACTCAAATATACATCCTACAACACAAATACTCAACAAAATCCAAAAAAATCGAAGTTGGTTTCAAATAAATTTATTAAAATTTGACACTTCCAACTAAAAATTTTTCTCAATCCTTAAAATTGAAGTTATTTTCATCTAAATTTACTCAAATATAGATCCTACAACAAAAATACTCAACAAAATCCAAAAAAATCGAAGTTGGTTTCAAATAAATTTATTAAAATTTGACACTTCCAACTAAATTTTTTTTCACAATCCTAAAAATTGAAGTTATTTTCATCTAAATTTACTCAAATATACATCCAACAACAAAAATACTCGACAAAATCCAAAAAAATCGAAGTTGGTTTCAAATAAATTTATTAAAATTTGACACTTCCAACTAAAATTTTTTTTCACAATCCAAAAAATTGTCGTTATTTTCATCTAAATTTACTCAAATATACATCCTACAACAAAAATACTCAACTAAATCCAAAAATATCGAAGTTGGTTTCAAATAAATTTATTAAAATTTGACACTTCCAACTAAATTTTTTTCACAATCCAAAAAATTGAAGTTATTTTCATCTAAATTTACTCAAATATAGATCCTACAACAAAAATACTCAACAAAATCCAAAATAATCCAAGTTGATTTCAAATAAATTTATTAAAATTTGACAAAAATCGTGACAAAATCCAAAAAATCGAAGTTAATTTCAACTGAAATTACTCAAATTCACCTTCTCTATAAAAAAAACTCAACATAATCGAGGAAAATCGAAGTTGGTTTCAAATAAATTTATTAAAATTTGACACTTCCAACTAAAATTTTTTTCACAATCCAAAAAATTGAAGTTATTTTCATCTAAATTTACTCAAATATAGGTCCTACAACAAAAATATTCAACTAAATCCAAAATAATCGAAGTTGGTTTCAAATAAATTTATTAAAATTTGACACTTCCAACTAAATTTTTTTCACAATCCAAAAAATTGAAGTTATTTTCATCTAAATTTACTCAAATATAGATCCTACAACAAAAATACTCAACTAAATCCAAAAAAATCGAAGTTGGTTTCAAATAAATTTATTAAAATTTGACACTTCCAACTAAAAATTTTTTCTCAATCCTTAAAATTGAAGTTATTTTCATCTAAATTTACTCAAATATAGATCCTACAACAAAAATACTCAACAAAATCCAAAAAAATCGAAGTTGGTTTCAAATAAATTTATTAAAATTTGACACTTCCAACTAAAATTTTTTTTCACAATCCAAAAAATTGTCGTTATTTTCATCTAAATTTACTCAAATATACATCCAACAACAAAAATACTCGACAAAATCCAAAAAAATCGAAGTTGGTTTCAAATAAATTTATTAAAATTTGACACTTCCAACTAAAATTTTTTTTCACAATCCAAAAAATTGTCTTTATTTTCATCTAAATTTACTCAAATATACATCCTACAAAAAAATACTCGACAAAATAAAAAAAATCGATGTTGGTTTCAAATAAATTTATTAAAATTTGACACTTCCAAGTAAAATTTTTTTCACATTCCTAAAAATTGAAGTTATTTTCATCTAAATTTATTCAAATATAGACCCTACAACAAAAATACTCAACAAAATCCAAAATAATCCAAGTTGATTTCAAATAAATTTATTAAAATTTGACAAAAATCGTGACAAAATCCAAAAAATCGAAGTTAATTTCAACTGACATTACTCAAATTAAGCTTCTCTATCAAAAAAACTCAACATAGTCGAGGAAAATCGAAGTTGGTTTCAAATAAATTTATTAAAATTTGACACTTCCAACTAAAATTGTTTTTCACAATGCAATAAATTGTCGATATTTTCATCTAAATTTACTCAAATATTCATCCTACAGACAAAAATACTCAACAAAATCCAAAAAAATCGAAGTTGGTTTCAAATAAATTTATTAAAATTTGACACTTCCAACTAAAATTTTTTTCACAATCCTAAAAATTGAAGTTATTTTCATAAAAAATTACTCTAATATAGACCCTACAACAAAAATACTCAACAAAATCCAAAAAAATCGAAGCTGGTTTCAAATAAATTTATTAAAATTTGACACTTCCAACTAAAATTTTTCTTCACAATCCAATAAATTGTCGTTATTTTCATCTAAATTTACTCAAATATACATCCTACAACAAAAATACTCAACTAAATCCAAAAAAATCGAAGTTGGTTTCAAATAAATTTATTAAAATTTGACACTTCCAACTAAATTTTTTTCATAATCCAAAAAATTGAAGTTATTTTCATCTAAATTTACTCAAATATAGATCCTACAACAAAAATACTCAACTAAATCCAAAAAAATCGAAGTTGGTTTCAAATAAATTTATTAAAATTTGACACTTCCAACTAAATTTTTTTCATAATCCAAAAAATTGAAGTTATTTTCATCTAAATTTACTCAAATATACATCCTACAACAAAAATACTCAACTAAATCCAAAAAAATCGAAGTTGGTTTCAAATAAATTTATTAAAATTTGACACTTCCAACTAAATTTTTTTCACAATCCAAAAAATTGAAGTTATTTTCATCTAAATTTACTCAAATATAGGTCCTACAACAAAAATACTCAACTAAATCCAAAAAAATCGAAGTTGGTTTCAAATAAATTTATTAAAATTTGACACTTCCAACTAAATTTTTTTCACAATCCAAAAAATTGAAGTTATTTTCATCTAAATTTACTCAAATATAGGTCCTACAACAAAAATACTCGACAAAATAAAAAAAAATCGAAGTTGGTTTCAAATAAATTTATTAAAATTTGACACTTCCAAGTAAAATTTTTTTCACAATCCAAAAAAAATGTAGTTATTTTCAACTAAATTTACTCAAATATACATTCTACAACAGAAATACTCGACAAAATCCAAAAAAATCGAAGTTGGTTTCAAATAAATTTATTAACATTTGACACTTCCAACTAAATTTTTTTTCACAATCCTAAAAATTGAAGTTATTTTCATCTAAATTTACTCCAATATACATCCTACAACAAAAATACTCAACTAAATCCAAAAAAATCGAAGTTGGTTTCAAATAAATTTATTAAAATTTGACACTTCCAACTAAATTTTTTTCACAATCCAAAAAAACGAAGTTATTTTCATCTAAATTTACTCAAATATACATCCTACGACAAAAATACTCAACTAAATCCAAAAAAATCGAAGCTGGTTTCAAATAAATTTATTAAAATTTGACACTTCCAACAAAAAATTTTTTTCACAATCCAATAAATTGTCGTTATTTTCATCTAAATTTACTCAAATATACATCCTACAACAAAAATACTCAACTAAATCCAAAAATATCGAAGTTGGTTTCAAATAAATTTATTAAAATTTGACACTTCCAACTAAATTTTTTTCACAATCCAAAAAATTGAAGTTATTTTCATCTAAATTTACTCAAATATAGATCCTACAACAAAAATACTCAACAAAATCCAAAATAATTCAAGTTGATTTCAAATAAATTTATTAAAATTTGACAAAAATCGTGACAAAATCCAAAAAATCGAAGTTAATTTCAACTGAAATTACTCAAATTCACCTTCTCTATAAAAAAAACTCAACATAATCGAGGAAAATCGAAGTTGGTTTCAAATAAATTTATTAAAATTTGACACTTCCAACTAAAATTTTTTTCACAATCCAAAAAATTGAAGTTATTTTCATCTAAATTTACTCAAATATAGGTCCTACAACAAAAATATTCAACTAAATCCAAAATAATCGAAGTTGGTTTCAAATAAATTTATTAAAATTTGACACTTCCAACTAAATTTTTTTCACAATCCAAAAAATTGAAGTTATTTTCATCTAAATTTACTCAAATATAGATCCTACAACAAAAATACTCAACTAAATCCAAAAAAATCGAAGTTGGTTTCAAATAAATTTATTAAAATTTGACACTTCCAACTAAAAATTTTTTCTCAATCCTTAAAATTGAAGTTATTTTCATCTAAATTTACTCAAATATAGATCCTACAACAAAAATACTCAACAAAATCCAAAAAAATCGAAGTTGGTTTCAAATAAATTTATTAAAATTTGACACTTCCAACTAAAATTTTTTTTCACAATGCAATAAATTGTCGATATTTTCATCTAAATTTACTCAAATATTCATCCTACAGACAAAAATACTCAACAAAATCCAAAAAAATCGAAGTTGGTTTCAAATAAATTTATTAAAATTTGACACTTCCAACTAAAATTTTTTTCACAATCCTAAAAATTGAAGTTATTTTCATAAAAAATTACTCTAATATAGACCCTACAACAAAAATACTCAACAAAATCCAAAAAAATCGAAGCTGGTTTCAAATAAATTTATTAAAATTTGACACTTCCAACTAAAATTTTTGTTCACAATCCAATAAATTGTCGTTATTTTCATCTAAATTTACTCAAATATACATCCTACAACAAAAATACTCAACTAAATCCAAAAAAATCGAAGTTGGTTTCAAATAAATTTATTAAAATTTGACACTTCCAACTAAATTTTTTTCATAATCCAAAAAATTGAAGTTATTTTCATCTAAATTTACTCAAATATAGATCCTACAACAAAAATACTCAACTAAATCCAAAAAAATCGAAGTTGGTTTCAAATAAATTTATTAAAATTTGACACTTCCAACTAAATTTTTTTCATAATCCAAAAAATTGTCGTTATTTTCATCTAAATTTACTCAAATATACATCCTACAACAAAAATACTCAACTAAATCCAAAAAAATCGAAGTTGGTTTCAAATAAATTTATTAAAATTTGACACTTCCAACTAAATTTTTTTCATAATCCAAAAAATTGTCGTTATTTTCATCTAAATTTACTCAAATATACATCCTACAACAAAAATACTCAACTAAATCCAAAAAAATCGAAGTTGGTTTCAAATAAATTTATTAAAATTTGACACTTCCAACTAAATTTTTTTCATAATCCAAAAAATTGAAGTTATTTTCATCTAAATTTACTCAAATATAGATCCTACAACAAAAATACTCAACAAAATCCAAAATAATCCAAGTTGATTTCAAATAAATTTATTAAAATTTGACAAAAATCGTAACAAAATCCAAAAAATCGAAGTTAATTTCAACTGAAATTACTCAAATTCACCTTCTCTATAAAAAAAACTCAACATAATCGAGGAAAATTGAAGTTGGTTTCAAATAAATTTATTAAAATTTGACACTTCCAACTAAAATTTTTTTCACAATCCAAAAAATTGAAGTTATTTTCATCTAAATTTACTCAAATATAGGTCCTACAACAAAAATATTCAACTAAATCCAAAATAATCGAAGTTGGTTTCAAATAAATTTATTAAAATTTGACACTTCCAACTAAATTTTTTTCACAATCCAAAAAATTGAAGTTATTTTCATCTAAATTTACTCAAATATAGATCCTACAACAAAAATACTCAACTAAATCCAAAAAAATCGAAGTTGGTTTCAAATAAATTTATTAAAATTTGACACTTCCAACTAAAAATTTTTTCTCAATCCTTACAATTGAAGTTATTTTCATCTAAATTTACTCAAATATAGATCCTACAACAAAAATACTCAACAAAATCCAAAAAAATCGAAGTTGGTTTCAAATAAATTTATTAAAATTTGACACTTCCAACTAAAATTTTTTTTCACAATCCAAAAAATTGTCGTTATTTTCATCTAAATTTACTCAAATATACATCCAACAACAAAAATACTCGACAAAATCCAAAAAAATCGAAGTTGGTTTCAAATAAATTTATTAAAATTTGACACTTCCAACTAAAATTTTTTTTCACAATCCAAAAAATTGTCTTTATTTTCATCTAAATTTACTCAAATATACATCCTACAAAAAAATACTCGACAAAATCCAAAAAAATCGATGTTGGTTTCAAATAAATTTATTAAAATTTGACACTTCCAAGTAAAATTTTTTTCACATTCCTAAAAATTGAAGTTATTTTCATCTAAATTTATTCAAATATAGACCCTACAACAAAAATACTCAACAAAATCCAAAATAATCCAAGTTGATTTCAAATAAATTTATTAAAATTTGACAAAAATCGTGACAAAATCCAAAAAATCGAAGTTAATTTCAACTGACATTACTCAAATTAAGCTTCTCTATCAAAAAAACTCCACATAGTCGAGGAAAATCGAAGTTGGTTTCAAATAAATTTATTAAAATTTGACACTTCCAACTAAAATTTTTTTTCACAATGCAATAAATTGTCGATATTTTCATCTAAATTTACTCAAATATTCATCCTACAGACAAAAATACTCAACAAAATCCAAAAAAATCGAAGTTGGTTTCAAATAAATTTATTAAAATTTGACACTTCCAACTAAAATTTTTTTCACAATCCTAAAAATTGAAGTTATTTTCATCAAAAATTACTCTAATATAGACCCTACAACAAAAATACTCAACAAAATCCAAAAAAATCGAAGCTGGTTTCAAATAAATTTATTAAAATTTGACACTTCCAACTAAAATTTTTGTTCACAATCCAATAAATTGTCGTTATTTTCATCTAAATTTACTCAAATATACATCCTACAACAAAAATACTCAACTAAATCCAAAAAAATCGAAGTTGGTTTCAAATAAATTTATTAAAATTTGACACTTCCAATTAAATTTTTTTCATAATCCAAAAAATTGAAGTTATTTTCATCTAAATTTACTCAAATATAGATCCTACAACAAAAATACTCAACTAAATCCAAAAAAATCGAAGTTGGTTTCAAATAAATTTATTAAAATTTGACACTTCCAACTAAATTTTTTTCATAATCCAAAAAATTGTCGTTATTTTCATCTAAATTTACTCAAATATACATCCTACAACAAAAATACTCAACTAAATCCAAAAAAATCGAAGTTGGTTTCAAATAAATTTATTAAAATTTGACACTTCCAACTAAATTTTTTTCACAATCCAAAAAATTGAAGTTATTTTCATCTAAATTTACTCAAATATAGGTCCTACAACAAAAATACTCAACTAAATCCAAAAAAATCGAAGTTGGTTTCAAATAAATTTATTAAAATTTGACACTTCCAACTAAATTTTTTTCACAATCCAAAAAATTGAAGTTATTTTCATCTAAATTTACTCAAATATAGGTCCTACAACAAAAATACTCGACAAAATAAAAAAAAATCGAAGTTGGTTTCAAATAAATTTATTAAAATTTGACACTTCCAAGTAAAATTTTTTTCACAATCCAAAAAAAATGTAGTTATTTTCAACTAAATTTACTCAAATATACATTCTACAACAGAAATACTCGACAAAATCCAAAAAAATCGAAGTTGGTTTCAAATAAATTTATTAACATTTGACACTTCCAACTAAATTTTTTTTCACAATCCTAAAAATTGAAGTTATTTTCATCTAAATTTACTCCAATATACATCCTACAACAAAAATACTCAACTAAATCCAAAAAAATCGAAGTTGGTTTCAAATAAATTTATTAAAATTTGACACTTCCAACTAAATTTTTTTCACAATCCAAAAAAACGAAGTTATTTTCATCTAAATTTACTCAAATATACATCCTACGACAAAAATACTCAACTAAATCCAAAAAAATCGAAGCTGGTTTCAAATAAATTTATTAAAATTTGACACTTCCAACAAAAAATTTTTTTCACAATCCAATAAATTGTCGTTATTTTCATCTAAATTTACTCAAATATACATCCTACAACAAAAATACTCAACTAAATCCAAAAATATCGAAGTTGGTTTCAAATAAATTTATTAAAATTTGACACTTCCAACTAAATTTTTTTCACAATCCAAAAAATTGAAGTTATTTTCATCTAAATTTACTCAAATATAGATCCTACAACAAAAATACTCAACAAAATCCAAAATAATTCAAGTTGATTTCAAATAAATTTATTAAAATTTGACAAAAATCGTGACAAAATCCAAAAAATCGAAGTTAATTTCAACTGAAATTACTCAAATTCACCTTCTCTATAAAAAAAACTCAACATAATCGAGGAAAATCGAAGTTGGTTTCAAATAAATTTATTAAAATTTGACACTTCCAACTAAAATTTTTTTCACAATCCAAAAAATTGAAGTTATTTTCATCTAAATTTACTCAAATATAGGTCCTACAACAAAAATATTCAACTAAATCCAAAATAATCGAAGTTGGTTTCAAATAAATTTATTAAAATTTGACACTTCCAACTAAATTTTTTTCACAATCCAAAAAATTGAAGTTATTTTCATCTAAATTTACTCAAATATAGATCCTACAACAAAAATACTCAACTAAATCCAAAAAAATCGAAGTTGGTTTCAAATAAATTTATTAAAATTTGACACTTCCAACTAAAAATTTTTTCTCAATCCTTAAAATTGAAGTTATTTTCATCTAAATTTACTCAAATATAGATCCTACAACAAAAATACTCAACAAAATCCAAAAAAATCGAAGTTGGTTTCAAATAAATTTATTAAAATTTGACACTTCCAACTAAAATTTTTTTTCACAATGCAATAAATTGTCGATATTTTCATCTAAATTTACTCAAATATTCATCCTACAGACAAAAATACTCAACAAAATCCAAAAAAATCGAAGTTGGTTTCAAATAAATTTATTAAAATTTGACACTTCCAACTAAAATTTTTTTCACAATCCTAAAAATTGAAGTTATTTTCATAAAAAATTACTCTAATATAGACCCTACAACAAAAATACTCAACAAAATCCAAAAAAATCGAAGCTGGTTTCAAATAAATTTATTAAAATTTGACACTTCCAACTAAAATTTTTGTTCACAATCCAATAAATTGTCGTTATTTTCATCTAAATTTACTCAAATATACATCCTACAACAAAAATACTCAACTAAATCCAAAAAAATCGAAGTTGGTTTCAAATAAATTTATTAAAATTTGACACTTCCAACTAAATTTTTTTCATAATCCAAAAAATTGAAGTTATTTTCATCTAAATTTACTCAAATATAGATCCTACAACAAAAATACTCAACTAAATCCAAAAAAATCGAAGTTGGTTTCAAATAAATTTATTAAAATTTGACACTTCCAACTAAATTTTTTTCATAATCCAAAAAATTGTCGTTATTTTCATCTAAATTTACTCAAATATACATCCTACAACAAAAATACTCAACTAAATCCAAAAAAATCGAAGTTGGTTTCAAATAAATTTATTAAAATTTGACACTTCCAACTAAATTTTTTTCATAATCCAAAAAATTGAAGTTATTTTCATCTAAATTTACTCAAATATAGATCCTACAACAAAAATACTCAACTAAATCCAAAAAAATCGAAGTTGGTTTCAAATAAATTTATTAAAATTTGACACTTCCAACTAAATTTTTTTCATAATCCAAAAAATTGTCGTTATTTTCATCTAAATTTACTCAAATATACATCCTACAACAAAAATACTCAACTAAATCCAAAAAAATCGAAGTTGGTTTCAAATAAATTTATTAAAATTTGACACTTCCAACTAAATTTTTTTCACAATCCAAAAAATTGAAGTTATTTTCATCTAAATTTACTCAAATATAGGTCCTACAACAAAAATACTCAACTAAATCCAAAAAAATCGAAGTTGGTTTCAAATAAATTTATTAAAATTTGACACTTCCAACTAAATTTTTTTCACAATCCAAAAAATTGAAGTTATTTTCATCTAAATTTACTCAAATATAGATCCTACAACAAAAATACTCAACTAAATCCAAAAAAATCGAAGGAGGTTTCAAATAAATTTATTAAAATTTGACACTTCCAACTAAAATTTTTTTCTCATTCCTTAAAATTGAAGTTATTTTCATCTAAATTTACTCAAATATAGATCCTACAACAAAAATACTCAACAAAATCTAAAAAAATCGAAGTTGGTTTCAAATAAATTTATTAAAATTTAACACTTCCAACTAACATTTTATTCACAATCCAAAAAATAGTAGTTATTTTCCACTAAATTTACTCAAATACACATCCTACAACAAAAATACTCGACAAAATAAAAAAAAATCGAAGTTGGTTTCAAATAAATTTATTAAAATTTGACACTTCCAAGTAAAATTTTTTTCACATTCCTAAAAATTGAAGTTATTTTCATCTAAATTTATTCAAATATAGACCCTACAACAAAAATACTCAACAAAATCCAAAATAATCCATGTTGATTTCAATTAAATTTATTAAAATTTGGCAAAAATCGTGACAAAATCCAAAAAATCGAAGTTAATTTTAACTGAAATTACTCAAATTAGGCTTCTCTATCAAAAAAACTCAACATAGTCGAGAAAAATCGAAATTGGTTTCAAATAAATTTATTAAAATTTGACACTTCCAACTAAAATTTTTTTCACAATCCAAAAAATTGACTTATTTTCATCTAAATTTACTGAAATATAGATCCTAACACAACATACTCATCAAAATAAAAAAAAATCGAAGTTGGTTTCAAATAAATTTATTAAAATTTGACACTTCCAACTATAATTTTTTTTCACAATCCAAAAAAATTGTAGTTATTTTCAACTAAATTTACTCAAATATACATTCTACAACAGAAATACTCGACAAAATCCAAAAAAATCGAAGTTGGTTTCAAATAAATTTATTAACATTTGACACTTCCAACTAAAATATGTTTTCACAATCCAATAAATTGTCGTTATTTTCATTTAAATTTACTCAAATATACATCCTACAACACAAATACTCAACAAAATCCAAAAAAATCGAAGTTGGTTTCAAATAAATTTATTAAAATTTGACACTTCCAACTAAAAATTTTTCTCAATCCTTAAAATTGAAGTTATTTTCATCTAAATTTACTCAAATATAGATCCTACAACAAAAATACTCAACAAAATCCAAAAAAATCGAAGTTGGTTTCAAATAAATTTATTAAAATTTGACACTTCCAACTAAATTTTTTTTCACAATCCTAAAAATTGAAGTTATTTTCATCTAAATTTACTCAAATATACATCCAACAACAAAAATACTCGACAAAATCCAAAAAAATCGAAGTTGGTTTCAAATAAATTTATTAAAATTTGACACTTCCAACTAAAATTTTTTTTCACAATCCAAAAAATTGTCGTTATTTTCATCTAAATTTACTCAAATATACATCCTACAAAAAAATACTCGACAAAATCCAAAAAAATCGATGTTGGTTTCAAATAAATTTATTAAAATTTGACACTTCCAACTACAATTTTTTCCCAATCCAAAAAAACGAAGTTATTTTCATCTAAATTTACTCAAATATACATCCTACGACAAAAATACTCAACTAAATCCAAAAAAATCGAAGCTGGTTTCAAATAAATTTATTAACATTTGACACTTCCAACTAAAATTTTTTTCACAATCCAAAAAATTGACTTATTTTCATCTAAATTTACTGAAATATAGATCCTAACACAACATACTCATCAAAATAAAAAAAAATCGAAGTTGGTTTCAAATAAATTTATTAAAATTTGACACTTCCAACTATAATTTTTTTTCACAATCCAAAAAAATTGTAGTTATTTTCAACTAAATTTACTCAAATATACATTCTACAACAGAAATACTCGACAAAATCCAAAAAAATCGAAGTTGGTTTCAAATAAATTTATTAACATTTGACACTTCCAACTAAATTTTTTTTCACAATCCTAAAAATTGAAGTTATTTTCATCAAAATTTACTCTAATATAGACCCTACAACAAAAATACGCTACAAAATCCAAAAAATCGAAGTTGGTTTCAAATAAATTTATTAAAATTTGACACTTCCAACTAAAATATGTTTTCACAATCCAATAAATTGTCGTTATTTTCATTTAAATTTACTCAAATATACATCCTACAACACAAATACTCAACAAAATCCAAAAAAATCGAAGTTGGTTTCAAATAAATTTATTAAAATTTGACACTTCCAACTAAAAATTTTTCTCAATCCTTAAAATTGAAGTTATTTTCATCTAAATTTACTCAAATATAGATCCTACAACAAAAATACTCAACAAAATCCAAAAAAATCGAAGTTGGTTTCAAATAAATTTATTAAAATTTGACACTTCCAACTAAATTTTTTTTCACAATCCTAAAAATTGATGTTATTTTCATCTAAATTTACTCAAATATACATCCAACAACAAAAATACTCGACAAAATCCAAAAAAATCGAAGTTGGTTTCAAATAAATTTATTAAAATTTGACACTTCCAACTAAAATTTTTTTTCACAATCCAAAAAATTGTCGTTATTTTCATCTAAATTTACTCAAATATACATCCTACAAAAAAATACTCGACAAAATCCAAAAAAATCGATGTTGGTTTCAAATAAATTTATTAAAATTTGACACTTCCAACTAAATTTTTTTCACAATCCAAAAAAACGAAGTTATTTTCATCTAAATTTACTCAAATATACATCCTACGACAAAAATACTCAACTAAATCCAAAAAAATCGAAGCTGGTTTCAAATAAATTTATTAAAATTTGACACTTCCAACAAAAATTTTTTTTCACAATCCAATAAATTGTCGTTATTTTCATCTAAATTTAGTCAAATATACATCCTACAACAAAAATACTCAACTAAATCCAAAAATATCGAAGTTGGTTTCAAATAAATTTATTAAAATTTGACACTTCCAACTAAATTTTTTTCACAATCCAAAAAATTGAAGTTATTTTCATCTAAATTTACTCAAATATAGATCCTACAACAAAAATACTCAACAAAATCCAAAATAATCCAAGTTGATTTCAAATAAATTTATTAAAATTTGACAAAAATCGTGACAAAATCCAAAAAATCGAAGTTAATTTCAACTGAAATTACTCAAATTCACCTTCTCTATAAAAAAAACTCAACATAATCGAGGAAAATCGAAGTTGGTTTCAAATAAATTTATTAAAATTTGACACTTCCAACTAAAATTTTTTTCACAATCCAAAAAATTGAAGTTATTTTCATCTAAATTTACTCAAATATAGGTCCTACAACAAAAATATTCAACTAAATCCAAAATAATCGAAGTTGGTTTCAAATAAATTTATTAAAATTTGACACTTCCAACTAAATTTTTTTCACAATCCAAAAAATTGAAGTTATTTTCATCTAAATTTACTCAAATATAGATCCTACAACAAAAATACTCAACTAAATCCAAAAAAATCGAAGTTGGTTTCAAATAAATTTATTAAAATTGGACACTTCCAACTAAAAATTTTTTCTCAATCCTTAAAATTGAAGTTATTTTCATCTAAATTTACTCAAATATAGATCCTACAACAAAAATACTCAACAAAATCCAAAAAAATCGAAGTTGGTTTCAAATAAATTTATTAAAATTTGACACTTCCAACTAAAATTTTTTTTCACAATCCAAAAAATTGTCGTTATTTTCATCTAAATTTACTCAAATATACATCCAACAACAAAAATACTCGATAAAATCCAAAAAAATCGAAGTTGGTTTCAAATAAATTTATTAAAATTTGACACTTCCAACTAAAATTTTTTTTCACAATCCAAAAAATTGTCTTTATTTTCATTTAAATTTACTCAAATATACATCCTACAAAAAATTACTCGACAAAATCCAAAAAAATCGATGTTGGTTTCAAATAAATTTATTAAAATTTGACACTTCCAAGTAAATTTTTTTTCACATTCCTAAAAATTGAAGTTATTTTCATCTAAATTTATTCAAATATAGACCCTACAACAAAAATACTCAACAAAATCCAAAATAATCCAAGTTGATTTCAAATAAATTTATTAAAATTTGACAAAAATCGTGACAAAATCCAAAAAATCGAAGTTAATTTCAACTGACATTACTCAAAGTAAGCTTCTCTATCAAAAAAACTCAACATAGTCGAGGAAAATCGAAGTTGGTTTCAAATAAATTTATTAAAATTTTACACTTCCAACTAAAATTTTTTTTCACAATCCAAAAAATTGTCGTTATTTTCATCTAAATTTACTCAAATATACATCCTACAAAAAAATACTCGACAAAATCCAAAAAAATCGATGTTGGTTTCAAATAAATTTATTAAAATTTGACACTTCCAACTACAATTTTTTCCCAATCCAAAAAATTGAAGTTATTTTCATCTAAATTTACTCCAATATACATCCTACAACAAAAATACTCAACTAAATCCAAAAAAATCGAAGTTGGTTTCAAATAAATTTATTAAAATTTGACACTTCCAACTAAATTTTTTTCACAATCCAAAAAAACGAAGTTATTTTCATCTAAATTTACTCAAATATACATCCTACAACAAAAATACTCAACAAAATCCAAAAAAATCGAAGTTGGTTTCAAATAAATTTATTAAAATTTGACACTTCCAACTAAATTTTTTTTCACAATCCTAAAAATTGAAGTTATTTTCATCTAAATTTACTCAAATATACATCCAACAACAAAAATACTCGACAAAATCCAAAAAAATCGAAGTTGGTTTCAAATAAATTTATTAAAATTTGACACTTCCAACTAAAATTTTTTTTCACAATCCAAAAAATTGTCGTTATTTTCATCTAAATTTACTCAAATATACATCCAAGAACAAAAATACTCGACAAAATCCAAAAAAATCGAAGTTGGTTTCAAATAAATTTATTAAAATTTGACACTTCCAACTAAAATTTTTTTTCACAATCCAAAAAATTGTCTTTATTTTCATCTAAATTTACTCAAATATACATCCTACAAAAAATTACTCGACAAAATCCAAAAAAATCGATGTTGGTTTCAAATAAATTTATTAAAATTTGACACTTCCAAGTAAAATTTTTTTCACATTCCAAAAAATTGAAGTTATTTTCATCTAAATTTACTCCAATATACATCGTACAACAAAAATACTCAACTAAATCCAAAAAAATCGAAGTTGGTTTCAAATAAATTTATTAAAATTTGACACTTCCAACTGAATTTTTTTCACAATCCAAAAAAACGAAGTTATTTTCATCTAAATTTATTCAAATATAGACCCTACAACAAAAATACTCAACAAAATCCAAAATAATCCAAGTTGATTTCAAATAAATTTATTAAAATTTGACAAAAATCGTGACAAAATCCAAAAAATCGAAGTTAATTTCAACTGACATTACTCAAAGTAAGCTTCTCTATCAAAAAAACTCAACATAGTCGAGGAAAATCGAAGTTGGTTTCAAATAAATTTATTAAAATTTGACACTTCCAACTAAAATTTTTTTTCACAATCCAAAAAATTGTCGTTATTTTCATCTAAATTTACTCAAATATACATCCTACAAAAAAATACTCGACAAAATCCAAAAAAATCGATGTTGGTTTCAAATAAATTTATTAAAATTTGACACTTCCAACTACAATTTTTTCCCAATCCAAAAAATTGAAGTTATTTTCATCTAAATTTACTCCAATATACATCGTACAACAAAAATACTCAACTAAATCCAAAAAAATCGAAGTTGGTTTCAAATAAATTTATTAAAATTTGACACTTCCAACTGAATTTTTTTCACAATCCAAAAAAACGAAGTTTTTTTCATCTAAATTTACTCAAATATACATCCTACAACAAAAATACTCAACAAAATCCAAAAAAATCGAAGTTGGTTTCAAATAAATTTATTAAAATTTGACACTTCCAACTAAATTTTTTTTCACAATCCTAAAAATTGAAGTTATTTTCATCTAAATTTACTCAAATATACATCCAACAACAAAAATACTCGACAAAATCCAAAAAAATCGAAGTTGGTTTCAAATAAATTTATTAAAATTTGACACTTCCAACTAAAATTTTTTTTCACAATCCAAAAAATTGTCGTTATTTTCATCTAAATTTACTCAAATATACATCCTACAAAAAAATACTCGACAAAATCCAAAAAAATCGATGTTGGTTTCAAATAAATTTATTAAAATTTGACACTTCCAACTACAATTTTTTCCCAATCCAAAAAATTGAAGTTATTTTCATCTAAATTTACTCCAATATACATCCTACAACAAAAATACTCAACTAAATCCAAAAAAATCGAAGTTGGTTTCAAATAAATTTATTAAAATTTGACACTTCCAACTAAATTTTTTTCACAATCCAAAAAAACGAAGTTATTTTAATCTAAATTTACTCAAATATACATCCTACGACAAAAATACTCAACTAAATCCAAAAAAATCGAAGCTGGTTTCAAATAAATTTATTAAAATTTGACACTTCCAACAAAAAATTTTTTTCACAATCCAATAAATTGTCGTTATTTTCATCTAAATTTACTCAAATATACATCCTACAACAAAAATACTCAACAAAATCCAAAAAAATCGAAGTTGGTTTCAAATAAATTTATTAAAATTTGACACTTCCAACTAAAATTTTTTTTCACAATCCAAAAAATTGTCGTTATTTTCATCTAAATTTACTCAAATATACATCCAACAACAAAAATACTCGACAAAATCCAAAAAAATCGAAGTTGGTTTCAAATAAATTTATTAAAATTTGACACTTCCAACTAAAATTTTTTTTCACAATCCAAAAAATTGTCTTTATTTTCATCTAAATTTACTCAAATATACATCCTACAAAAAAATACTCGACAAAATCCAAAAAAATCGATGTTGGTTTCAAATAAATTTATTAAAATTTGACACTTCCAAGTAAAATTTTTTTCACATTCCTAAAAATTGAAGTTATTTTCATCTAAATTTATTCAAATATAGACCCTACAACAAAAATACTCAACAAAATCCAAAATAATCCAAGTTGATTTCAAATAAATTTATTAAAATTTGACAAAAATCGTGACAAAATCCAAAAAATCGAAGTTAATTTCAACTGACATTACTCAAATTAAGCTTCTCTATCAAAAAAACTCAACATAGTCGAGGAAAATCGAAGTTGGTTTCAAATAAATTTATTAAAATTTGACACTTCCAACTAAAATTGTTTTTCACAATGCAATAAATTGTCGATATTTTCATCTAAATTTACTCAAATATTCATCCTACAGACAAAAATACTCAACAAAATCCAAAAAAATCGAAGTTGGTTTCAAATAAATTTATTAAAATTTGACACTTCCAACTAAAATTTTTTTCACAATCCTAAAAATTGAAGTTATTTTCATAAAAAATTACTCTAATATAGACCCTACAACAAAAATACTCAACAAAATCCAAAAAAATCGAAGCTGGTTTCAAATAAATTTATTAAAATTTGACACTTCCAACTAAAATTTTTCTTCACAATCCAATAAATTGTCGTTATTTTCATCTAAATTTACTCAAATATACATCCTACAACAAAAATACTCAACTAAATCCAAAAAAATCGAAGTTGGTTTCAAATAAATTTATTAAAATTTGACACTTCCAACTAAATTTTTTTCATAATCCAAAAAATTGAAGTTATTTTCATCTAAATTTACTCAAATATAGATCCTACAACAAAAATACTCAACTAAATCCAAAAAAATCGAAGTTGGTTTCAAATAAATTTATTAAAATTTGACACTTCCAACTAAATTTTTTTCACAATCCAAAAAATTGAAGTTATTTTCATCTAAATTTACTCAAATATAGATCCTACAACAAAAATACTCAACTAAATCCAAAAAAATCGAAGGAGGTTTCAAATAAATTTATTAAAATTTGACACTTCCAACTAAAATTTTTTTTCACAATCCAATAAATTGTCGTTATTTTCATCTAAATTTACTCAAATATACATCCTACAACAAAAATACTCAAATAAAACCAAAAAAATCGAAGTTGGTTTCAAATAAATTTATTAAAATTTGACACTTCCAAGTAAAATTTTTTTCACATTCCTAAAAATTGAAGTTATTTTCATCTAAATTTATTCAAATATAGACCCTACAACAAAAATACTCAACAAAATCCAACAAAATCGAAGCTGGTTTCAAATAAATTTATTAAAATTTGACACTTCCAACTAAAATTTTTTTCTCATTCCTTAAAATTGTAGTTATTTTCCACTAAATTTACTCAAATATACATCCTACAACAGAAATACTCGACAAAATCCAAAAAAATCGAAGTTGGTTTCAAATAAATTTATTAAAATTTGACACTTCCAACTAAATTTTTTTTCACAATCCTAAAAATTGAAGTTATTTTCATCAAAATTTACTCTAATATAGACCCTACAACAAAAATACGCTACAAAATCCAAAAAATCGAAGTTGGTTTCAAATAAATTTATTAAAATTTGACACTTCCAACTAAAATATGTTTTCACAATCCAATAAATTGTCGTTATTTTCATTTAAATTTACTCAAATATACATCCTACAACACAAATACTCAACAAAATCCAAAAAAATCGAAGTTGGTTTCAAATAAATTTATTAAAATTTGACACTTCCAACTAAAAATTTTTCTCAATCCTTAAAATTGAAGTTATTTTCATCTAAATTTACTCAAATATAGATCCTACAACAAAAATACTCAACAAAATCCAAAAATATCGAAGTTGGTTTCAAATAAATTTATTAAAATTTGACACTTCCAACTAAATTTTTTTCACAATCCAAAAAATTGAAGTTATTTTCATCTAAATTTACTCAAATATAGATCCTACAACAAAAATACTCAACAAAATCCAAAATAATCCAAGTTGATTTCAAATAAATTTATTAAAATTTGACAAAAATCGTGACAAAATCCAAAAAATCGAAGTTAATTTCAACTGAAATTACTCAAATTCACCTTCTCTATAAAAAAAACTCAACATAATCGAGGAAAATCGAAGTTGGTTTCAAATAAATTTATTAAAATTTGACACTTCCAACTAAAATTTTTTTCACAATCCAAAAAATTGAAGTTATTTTCATCTAAATTTACTCAAATATAGGTCCTACAACAAAAATATTCAACTAAATCCAAAATAATCGAAGTTGGTTTCAAATAAATTTATTAAAATTTGACACTTCCAACTAAATTTTTTTCACAATCCAAAAAATTGAAGTTATTTTCATCTAAATTTACTCAAATATAGATCCTACAACAAAAATACTCAACTAAATCCAAAAAAATCGAAGTTGGTTTCAAATAAATTTATTAAAATTTGACACTTCCAACTAAAAATTTTTTCTCAATCCTTAAAATTGAAGTTATTTTCATCTAAATTTACTCAAATATAGATCCTACAACAAAAATACTCAACAAAATCCAAAAAAATCGAAGTTGGTTTCAAATAAATTTATTAAAATTTGACACTTCCAACTAAAATTTTTTTTCACAATCCAAAAAATTGTCGTTATTTTCATCTAAATTTACTCAAATATACATCCAACAACAAAAATACTCGACAAAATCCAAAAAAATCGAAGTTGGTTTCAAATAAATTTATTAAAATTTGACACTTCCAACTAAAATTTTTTTTCACAATCCAAAAAATTGTCTTTATTTTCATCTAAATTTACTCAAATATACATCCTACAAAAAAATACTCGACAAAATCCAAAAAAATCGATGTTGGTTTCAAATAAATTTATTAAAATTTGACACTTCCAAGTAAAATTTTTTTCACATTCCTAAAAATTGAAGTTATTTTCATCTAAATTTATTCAAATATAGACCCTACAACAAAAATACTCAACAAAATCCAAAATAATCCAAGTTGATTTCAAATAAATTTATTAAAATTTGACAAAAATCGTGACAAAATCCAAAAAATCGAAGTTAATTTCAACTGACATTACTCAAATTAAGCTTCTCTATCAAAAAAACTCAACATAGTCGAGGAAAATCGAAGTTGGTTTCAAATAAATTTATTAAAATTTGACACTTCCAACTAAAATTTTTTTTCACAATGCAATAAATTGTCGATATTTTCATCTAAATTTACTCAAATATTCATCCTACAGACAAAAATACTCAACAAAATCCAAAAAAATCGAAGTTGGTTTCAAATAAATTTATTAAAATTTGACACTTCCAACTAAAATTTTTTTCACAATCCTAAAAATTGAAGTTATTTTCATAAAAAATTACTCTAATATAGACCCTACAACAAAAATACTCAACAAAATCCAAAAAAATCGAAGCTGGTTTCAAATAAATTTATTAAAATTTGACACTTCCAACTAAAATTTTTGTTCACAATCCAATAAATTGTCGTTATTTTCATCTAAATTTACTCAAATATACATCCTACAACAAAAATACTCAACTAAATCCAAAAAAATCGAAGTTGGTTTCAAATAAATTTATTAAAATTTGACACTTCCAACTAAATTTTTTTCATAATCCAAAAAATTGAAGTTATTTTCATCTAAATTTACTCAAATATAGATCCTACAACAAAAATACTCAACTAAATCCAAAAAAATCGAAGTTGGTTTCAAATAAATTTATTAAAATTTGACACTTCCAACTAAAATTTTTTTTCACAATCCAAAAAATTGTCGTTATTTTCATCTAAATTTACTCAAATATACATCCTACAAAAAAATACTCGACAAAATCCAAAAAAATCGATATTGGTTTCAAATAAATTTATTAAAATTTGACACTTCCAACTACAATTTTTTCCCAATCCAAAAAATTGAAGTTATTTTCATCTAAATTTACTCCAATATACATCCTACAACAAAAATACTCAACTAAATCCAAAAAAATCGAAGTTGGTTTCAAATAAATTTATTAAAATTTGACACTTCCAACTAAATTTTTTTCACAATCCAAAAAAACGAAGTTATTTTAATCTAAATTTACTCAAATATACATCCTACGACAAAAATACTCAACTAAATCCAAAAAAATCGAAGCTGGTTTCAAATAAATTTATTAAAATTTGACACTTCCAACAAAAAATTTTTTTCACAATCCAATAAATTGTCGTTATTTTCATCTAAATTTACTCAAATATACATCCTACAACAAAAATACTCAACTAAATCCAAAAATATCGAAGTTGGTTTCAAATAAATTTATTAAAATTTGACACTTCCAACTAAATTTTTTTCACAATCCAAAAAATTGAAGTTATTTTCATCTAAATTTACTCAAATATAGATCCTACAACAAAAATACTCAACAAAATCCAAAATAATCCAAGTTGATTTCAAATAAATTTATTAAAATTTGACAAAAATCGTGACAAAATCCAAAAAATCGAAGTTAATTTCAACTGAAATTACTCAAATTCACCTTCTCTATAAAAAAAACTCAACATAATCGAGGAAAATCGAAGTTGGTTTCAAATAAATTTATTAAAATTTGACACTTCCAACTAAAATTTTTTTCACAATCCAAAAAATTGAAGTTATTTTCATCTCAATTTACTCAAATATAGGTCCTACAACAAAAATATTCAACTAAATCCAAAATAATCGAAGTTGGTTTCAAATAAATTTATTAAAATTTGACACTTCCAACTAAATTTTTTTCACAATCCAAAAAATTGAAGTTATTTTCATCTAAATTTACTCAAATATAGATCCTACAACAAAAATACTCAACTAAATCCAAAAAAATCGAAGTTGGTTTCAAATAAATTTATTAAAATTTGACACTTCCAACTAAAAATTTTTTCTCAATCCTTAAAATTGAAGTTATTTTCATCTAAATTTACTCAAATATAGATCCTACAACAAAAATACTCAACAAAATCCAAAAAAATCGAAGTTGGTTTCAAATAAATTTATTAAAATTTGACACTTCCAACTAAAATTTTTTTTCACAATCCAAAAAATTGTCGTTATTTTCATCTAAATTTACTCAAATATACATCCAACAACAAAAATACTCGACAAAATCCAAAAAAATCGAAGTTGGTTTCAAATAAATTTATTAAAATTTGACACTTCCAACTAAAATTTTTTTTCACAATCCAAAAAATTGTCTTTATTTTCATCTAAATTTACTCAAATATACATCCTACAAAAAAATACTCGACAAAATCCAAAAAAATCGATGTTGGTTTCAAACAAATTTATTAAAATTTGACACTTCCAAGTAAAATTTTTTTCACATTCCTAAAAATTGAAGTTATTTTCATCTAAATTTATTCAAATATAGACCCTACAACAAAAATACTCAACAAAATCCCAAATAATCCAAGTTGATTTCAAATAAATTTATTAAAATTTGACAAAAATCGTGACAAAATCCAAAAAATCGAAGTTAATTTCAACTGACATTACTCAAATTAAGCTTCTCTATCAAAAAAACTCAACATAGTCGAGGAAAATCGAAGTTGGTTTCAAATAAATTTATTAAAATTTGACACTTCCAACTAAAATTGTTTTTCACAATGCAATAAATTGTCGATATTTTCATCTAAATTTACTCAAATATTCATCCTACAGACAAAAATACTCAACAAAATCCAAAAAAATCGAAGTTGGTTTCAAATAAATTTATTAAAATTTGACACTTCCAACTAAAATTTTTTTCACAATCCTAAAAATTGAAGTTATTTTCATCTAAATTTACTCAAATATAGATCCTACAACAAAAATACTCAACTAAATCCAAAAAAATCGAAGTTGGTTTCAAATAAATTTATTAAAATTTGACACTTCCAACTAAAATTTTTTTTCACAATCCAATAAATTGTCGTTATTTTCATCTAAATTTACTCAAATATACATCCTACAACAAAAATACTCAACTAAATCCAAAAAAATCGAAGTTGGTTTCAAATAAATTTATTAAAATTTGACACTTCCAACTAAATTTTTTTCACAATCCAAAAAATTGAAGTTATTTTCATCTAAATTTACTCAAATATAGGTCCTACAACAAAAATACTCAACTAAATCCAAAAAAATCGAAGTTGGTTTCAAATAAATTTATTAAAATTTGACACTTCCAACTAAATTTTTTTCACAATCCAAAAAATTGAAGTTATTTTCATCTAAATTTACTCAAATATAGATCCTACAACAAAAATACTCAACTAAATCCAAAAAAATCGAAGGAGGTTTCAAATAAATTTATTAAAATTTGACACTTCCAACTAAAATTTTTTTCTCATTCCTTAAAATTGAAGTTATTTTCATCTAAATTTACTCAAATATAGATCCTACAACAAAAATACTCAACAAAATCTAAAAAAATCGAAGTTGGTTTCAAATAAATTTATTAAAATTTAACACTTCCAACTAACATTTTATTCACAATCCAAAAAATAGTAGTTATTTTCCACTAAATTTACTCAAATACACATCCTACAACAAAAATACTCGACAAAATAAAAAAAAATCGAAGTTGGTTTCAAATAAATTTATTAAAATTTGACACTTCCAAGTAAAATTTTTTTCACATTCCTAAAAATTGAAGTTATTTTCATCTAAATTTATTCAAATATAGACCCTACAACAAAAATACTCAACAAAATCCAAAATAATCCATGTTGATTTCAATTAAATTTATTAAAATTTGGCAAAAATCGTGACAAAATCCAAAAAATCGAAGTTAATTTTAACTGAAATTACTCAAATTAGGCTTCTCTATCAAAAAAACTCAACATAGTCGAGAAAAATCGAAATTGGTTTCAAATAAATTTATTAAAATTTGACACTTCCAACTAAAATTTTTTTCACAATCCAAAAAATTGACTTATTTTCATCTAAATTTACTGAAATATAGATCCTAACACAACATACTCATCAAAATAAAAAAAAATCGAAGTTGGTTTCAAATAAATTTATTAAAATTTGACACTTCCAACTATAATTTTTTTTCACAATCCAAAAAAATTGTAGTTATTTTCAACTAAATTTACTCAAATATACATTCTACAACAGAAATACTCGACAAAATCCAAAAAAATCGAAGTTGGTTTCAAATAAATTTATTAACATTTGACACTTCCAACTAAATTTTTTTTCACAATCCTAAAAATTGAAGTTATTTTCATCAAAATTTACTCTAATATAGACCCTACAACAAAAATACGCTACAAAATCCAAAAAATCGAAGTTGGTTTCAAATAAATTTATTAAAATTTGACACTTCCAACTAAAATTTGTTTTCACAATTCAATAAGTTGTCGTTATTTTCATCTAAATTTACTCAAATATACATCCTACAACACAAATACTCAACAAAATCCAAAAAAATCGAAGTTGGTTTCAAATAAATTTATTAAAATTTGACACTTCCAACTAAAATTTTTTTCACAATCCTAGAAATTTAAGTTATTTTCATAAAAAATTACTCTAATATAGACCCCACAACAAAAATACTCAACAAAATCCAAAAAAATCGAAGCTGGTTTCAAATAAATTTATTAAAATTTGACACTTCCAACTAAAATTTTTTTTCACAATCCAATAAATTGTCGTTATTTTCATCTAAATTTACTCAAATATACATCCTACAACAAAAATACTCAACTAAATCCAAAAAAATCGAAGTTGGTTTCAAATAAATTTATTAAAATTTGACACTTCCAACTAAATTTTTTTCACAATCCAAAAAATTGAAGTTATTTTCATCTAAATTTACTCAAATATAGATCCTACAACAAAAATACTCAACAAAATCCAAAAAAATCGCAGTTGGTTTCAAATAAATTTATTAAAATTTGACACTTCCAACTAAAATTTTTTTTCACAATCCAATAAATTGTCCTTATTTTCATCTAAATTTACTCAAATATACATCCTACAACAAAAATACTCAAATAAAACCAAAAAAATCGAAGTTGGTTTCAAATAAATTTATTAAAATTTGACACTTCCAAGTAAAATTTTTTTCACATTCCTAAAAATTGAAGTTATTTTCATCTAAATTTATTCAAATATAGACCCTACAACAAAAATACTCAACAAAATCCAACAAAATCGAAGCTGGTTTCAAATAAATTTATTAAAATTTGACACTTCCAACTAAAATTTTTTTCTCATTCCTTAAAATTGTAGTTATTTTCCACTAAATTTACTCAAATATACATCCTACAACAAAAATACTCGACAAAATAAAAAAAAATCGAAGTTGGTTTCAAATAAATTTATTAAAATTTGACACTTCCAAGTAAAATTTTTTTCACATTCCTAAAAATTGAAGTTATTTTCATCTAAATTTATTCAAATATAGACCCTACAACAAAAATACTCAACAAAATCCAAAATAATCCATGTTGATTTCAATTAAATTTATTAAAATTTGGCAAAAATCGTGACAAAATCCAAAAAATCGAAGTTAATTTTAACTGAAATTACTCAAATTAGGCTTCTCTATCAAAAAAACTCAACATAGTCGAGAAAAATCGAAATTGGTTTCAAATAAATTTATTAAAATTTGACACTTCCAACTAAAATTTTTTTCACAATCCAAAAAATTGACTTATTTTCATCTAAATTTACTGAAATATAGATCCTAACACAACATACTCATCAAAATAAAAAAAAATCGAAGTTGGTTTCAAATAAATTTATTAAAATTTGACACTTCCAACTATAATTTTTTTTCACAATCCAAAAAAATTGTAGTTATTTTCAACTAAATTTACTCAAATATACATTCTACAACAGAAATACTCGACAAAATCCAAAAAAATCGAAGTTGGTTTCAAATAAATTTATTAACATTTGACACTTCCAACTAAATTTTTTTTCACAATCCTAAAAATTGAAGTTATTTTCATCAAAATTTACTCTAATATAGACCCTACAACAAAAATACGCTACAAAATCCAAAAAATCGAAGTTGGTTTCAAATAAATTTATTAAAATTTGACACTTCCAACTAAAATTTGTTTTCACAATTCAATAAGTTGTCGTTATTTTCATCTAAATTTACTCAAATATACATCCTACAACACAAATACTCAACAAAATCCAAAAAAATCGAAGTTGGTTTCAAATAAATTTATTAAAATTTGACACTTCCAACTAAAATTTTTTTCACAATCCTAGAAATTTAAGTTATTTTCATAAAAAATTACTCTAATATAGACCCCACAACAAAAATACTCAACAAAATCCAAAAAAATCGAAGCTGGTTTCAAATAAATTTATTAAAATTTGACACTTCCAACTAAAATTTTTTTTCACAATCCAATAAATTGTCGTTATTTTCATCTAAATTTACTCAAATATACATCCTACAACAAAAATACTCAACTAAATCCAAAAAAATCGAAGTTGGTTTCAAATAAATTTATTAAAATTTGACACTTCCAACTAAATTTTTTTCACAATCCAAAAAATTGAAGTTATTTTCATCTAAATTTACTCAAATATAGATCCTACAACAAAAATACTCAACTAAATCCAAAAAAATCGCAGTTGGTTTCAAATAAATTTATTAAAATTTGACACTTCCAACTAAAATTTTTTTTCACAATCCAATAAATTGTCGTTATTTTCATCTAAATTTACTCAAATATACATCCTACAACAAAAATACTCAAATAAAACCAAAAAAATCGAAGTTGGTTTCAAATAAATTTATTAAAATTTGACACTTCCAAGTAAAATTTTTTTCACATTCCTAAAAATTGAAGTTATTTTCATCTAAATTTATTCAAATATAGACCCTACAACAAAAATACTCAACAAAATCCAACAAAATCGAAGCTGGTTTCAAATAAATTTATTAAAATTTGACACTTCCAACTAAAATTTTTTTCTCATTCCTTAAAATTGTAGTTATTTTCCACTAAATTTACTCAAATATACATCCTACAACAGAAATACTCGACAAAATCCAAAAAAATCGAAGTTGGTTTCAAATAAATTTATTAAAATTTGACACTTCCAACTAAATTTTTTTTCTCAATCCTAAAAATTGAAGTTATTTTCATCAAAATTTACTCTAATATAGACCCTACAACAAAAATACGCTACAAAATCCAAAAAATCGAAGTTGGTTTCAAATAAATTTATTAAAATTTGACACTTCCAACTAAAATATGTTTTCACAATCCAATAAATTGTCGTTATTTTCATTTAAATTTACTCAAATATACATCCTACAACACAAATACTCAACAAAATCCAAAAAAATCGAAGTTGGTTTCAAATAAATTTATTAAAATTTGACACTTCCAACTAAAAATTTTTCTCAATCCTTAAAATTGAAGTTATTTTCATCTAAATTTACTCAAATATAGATCCTACAACAAAAATACTCAACAAAATCCAAAAAAATCGAAGTTGGTTTCAAATAAATTTATTAAAATTTGACACTTCCAACTAAATTTTTTTTCACAATCCTAAAAATTGAAGTTATTTTCATAAAAATTTACTCTAATATAGACCCTACAACAAAAATACGCTACAAAATCCAAAAAATCGAAGTTGGTTTCAAATAAATTTATTAAAATTTGACACTTCCAACTAAAATTTTTTTTCACAATCCAATAAATTGTCGTTATTTTCATCTAAATTTAATCAAATATACATCCAACAACAAAAATACTCGACAAAATCCAAAAAAATCGAAGTTGGTTTCAAATAAATTTATTAAAATTTGACACTTCCAACTAAATTTTTTTTTCACAATCCAAAAAATTGTCGTTATTTTCATCTAAATTTACTCAAATATACATCCTACAAAAAAATACTCGACAAAATCCAAAAAAATCGATGTTGGTTTCAAATAAATTTATTAAAATTTGACACTTCCAACTACAATTTTTTCCCAATCCAAAAAATTGAAGTTATTTTCATCTAAATTTACTCAAATATACATCCTACAACAAAAATACTCAACTAAATCCAAAAAAATCGAAGTTGGTTTCAAATAAATTTATTAAAATTTGACACTTCCAACTAAATTTTTTTCACAATCCAAAAAATTGAAGTTATTTTCATCTAAATTTACTCAAATATAGATCCTACAATAAAAGTACTCAACAAAATCCAAAATAATCCAAGTTGATTTCAAATAAATTTATTAAAATTTGACAAAAATTGTGACAAAATCCAAAAAATCGAAGTTAATTTCAACTGAAATTACTCAAATTAAGCTTCTCTATCCAAAAAACTCAACATAGTCGAGGAAAATCGAAGTTGGTTTCAAATAAATTTATTAAAATTTGACACTTCCAACTAAAATTTTTTTTCACAATGCAATAGAGTGTCGATTTTTTCATCTAAATTTACTCAAATATTCATCCTACAAACAAAAATATTCAACAAAATCCAAAAAAATCGAAGTTGGTTTCAAATAAATTTATTAAAATTTGACACTTCCAACTAAATTTTTTTTCACAATCCTAGAAATTTAAGTTATTTTCTTAAAAAATTACTCTAATATAGACCCTACAACAAAAATACTCAACAAAATCCAAAAAAATCGAAGCTGGTTTCAAATAAATTTATTAAAATTTGACACTTCCAACTAAAATTTTTTTTCACAATCCAATAAATTGTCGTTATTTTCATCTAAATTTACTCAAATATACATCCTACAACAAAAATACTCAACTAAATCCAAAAAAATCGAAGTTGGTTTCAAATAAATTTATTAAAATTTGACACTTCCAAGTAAAATTTTTTTCACATTCCTAAAAATTGAAGTTATTTTCATCTAAATTTATTCAAATATAGACCCTACAACAAAAATACTCAACAAAATCCAAAAAAATCGAAGTTGGTTTCAAATAAATTTATTAAAATTTGACACTTCCAAGTAAAATTTTTTTCACATTCCTAAAAATTGAAGTTATTTTCATCTAAATTTATTCAAATATAGACCCTACAACAAAAATACTCAACAAAATCCAACAAAATCGAAGCTGGTTTCAAATAAATTTATTAAAATTTGACACTTCCAACTAAAATTTTTTTCTCATTCCTTAAAATTGTAGTTATTTTCCACTAAATTTATTCAAATATAGATCCTACAACAAAAATACTCAACTAAATCCAAAAAAATCGAAGGAGGTTTCAAATAAATTTATTAAAATTTGACACTTCCAACTAAAATTTTTTTCTCATTCCTTAAAATTGAAGTTATTTTCATCTAAATTTACTCAAATATAGATCCTACAACAAAAATACTCAACAAAATCTAAAAAAATCGAAGTTGGTTTCAAATAAATTTATTAAAATTTAACACTTCCAACTAACATTTTATTCACAATCCAAAAAATAGTAGTTATTTTCCACTAAATTTACTCAAATACACATCCTACAACAAAAATACTCGACAAAATAAAAAAAAATCGAAGTTGGTTTCAAATAAATTTATTAAAATTTGACACTTCCAAGTAAAATTTTTTTCACATTCCTAAAAATTGAAGTTATTTTCATCTAAATTTATTCAAATATAGACCCTACAACAAAAATACTCAACAAAATCCAAAATAATCCATGTTGATTTCAATTAAATTTATTAAAATTTGGCAAAAATCGTGACAAAATCCAAAAAATCGAAGTTAATTTTAACTGAAATTACTCAAATTAGGCTTCTCTATCAAAAAAACTCAACATAGTCGAGAAAAATCGAAATTGGTTTCAAATAAATTTATTAAAATTTGACACTTCCAACTAAAATTTTTTTCACAATCCAAAAAATTGACTTATTTTCATCTAAATTTACTGAAATATAGATCCTAACACAACATACTCATCAAAATAAAAAAAAATCGAAGTTGGTTTCAAATAAATTTATTAAAATTTGACACTTCCAACTATAATTTTTTTTCACAATCCAAAAAAATTGTAGTTATTTTCAACTAAATTTACTCAAATATACATTCTACAACAGAAATACTCGACAAAATCCAAAAAAATCGAAGTTGGTTTCAAATAAATTTATTAACATTTGACACTTCCAACTAAATTTTTTTTCACAATCCTAAAAATTGAAGTTATTTTCATCAAAATTTACTCTAATATAGACCCTACAACAAAAATACGCTACAAAATCCAAAAAATCGAAGTTGGTTTCAAATAAATTTATTAAAATTTGACACTTCCAACTAAAATTTGTTTTCACAATTCAATAAGTTGTCGTTATTTTCATCTAAATTTACTCAAATATACATCCTACAACACAAATACTCAACAAAATCCAAAAAAATCGAAGTTGGTTTCAAATAAATTTATTAAAATTTGACACTTCCAACTAAAATTTTTTTCACAATCCTAGAAATTTAAGTTATTTTCATAAAAAATTACTCTAATATAGACCCCACAACAAAAATACTCAACAAAATCCAAAAAAATCGAAGCTGGTTTCAAATAAATTTATTAAAATTTGACACTTCCAACTAAAATTTTTTTTCACAATCCAATAAATTGTCGTTATTTTCATCTAAATTTACTCAAATATACATCCTACAACAAAAATACTCAACTAAATCCAAAAAAATCGAAGTTGGTTTCAAATAAATTTATTAAAATTTGACACTTCCAACTAAATTTTTTTCACAATCCAAAAAATTGAAGTTATTTTCATCTAAATTTACTCAAATATAGATCCTACAACAAAAATACTCAACTAAATCCAAAAAAATCGCAGTTGGTTTCAAATAAATTTATTAAAATTTGACACTTCCAACTAAAATTTTTTTTCACAATCCAATAAATTGTCGTTATTTTCATCTAAATTTACTCAAATATACATCCTACAACAAAAATACTCAAATAAAACCAAAAAAATCGAAGTTGGTTTCAAATAAATTTATTAAAATTTGACACTTCCAAGTAAAATTTTTTTCACATTCCTAAAAATTGAAGTTATTTTCATCTAAATTTATTCAAATATAGACCCTACAACAAAAATACTCAACAAAATCCAACAAAATCGAAGCTGGTTTCAAATAAATTTATTAAAATTTGACACTTCCAACTAAAATTTTTTTCTCATTCCTTAAAATTGTAGTTATTTTCCACTAAATTTACTCAAATATACATCCTACAACAGAAATACTCGACAAAATCCAAAAAAATCGAAGTTGGTTTCAAATAAATTTATTAAAATTTGACACTTCCAACTAAATTTTTTTTCTCAATCCTAAAAATTGAAGTTATTTTCATCAAAATTTACTCTAATATAGACCCTACAACAAAAATACGCTACAAAATCCAAAAAATCGAAGTTGGTTTCAAATAAATTTATTAAAATTTGACACTTCCAAGTAAAATTTTTTTCACATTCCTAAAAATTGAAGTTATTTTCATCTAAATTTATTCAAATATAGACCCTACAACAAAAATACTCAACAAAATCCAAAATAATCCATGTTGATTTCAATTAAATTTATTAAAATTTGGCAAAAATCGTGACAAAATCCAAAAAATCGAAGTTAATTTTAACTGAAATTACTCAAATTAGGCTTCTCTATCAAAAAAACTCAACATAGTCGAGAAAAATCGAAATTGGTTTCAAATAAATTTATTAAAATTTGACACTTCCAACTAAAATTTTTTTCACAATCCAAAAAATTGACTTATTTTCATCTAAATTTACTGAAATATAGATCCTAACACAACATACTCATCAAAATAAAAAAAAATCGAAGTTGGTTTCAAATAAATTTATTAAAATTTGACACTTCCAACTATAATTTTTTTTCACAATCCAAAAAAATTGTAGTTATTTTCAACTAAATTTACTCAAATATACATTCTACAACAGAAATACTCGACAAAATCCAAAAAAATCGAAGTTGGTTTCAAATAAATTTATTAACATTTGACACTTCCAACTAAATTTTTTTTCACAATCCTAAAAATTGAAGTTATTTTCATCAAAATTTACTCTAATATAGACCCTACAACAAAAATACGCTACAAAATCCAAAAAATCGAAGTTGGTTTCAAATAAATTTATTAAAATTTGACACTTCCAACTAAAATTTGTTTTCACAATTCAATAAGTTGTCGTTATTTTCATCTAAATTTACTCAAATATACATCCTACAACACAAATACTCAACAAAATCCAAAAAAATCGAAGTTGGTTTCAAATAAATTTATTAAAATTTGACACTTCCAACTAAAATTTTTTTCACAATCCTAGAAATTTAAGTTATTTTCATAAAAAATTACTCTAATATAGACCCCACAACAAAAATACTCAACAAAATCCAAAAAAATCGAAGCTGGTTTCAAATAAATTTATTAAAATTTGACACTTCCAACTAAAATTTTTTTTCACAATCCAATAAATTGTCGTTATTTTCATCTAAATTTACTCAAATATACATCCTACAACAAAAATACTCAACTAAATCCAAAAAAATCGAAGTTGGTTTCAAATAAATTTATTAAAATTTGACACTTCCAACTAAATTTTTTTCACAATCCAAAAAATTGAAGTTATTTTCATCTAAATTTACTCAAATATAGATCCTACAACAAAAATACTCAACTAAATCCAAAAAAATCGCAGTTGGTTTCAAATAAATTTATTAAAATTTGACACTTCCAACTAAAATTTTTTTTCACAATCCAATAAATTGTCGTTATTTTCATCTAAATTTACTCAAATATACATCCTACAACAAAAATACTCAAATAAAACCAAAAAAATCGAAGTTGGTTTCAAATAAATTTATTAAAATTTGACACTTCCAAGTAAAATTTTTTTCACATTCCTAAAAATTGAAGTTATTTTCATCTAAATTTATTCAAATATAGACCCTACAACAAAAATACTCAACAAAATCCAACAAAATCGAAGCTGGTTTCAAATAAATTTATTAAAATTTGACACTTCCAACTAAAATTTTTTTCTCATTCCTTAAAATTGTAGTTATTTTCCACTAAATTTACTCAAATATACATCCTACAACAGAAATACTCGACAAAATCCAAAAAAATCGAAGTTGGTTTCAAATAAATTTATTAAAATTTGACACTTCCAACTAAATTTTTTTTCTCAATCCTAAAAATTGAAGTTATTTTCATCAAAATTTACTCTAATATAGACCCTACAACAAAAATACGCTACAAAATCCAAAAAATCGAAGTTGGTTTCAAATAAATTTATTAAAATTTGACACTTCCAACTAAAATATGTTTTCACAATCCAATAAATTGTCGTTATTTTCATTTAAATTTACTCAAATATACATCCTACAACACAAATACTCAACAAAATCCAAAAAAATCGAAGTTGGTTTCAAATAAATTTATTAAAATTTGACACTTCCAACTAAAAATTTTTCTCAATCCTTAAAATTGAAGTTATTTTCATCTAAATTTACTCAAATATAGATCCTACAACAAAAATACTCAACAAAATCCAAAAAAATCGAAGTTGGTTTCAAATAAATTTATTAAAATTTGACACTTCCAACTAAATTTTTTTTCACAATCCTAAAAATTGAAGTTATTTTCATAAAAATTTACTCAAATATACATCCTACAACAAAAATACTCAACTAAATCCAAAAAAATCGAAGTTGGTTTCAAATAAATTTATTAAAATTTGACACTTCCAACTAAATTTTTTTCACAATCCAAAAAATTGAAGTTATTTTCATCTAAATTTACTCAAATATAGATCCTACAATAAAAGTACTCAACAAAATCCAAAATAATCCAAGTTGATTTCAAATAAATTTATTAAAATTTGACAAAAATTGTGACAAAATCCAAAAAATCGAAGTTAATTTCAACTGAAATTACTCAAATTAAGCTTCTCTATCCAAAAAACTCAACATAGTCGAGGAAAATCGAAGTTGGTTTCAAATAAATTTATTAAAATTTGACACTTCCAACTAAAATTTTTTTTCACAATGCAATAGAGTGTCGATTTTTTCATCTAAATTTACTCAAATATTCATCCTACAAACAAAAATATTCAACAAAATCCAAAAAAATCGAAGTTGGTTTCAAATAAATTTATTAAAATTTGACACTTCCAACTAAATTTTTTTTCACAATCCTAGAAATTTAAGTTATTTTCTTAAAAAATTACTCTAATATAGACCCTACAACAAAAATACTCAACAAAATCAAAAAAAATCGAAGCTGGTTTCAAATAAATTTATTAAAATTTGACACTTCCAACTAAAATTTTTTTTCACAATCCAATAAATTGTCGTTATTTTCATCTAAATTTACTCAAATATACATCCTACAACAAAAATACTCAACTAAATCCAAAAAAATCGAAGTTGGTTTCAAATAAATTTATTAAAATTTGACACTTCCAACTAAATTTTTTCACAATCCAAAAAATTGAAGTTATTTTCATCTAAATTTACTCAAATATAGATCCTACAACAAAAATACTCAACTAAATCCAAAAAAATCGCAGTTGGTTTCAAATAAATTTATTAAAATTTGACACTTCAAACTAAAATTTTTTTTCACAATCCAATAAATTGTCGTTATTTTCATCTAAATTTACTCAAATATACATCCTACAACAAAAATACTCAAATAAAACCAAAAAAATCGAAGTTGGTTTCAAATAAATTTATTAAAATTTGACACTTCCAAGTAAAATTTTTTTCACATTCCTAAAAATTGAAGTTATTTTCATCTAAATTTATTCAAATATAGACCCTACAACAAAAATACTCAACAAAATCCAAAAAAATCGAAGCTGGTTTCAAATAAATTTATTAAAATTTGACACTTCCAACTAAAATTTTTTTCTCATTCCTTAAAATTGTAGTTATTTTCCACTAAATTTACTCAAATATACATCCTACAACCGAAATACTCGACAAAATCCAAAAAAATCGAAGTTGGTTTCAAATAAATTTATTAAAATTTGACACTTCCAACTAAATTTTTTTTCACAATCCTAAAAATTGAAGTTATTTTCATCAAAATTTACTCTAATATAGACCCTACAACAAAAATACGCTACAAAATCCAAAAAATCGAAGTTGGTTTCAAATAAATTTATTAAAATTTGACACTTCCAACTAAAATATGTTTTCACAATCCAATAAATTGTCGTTATTTTCATTTAAATTTACTCAAATATACATCCTACAACACAAATACTCAACAAAATCCAAAAAAATCGAAGTTGGTTTCAAATAAATTTATTAAAATTTGACACTTCCAACTAAAAATTTTTCTCAATCCTTAAAATTGAAGTTATTTTCATCTAAATTTACTCAAATATAGATCCTACAACAAAAATACTCAACAAAATCCAAGAAAATCGAAGTTGGTTTCAAATAAATTTATTAAAATTTGACACTTCCAACTAAATTTTTTTTCACAATCCTAAAAATTGAAGTTATTTTCATAAAAATTTACTCTAATATAGACCCTACAACAAAAATACGCTACAAAATCCAAAAAATCGAAGTTATTTTCAAATAAATTTATTAAAATTTGACAAAAATCGTGACAAAATCCAAAAAATCGAAGTTAATTTCAACTGAAATTACTCAAATTCACCTTCTCTATAAAAAAAACTCAACATAATCGAGGAAAATCGAAGTTGGTTTCAAATAAATTTATTAAAATTTGACACTTCCAAGTAAAATTTTTTTCACATTCCTAAAAATTGAAGTTATTTTCATCTAAATTTATTCAAATATAGACCCTACAACAAAAATACTCAACAAAATCCAAAAAAATCGAAGTTGGTTTCAAATAAATTTATTAAAATTTGACACTTCCAAGTAAAATTTTTTTCACATTCCTAAAAATTGAAGTTATTTTCATCTAAATTTATTCAAATATAGACCCTACAACAGAAATACTCAACAAAATCCAACAAAATCGAAGCTGGTTTCAAATAAATTTATTAACATTTGACACTTCCAACTAAATTTTTTTTCACAATCCTAAAAATTGAAGTTATTTTCATCAAAATTTACTCTAATATAGACCCTACAACAAAAATACGCTACAAAATCCAAAAAATCGAAGTTGGTTTCAAATAAATTTATTAAAATTTGACACTTCCAACTAAAATTTGTTTTCACAATTCAATAAGTTGTCGTTATTTTCATCTAAATTTACTCAAATATACATCCTACAACACAAATACTCAACAAAATCCAAAAAAATCGAAGTTGGTTTCAAATAAATTTATTAAAATTTGACACTTCCAACTAAAATTTTTTTCACAATCCTAGAAATTTAAGTTATTTTCATAAAAAATTACTCTAATATAGACCCCACAACAAAAATACTCAACAAAATCCAAAAAAATCGAAGCTGGTTTCAAATAAATTTATTAAAATTTGACACTTCCAACTAAAATTTTTTTTCACAATCCAATAAATTGTCGTTATTTTCATCTAAATTTACTCAAATATACATCCTACAACAAAAATACTCAACTAAATCCAAAAAAATCGAAGTTGGTTTCAAATAAATTTATTAAAATTTGACACTTCCAACTAAATTTTTTTCACAATCCAAAAAATTGAAGTTATTTTCATCTAAATTTACTCAAATATAGATCCTACAACAAAAATACTCAACTAAATCCAAAAAAATCGCAGTTGGTTTCAAATAAATTTATTAAAATTTGACACTTCCAACTAAAATTTTTTTTCACAATCCAATAAATTGTCGTTATTTTCATCTAAATTTACTCAAATATACATCCTACAACAAAAATACTCAAATAAAACCAAAAAAATCGAAGTTGGTTTCAAATAAATTTATTAAAATTTGACACTTCCAAGTAAAATTTTTTTCACATTCCTAAAAATTGAAGTTATTTTCATCTAAATTTATTCAAATATAGACCCTACAACAAAAATACTCAACAAAATCCAACAAAATCGAAGCTGGTTTCAAATAAATTTATTAAAATTTGACACTTCCAACTAAAATTTTTTTCTCATTCCTTAAAATTGTAGTTATTTTCCACTAAATTTACTCAAATATACATCCTACAACAGAAATACTCGACAAAATCCAAAAAAATCGAAGTTGGTTTCAAATAAATTTATTAAAATTTGACACTTCCAACTAAATTTTTTTTCTCAATCCTAAAAATTGAAGTTATTTTCATCTAAATTTACTCAAATATAGATCCTACAACAAAAATACTCAACAAAATCCAAAAAAATCGAAGTTGGTTTCAAATAAATTTATTAAAATTTGACACTTCCAACTAAATTTTTTTTCACAATCCTAAAAATTGAAGTTATTTTCATAAAAATTTACTCAAATATACATCCTACAACAAAAATACTCAACTAAATCCAAAAAAATCGAAGTTGGTTTCAAATAAATTTATTAAAATTTGACACTTCCAACTAAATTTTTTTCACAATCCAAAAAATTGAAGTTATTTTCATCTAAATTTACTCAAATATAGATCCTACAATAAAAGTACTCAACAAAATCCAAAATAATCCAAGTTGATTTCAAATAAATTTATTAAAATTTGACAAAAATTGTGACAAAATCCAAAAAATCGAAGTTAATTTCAACTGAAATTACTCAAATTAAGCTTCTCTATCCAAAAAACTCAACATAGTCGAGGAAAATCGAAGTTGGTTTCAAATAAATTTATTAAAATTTGACACTTCCAACTAAAATTTTTTTTCACAATGCAATAGAGTGTCGATTTTTTCATCTAAATTTACTCAAATATTCATCCTACAAACAAAAATATTCAACAAAATCCAAAAAAATCGAAGTTGGTTTCAAATAAATTTATTAAAATTTGACACTTCCAACTAAATTTTTTTTCACAATCCTAGAAATTTAAGTTATTTTCTTAAAAAATTACTCTAATATAGACCCTACAACAAAAATACTCAACAAAATCAAAAAAAATCGAAGCTGGTTTCAAATAAATTTATTAAAATTTGACACTTCCAACTAAAATTTTTTTTCACAATCCAATAAATTGTCGTTATTTTCATCTAAATTTACTCAAATATACATCCTACAACAAAAATACTCAACTAAATCCAAAAAAATCGAAGTTGGTTTCAAATAAATTTATTAAAATTTGACACTTCCAACTAAATTTTTTCACAATCCAAAAAATTGAAGTTATTTTCATCTAAATTTACTCAAATATAGATCCTACAACAAAAATACTCAACTAAATCCAAAAAAATCGCAGTTGGTTTCAAATAAATTTATTAAAATTTGACACTTCAAACTAAAATTTTTTTTCACAATCCAATAAATTGTCGTTATTTTCATCTAAATTTACTCAAATATACATCCTACAACAAAAATACTCAAATAAAACCAAAAAAATCGAAGTTGGTTTCAAATAAATTTATTAAAATTTGACACTTCCAAGTAAAATTTTTTTCACATTCCTAAAAATTGAAGTTATTTTCATCTAAATTTATTCAAATATAGACCCTACAACAAAAATACTCAACAAAATCCAAAAAAATCGAAGCTGGTTTCAAATAAATTTATTAAAATTTGACACTTCCAACTAAAATTTTTTTCTCATTCCTTAAAATTGTAGTTATTTTCCACTAAATTTACTCAAATATACATCCTACAACCGAAATACTCGACAAAATCCAAAAAAATCGAAGTTGGTTTCAAATAAATTTATTAAAATTTGACACTTCCAACTAAATTTTTTTTCACAATCCTAAAAATTGAAGTTATTTTCATCAAAATTTACTCTAATATAGACCCTACAACAAAAATACGCTACAAAATCCAAAAAATCGAAGTTGGTTTCAAATAAATTTATTAAAATTTGACACTTCCAACTAAAATATGTTTTCACAATCCAATAAATTGTCGTTATTTTCATTTAAATTTACTCAAATATACATCCTACAACACAAATACTCAACAAAATCCAAAAAAATCGAAGTTGGTTTCAAATAAATTTATTAAAATTTGACACTTCCAACTAAAAATTTTTCTCAATCCTTAAAATTGAAGTTATTTTCATCTAAATTTACTCAAATATAGATCCTACAACAAAAATACTCAACAAAATCCAAGAAAATCGAAGTTGGTTTCAAATAAATTTATTAAAATTTGACACTTCCAACTAAATTTTTTTTCACAATCCTAAAAATTGAAGTTATTTTCATAAAAATTTACTCTAATATAGACCCTACAACAAAAATACGCTACAAAATCCAAAAAATCGAAGTTATTTTCAAATAAATTTATTAAAATTTGACAAAAATCGTGACAAAATCCAAAAAATCGAAGTTAATTTCAACTGAAATTACTCAAATTCACCTTCTCTATAAAAAAAACTCAACATAATCGAGGAAAATCGAAGTTGGTTTCAAATAAATTTATTAAAATTTGACACTTCCAAGTAAAATTTTTTTCACATTCCTAAAAATTGAAGTTATTTTCATCTAAATTTATTCAAATATAGACCCTACAACAAAAATACTCAACAAAATCCAAAAAAATCGAAGTTGGTTTCAAATAAATTTATTAAAATTTGACACTTCCAAGTAAAATTTTTTTCACATTCCTAAAAATTGAAGTTATTTTCATCTAAATTTATTCAAATATAGACCCTACAACAAAAATACTCAACAAAATCCAACAAAATCGAAGCTGGTTTCAAATAAATTTATTAAAATTTGACACTTCCAACTAAAATTTTTTTCTCATTCCTTAAAATTGTAGTTATTTTCCACTAAATTTATTCAAATATAGATCCTACAACAAAAATACTCAACTAAATCCAAAAAAATCGAAGGAGGTTTCAAATAAATTTATTAAAATTTGACACTTCCAACTAAAATTTTTTTCTCATTCCTTAAAATTGAAGTTATTTTCATCTAAATTTACTCAAATATAGATCCTACAACAAAAATACTCAACAAAATCTAAAAAAATCGAAGTTGGTTTCAAATAAATTAATAAAATTTAACACTTCCAACTAACATTTTATTCACAATCCAAAAAATAGTAGTTATTTTCCACTAAATTTACTCAAATACACATCCTACAACAAAAATACTCGACAAAATAAAAAAAAATCGAAGTTGGTTTCAAATAAATTTATTAAAATTTGACACTTCCAAGTAAAATTTTTTTCACATTCCTAAAAATTGAAGTTATTTTCATCTAAATTTATTCAAATATAGACCCTACAACAAAAATACTCAACAAAATCCAAAATAATCCATGTTGATTTCAATTAAATTTATTAAAATTTGGCAAAAATCGTGACAAAATCCAAAAAATCGAAGTTAATTTTAACTGAAATTACTCAAATTAGGCTTCTCTATCAAAAAAACTCAACATAGTCGAGAAAAATCGAAATTGGTTTCAAATAAATTTATTAAAATTTGACACTTCCAACTAAAATTTTTTTCACAATCCAAAAAATTGACTTATTTTCATCTAAATTTACTGAAATATAGATCCTAACACAACATACTCATCAAAATAAAAAAAAATCGAAGTTGGTTTCAAATAAATTTATTAAAATTTGACACTTCCAACTATAATTTTTTTTCACAATCCAAAAAAATTGTAGTTATTTTCAACTAAATTTACTCAAATATACATTCTACAACAGAAATACTCGACAAAATCCAAAAAAATCGAAGTTGGTTTCAAATAAATTTATTAACATTTGACACTTCCAACTAAATTTTTTTTCACAATCCTAAAAATTGAAGTTATTTTCATCAAAATTTACTCTAATATAGACCCTACAACAAAAATACGCTACAAAATCCAAAAAATCGAAGTTGGTTTCAAATAAATTTATTAAAATTTGACACTTCCAACTAAAATTTGTTTTCACAATTCAATAAGTTGTCGTTATTTTCATCTAAATTTACTCAAATATACATCCTACAACACAAATACTCAACAAAATCCAAAAAAATCGAAGTTGGTTTCAAATAAATTTATTAAAATTTGACACTTCCAACTAAAATTTTTTTCACAATCCTAGAAATTTAAGTTATTTTCATAAAAAATTACTCTAATATAGACCCCACAACAAAAATACTCAACTAAATCCAAAAAAATCGCAGTTGGTTTCAAATAAATTTATTAAAATTTGACACTTCCAACTAAAATTTTTTTTCACAATCCAATAAATTGTCGTTATTTTCATCTAAATTTACTCAAATATACATCCTACAACAAAAATACTCAAATAAAACCAAAAAAATCGAAGTTGGTTTCAAATAAATTTATTAAAATTTGACACTTCCAAGTAAAATTTTTTTCACATTCCTAAAAATTGAAGTTATTTTCATCTAAATTTATTCAAATATAGACCCTACAACAAAAATACTCAACAAAATCCAACAAAATCGAAGCTGGTTTCAAATAAATTTATTAAAATTTGACACTTCCAACTAAAATTTTTTTCTCATTCCTTAAAATTGTAGTTATTTTCCACTAAATTTACTCAAATATACATCCTACAACAGAAATACTCGACAAAATCCAAAAAAATCGAAGTTGGTTTCAAATAAATTTATTAAAATTTGACACTTCCAACTAAATTTTTTTTCTCAATCCTAAAAATTGAAGTTATTTTCATCAAAATTTACTCTAATATAGACCCTACAACAAAAATACGCTACAAAATCCAAAAAATCGAAGTTGGTTTCAAATAAATTTATTAAAATTTGACACTTCCAACTAAAATATGTTTTCACAATCCAATAAATTGTCGTTATTTTCATTTAAATTTACTCAAATATACATCCTACAACACAAATACTCAACAAAATCCAAAAAAATCGAAGTTGGTTTCAAATAAATTTATTAAAATTTGACACTTCCAACTAAAAATTTTTCTCAATCCTTAAAATTGAAGTTATTTTCATCTAAATTTACTCAAATATAGATCCTACAACAAAAATACTCAACAAAATCCAAAAAAATCGAAGTTGGTTTCAAATAAATTTATTAAAATTTGACACTTCCAACTAAATTTTTTTTCACAATCCTAAAAATTGAAGTTATTTTCATAAAAATTTACTCAAATATACATCCTACAACAAAAATACTCAACTAAATCCAAAAAAATCGAAGTTGGTTTCAAATAAATTTATTAAAATTTGACACTTCCAACTAAATTTTTTTCACAATCCAAAAAATTGAAGTTATTTTCATCTAAATTTACTCAAATATAGATCCTACAATAAAAGTACTCAACAAAATCCAAAATAATCCAAGTTGATTTCAAATAAATTTATTAAAATTTGACAAAAATTGTGACAAAATCCAAAAAATCGAAGTTAATTTCAACTGAAATTACTCAAATTAAGCTTCTCTATCCAAAAAACTCAACATAGTCGAGGAAAATCGAAGTTGGTTTCAAATAAATTTATTAAAATTTGACACTTCCAACTAAAATTTTTTTTCACAATGCAATAGAGTGTCGATTTTTTCATCTAAATTTACTCAAATATTCATCCTACAAACAAAAATATTCAACAAAATCCAAAAAAATCGAAGTTGGTTTCAAATAAATTTATTAAAATTTGACACTTCCAACTAAATTTTTTTTCACAATCCTAGAAATTTAAGTTATTTTCTTAAAAAATTACTCTAATATAGACCCTACAACAAAAATACTCAACAAAATCAAAAAAAATCGAAGCTGGTTTCAAATAAATTTATTAAAATTTGACACTTCCAACTAAAATTTTTTTTCACAATCCAATAAATTGTCGTTATTTTCATCTAAATTTACTCAAATATACATCCTACAACAAAAATACTCAACTAAATCCAAAAAAATCGAAGTTGGTTTCAAATAAATTTATTAAAATTTGACACTTCCAACTAAATTTTTTCACAATCCAAAAAATTGAAGTTATTTTCATCTAAATTTACTCAAATATAGATCCTACAACAAAAATACTCAACTAAATCCAAAAAAATCGCAGTTGGTTTCAAATAAATTTATTAAAATTTGACACTTCAAACTAAAATTTTTTTTCACAATCCAATAAATTGTCGTTATTTTCATCTAAATTTACTCAAATATACATCCTACAACAAAAATACTCAAATAAAACCAAAAAAATCGAAGTTGGTTTCAAATAAATTTATTAAAATTTGACACTTCCAAGTAAAATTTTTTTCACATTCCTAAAAATTGAAGTTATTTTCATCTAAATTTATTCAAATATAGACCCTACAACAAAAATACTCAACAAAATCCAAAAAAATCGAAGCTGGTTTCAAATAAATTTATTAAAATTTGACACTTCCAACTAAAATTTTTTTCTCATTCCTTAAAATTGTAGTTATTTTCCACTAAATTTACTCAAATATACATCCTACAACCGAAATACTCGACAAAATCCAAAAAAATCGAAGTTGGTTTCAAATAAATTTATTAAAATTTGACACTTCCAACTAAATTTTTTTTCACAATCCTAAAAATTGAAGTTATTTTCATCAAAATTTACTCTAATATAGACCCTACAACAAAAATACGCTACAAAATCCAAAAAATCGAAGTTGGTTTCAAATAAATTTATTAAAATTTGACACTTCCAACTAAAATATGTTTTCACAATCCAATAAATTGTCGTTATTTTCATTTAAATTTACTCAAATATACATCCTACAACACAAATACTCAACAAAATCCAAAAAAATCGAAGTTGGTTTCAAATAAATTTATTAAAATTTGACACTTCCAACTAAAAATTTTTCTCAATCCTTAAAATTGAAGTTATTTTCATCTAAATTTACTCAAATATAGATCCTACAACAAAAATACTCAACAAAATCCAAGAAAATCGAAGTTGGTTTCAAATAAATTTATTAAAATTTGACACTTCCAACTAAATTTTTTTTCACAATCCTAAAAATTGAAGTTATTTTCATAAAAATTTACTCTAATATAGACCCTACAACAAAAATACGCTACAAAATCCAAAAAATCGAAGTTATTTTCAAATAAATTTATTAAAATTTGACAAAAATCGTGACAAAATCCAAAAAATCGAAGTTAATTTCAACTGAAATTACTCAAATTCACCTTCTCTATAAAAAAAACTCAACATAATCGAGGAAAATCGAAGTTGGTTTCAAATAAATTTATTAAAATTTGACACTTCCAAGTAAAATTTTTTTCACATTCCTAAAAATTGAAGTTATTTTCATCTAAATTTATTCAAATATAGACCCTACAACAAAAATACTCAACAAAATCCAAAAAAATCGAAGTTGGTTTCAAATAAATTTATTAAAATTTGACACTTCCAAGTAAAATTTTTTTCACATTCCTAAAAATTGAAGTTATTTTCATCTAAATTTATTCAAATATAGACCCTACAACAAAAATACTCAACAAAATCCAACAAAATCGAAGCTGGTTTCAAATAAATTTATTAAAATTTGACACTTCCAACTAAAATTTTTTTCTCATTCCTTAAAATTGTAGTTATTTTCCACTAAATTTATTCAAATATAGATCCTACAACAAAAATACTCAACTAAATCCAAAAAAATCGAAGGAGGTTTCAAATAAATTTATTAAAATTTGACACTTCCAACTAAAATTTTTTTCTCATTCCTTAAAATTGAAGTTATTTTCATCTAAATTTACTCAAATATAGATCCTACAACAAAAATACTCAACAAAATCTAAAAAAATCGAAGTTGGTTTCAAATAAATTTATTAAAATTTAACACTTCCAACTAACATTTTATTCACAATCCAAAAAATAGTAGTTATTTTCCACTAAATTTACTCAAATACACATCCTACAACAAAAATACTCGACAAAATAAAAAAAAATCGAAGTTGGTTTCAAATAAATTTATTAAAATTTGACACTTCCAAGTAAAATTTTTTTCACATTCCTAAAAATTGAAGTTATTTTCATCTAAATTTATTCAAATATAGACCCTACAACAAAAATACTCAACAAAATCCAAAATAATCCATGTTGATTTCAATTAAATTTATTAAAATTTGGCAAAAATCGTGACAAAATCCAAAAAATCGAAGTTAATTTTAACTGAAATTACTCAAATTAGGCTTCTCTATCAAAAAAACTCAACATAGTCGAGAAAAATCGAAATTGGTTTCAAATAAATTTATTAAAATTTGACACTTCCAACTAAAATTTTTTTCACAATCCAAAAAATTGACTTATTTTCATCTAAATTTACTGAAATATAGATCCTAACACAACATACTCATCAAAATAAAAAAAAATCGAAGTTGGTTTCAAATAAATTTATTAAAATTTGACACTTCCAACTATAATTTTTTTTCACAATCCAAAAAAATTGTAGTTATTTTCAACTAAATTTACTCAAATATACATTCTACAACAGAAATACTCGACAAAATCCAAAAAAATCGAAGTTGGTTTCAAATAAATTTATTAACATTTGACACTTCCAACTAAATTTTTTTTCACAATCCTAAAAATTGAAGTTATTTTCATCAAAATTTACTCTAATATAGACCCTACAACAAAAATACGCTACAAAATCCAAAAAATCGAAGTTGGTTTCAAATAAATTTATTAAAATTTGACACTTCCAACTAAAATTTGTTTTCACAATTCAATAAGTTGTCGTTATTTTCATCTAAATTTACTCAAATATACATCCTACAACACAAATACTCAACAAAATCCAAAAAAATCGAAGTTGGTTTCAAATAAATTTATTAAAATTTGACACTTCCAACTAAAATTTTTTTCACAATCCTAGAAATTTAAGTTATTTTCATAAAAAATTACTCTAATATAGACCCCACAACAAAAATACTCAACTAAATCCAAAAAAATCGCAGTTGGTTTCAAATAAATTTATTAAAATTTGACACTTCCAACTAAAATTTTTTTTCACAATCCAATAAATTGTCGTTATTTTCATCTAAATTTACTCAAATATACATCCTACAACAAAAATACTCAAATAAAACCAAAAAAATCGAAGTTGGTTTCAAATAAATTTATTAAAATTTGACACTTCCAAGTAAAATTTTTTTCACATTCCTAAAAATTGAAGTTATTTTCATCTAAATTTATTCAAATATAGACCCTACAACAAAAATACTCAACAAAATCCAACAAAATCGAAGCTGGTTTCAAATAAATTTATTAAAATTTGACACTTCCAACTAAAATTTTTTTCTCATTCCTTAAAATTGTAGTTATTTTCCACTAAATTTACTCAAATATACATCCTACAACAGAAATACTCGACAAAATCCAAAAAAATCGAAGTTGGTTTCAAATAAATTTATTAAAATTTGACACTTCCAACTAAATTTTTTTTCACAATCCTAAAAATTGAAGTTATTTTCATCAAAATTTACTCTAATATAGACCCTACAACAAAAATACGCTACAAAATCCAAAAAATCGAAGTTGGTTTCAAATAAATTTAATAAAATTTGACACTTCCAACTAAAATATGTTTTCACAACCCAATAAATTGTCGTTATTTTCATTTAAATTTACTCAAATATACATCCTACAACACAAATACTCAACAAAATCCAAAAAAATCGAAGTTGGTTTCAAATAAATTTATTAAAATTTGACACTTCCAACTAAAAATTTTTCTCAATCCTTAAAATTGAAGTTATTTTCATCTAAATTTACTCAAATATAGATCCTACAACAAAAATACTCAACAAAATCCAAAAAAATCGAAGTTGGTTTCAAATAAATTTATTAAAATTTGACACTTCCAACTAAATTTTTTTTCACAATCCTAAAAATTGAAGTTATTTTCATAAAAATTTACTCTAATATAGACCCTACAACAAAAATACGCTACAAAATCCAAAAAATCGAAGTTGGTTTCAAATAAATTTATTAAAATTTGACAAAAATCGTGACAAAATCCAAAAAATCGAAGTTAATTTCAACTGAAATTACTCAAATTCACCTTCTCTATAAAAAAAACTCAACATAATCGAGGAAAATCGAAGTTGGTTTCAAATAAATTTATTAAAATTTGACACTTCCAAGTAAAATTTTTTTCACATTCCTAAAAATTGAAGTTATTTTCATCTAAATTTATTCAAATATAGACCCTACAACAAAAATACTCAACAAAATCCAAAAAAATCGAAGTTGGTTTCAAATAAATTTATTAAAATTTGACACTTCCAAGTAAAATTTTTTTCACATTCCTAAAAATTGAAGTTATTTTCATCTAAATTTATTCAAATATAGACCCTACAACAAAAATACTCAACAAAATCCAACAAAATCGAAGCTGGTTTCAAATAAATTTATTAAAATTTGACACTTCCAACTAAAATTTTTTTCTCATTCCTTAAAATTGTAGTTATTTTCCACTAAATTTACTCAAATATACATCCTACAACAGAAATACTCGACAAAATCCAAAAAAATCGAAGTTGGTTTCAAATAAATTTATTAAAATTTGACACTTCCAACTAAATTTTTTTTCACAATCCTAAAAATTGAAGTTATTTTCATCAAAATTTACTCTAATATAGACCCTACAACAAAAATACGCTACAAAATCCAAAAAATCGAAGTTGGTTTCAAATAAATTTATTAAAATTTGACACTTCCAACTAAAATATGTTTTCACAATCCAATAAATTGTCGTTATTTTCATTTAAATTTACTCAAATATACATCCTACAACACAAATACTGAACAAAATCCAAAAAAATCGAAGTTGGTTTCAAATAAATTTATTAAAATTTGACACTTCCAACTAAAAATTTTTCTCAATCCTTAAAATTGAAGTTATTTTCATCTAAATTTACTCAAATATAGATCCTACAACAAAAATACTCAACAAAATCCAAGAAAATCGAAGTTGGTTTCAAATAAATTTATTAAAATTTGACACTTCCAACTAAATTTTTTTTCACAATCCTAAAAATTGAAGTTATTTTCATAAAAATTTACTCTAATATAGACCCTACAACAAAAATACGCTACAAAATCCAAAAAATCGAAGTTGGTTTCAAATAAATTTATTAAAATTTGACAAAAATCGTGACAAAATCCAAAAAATCGAAGTTAATTTCAACTGAAATTACTCAAATTCACCTTCTCTATAAAAAAAACTCAACATAATCGAGGAAAATCGAAGTTGGTTTCAAATAAATTTATTAAAATTTGACACTTCCAAGTAAAATTTTTTTCACATTCCTAAAAATTGAAGTTATTTTCATCTAAATTTATTCAAATATAGACCCTACAACAAAAATACTCAACAAAATCCAAAAAAATCGAAGTTGGTTTCAAATAAATTTATTAAAATTTGACACTTCCAAGTAAAATTTTTTTCACATTCCTAAAAATTGAAGTTATTTTCATCTAAATTTATTCAAATATAGACCCTACAACAAAAATACTCAACAAAATCCAACAAAATCGAAGCTGGTTTCAAATAAATTTATTAAAATTTGACACTTCCAACTAAAATTTTTTTCTCATTCCTTAAAATTGTAGTTATTTTCCACTAAATTTATTCAAATATAGATCCTACAACAAAAATACTCAACTAAATCCAAAAAAATCGAAGGAGGTTTCAAATAAATTTATTAAAATTTGACACTTCCAACTAAAATTTTTTTCTCATTCCTTAAAATTGAAGTTATTTTCATCTAAATTTACTCAAATATAGATCCTACAACAAAAATACTCAACAAAATCTAAAAAAATCGAAGTTGGTTTCAAATAAATTTATTAAAATTTAACACTTCCAACTAACATTTTATTCACAATCCAAAAAATAGTAGTTATTTTCCACTAAATTTACTCAAATACACATCCTACAACAAAAATACTCGACAAAATAAAAAAAAATCGAAGTTGGTTTCAAATAAATTTATTAAAATTTGACACTTCCAAGTAAAATTTTTTTCACATTCCTAAAAATTGAAGTTATTTTCATCTAAATTTATTCAAATATAGACCCTACAACAAAAATACTCAACAAAATCCAAAATAATCCATGTTGATTTCAATTAAATTTATTAAAATTTGGCAAAAATCGTGACAAAATCCAAAAAATCGAAGTTAATTTTAACTGAAATTACTCAAATTAGGCTTCTCTATCAAAAAAACTCAACATAGTCGAGAAAAATCGAAATTGGTTTCAAATAAATTTATTAAAATTTGACACTTCCAACTAAAATTTTTTTCACAATCCAAAAAATTGACTTATTTTCATCTAAATTTACTGAAATATAGATCCTAACACAACATACTCATCAAAATAAAAAAAAATCGAAGTTGGTTTCAAATAAATTTATTAAAATTTGACACTTCCAACTATAATTTTTTTTCACAATCCAAAAAAATTGTAGTTATTTTCAACTAAATTTACTCAAATATACATTCTACAACAGAAATACTCGACAAAATCCAAAAAAATCGAAGTTGGTTTCAAATAAATTTATTAACATTTGACACTTCCAACTAAATTTTTTTTCACAATCCTAAAAATTGAAGTTATTTTCATCAAAATTTACTCTAATATAGACCCTACAACAAAAATACGCTACAAAATCCAAAAAATCGAAGTTGGTTTCAAATAAATTTATTAAAATTTGACACTTCCAACTAAATTTTTTTTCTCAATCCTAAAAATTGAAGTTATTTTCATCAAAATTTACTCTAATATAGACCCTACAACAAAAATACGCTACAAAATCCAAAAAATCGAAGTTGGTTTCAAATAAATTTATTAAAATTTGACACTTCCAACTAAAATATGTTTTCACAATTCAATAAATTGTCGTTATTTTCATTTAAATTTACTCAAATATACATCCTACAACACAAATACTCAACAAAATCCAAAAAAATCGAAGTTGGTTTCAAATAAATTTATTAAAATTTGACACTTCCAACTAAAAATTTTTCTCAATCCTTAAAATTGAAGTTATTTTCATCTAAATTTACTCAAATATAGATCCTACAACAAAAATACTCAACAAAATCCAAAAAAATCGAAGTTGGTTTCAAATAAATTTATTAAAATTTGACACTTCCAACTAAATTTTTTTTCACAATCCTAAAAATTGAAGTTATTTTCATAAAAATTTACTCTAATATAGACCCTACAACAAAAATACGCTACAAAATCCAAAAAATCGAAGTTGGTTTCAAATAAATTTATTAAAATTTGACACTTCCAACTAAAAATTTTTTTCACAATCCAATAAATTGTCGTTATTTTCATCTAAATTTACTCAAATATACATCCTACAACACAAATACTCAACAAAATCCAAAAAAATCGAAGTTGGTTTCAAATAAATTTATTAAAATTTGACACTTCCAACTAAAAATTTTTTCTCAATCCTTAAAATTGAAGTTATTTTCATCTAAATTTACTCAAATATAGATCCTACAACAAAAATACTCAACAAAATCCAAAAAAATCGAAGTTGGTTTCAAATAAATTTATTAAAATTTGACACTTCCAACTAAAATTTTTTTTCACAATCCAAAAAATTGTCGTTATTTTCATCTAAATTTACTCAAATATACATCCTACAAAAAAATACTCGACAAAATCCAAAAAAATCGATGTTGGTTTCAAATAAATTTATTAAAATTTGACACTTCCAACTACAATTTTTTCCCAATCCAAAAAATTGAAGTTATTTTCATCTAAATTTACTCCAATATACATCCTACAACAAAAATACTCAACTAAATCCAAAAAAATCGAAGTTGGTTTCAAATAAATTTATTAAAATTTGACACTTCCAACTAAATTTTATTCACAATCCAAAAAAAACGAAGTTATTTTCATCTAAATTTACTCAAATATACATCCTACGACAAAAATACTCAACTAAATCCAAAAAAATCGAAGCTGGTTTCAAATAAATTTATTAAAATTTGACACTTCCAACAAAAAATTTTTTTCACAATCCAATAAATTGTCGTTATTTTCATCTAAATTTACTCAAATATACATCCTACAACAAAAATACTCAACTAAATCCAAAAATATCGAAGTTGGTTTCAAATAAATTTATTAAAATTTGACACTTCCAACTAAATTTTTTTCACAATCCAAAAAATTGAAGTTATTTTCATCTAAATTTACTCAAATATAGATCCTACAACAAAAATACTCAACAAAATCCAAAATAATCCAAGTTGATTTCAAATAAATTTATTAAAATTTGACAAAAATCGTGACAAAATCCAAAAAATCGAAGTTAATTTCAACTGAAATTACTCAAATTCACCTTCTCTATAAAAAAAACTCAACATAATCGAGGAAAATCGAAGTTGGTTTCAAATAAATTTATTAAAATTTGACACTTCCAACTAAAATTTTTTTCACAATCCAAAAAATTGAAGTTATTTTCATCTAAATTTACTCAAATATAGGTCCTACAACAAAAATATTCAACTAAATCCAAAATAATCGAAGTTGGTTTCAAATAAATTTATTAAAATTTGACACTTCCAACTAAATTTTTTTCACAATCCAAAAAATTGAAGTTATTTTCATCTAAATTTACTCAAATATAGATCCTACAACAAAAATACTCAACTAAATCCAAAAAAATCGAAGTTGGTTTCAAATAAATTTATTAAAATTTGACACTTCCAACTAAAAATTTTTTCTCAATCCTTAAAATTGAAGTTATTTTCATCTAAATTTACTCAAATATAGATCCTACAACAAAAATACTCAACAAAATCCAAAAAAATCGAAGTTGGTTTCAAATAAATTTATTAAAATTTGACACTTCCAACTAAAATTTTTTTTCACAATCCAAAAAATTGTCGTTATTTTCATTTAAATTTACTCAAATATACATCCAACAACAAAAATACTCGACAAAATCCAAAAAAATCGAAGTTGGTTTCAAATAAATTTATTAAAATTTGACACTTCCAACTAAAATTTTTTTTCACAATCCAAAAAATTGTCTTTATTTTCATCTAAATTTACTCAAATATACATCCTACAAAAAATTACTCGACAAAATCCAAAAAAATCGATGTTGGTTTCAAATAAATTTATTAAAATTTGACACTTCCAACTAAAATTTTTTTTCACAATCCAATAAATTGTCGTTATTTTCATCTAAATTTACTCAAATATACATCCTACAACAAAAATACTCAAATAAAACCAAAAAAATCGAAGTTGGTTTCAAATAAATTTATTAAAATTTGACACTTCCAAGTAAAATTTTTTTCACATTCCTAAAAATTGAAGTTATTTTCATCTAAATTTATTCAAATATAGACCCTACAACAAAAATACTCAACAAAATCCAACAAAATCGAAGCTGGTTTCAAATAAATTTATTAAAATTTGACACTTCCAACTAAAATTTTTTTCTCATTCCTTAAAATTGTAGTTATTTTCCACTAAATTTACTCAAATATACATCCTACAACAAAAATACGCTACAAAATCCAAAAAATCGAAGTTGGTTTCAAATAAATTTATTAAAATTTGACACTTCCAACTAAAATTTTTTTTCACAATCCAATAAATTGTCGTTATTTTCATCTAAATTTACTCAAATATACATCCTACAACACAAATACTCAACAAAATCCAAAAAAATCGAAGTTGGTTTCAAATAAATTTATTAAAATTTGACACTTCCAACTAAAAATTTTTTCTCAATCCTTAAAATTGAAGTTATTTTCATCTAAATTTACTCAAATATAGATCCTACAACAAAAATACTCAACAAAATCCAAAAAAATCAAAGTTGGTTTCAAATAAATTTATTAACATTTGACACTTCCAACTAAAATTTTTTTTCACAATCCAAAAAATTGTCGTTATTTTCATCTAAATTTAATCAAATATACATCCAACAACAAAAATACTCGACAAAATCCAAAAAAATCGAAGTTGGTTTCAAATAAATTTATTAAAATTTGACACTTCCAACTAAAATTTTTTTTCACAATCCAAAAAATTGTCGTTATTTTCATCTAAATTTACTCAAATATACATCCTACAAAAAAATACTCGACAAAATCCAAAAAAATCGATGTTGGTTTCAAATAATTCATTAAAATTTGACACTTCCAACTACAATTTTTTCCCAATCCAAAAAATTGAAGTTATTTTCATCTAAATTTACTCAAATATACATCCTACAACAAAAATACTCATCTAAATCCAAAAAAATCGAAGTTGGTTTCAAATAAATTTATTAAAATTTGACAAAAATTGTGACAAAATCCAAAAAATCGAAGTTAATTTCAACTGAAATTACTCAAATTAAGCTTCTCTATCCAAAAAACTCAACATAGTCGAGGAAAATCGAAGTTGGTTTCAAATAAATTTATTAAAATTTGACACTTCCAACTAAAATTTTTTTTCACAATGCAATAAATTGTCGATTTTTTCATCTAAATTTACTCAAATATTCATCCTACAAACAAAAATATTCAACAAAATCCAAAAAAGTCGAAGTTGGTTTCAAATAAATTTATTAAAATTTGACACTTCCAACTAAAATTTTTTTCACAATCCTAGAAATTTAAGTTATTTTCATAAAAAATTACTCTAATATAGACCCCACAACAAAAATACTCAACAAAATCCAAAAAAATCGAAGCTGGTTTCAAATAAATTTATTAAAATTTGACACTTCCAACTAAAATTTTTTTTCACAATCCAATAAATTGTCGTTATTTTCATCTAAATTTACTCAAATATACATCCTACAACAAAAATACTCAACTAAATCCAAAAAAATCGAAGTTGGTTTCAAATAAATTTATTAAAATTTGACACTTCCAACTAAATTTTTTTCACAATCCAAAAAATTGAAGTTATTTTCATCTAAATTTACTCAAATATAGATCCTACAACAAAAATACTCAACTAAATCCAAAAAAATCGCAGTTGGTTTCAAATAAATTTATTAAAATTTGACACTTCCAACTAAAATTTTTTTTCACAATCCAATAAATTGTCGTTATTTTCATCTAAATTTACTCAAATATACATCCTACAACAAAAATACTCAAATAAAACCAAAAAAATCGAAGTTGGTTTCAAATAAATTTATTAAAATTTGACACTTCCAAGTAAAATTTTTTTCACATTCCTAAAAATTGAAGTTATTTTCATCTAAATTTATTCAAATATAGACCCTACAACAAAAATACTCAACAAAATCCAACAAAATCGAAGCTGGTTTCAAATAAATTTATTAAAATTTGACACTTCCAACTAAAATTTTTTTCTCATTCCTTAAAATTGTAGTTATTTTCCACTAAATTTACTCAAATATACATCCTACAACAAAAATACGCTACAAAATCCAAAAAATCGAAGTTGGTTTCAAATAAATTTATTAAAATTTGACACTTCCAACTAAAATTTTTTTTCACAATCCAATAAATTGTCGTTATTTTCATCTAAATTTACTCAAATATACATCCTACAACACAAATACTCAACAAAATCCAAAAAAATCGAAGTTGGTTTCAAATAAATTTATTAAAATTTGACACTTCCAACTAAAAATTTTTTCTCAATCCTTAAAATTGAAGTTATTTTCATCTAAATTTACTCAAATATAGATCCTACAACAAAAATACTCAACAAAATCCAAAAAAATCGAAGTTGGTTTCAAATAAATTTATTAACATTTGACACTTCCAACTAAAATTTTTTTTCACAATCCAAAAAATTGTCGTTATTTTCATCTAAATTTAATCAAATATACATCCAACAACAAAAATACTCGACAAAATCCAAAAAAATCGAAGTTGGTTTCAAATAAATTTATTAAAATTTGACACTTCCAACTAAAATTTTTTTTCACAATCCAAAAAATTGTCGTTATTTTCATCTAAATTTACTCAAATATACATCCTACAAAAAAATACTCGACAAAATCCAAAAAAATCGATGTTGGTTTCAAATAAATTCATTAAAATTTGACACTTCCAACAACAATTTTTTCCCAATCCAAAAAATTGAAGTTATTTTCATCTAAATTTACTCAAATATACATCCTACAACAAAAATACTCATCTAAATCCAAAAAAATCGAAGTTGGTTTCAAATAAATTTATTAAAATTTGACAAAAATTGTGACAAAATCCAAAAAATCGAAGTCAATTTCAACTGAAATTACTCAAATTAAGCTTCTCTATCCAAAAAACTCAACATAGTCGAGGAAAATCGAAGTTGGTTTCAAATAAATTTATTAAAATTTGACACTTCCAACTAAAATTTTTTTTCACAATGCAATAAATTGTCGATTTTTTCATCTAAATTTACTCAAATATTCATCCTACAAACAAAAATATTCAACAAAATCCAAAAAAGTCGAAGTTGGTTTCAAATAAATTTATTAAAATTTGACACTTCCAACTAAAATTTTTTTCACAATCCTAGAAATTTAAGTTATTTTCATAAAAAATTACTCTAATATAGACCCCACAACAAAAATACTCAACAAAATCCAAAAAAATCGAAGCTGGTTTCAAATAAATTTATTAAAATTTGACACTTCCAACTAAAATTTTTTTTCACAATCCAATAAATTGTCGTTATTTTCATCTAAATTTACTCAAATATAGATCCTACAACAAAAATACTCAACAAAATCCAAAAAAATCGAAGTTGGTTTCAAATAAATTTATTAAAATTTGACACTTCCAACTAAATTTTTTTTCACAATCCTAAAAATTGAAGTTATTTTCATAAAAATTTACTCTAATATAGACCCTACAACAAAAATACGCTACAAAATCCAAAAAATCGAAGTTGGTTTCAAATAAATTTATTAAAATTTGACACTTCCAACTAAAATTTTTTTTCACAATCCAATAAATTGTCGTTATTTTCATCTAAATTTACTCAAATATACATCCTACAACACAAATACTCAACAAAATCCAAAAAAATCGAAGTTGGTTTCAAATAAATTTATTAAAATTTGACACTTCCAAATAAAAATTTTTTCTCAATCCTTAAAATTGAAGTTATTTTCATCTAAATTTACTCAAATATAGATCCTACAACAAAAATACTCAACAAAATCCAAAAAAATCGAAGTTGGTTTCAAATAAATTTATTAAAATTTGACACTTCCAACTAAAATTTTTTTTCACAATCCAAAAAATTGTCGTTATTTTCATCTAAATTTACTCAAATATACATCCTACAAAAAAATACTCGACAAAATCCAAAAAAATCGATGTTGGTTTCAAATAAATTTATTAAAATTTGACACTTCCAACTACAATTTTTTCCCAATCCAAAAAATTGAAGTTATTTTCATCTAAATTTACTCCAATATACATCCTACAACAAAAATACTCAACTAAATCCAAAAAAATCGAAGTTGGTTTCAAATAAATTTATTAAAATTTGACACTTCCAACTAAATTTTATTCACAATCCAAAAAAACGAAGTTATTTTCATCTAAATTTACTCAAATATACATCCTACGACAAAAATACTCAACTAAATCCAAAAAAATCGAAGCTGGTTTCAAATAAATTTATTAAAATTTGACACTTCCAACAAAAAATTTTTTTCACAATCCAATAAATTGTCGTTATTTTCATCTAAATTTACTCAAATATACATCCTACAACAAAAATACTCAACTAAATCCAAAAATATCGAAGTTGGTTTCAAATAAATTTATTAAAATTTGACACTTCCAACTAAATTTTTTTCACAATCCAAAAAATTGAAGTTATTTTCATCTAAATTTACTCAAATATAGATCCTACAACAAAAATACTCAACAAAATCCAAAATAATCCAAGTTGATTTCAAATAAATTTATTAAAATTTGACAAAAATCGTGACAAAATCCAAAAAATCGAAGTTAATTTCAACTGAAATTACTCAAATTCACCTTCTCTATAAAAAAAACTCAACATAATCGAGGAAAATCGAAGTTGGTTTCAAATAAATTTATTAAAATTTGACACTTCCAACTAAAATTTTTTTCACAATCCAAAAAATTGAAGTTATTTTCATCTAAATTTACTCAAATATAGGTCCTACAACAAAAATATTCAACTAAATCCAAAATAATCGAAGTTGGTTTCAAATAAATTTATTAAAATTTGACACTTCCAACTAAATTTTTTTCACAATCCAAAAAATTGAAGTTATTTTCATCTAAATTTACTCAAATATAGATCCTACAACAAAAATACTCAACTAAATCCAAAAAAATCGAAGTTGGTTTCAAATAAATTTATTAAAATTTGACACTTCCAACTAAAAATTTTTTCTCAATCCTTAAAATTGAAGTTATTTTCATCTAAATTTACTCAAATATAGATCCTACAACAAAAATACTCAACAAAATCCAAAAAAATCGAAGTTGGTTTCAAATAAATTTATTAAAATTTGACACTTCCAACTAAAATTTTTTTTCACAATCCAAAAAATTGTCGTTATTTTCATTTAAATTTACTCAAATATACATCCAACAACAAAAATACTCGACAAAATCCAAAAAAATCGAAGTTGGTTTCAAATAAATTTATTAAAATTTGACACTTCCAACTAAAATTTTTTTTCACAATCCAAAAAATTGTCTTTATTTTCATCTAAATTTACTCAAATATACATCCTACAAAAAATTACTCGACAAAATCCAAAAAAATCGATGTTGGTTTCAAATAAATTTATTAAAATTTGACACTTCCAAGTAAAATTTTTTCACATTCCTAAAAATTGAAGTTATTTTCATCTAAATTTATTCAAATATAGACCCTACAACAAAAATACTCAACAAAATCCAAAATAATCCAAGTTGATTTCAAATAAATTTATTAAAATTTGACAAAAATCGTGACAAAATCCAAAAAATCGAAGTTAATTTCAACTGACATTACTCAAAGTAAGCTTCTCTATCAAAAAAACTCAACATAGTCGAGGAAAATCGAAGTTGGTTTCAAATAAATTTATTAAAATTTGACACTTCCAACTAAAATTTTTTTTCACAATGCAATAAATTGTCGATATTTTCATCTAAATTTACTCAAATATTCATCCTACAGACAAAAATACTCAACAAAATCCAAAAAAATCGAAGTTGGTTTCAAATAAATTTATTAAAATTTGACACTTCCAACTAAAATTTTTTTCACAATCCTAAAAATTGAAGTTATTTTCATCAAAAATTACTCTAATATAGACCCTACAACAAAAATACTCAACAAAATCAAAAAAAATCGAAGCTGGTTTCAAATAAATTTATTAAAATTTGACACTTCCAACTAAAATTTTTGTTCACAATCCAATAAATTGTCGTTATTTTCATCTAAATTTACTCAAATATACATCCTACAACAAAAATACTCAACTAAATCCAAAAAAATCGAAGTTGGTTTCAAATAAATTTATTAAAATTTGACACTTCCAACTAAATTTTTTTTCACAATCCTAAAAATTGAAGTTATTTTCATAAAAATTTACTCTAATATAGACCCTACAACAAAAATACGCTACAAAATCCAAAAAATAGAAGTTGGTTTCAAATAAATTTATTAAAATTTGACACTTCCAACTAAAATTTTTTTTCACAATCCAATAAATTGTCGTTATTTTCATCTAAATTTACTCAAATATACATCCTACAACACAAATACTCAACAAAATCCAAAAAAATCGAAGTTGGTTTCAAATAAATTTATTAAAATTTGACACTTCCAACTAAAAATTTTTTCTCAATCCTTAAAATTGAAGTTATTTTCATCTAAATTTACTCAAATATAGATCCTACAACAAAAATACTCAACAAAATCCAAAAAAATCGAAGTTGGTTTCAAATAAATTTATTAACATTTGACACTTCCAACTAAAATTTTTTTTCACAATCCAAAAAATTGTCGTTATTTTCATCTAAATTTAATCAAATATACATCCAACAACAAAAATACTCGACAAAATCCAAAAAAATCGAAGTTGGTTTCAAATAAATTTATTAAAATTTGACACTTCCAACTAAAATTTTTTTTCACAATCCAAAAAATTGTCGTTATTTTCATCTAAATTTACTCAAATATACATCCTACAAAAAAATACTCGACAAAATCCAAAAAAATCGATGTTGGTTTCAAATAATTCATTAAAATTTGACACTTCCAACTACAATTTTTTCCCAATCCAAAAAATTGAAGTTATTTTCATCTAAATTTACTCAAATATACATCCTACAACAAAAATACTCATCTAAATCCAAAAAAATCGAAGTTGGTTTCAAATAAATTTATTAAAATTTGACAAAAATTGTGACAAAATCCAAAAAATCGAAGTTAATTTCAACTGAAATTACTCAAATTAAGCTTCTCTATCCAAAAAACTCAACATAGTCGAGGAAAATCGAAGTTGGTTTCAAATAAATTTATTAAAATTTGACACTTCCAACTAAAATTTTTTTTCACAATGCAATAAATTGTCGATTTTTTCATCTAAATTTACTCAAATATTCATCCTACAAACAAAAATATTCAACAAAATCCAAAAAAGTCGAAGTTGGTTTCAAATAAATTTATTAAAATTTGACACTTCCAACTAAAATTTTTTTCACAATCCTAGAAATTTAAGTTATTTTCATAAAAAATTACTCTAATATAGACCCCACAACAAAAATACTCAACAAAATCCAAAAAAATCGAAGCTGGTTTCAAATCAATTTATTAAAATTTGACACTTCCAACTAAAATTTTTTTTCACAATCCAATAAATTGTCGTTATTTTCATCTAAATTTACTCAAATATACATCCTACAACAAAAATACTCAACTAAATCCAAAAAAATCGAAGTTGGTTTCAAATAAATTTATTAAAATTTGACACTTCCAACTAAATTTTTTTCACAATCCAAAAAATTGAAGTTATTTTCATCTAAATTTACTCAAATATAGATCCTACAACAAAAATACTCAACTAAATCCAAAAAAATCGCAGTTGGTTTCAAATAAATTTATTAAAATTTGACACTTCCAACTAAAATTTTTTTTCACAATCCAATAAATTGTCGTTATTTTCATCTAAATTTACTCAAATATACATCCTACAACAAAAATACTCAAATAAAACCAAAAAAATCGAAGTTGGTTTCAAATAAATTTATTAAAATTTGACACTTCCAAGTAAAATTTTTTTCACATTCCTAAAAATTGAAGTTATTTTCATCTAAATTTATTCAAATATAGACCCTACAACAAAAATACTCAACAAAATCCAACAAAATCGAAGCTGGTTTCAAATAAATTTATTAAAATTTGACACTTCCAACTAAAATTTTTTTCTCATTCCTTAAAATTGTAGTTATTTTCCACTAAATTTACTCAAATATACATCCTACAACAAAAATACGCTACAAAATCCAAAAAATCGAAGTTGGTTTCAAATAAATTTATTAAAATTTGACACTTCCAACTAAAATTTTTTTTCACAATCCAATAAATTGTCGTTATTTTCATCTAAATTTACTCAAATATACATCCTACAACACAAATACTCAACAAAATCCAAAAAAATCGAAGTTGGTTTCAAATAAATTTATTAAAATTTGACACTTCCAACTAAAAATTTTTTCTCAATCCTTAAAATTGAAGTTATTTTCATCTAAATTTACTCAAATATAGATCCTACAACAAAAATACTCAACAAAATCCAAAAAAATCGAAGTTGGTTTCAAATAAATTTATTAACATTTGACACTTCCAACTAAAATTTTTTTTCACAATCCAAAAAATTGTCGTTATTTTCATTGTTACGTACGCAGACCTATCTTTGACCTTTTAACCCTTTCGGGTGTCCGGAATGCGCGTGACCCGGCAGGGTCACCGTTTCCTGCAGTGGTGTGATGCAACCGAGTTTTCCCCGAAAACCTAATATTCAATAAAGGCACTCATATCCCCTCTACTTTCTAGCCGAATTTCACAGTATAAAAAGGGCCACGATTCCACACTCGGGGGCTCATTTCAAGTCTAGCACGCATAGACGAAAGAGGCTTGCGAGATCAAGTAATATTCTCCTTCAAGTATTATTTCAACTTTAACCATACAGTACGTAGAGTTGCTGATAGGTGTTGTAACTATTAACGTCTTTGAGACCCCCGCATTTCTCAGTGCGTCAAAACCGAGAGGTGGACCTAGGTACCGCGACAAACAAACACTGAAACAATTGTAAAAGACTGAGCTTATAGAATATAATTAGTTATTATTAATTCAGAGTTCTTTTATTTTGAATCAATCATCATCTGAATTCCCTCTTTGAGACCAACCCACATAGATACTCCTTTACCGCTCAAGGTGTATCACATTATAAAGTTACGAGGCTAAACTAACATTCCTAGTGGCTCCCGGGGATACCAGACCCCGGTTCGTCCACGAGATCCTACCTCTTAGTGGCTCCCGGGGATACCAGACCCCGGTTCGTCCACGATATCCACCTTCCTAGCGGCTCCCGGGAATACCAGACCCCGGTTCGTCCGTGAAAGCTTACCTTCCTAGTGGCTCCCGGGAATACCAGACCCCGGTTCGTCCACGACATCCAACCTCCTTATAGCGGCTCCCGGGGATACCAGACCCCGGTTCGTCCGCTACTAACAAACTCTAAACAAATTCAATCCTCGGCCTCGCAGCCGCCATTCTCATTGCCCTCAGCCTCGGCTCGTAACAAATTGGTGACAGCGGTGGGATACTCTCTTAGCTGGTTATTCAGATTTTGATGTGCTTTCAGCACGATTCAAATCTTACGGCCTCGCGTCCGAGAAGGCCTATTAGAGTTAGGCCGGAATATCGCGAGAATATTTGTATTAAAGGTTGGACTACAACCTTGGCCAATGGTAGCATAATCTGCTCACAGTGTGCTTTAACCACGCCTAAAGAAATATCAAGTACCGCATTAGAACATCGGTTTCAGCGTAACCCGCCTGTAGTTCTTTGCGAGTCTTGAAACGAGTTCTTGTACGAGACTCAACCAATTTTGTATTGCCCTCGTTGCATACTGAATTATTTCACGCACGGTCCGTGAACGGTTTCTGATAATTTGAAGCAATCAAATTATCTGTAAAAGTAAAGAAAATCTTTCGCTTTTATTTTAACGCCTGTTCGGGTCGTTACCTTTTTATTTAATCATGCCCGAGACAAATGCCTCGGCCTCTCCTGAGGATATAGCCAATTTGACGATATCAATGGCTAATTCAATGGCTATACTTACACAGCGTAACTGCATACAGTACGCTGCAGCTTCAATTCCGATTTTCGACGGTGAGAGTCCACCCCTCTCGGTTTTCGCGCAGAATGTAGAAAATGGGTTGGCTTTAATACCGCCGAATACGGAGCCCGAATATCTAACAATCGTATTAACAAAACTCACGGGCCCTGCGAGAATTAGTATTCGGGATAAGTCATTTTCTGATACGTCGGAATTATTAAAATATCTTAAAAAACGATACGCTCCGGGACGAAATCTGGCGCATTTTCAAGGAGAAATCGCTCGACTCAAAATTCGTAGTGACGAATCTTTAAGAAGATACATCGACCGGGTTAGTCGCCTTGCTCATCGCTCTCGAACGGCAATTCGGGATCGGTACGGTGCGAACGCCGATGAAGTAACTAAGGAAATGGAGAAAGACATACTGGAAAACTTCATCGAGGGATTACCGGAACGCGTTGCGTGGCGAATGGCAGCATTGGGCGAAAAACACAAGGATTTGGACGACGCGATTGAGGCCGTCCTTTTAATAGACCGACGCCTTAGGAATCGCCGTGAAACCTACGACGACCGATCGACAGATTACGACGACGAGTATCGCGGAAGAAGACGGAGCCGTGAACGGGATCACGGGCCGCGCCCTCTGTACCCTCAGTCACCCTCTCCTTCGCGTTATCGCAGGCAATACTTTAGGGATAGAAGCGCATCTGGTTCGGAAAATGAATACGAAGACCGACCAAAACGCGTGACGGCTATGACCTTACGTAGGAGCGATTCACGTTCTCCATCTTATAATTCTGACGCGTCAGAAGAGGGTAATCACCGCGATAGAAAATACGCCGGGAAAATTAGTGACAAGCAAGAATTATTTTGCTGGAATTGCGGCGTGAAGGGACACGACGGGAAGACTTGCAGGGAAAGAAATAGATTTCAGCGTAGAACTAGATCACCGATAACTTCGTCCGCCGGATCAAGTAAATCTTTAAACTACGAGGACGCTCATCGCAACGGCGATCCGGTGAGTGTTTTAAAAAAGGATCGCCCGAAAACAATCAGGTTCACGGACGAGAAGAACGAAGATTATTCAAAGAAGCACCAATACCGAGGGTCAGGGTCGTCGTCCCGGAACTGGAAATCGGACAAGGGGAATTCCTCATAGACGGAGGAGCCTCCGTTAACCTGGTCGCCCTTAACGTATTAGGAGATAAAGCCGAGATCACTTCCAGAGAAAAGATAGAGATAACGAGTCTGTCTCCTTCGCCCATTCACACTTTGGGTACCACTACATTGCATATCAATGGCATTCCAGCGTATTTCTATGTCATTAAGGATCTCCCCGTATCAGCAGATGGTCTCATAGGAAGCCCCTTTTTGTTACAAGAGCAAGCAGAGATTTCCTACCACCATAAAACACTCGTCACTCACAGTCAACCGATTAGGCCTATCAGATTTACTAATTTTCCAGAAATGGAGGCACAATTTAACTCTTCCAAAACAAAGCACCGAATTCCCGGAAGGACAACACAGCAGATAGCGTTGTTAGTGGCCAACCCGGAAGTCAAGGAAGGTTATCTCCCACGTCTCAAGACACCAAGGAACGTCTTCATCGGCGAAGCTGTGGTATCTAATCAAGGTGGAACATGTTACGTCTTGGCCACCAACACCGGAGACGAGGAAGAAGAAATAGATTTGGAGCCTCAATATTTACAACCTTACGATACCATGGACACCTCCGACGAAGATCCAATTTCATCGTATTTATCACAGCCCATCACTGAACAAAACAGAGGTCAGAGTATATGGAACACCCTAAAAACCGATCACCTTAATCCCGAAGAAAAAAGACACATTCAGGACATTATTCAAGAATTTTCCGATAGGTTTTTCTTACCGGGAGATAATCTTGATAAAGTTCCAAATTTCCATCACTCTATTCATGTAACTGACGAAATTCCTATTAATACAAGACAGTACAGATACCCCCTTGTACATCAAGAGGAGATTCAACGACAAGTAAGAGCACTATTATCACAGGGCATTATTAAACCGTCTACATCACCATACAATTCACCCCTGTGGATCGTACCTAAAAAGGCCGATTCTGATGGCAACAAACGGTGGCGTATGGTCATCGACTTCCGGGCGTTAAATGAAAAAACCATCAGTGATAAATATCCACTTCCTCAGATCACAGAAATTTTGGACAAACTGGGGAGTGCCAAATATTTTTCAGTTTTCGATTTGGCCAATGGTTTCCATCAAATCAAAATGGATCCGAAGGACCAAGCGAAAACGGCTTTTACCACTCCGTACGGGCATTACGAGTTTGCGCGTATGCCTTTTGGATTGAAGAACGCACCACCAACATTCCAACGCCTTATGGACCAGGTTTTAACAGGTATGCAGGGAACTGAATTATTCGTGTACCTGGACGACATCGTGGTTTACTCCTCGTCACTCCGGGAACACGAAATTAAAGTTAGGAAATTATTAACTCGCCTTCGAGAACACGGACTTACACTTCAAACCAACAAATGCGAATTTCTCCGCAAAGAAGTTGCATACTTAGGACACATAGTATCAGCAAACGGGGTGAAACCGCATCCAGGGAAATTGCAGGCAGTGAAGAACTTTCCTGTGCCTAAGACACAAAGAAACATCCAGCAATTCTTGGGTTTAACAGGATATTACCGCCGTTTCATTCAAGACTATTCATTGAAAGCGAAACCGTTAATTCAACTTTTGGGAAAAGGAATTAGATTCAAATGGACTGAAGAGCAACAAGGAAGCTTTGAAAAATTACGAGACGAGCTTTGTGAAGCACCAATTCTGCAGTATCCAAACTTCAATAGACCATTTGTCATCACTACAGACGCTTCAGATTTTGCAATCGGAGCAGTTCTAAGCCAAGGAGACATAGGCTCTGACTTACCAATAGCTTATGCTTCCCGAAGCTTAAATCAAGCCGAGAAAAATTATTCCGCCACGGAGAAGGAATGCTTAGCCATGGTATACGCAGTTCAATACTTTAGATCATACGTTTTTGGTCAGGAATTCACCCTAGTTACTGACCATCGACCTCTGGTTTGGTTGCATTCGGTCAAAGATCCGACTTCGCGACTGGTTAAATGGAAACTGAAACTTCTTGAGTATGAATACAAGGTCGTGCACAAGGCCGGAAAAATCAACAAAAATGCTGATGCATTATCACGAAATCCTACAGCAGTTTGCCTACCTCTCACCCCTAAGGGGAGGACGATCCCTGACACCAACACCATAGGACATCGCATCAGGACATTATGCCGAAACAAAGAGGCGAAACCAAACTACAAGGAACCCAGTTCTGAAGATTCTGATGAAGCCGCTACATCGGTTGCTCGCCGAAGGTATCAGAAAACTAAAGTACCACAAACCGTGCAAAAAAGGAAAATACTACCTCCTTCATTACCAACCGTACAACCTGCACCGGTAAATCAAGAAGAAGAGGAACCCATTGAGGAGGACAGAACTTTAATTGCAGACACAAATCCTTTCGATGACTCAAATCCTCTGGACGCTACATTAATACCCGCAGACCAATGTCAACTATTTTCACAGACAGTCATGAAAGGACCAAACGGAGAAAATTTCCCTACATCACCCATATCAACCACTTTCAGTAATCCAATTATCGCATCCACACCCATTCCTCTAAGGAACATAACAACCCCTTTACAAAATATATCCATCCCTTTACAAAATTTATCCATCCCTTTACAAAATTTATCCCTCAGAACAAATACCCCCAGGATGATAGATACCGTTCCAATAGACTGTGAATCTTCACCACCTGAAGATAGCAGTTCGGATCAAGAGGAACCACCCAACATCTCAACTGCACCACAGTCAACCATATCAAACAGTAATCTTCAAAATCCGCCAGAAGACACGAGGAAACAACTGATCGAAGAAGCACATAGCAGCCTCATTGGAGGACACAAAGGTGTTACCAAAACATTCAATCGACTACACACAAAATACCACTGGCCGGGTATGCGAAGAGACATACAGGATTTCATTAGGAAATGTAAGAGTTGTCAAGAACAAAAATTAGTTAGAGCAAAAACACGGCAACCTATGATCATCACCGATACGCCTTTGGAGCCCTTCGATAAACTCGCTCTGGACACCGTTGGACCTCTTCCGGAAACTCCTGCTGGGAACCGTTACATTTTAACAATGCAAGACAGCCTCACGAAATATTGCATCGCAGTTGCAGTACCGAATATTCGAGCCACTACAATCGCAGATGCCTTGGCACGACATTTTATTTCAATTTTTGGGACACCTCGTTCAATATTAACGGATAAAGGAACCAGTTTTGTGGGGAAGATAATGACACACCTCGCTGAAATCTTCAAGATAAAACAATTAACTACTTCTGGATACAGGCCTCAAACAAACGGATCCTTGGAGAGAAGCCATATCGTCCTTACAGAATATTTAAAACATTACATGGAGTCGCATGAAGAATGGGATCTCTTCATTCCATTTGCCATGTTTTCCTATAACACATCTGTGCACGAAGCCACCAACTTCACACCACACGAGCTGGTATTTGAAAAAATGGCTCGTTTTCCCAGCGCTTTTGATGTGGATCAAAACACAGAAACCTACGGGAGTTATCTTACGGAACTAATCACTCGGATGACAGATATCCGCAACACCGCAGCAGATCACCTTAACATAGCAAAGGAACGATCAAAACGGTACTACGACAGACGAGCACGACCGCAACAGTTCAAGGAAGGGGAATACGCCTATGTTATAAAGGAACCCCGATTAAGCAAATTCGATCCTCATTACATTGGACCATATAAAATAATTGACGTATCAGATTCACATAACGTAGTCCTGAGTACTGATAATCACAAATTAATTACTAAACATCAGGATAAATTAAAACACGCATTTCTTCCCGACGATTCTTCGGAATCAGAATGAAAACCAACCCACAGGGGAGGCAATAGACTGGAAACGGTAGGACTCGGGATAACACAACGTTCTGTTCGCAGGAGCGATAACAGACGGGAACAACATGATTTGGATCTTCGTCCTCACTCTATCTGCTGCCTATGGCACCGGGGAAAAGGTCGGGGAAGATTACACCATCACTCCATTGAAATATAACACTGGGTTGTACTTCGAAAAGCTGCAACCCCTGAGATTTTACCGTACGCAATGGAAACTGGTCACCTCTCTCGAGATAACAGATTATTTAAAGAACAGGCCAGCCGTCGAGGAGCACATAAAGCGTGCTAAGGACATTTGTATCAGAAGAGGACTCGACGCGTGCCCTGCAGACGAGCTTGGCCCAGCCATAATTAAAAAACTAGAAGACAGCCGCAGATACAGCGACATGCTAGGAGCAACCTTAGGAGTGGGACAACGCAGACGGTCCCGAGGAGCTCGGGTTACAAGGGGCGCACCCTTATCGTTCATCGGCACAATCAGTAAAGTCCTATTCGGCACTTTGTCGGAAAATGACGAAATCCATTACAATCAAGCACTTGATCAGTTATACTCTCAACAAAGGGATATGGCCGAAATAATAATAAACCAAACCCATATTGTACGTTCTGAGTTTGACAACTTTAATTCACAAATTCAGAATGTCTCTGCGCAGGTTCACACTCTGCTTCAAAAATCCACTACAATAATTGAGACATTACAAAAAACTCAATACGCCATTCGAAGGACGAGACTGGAAAATTTCCTACGGAACTGGATGCACGTATTGGATTCAGCGACGGACGAATTCCGTTCTCATCTTATAATAATGGTGGACGCTATCTTATTTGCAAAACAAGGAATATTACATCCGGCCATTTGGTCATCTCAACAACTCTGGACCGCCGCTCAGAAGATTAAGAATGCCACCACCTATGAGTTTCCATTGACCCCTGCCGAGTTACTCTCTGAGCAAATTAACGGTATTACGGAACTCAAGATCGTGTGTACTGAGGGTAGAGCGTTATTCCAGCTGACAGTACCGCTGTTAGATTCGGAATTTTTCAATCTATACAGAATTCACTCGAACCCATCAACACAACCATATGGATCGAAACAATTAACACTCTATGTAAAAGCTCCTGCACCGTACATGGCATTGTCAATGGATGAACATACCTATGCCACACCGAATATACAATTTATACGAAACTGTTTCCATCACCACAAGCAAGTCATCTGCCAAGCCTCCTTGCCGATGTACAAGACAGAAGCCCAACCAATTTGTGAGGTGGAATTACTTCGCAAACCAAACCAGGATACTTGGAAAAAGTGCGACGTTCAGGTATCACTACTTGCTGGTGAGATCTGGGAACCACTAGAATCCAAACAAGCCTGGCTGTATTACGCAAAGGCGGAAAAACGGATTCAGTTTTTCTGCAAGGGACGATCAGTAGGCACCGATTATATTCACAATGCTGGAATAATTCGCATAAAACCTGGGTGTGCAGCGATCACAGATTCCACACAGGTACAATCATTGAACACCTTGTCCACTACCGAGGAACACCTATATGCACCGGAAATCTCAATAAACCTAACGCAACTTTCACCGGAGTTTGGTGAACCTCATCTAAACATCCTGGAGGAATTAACTCATATAAACCCCAAAAATCAACAAGGAAAAGAATGGAGCAGGACGGAAGCAGCCATCTCTCTAAGAAACATCGAGCACCAAGCACAACAACTAAAAGCACGCAGCACTTTCGAAACCCATTTAAACACAGGAGTCTACACCGGGGGAAGCGTGATGACATTGTTTATGGTGGCCGGTGCAGTATTGGGAACCCTCAAATTGAAATCGCTGTGTATAAGGGGATCAATGAACACGGCCAGTGTAACTGAAGACGGCGTTATCTCGCAGGAACCGGTGGAAACCCTTGAAATGAAGGATACTAAACCGTCAACACCCACCACGGTCCCGCGAAGGCCTCTCATCTCCAAATCTGCCCTGACTGTCATATAAAGAAGGAAAATGCAATAATAGTTAAGATAGGCTAACACCATAGGAATAGACCGTTTTTCGAATAAAAGAGCTTAGTTACCCCAAAAACCTCAGAGTTTCACTGCAACGCTCAAAGGGTGAACATCGAAATGTCTCTCGATAAAAGTACACAAACTGAAATCGACGAAGGTACGCGCACCATCTCCGTGCAAACTGGGGAGCCAGGTTCCTGGCTCAAAGAAACCCGAGTCGGGAATGTGATCTTTCCCACCGGAATATTTGTTCCGGGCCAAGGAGAGGCGGCTCGTGCAAGGGGCACCCAAACAAAGATTACTTGGGGCACGGACCATGGGTGTCAAGCGACCGAAGAGGACATCATGGACCAGATGGCGAAGGAAACCAACGAAAGCAGTCGGGCCATAGTCTCATATTATTGTGAAAACGACCTGATGCTGGCCCACTTGACAGACGAAAACATCGAGGATTGGACCCCTGGTGACTCGCTGAAGGTGCAGTTCAACACGAGGTATTGCAGAGAGGACCCCTTCCCAAGGATCGAAGACTGAGGCCTCCCATCACCTACGACATCGCCCCACAGTACACTACATCACACACACACACACACCGCAATAGGCCGCGGAAGGTTTGGTTTCAACACACCATTGCACGAGTGAGTAGTATTTTGTCTAGTCGCGTGCATTTCCGACACCGAAAGGTGGAAAAGCATCGTAAGAAACGATGTTTTATCTAAGGGGGGAGGTGTTACGTACGCAGACCTATCTTTGACCTTTTAACCCTTTCGGGTGTCCGGAATGCGCGTGACCCGGCAGGGTCACCGTTTCCTGCAGTGGTGTGATGCAACCGAGTTTTCCCCGAAAACCTAATATTCAATAAAGGCACTCATATCCCCTCTACTTTCTAGCCGAATTTCACAGTATAAAAAGGGCCACGATTCCACACTCGGGGGCTCATTTCAAGTCTAGCACGCATAGACGAAAGAGGCTTGCGAGATCAAGTAATATTCTCCTTCAAGTATTATTTCAACTTTAACCATACAGTACGTAGAGTTGCTGATAGGTGTTGTAACTATTAACGTCTTTGAGACCCCCGCATTTCTCAGTGCGTCAAAACCGAGAGGTGGACCTAGGTACCGCGACAAACAAACACTGAAACAATTGTAAAAGACTGAGCTTATAGAATATAATTAGTTATTATTAATTCAGAGTTCTTTTATTTTGAATCAATCATCATCTGAATTCCCTCTTTGAGACCAACCCACATAGATACTCCTTTACCGCTCAAGGTGTATCACATTATAAAGTTACGAGGCTAAACTAACATTCCTAGTGGCTCCCGGGGATACCAGACCCCGGTTCGTCCACGAGATCCTACCTCTTAGTGGCTCCCGGGGATACCAGACCCCGGTTCGTCCACGATATCCACCTTCCTAGCGGCTCCCGGGAATACCAGACCCCGGTTCGTCCGTGAAAGCTTACCTTCCTAGTGGCTCCCGGGAATACCAGACCCCGGTTCGTCCACGACATCCAACCTCCTTATAGCGGCTCCCGGGGATACCAGACCCCGGTTCGTCCGCTACTAACAAACTCTAAACAAATTCAATCCTCGGCCTCGCAGCCGCCATTCTCATTGCCCTCAGCCTCGGCTCGTAACATCATCTAAATTTAATCAAATATACATCCAACAACAAAAATACTCGACAAAATCCAAAAAAATCGAAGTTGGTTTCAAATAAATTTATTAAAATTTGACACTTCCAACTAAAATTTTTTTTCACAATGCAATAAATTGTCGATTTTTTCATCTAAATTTACTCAAATATTCATCCTACAAACAAAAATATTCAACAAAATCCAAAAAAGTCGAAGTTGGTTTCAAATAAATTTATTAAAATTTGACACTTCCAACTAAAATTTTTTTCACAATCCTAGAAATTTAAGTTATTTTCATAAAAAATTACTCTAATATAGACCCCACAACAAAAATACTCAACAAAATCCAAAAAAATCGAAGCTGGTTTCAAATAAATTTATTAAAATTTGACACTTCCAACTAAAATTTTTTTTCACAATCCAATAAATTGTCGTTATTTTCATCTAAATTTACTCAAATATACATCCTACAACAAAAATACTCAACTAAATCCAAAAAAATCGAAGTTGGTTTCAAATAAATTTATTAAAATTTGACACTTCCAACTAAATTTTTTTCACAATCCAAAAAATTGAAGTTATTTTCATCTAAATTTACTCAAATATAGATCCTACAACAAAAATACTCAACTAAATCCAAAAAAATCGCAGTTGGTTTCAAATAAATTTATTAAAATTTGACACTTCCAACTAAAATTTTTTTTCACAATCCAATAAATTGTCGTTATTTTCATCTAAATTTACTCAAATATACATCCTACAACAAAAATACTCAAATAAAACCAAAAAAATCGAAGTTGGTTTCAAATAAATTTATTAAAATTTGACACTTCCAAGTAAAATTTTTTTCACATTCCTAAAAATTGAAGTTATTTTCATCTAAATTTATTCAAATATAGACCCTACAACAAAAATACTCAACAAAATCCAACAAAATCGAAGCTGGTTTCAAATAAATTTATTAAAATTTGACACTTCCAACTAAAATTTTTTTCTCATTCCTTAAAATTGTAGTTATTTTCCACTAAATTTACTCAAATATACATCCTACAACAGAAATACTCGACAAAATCCAAAAAAATCGAAGTTGGTTTCAAATAAATTTATTAAAATTTGACACTTCCAACTAAATTTTTTTTCACAATCCTAAAAATTGAAGTTATTTTCATCAAAATTTACTCTAATATAGACCCTACAACAAAAATACGCTACAAAATCCAAAAAATCGAAGTTGGTTTCAAATAAATTTATTAAAATTTGACACTTCCAACTAAAATATGTTTTCACAATCCAATAAATTGTCGTTATTTTCATTTAAATTTACTCAAATATACATCCTACAACAAAAATACTCAAATAAAACCAAAAAAATCGAAGTTGGTTTCAAATAAATTTATTAAAATTTGACACTTCCAAGTAAAATTTTTTTCACATTCCTAAAAATTGAAGTTATTTTCATCTAAATTTATTCAAATATAGACCCTACAACAAAAATACTCAACAAAATCCAACAAAATCGAAGCTGGTTTCAAATAAATTTATTAAAATTTGACACTTCCAACTAAAATTTTTTTCTCATTCCTTAAAATTGTAGTTATTTTCCACTAAATTTACTCAAATATACATCCTACAACAGAAATACTCGACAAAATCCAAAAAAATCGAAGTTGGTTTCAAATAAATTTATTAAAATTTGACACTTCCAACTAAATTTTTTTTCACAATCCTAAAAATTGAAGTTATTTTCATCAAAATTTACTCTAATATAGACCCTACAACAAAAATACGCTACAAAATCCAAAAAATCGAAGTTGGTTTCAAATAAATTTATTAAAATTTGACACTTCCAACTAAAATATGTTTTCACAATCCAATAAATTGTCGTTATTTTCATTTAAATTTACTCAAATATACATCCTACAACACTGTTTGCGATTCGAGCATTAGTTCCCATCACCACCGCTCTCATCTCACCGCAGCACCTCACGGGCAGCGGAACACGACGGCAGATCGACGATCGATGGCCGAATCAGATCTGGCCGTCGGCGCGCTCATCCAATCGGACCAGCCGTCCGCGCGCTCACCCAATCAAAGCTCACTTCCGCTTGGCGCGTCTTCCAGAAGCTTCTGGAAGACACCAAGGCGGAAGCTAGCTTCGGGCCATTGTTCACTCTCGTTCGTAACGTTCAACGAATCAAACGTATCGCGCACGTGCTCATTGTTTTGTACAACGCAATATCTCATTCTCTCAACGCTCACCGCTCATGTAAAGCGTTCTCACCACGCGTATCAATCGGCTCAACAACTTAGTTGTAAATAAACGACGTGGCTAACGCCGAACTGCTGGCTTTGAATTCACTTCGCCACCCTAACCTAGAATTCCGGCACGCGAAAAACATCTAATCGCGAACATTTGGTCCTTCGAGCCGGATTGAAGTGCATCAAAGTGCAGTGAAAGTGCGCAAGCTCACCCGCTCACCCGCTCAACACTCATCGCTCAGAAATGGAGAATAAAGCTGCCACCTCATCGGCGACGTCGAGGCCAACGACGCCCACGATGTCGGTGCTCACGCTCACCATCCCCGACGAAGCAACGGGGACTTCAGAAACGGCCGCTGCGGGTCGAACGAGGGCCACATCACCTTCACTCATTCCGGCAGAGCTCCTCATCAAGGCGAAGACTCAGGTGGGTCGTTTCAACTCGCTCAATGATTTTCAATCTGAAATCCCCACACTCGCTCACACTACATCTCTTGACGAGGTACGCGTGCTCAGTTCTCACGTGGAAGATCTGCATCAGGCCTTTATAAGGGAGCACGCATATTTTGAGATCACCTGGCCAGTGAAGTGCCTCGATCACGAGTATTTCACCTCAGAGCTCGTCTCTAAGGAGAGGCAGCTCCATCTCAAGACAAAACTCAGGCTCAACCGTCTTCGTGAAGACGTGGAGGCCATTGCTCAAGCAAAGGTCGCCGTCTCACCCGCTCAACCATCTTCTCGAGCGTCGAAGCTGCCCGAGATTGCGCTGCCGACCTTCTCAGGCAGCTACGTGGATTGGCCAGCGTACAGCGAACTTTTCACCTCGCTCATCATCAACGACACTCAGCTCATGGAGATCGACAGATTGCATTATCTGCGATCCAGCGTGACAGGCGAGCCAGCGAGGCATGTAAATGCTTACCCTCTCACAGGCGCGTCTTTTCAAGCTTGCTGGGAATATCTCACCAAGCGATTCTCAAATAAGCGCGTGCTCATTCAGGAACAACTGAACAAGCTATTCAACCTGCCGTCCATTCAGACTCGCAGCTCAACCGCTCTGGACAACCTGTGGTCGTCCATTACGGAGGCCAATAAGACCCTCAGGGCGCTGGGTGCTGCAGAGGATATGCACAACTGCCTGCTTGTGCATCTCGCGACCAACTGCCTCGATAAACACACCCGAGAGGCGTGGGAAACCTCGGTGGGCTCTGTAAACGAGTACCCAAAGTACGAGCAGTTGGAAGCGTTCATCAACAACAAAATTGTCGCTCTCGAACAACTGGAGACCTCTGCTCAAAAACAAGTTCAGCAAAAAAAGGCTCAACCTCCCTCCGCTCCACCCAGTCGCCCATCTCAACGCTCAGCCACCTCTCACGCAGCGACACAGCATCAGAAGCGCTCACCGTCTCTCTTCTCAGCGAACAGTTACCCGTGCGATTGCTGCTACGGACCGCATTTCGTGGTGATGTGTCCGGAGTTCCGCGAAATGTCGGTGGAAGCGAGGCGCAAGTTCATCACCCGGTACGAGCTGTGTCGTAACTGTTGTGGACGACACAACACAGAAGTGTGCAAGTCGCCCCTCAAGTGCAAGACGTGTGGGGCTCGGCATCACACGATGCTGCACTTGAAGGGGACCCCAGCTCAACCATCTCAAACCTCCGCACCAGCTCAATCCTCATCTCAAGGCTCAGCTCAATGAGAAATTGGTGCAGTCGTCGCACCCCGCTCAAGCTCAACATATCAGTCTCAAAGCTCACGCTCAAAAGGTTTTCCACGTTACCCGCTAGCTGTTCGCACATCATTCTCAACCATGTCACTCTTAGCCACGGCCAACGCTCAGCTCATCACTCCAGTATCATTCTCTCCAGTTCGGCTTCTCATCGACTCAGGCTCCGAGCTCACCTTTGTTAAGGAGGAGGTCATCAGCCAGCTCAACATTCCACGTGTGCAATCATCCATTTCAATCACTGGCCTTGGAGGCGCCAGCTCTCTCCAAACTAGAGGAATCGCACTGCTCACACTGCGCTCGAATTACGATTCGACAACGATACATGTTCAAGCTCATGTACTCAAGGCATTAACCTCTAATCTGCCATCGGTTGAAGCGCCTCATCAGGAGTGGCCACATCTCAACGGCATCATACTGGCTGATCCCGATTTTCTCACGCCCAGGCCCATCGACATGGTCATCGGCGCAGACACATACGGACAGATCATCAAACCTAACCTCATCAAGGCAGACCCGTCAATGCCAATTGCTCAATTATCAATGTTTGGGTGGCTCATTCTTGGACCAATCACCATTCACAATTCGCAAATCGCAACATCTCATCACTCTGCTGTGGTACAGCATAGCAACAATGATCTCCAAGAAATGCTGACGAGGTTTTGGATTCAAGAAGAGCTTCCCGGTGATACCCCCACTCAGCTCACGCTTGAAGAAGAGGAGTGCGAGGAGCACTTTCGAGCGACTCACTCGCGTGACTCAACAGGCAGATACATCGTCCGCATCCCGCTCAAGTTATCTCCAAAGCTCCTGGGCAATTCATACAACACGGCTCACGCATGCTTGATGCGTACACGCAACAGACTCAAGAAGGATGCTGGACTTCGTGAACTCTATGAAGGGTTCATGAACGAGTACCAAGATCTCCAGCACATGGTAAGAGCACCATCAATCTCTCCTAATTCTCATTCCATTTTCTATTTGCCACACCATGGAGTGCTCAAGCCCGACAGCCAGTCAACAAAGCTCAGGGTCGTCTTCAATGGCTCAAGCCCCTCGGGCTCCGGACACTCAATCAACGATCTCATGCACACCGGCAAAAATCTCCTGCTCAATGTCACCGACGTGCTGCTGTGGATACGTCAGCACAAATTCATATTTGCCACGGACGTGACGAAGATGTATCGTCAAGTCCAGGTGCATGAAGCCGATCAGGACCTGCAAAGGGTGCTGTGGTTCGACGGCAATCAGAAGGAGGTGCCATACAAGCTCACCACCGTCACATACGGATTGAAGGCTGCTCCATTCATGGCTGTCAGGGCTCTACTTCAACTTGTGGAAGACGAAGGCCATCGCTTCCCACTGGCAGTGCCATCGCTCACTCAAGCCAGATACGTCGACGACATATTCGGCGGCGCCGACACAGGTGAGAAACTCATTGAAATCGCTCAACAGTTACAAGACCTGTGCAACGCGGGAGGCTTTCCACTCGCCAAATGGCATGCAACTCACCCTCCGTTGCTTGATTCAATTTCCCCTACTCAGAGAGCTCTCGGCTCAATACTTTCACTAGACGACTGCAAAACCAAAGTTCTCGGATTACATTGGAACGTGCTCAAGGATAGCTTTTCATTCTCAGCCAAACCGGCAACGAGCTCAAAATTCACCAAACGCCTCATTCTCTCAGAAGTAGCTCAGATATTTGATCCGCTCGGCTTTTTGTCACCAGTCATCATTCAAGCAAAGGTGCTTTTACAAGAATTATGGTTGCACAAGCTCAGCTGGGATGATCCACTGCCATCCCAGGTCACGTCAAAATGGCTCACCATCAGAGAAAATCTTCAATGCCTGGCCAGGCTCTCAGTTCCTAGGTGGTTCACCACCTACAGCTACTCAACAGTGGAATTACATGGTTTCTCTGATGCCTTTCAACTCGCCATGGCGGCGGTAGTTTACATTACCGTCCTTTCACCGTCCACAAATCACAAGGTGTCGACACTAGTGTGCTCCAAAACAAAGGTAGCACCACTCAAAAAGCTCACCATCCCGAGGCTCGAGCTTACGGCATCATTGATGCTTGCAAAGCTCACAAAATATGTTCAAGCAACTCTCAAGCTCAATGTAGCTGCTACTCACCTGTGGACGGACTCTCAAGTGACACTCATATGGATCAAATCTCATGCATCACGCTGGAAGGACTATGTGAGGAATCGTGTCTCCCAGATTCAAGAGCTCACTCAACATGCACAATGGAGACACGTTCCAGGAACCTCAAATCCAGCGGATTGCGCCTCTCGAGGCGTGACAACATCTCAGCTTGAACAACACAAGCTGTGGTGGACGGGACCACCATGGCTCACTCAGCCCAGTGACTCATGGCCATCTCAACCAGAATTGAAGGACGACTCCAGTGCACAGGAGGCTCGTCCGGGAGTTTCAACTCTACTCAACGTTCAAAAGATCGAATATCACTGGGATCTCATTTACAGATATTCTTCTCTCAACAAACTCATTCGCATCACCTCAGTTTGTTTCAGAATTCTTGACAAGCTAAGGAGAGCTCCTATCTCATTGCCAATCATCTCACACTCACCAGAGGACCTGGAGAGAGCTAGAATCTTCTGGATTAAGGCAACGCAAGCTCTCTACTTCAACCAGGAGCTCAAAACACTCAGTCTCAATTCCAAGTTGCCATCATCTCACGCCTTCAATCGACTCACGGCGTTTGTCGATGAGCAAGGAGTGATTCGAGTTGGAGGCCGACTCAACAACGCTCACATGGATTACGGAAGTAAGCATCCCGTGATTCTACCTCGCAACTCACGCCTCTCTCATCTGATCATAGATAATGCTCACAACACCACCCTTCATGGAGGGACTCAGCTCACGCTCTCTCACATTCGTCAACGGTATTGGATCCTCGGAGGCAGAGCTCCAGTCAAAACTCACATTCTTCGCTGTGTGGTGTGTGCTCGGCAAAGGGGGATCCGTGCCCATCAGCTGATGGGCCAACTACCTCTTGCGCGAGTCACACCCTCACAGCCGTTCACCCGCACTGGACTGGACTACGCCGGACCAATTTCACTCAAAGCGTGGAAGGGGCGAGGCTCCAAAACTCACAAAGGCTGGATTTGCGTTTTCACCTGTCTCACCACCTCAGCAGTTCATCTAGAATTGGTTACTGACTACTCAACAGAAGGATTCATCGCGACGTACCGCAGATTCATCTCAAGGAGAGGAATACCTCAATCACTCCATTCTGACTGCGGCACCAACTTCATTGGTGCAGATGCCGCGCTCAAGAGGCTATTCACTCAAGGCACGAAGGAACATCACTCTGTGTCACAGCTCTTTGTCAATGACAACACCAAATGGCTCTTCAACCCCCCTGCCGCACCTCACATGGGTGGAAAGTGGGAGGCGGTCGTGAAATCGATCAAACATCACCTCAGGCGCACCGTAAGTGATACTGTACTCACCTACGAGGAATTTAGCACTCTTCTCACACAGATTGAAGCGATGCTCAACTCACGACCGCTAGAGCCACTCAGCGACGACTCTGAAGATGTCTCGCCACTCACCCCTGCTCACTTCCTCATCGGACAGCCACTATCAACGCTGCCCGAACCATCAGCAGAACACTCAACAATCTCACCATCAGCGAGGTGGCAACTCATTCAACAGAAGGCGCAGCGATTCTGGACCCAATGGTCATCACAATATCTACAACGTCAACTCTCAATCTCAAAGTGGCTCCACCCGTCCAACGACATCAAAATCGGTTCCCTGGTGCTCATCACTGATGAGCGCGTTCCACCGAGCAAGTGGCCACTTGCTCGGGTTCTCACCACTCACCCAGGGAAGGACGGACTCACCAGGGTCGCAACGCTCAAGACCGCCACCACCGTTCTAAAAAGACCAATTGCAAAATTGGCACCTTTGAATGTTTCAGGCTCATCATCAACATCTTCTGGAAGCTGTTGATGGCGGGAGAATGTTTGCGATTCGAGCATTAGTTCCCATCACCACCGCTCTCATCTCACCGCAGCACCTCACGGGCAGCGGAACACGACGGCAGATCGACGATCGATGGCCGAATCAGATCTGGCCGTCGGCGCGCTCATCCAATCGGACCAGCCGTCCGCGCGCTCACCCAATCAAAGCTCACTTCCGCTTGGCGCGTCTTCCAGAAGCTTCTGGAAGACACCAAGGCGGAAGCTAGCTTCGGGCCATTGTTCACTCTCGTTCGTAACGTTCAACGAATCAAACGTATCGCGCACGTGCTCATTGTTTTGTACAACGCAATATCTCATTCTCTCAACGCTCACCGCTCATGTAAAGCGTTCTCACCACGCGTATCAATCGGCTCAACAACTTAGTTGTAAATAAACGACGTGGCTAACGCCGAACTGCTGGCTTTGAATTCACTTCGCCACCCTAACCTAGAATTCCGGCACGCGAAAAACATCTAATCGCGAGCCGGAGAAGATAAGGTTGAACATTCTAATAGAAGCAGAGGATGTGAGGTTGAAGTGGTGGGTGAGAGCTTCCTTGGAAGCAGAATGTTCTATCGGGCAGCTGTCGAGTGAGGTGATTGGTAGAGCTTTCACCTGTTAGCCCAATACCGAGAGGTGGATAAATTCCAGATGAGAGGCTCGACACTACTGGTGTCGTACTGGTTGTCTCTTGAGAAATGTGCATTGAGACGCTGCCCGCGTCGCACAGGTCGTCGTGATCGCTGCGTTGAGTCAATGAGTCCGTCAGCTGTTGCGATACTCATTGGTCTTGATGTCGTTGATGAGCATGCCTGTTTGCAGGCACGCGTGTTGATGACTGACCTGTACCTTTTGTTGAGAATGGTTGAGTGGGTTGAGTACAATGAATCGCCATGTTGATTCATGAACGTATTCCTCGAGGATCTTAGCCCCTTTCCTTGACACTTGAAGGATTGACAATTTGCATTGATTGGGCGCCCTGAGGTGAAATGGGCTTGAGAACTTCTATAAATTGGAGCGTTGCTGATGGAATTCGCGAGTCTGAGCCTTGGAGAGTCCACTTCAAGGTTCTTGATCGGTGGCAATTTTGATGCAACTCGAGATTGCGCAGAGTTCTGGGCACTCAATGCCACTGATGATGATGGAACATGGCGTTCACTGAGCGTTGAGAATGTTGGTGAGAATCATCATGGCGAAGAGGAGCTTGACGATTGATGAGGTTGAGCATTGTGATGGAGTATTGAAGGCACTGACAGTTTGTCTGTTTTCCTGTAAGCAGGCGTACCTCGTCGAGGAGCGAGCCGTGAGTGTATGTGTGAATGTTGCCAAGAATGGCGTAGTAAATATTGAAACGACCCACCTGGGTTTTGATGATGAGCTCGATGAGACATGCGCCATGAGTCTTGAGGATTGATAATGCCTCGTTGAGGCTGGTGAGATGAGATGAGTCATGTGATTAGATTGGCACTTATTCCTGCCCAACACTGGCTGGCGCATGTTGCCGTCGTTGACCAGGGTCAGTCTGTTGATGGAGCATGGTGTGGTGAGCTGCGTTGCAGTCCCTGCATCGGATCCGCGATTTACACTTGTCTGCGGAGTGCCGACCACAGCAATTGCGGCAGAGACGTTTCTTGGTGATGTGTTTCTGCCTGGCGACCACGGTCATTTGGCGGAATTTTGTACACATCACTATAAAGTGAGGTGCACCACAGCAATCACATGAGTACGCGGTGCTCCGGTCGCGGTGGTGAGTTTGAGCACTGGACCTGAGAGCTGCTCCTGCAGACGTCGATGAGCTTGAGCTTGCAAGGGGAAAGGGTGAGTTCTTGACCCTCTCCAATGCGTTGGCCCTGCTGAGAATGAATTTCTCCAGCTGATCCCAGTCTGGGTACGCGGGAGACGACTCCAGTGAGGTTTCCCACGCCTCACGTGTCCTGTCGTCAAGCTTGGTCCAGACGTGATAAATCAGCATGCAGTCCTGAGTATCGGCATTGCACATGGAGGAGATCATGAGCTTGGTCTCCTTTGATGTCTCGAGCAGTTTGAGAAGTGAGTCTGCGCTTGAGAAGGTGAGAGGTGAAAAAGCATGCAACTTCTCAAGTTGCTGTTTGATGGCTGCCCTCCGGTTGCAAAAGCGTGCAGCCAGCAATTCCCAAGCTTGCGTGAAGGTGAGCGTGGTGTCGGACAGCTCTGCCACCAGGTGAGCTGGTCCTTGGTGTATGCTAGAGCGCAGATACTGGAGCTTGACACTGTCATTGAGGTTGCGGTCCTTGATAATGAGTTCAGCAAAGCGCTCGCTGAACTCCTTCCACTGCTTGAACTCCCCAGTAAAAGCCGGCACGGTTATCGCAGGAAGGACCAACTGCTGCACCTGCGCTTCGGGGCCCTCGGTGAGCAAATGAGCTTGGAGCTCATCTTTGAGGCGACTGAGCCTGAGCTTGATCGTGAAAGTGAGTATCGCCTCTTGGTTTTGCACTTCAGAGGTGAAATATTCATGATCAAGGAGAGTAGGTGGCCAATTCAACACAAGGTAGGCGTGTTCCTTGATGAATGCCTGGTGGAGCTCCTCCACGTGATCCATGTAAACCCTCACCTCGTCGAGAGTGAGGTTAGGTGCGCAAGACGGCAGCTCCGCTAAGAGGGCGTTGAGAGTGTTGAAGCGACTCACTTGCCTGCGATGCTTGAGTGTGAGATGCGTGGGTAACTCTCCCACGAGCTTGAGGGATGATCCTGGCTTGTTTTGCCTCCCAGGTTGAATGTTGAGCCCTCCTTCGTTATCTTCAATGGTCAGCATTGCCGATCTGAAGGCTGCCTGTATGGCTGACCTTGCAGCGACGATTGCCTCGTGACTGCTAATTTCACTCATCACTACACGACCACGTTGATCTTGAGCGTGAACTGCACTGTATTGCACCTCTACTGTCGATCCGGCTCGAAGGACCAAAATGTTTGCGAATGGATGTAGGTTGAGCACGCTGGTGAAAAGTGAGGTTAGGGATCGACAGTGAAGAGGTGCACACAACACAGTATATTGAGTAAAAATGATCTTAATCTTTATTATAAAACACACTGAGAGAATTACGTGAGCAGTGAGACGATGCACGTTGGGCTGAGCTCTGAATAATACAAACTAGTTGAGAGTGTGCCACGCACCACGCGGTCGCACGCCGTCGGCGATTGAACCGATGATCGCGTGATAATTGAGACGAGAGCAATGAATTGGTTGAGCAGGTGATTTTAACTGAGCACTGTAGAGAACTATTAAGCTGAGAGGATTCACGAGTTACATGTTAAACGTTCAGTAAAACCGACGCGTCTACACGCACACTCTACGTGAACAAGATCGATAATCGATAATGGCTGAGCATTTCCGTTACGCGTCTTCTCCAACTTTCCAGCGGATAGACCGACGTGGGGAAATCTGAGTGGGTGAGCGTTTTGTCGTTGACTTTTGATTGGCTGATCGATTGTCGATCAGCCATGCGTTGCGCTGCCCAGGAGGTGCTGCCATGATCCAGGGTGTGGCGATGAGAAGAAGTAATTGATTCTCAAACATTTGGTCCTTCGAGCCGGAGAAGATAAGGCGAACAAATACTCAACAAAATCCAAAAAAATCGAAGTTGGTTTCAAATAAATTTATTAAAATTTGACACTTCCAACTAAAAATTTTTCTCAATCCTTAAAATTGAAGTTATTTTCATCTAAATTTACTCAAATATAGATCCTACAACAAAAATACTCAACAAAATCCAAAAAAATCGAAGTTGGTTTCAAATAAATTTATTAAAATTTGACACTTCCAACTAAATTTTTTTTCACAATCCTAAAAATTGAAGTTATTTTCATAAAAATTTACTCTAATATAGACCCTACAACAAAAATACGCTACAAAATCCAAAAAATCGAAGTTGGTTTCAAATAAATTTATTAAAATTTGACACTTCCAACTAAAATTTTTTTTCACAATCCAATAAATTGTCGTTATTTTCATCTAAATTTACTCAAATATACATCCTACAACACAAATACTCAACAAAATCCAAAAAAATCGAAGTTGGTTTCAAATAAATTTATTAAAATTTGACACTTCCAACTAAAAATTTTTTCTCAATCCTTAAAATTGAAGTTATTTTCATCTAAATTTACTCAAATATAGATCCTACAACAAAAATACTCAACAAAATCCAAAAAAATCGAAGTTGGTTTCAAATAAATTTATTAAAATTTGACACTTCCAACTAAAATTTTTTTTCACAATCCAAAAAATTGTCGTTATTTTCATCTAAATTTAATCAAATATACATCCAACAACAAAAATACTCGACAAAATCCAAAAAAATCGAAGTTGGTTTCAAATAAATTTATTAAAATTTGACACTTCCAACTAAAATTTTTTTTCACAATCCAAAAAATTGTCGTTATTTTCATCTAAATTTACTCAAATATACATCCTACAAAAAAATACTCGACAAAATCCAAAAAAATCGATGTTGGTTTCAAATAAATTTTTTAAAATTTGACACTTCCAACTACAATTTTTTCCCAATCCAAAAAATTGAAGTTATTTTCATCTAAATTTACTCAAATATACATCCTACAACAAAAATACTCAACTAAATCCAAAAAAATCGAAGTTGGTTTCAAATAAATTTATTAAAATTTGACACTTCCAACTAAATTTTTTTCACAATCCAAAAAATTGAAGTTATTTTCATCTAAATTTACTCAAATATAGATCCTACAATAAAAGTACTCAACAAAATCCAAAATAATCCAAGTTGATTTCAAATAAATTTATTAAAATTTGACAAAAATTGTGACAAAATCCAAAAAATCGAAGTTAATTTCAACTGAAATTACTCAAATTAAGCTTCTCTATCCAAAAAACTCAACATAGTCGAGGAAAATCGAAGTTGGTTTCAAATAAATTTATTAAAATTTGACACTTCCAACTAAAATTTTTTTTCACAATGCAATAAATTGTCGATTTTTTCATCTAAATTTACTCAAATATTCATCCTACAAACAAAAATATTCAACAAAATCCAAAAAAATCGAAGTTGGTTTCAAATAAATTTATTAAAATTTGACACTTCCAACTAAATTTTTTTTCACAATCCTAGAAATTTAAGTTATTATCATAAAAAATTACTCTAATATAGACCCTACAACAAAAATACTCAACAAAATCCAAAAAAATCGAAGCTGGTTTCAAATAAATTTATTAAAATTTGACACTTCCAACTAAAATTTTTTTTCACAATCCAATAAATTGTCGTTATTTTCATCTAAATTTACTCAAATATACATCCTACAACAAAAATACTCAACTAAATCCAAAAAAATCGAAGTTGGTTTCAAATAAATTTATTAAAATTTGACACTTCCAACTAAATTTTTTTCACAATCCAAAAAATTGAAGTTATTTTCATCTAAATTTACTCAAATATAGATCCTACAACAAAAATACTCAACTAAATCCAAAAAAATCGCAGTTGGTTTCAAATAAATTTATTAAAATTTGACACTTCCAACTAAAATTTTTTTTCACAATCCAAAAAATTGTCGTTATTTTCATCTAAATTTAATCAAATATACATCCAACAACAAAAATACTCGACAAAATCCAAAAAAATCGAAGTTGGTTTCAAATAAATTTATTAAAATTTGACACTTCCAACTAAAATTTTTTTTCACAATCCAAAAAATTGTCGTTATTTTCATCTAAATTTACTCAAATATACATCCTACAAAAAAATACTCGACAAAATCCAAAAAAATCGATGTTGGTTTCAAATAAATTTATTAAAATTTGACACTTCCAACTACAATTTTTTCCCAATCCAAAAAATTGAAGTTATTTTCATCTAAATTTACTCAAATATACATCCTACAACAAAAATACTCAACTAAATCCAAAAAAATTGAAGTTGGTTTCAAATAAATTTATTAAAATTTGACACTTCCAACTAAATTTTTTTCACAATCCAAAAAATTGAAGTTATTTTCATCTAAATTTACTCAAATATAGATCCTACAATAAAAGTACTCAACAAAATCCAAAATAATCCAAGTTGATTTCAAATAAATTTATTAAAATTTGACAAAAATTGTGACAAAATCCAAAAAATCGAAGTTAATTTCAACTGAAATTACTCAAATTAAGCTTCTCTATCCAAAAAACTCCACATAGTCGAGAAAAATCGAAGTTGGTTTCAAATAAATTTATTAAAATTTGACACTTCCAACTAAAATTTTTTTTCACAATGCAATAAATTTTCGATTTTTTCATCTAAATTTACTCAAATATTCATCCTACAAACAAAAATATTCAACAAAATCCAAAAAAATCGAAGTTGGTTTCAAATAAATTTATTAAAATTTGACACTTCCAACTAAAATTTTTTTCACAATCCTAGAAATTTAAGTTATTTTCATAAAAAATTACTCTAATATAGACCCTACAACAAAAATACTCAACAAAATCCAAAAAAATCGAAGCTGGTTTCAAATAAATTTATTAAAATTTGACACTTCCAACTAAAATTTTTTTTCACAATCCAATAAATTGTCGTTATTTCCATCTAAATTTACTCAAATATACACCCTACAACAAAAATACTCAACAAAATCCAAAAAAATCGAAGCTGGTTTCAAATAAATTTATTAAAATTTGACACTTCCAACTAAAATTTTTTTTCACAATCCAATAAATTGTCGTTATTTCCATCTAAATTTACTCAAATATACATCCTACAACAAAAATACTCAACTAAATCCAAAAAAATCGAAGTTGGTTTCAAATAAATTTATTAAAATTTGACACTTCCAACTAAATTTTTTTCTCATTCCTTAAAATTGTAGTTATTTTCCACTAAATTTACTCAAATATACATCCTACAACAGAAATACTCGACAAAATCCAAAAAAATCGAAGTTGATTTCAGATAAATTTATTAAAATTTGACACTTCCAACAAAATTTTTTTCATAATCCAAAAAATTGAAGTTATTTTCATCTAAATTTACTCAAATATAGATCCTACAACAAAAATACTCAACTAAATCCAAAAAAATCGAAGTTGGTTTCAAATAAATTTATTAAAATTTGACAAAAATCGTGACAAAAACCAAAAATTCGAAGGTAATTTCAACTGACATTACTCAAATTAAGCTTCTCTATCAAAAAAACTCAACATAGTCGAGGAAAATCGAAGTTGGTTTCAAATAAATTTATTAAAATTTGACACTTCCAACTAAAATTTTTTTTCACAATGCAATAAATTGTCGATATTTTCATCTAAATTTACTCAAATATTCATCCTACAGACAAAAATACTCAACAAAATCCAAAAAAATCGAAGTTGGTTTCAAATAAATTTATTAAAATTTGACACTTCCAACTAAATTTTTTTCATAATCCAAAAAATTGAAGTTATTTTCATCTAAATTTACTCAAATATAGATCCTACAACAAAAATACTCAACTAAATCCAAAAAAATCGAAGTTGGTTTCAAATAAATTTATTAAAATTTGACACTTCCAACTAAAATTTTTTTTCACAATCCAATAAATTGTCGTTATTTTCATCTAAATTTACTCAAATATACATCCTACAACAAAAATACTCAACTAAATCCAAAAAAATCGAAGTTGGTTTCAAATAAATTTATTAAAATTTGACACTTCCAACTAAATTTTTTTCACAATCCAAAAAATTGAAGTTATTTTCATCTAAATTTACTCAAATATAGATCCTACAACAAAAATACTCAACTAAATCCAAAAAAATCGCAGTTGGTTTCAAATAAATTTATTAAAATTTTACACTTCCAACTAAAATTTTTTTTCACAATCCAATAAATTGTCGTTATTTTCATCTAAATTTACTCAAATATACATCCTACAACAAAAATACTCAAATAAAACCAAAAAAATCGAAGTTGGTTTCAAATAAATTTATTAAAATTTGACACTTCCAAGTAAAATTTTTTTCACATTCCTAAAAATTGAAGTTATTTTCATCTAAATTTAGTCAAATATAGACCCTACAACAAAAATACTCAACAAAATCCAAAAAAATCGAAGCTGGTTTCAAATAAATTTATTAAAATTTGACACTTCCAACAAAAATTTTTTTTCACAATCCAATAAATTGTCGTTATTTTCATCTAAATTTACTCAAATATACATCCTACAACAAAAATACTCAACTAAATCCAAAAATATCGAAGTTGGTTTCAAATAAATTTATTAAAATTTGACACTTCCAACTAAATTTTTTTCACAATCCAAAAAATTGAAGTTATTTTCATCTAAATTTACTCAAATATAGATCCTACAACAAAAATACTCAACAAAATCCAAAATAAACCAAGTTGATTTCAAATAAATTTATTAAAATTTGACAAAAATCGTGACAAAATCCAAAAAATCGAAGTTAATTTCAACTGAAATTACTCAAATTCACCTTCTCTATCAAAAAAACTCAACATAATCGAGGAAAATCGAAGTTGGTTTCAAATAAATTTATTAAAATTTGACACTTCCAACTAAAATTTTTTTCGCAATCCAAAAAATTGAAGTTATTTTCATCTAAATTTACTCAAATATAGGTCCTACAACAAAAATACTCAACTAAATCCAAAAAAATCGAAGTTGGTTTCAAATAAATTTATTAAAATTTGACACTTCAAACTAAATTTTTTTCACAATCCAAAAAATTGAAGTTATTTTCATCTAAATTTACTCAAATATAGATCCTACAACAAAAATACTCAACTAAATCCAAAAAAATCGAAGGAGGTTTCAAATAAATTTATTAAAATTTGACACTTCCAACTAAAATTTTTTTCTCACTCCTTAAAATTGAAGTTATTTTCATCTAAATTTACTCAAATATAGATCCTACAACAAAAATACTCATCAAAATAAAAAAAATCGAAGTTGGTTTCAAATAAATTTATTAAAATTTGACACTTCCAACTATAATTTTTTTTCACAATCCAAAAAAATTGTAGTTATTTTCAACTAAATTTACTCAAATATACATTCTACAACAGAAATACTCGACAAAATCCAAAAAAATCGAAGTTGGTTTCAAATAAATTTATTAACATTTAACACTTCCAACTAAATTTTTTTTCACAATCCTAAAAATTGAAGTTATTTTCATCAAAATTTACTCTAATATAGACCCTACAACAAAAATACGCTACAAAATCCAAAAAATCGAAGTTGGTTTCAAATAAATTTATTAAAATTTGACACTTCCAACTAAAATTTGTTTTCACAATTCAATAAATTGTCGTTATTTTCATCTAAATTTACTCAAATATACATCCTACAACACAAATACTCAACAAAATCCAAAAAAATCGAAGTTGGTTTCAAATAAATTTATTAAAATTTGACACTTCCAACTAAAAATTTTTCTCAATCCTTAAAATTGAAGTTATTTTCATCTAAATTTACTCAAATATAGATCCTACAACAAAAATACTCAACAAAATCCAAAAAAATCGAAGTTGGTTTCAAATAAATTTATTAAAATTTGACACTTCCAACTAAATTTTTTTTCACAATCCTAAAAATTGAAGTTATTTTCATAAAAATTTACTCTAATATAGACCCTACAACAAAAATACGCTACAAAATCCAAAAAATCGAAGTTGGTTTCAAATAAATTTATTAAAATTTGACACTTCCAACTAAAATTTTTTTTCACAATCCAATAAATTGTAGTTATTTTCATCTAAATTTACTCAAATATACATCCTACAACACAAATACTCAACAAAATCCAAAAAAATCGAAGTTGTTTTCAAATAAATTTATTAAAATTTGACATTTCCAACTAAAAATTTTTTCTCAATCCTTAAAATTGAAGTTATTTTCATCTAAATTTACTCAAATATAGATCCTACAACACAAATACTCAACAAAATCCAAAAAAATCGAAGTTGTTTTCAAATAAATTTATTAAAATTTGACATTTCCAACTAAAAATTTTTTCTCAATCCTTAAAATTGAAGTTATTTTCATCTAAATTTACTCAAATATAGATCCTACAACAAAAATACTCAACAAAATCCAAAAAAATCGAAGTTGGTTTCAAATAAATTTATTAAAATTTGACACTTCCAACTAAAATTTTTTTCACAATCCTAGAAATTTAAGTTATTTTCATAAAAAATTACTCTAATATAGACCCTACAACAAAAATACTCAACAAAATCCAAAAAAATCGAAGCTGGTTTCAAATAAAATTATTAAAATTTGACACTTCCAACTAAAATTTTTTTTCACAATCCAATAAATTGTCGTTATTTTCATCTAAATTTATTCAAATATAGACCCTACAACAAAAATACTCAACAAAATCCAACAAAATCGAAGCTGGTTTCAAATAAATTTATTAAAATTTGACACTTCCAACTAAAATTTTTTTCTCATTCCTTAAAATTGTAGTTATTTTCCACTAAATTTACTCAAATATACATCCTACAACAGAAATACTCGACAAAATCCAAAAAAATCGAAGTTGGTTTCAAATAAATTTATTAAAATTTGACACTTCCAACTAAATTTTTTTTCACAATCCTAAAAATTGAAGTTATTTTCATCAAAATTTACTCTAATATAGACCCTACAACAAAAATACGCTACAAAATCCAAAAAATCGAAGTTGGTTTCAAATAAATTTATTAAAATTTGACACTTCCAACTAAAATATGTTTTCACAATCCAATAAATTGTCGTTATTTTCATTTAAATTTACTCAAATATACATCCTACAACACAAATACTCAACAAAATCCAAAAAAATCGAAGTTGGTTTCAAATAAATTTATTAAAATTTGACACTTCCAACTAAAAATTTTTCTCAATCCTTAAAATTGAAGTTATTTTCATCTAAATTTACTCAAATATAGATCCTACAACAAAAATACTCAACAAAATCCAAAAAAATCGAAGTTGGTTTCAAATAAATTTATTAAAATTTGACACTTCCAACTAAAATTTTTTTTCACAATCCAAAAAATTGTCGTTATTTTCATCTAAATTTAATCAAATATACATCCAACAACAAAAATACTCGACAAAATCCAAAAAAATCGAAGTTGGTTTCAATTAAATTTATTAAAATTTGACACTTCCAACTAAATTTTTTTTCACAATCCTAAAAATTGAAGTTATTTTCATAAAAATTTACTCTAATATAGACCCTACAACAAAAATACGCTACAAAATCCAAAAAATCGAAGTTGGTTTCAAATAAATTTATTAAAATTTGACACTTCCAACTAAAATTTTTTTTCACAATCCAATAAATTGTCGTTATTTTCATCTAAATTTACTCAAATATACATCCTACAACACAAATACTCAACAAAATCCAAAAAAATCGAAGTTGGTTTCAAATAAATTTATTAAAATTTGACATTTCCAACTAAAAATTTTTTCTCAATCCTTAAAATTGAAGTTATTTTCATCTAAATTTACTCAAATATAGATCCTACAACAAAAATACTCAACAAAATCCAAAAAAATCGAAGTTGGTTTCAAATAAATTTATTAAAATTTGACACTTCCAACTAAAATTTTTTTTCACAATCCAAAAAATTGTCGTTATTTTCATCTAAATTTAATCAAATATACATCCAACAACAAAAATACTCGACAAAATCCAAAAAAATCGAAGTTGGTTTCAATTAAATTTATTAAAATTTGACACTTCCAACTAAATTTTTTTTCACAATCCTAAAAATTGAAGTTATTTTCATCAAAATTTACTCTAATATAGACCCTACAACAAAAATACGCTACAAAATCCAAAAAATCGAAGTTGGTTTCAAATAAATTTATTAAAATTTGACACTTCCAACAAAAATATGTTTTCCCAATCCAAAAAATTGAAGTTATTTTCATCTAAATTTACTCAAATATACATCCTACAACAAAAATACTCAACTAAATCCAAAAAAATCGAAGTTGGTTTCAAATAAATTTATTAAAATTTGACACTTCCAACTAAATTTTTTTCACAATCCAAAAAATTGAAGTTATTTTCATCTAAATTTACTCAAATATAGATCCAACAATAAAAGTACTCAACAAAATCCAAAATAATCCAAGTTGATTTCAAATAAATTTATTAAAATTTGACAAAAATTGTGACAAAATCCAAAAAATCGAAGTTAATTTCAACTGAAATTACTCAAATTAAGCTTCTCTATCCAAAAAACTCAACATAGTCGAGGAAAATCGAAGTTGGTTTCAAATAAATTTATTAAAATTTGACACTTCCAACTAAAATTTTTTTCACAATGCAATAAATTGTCGATTTTTTCATCTAAATTTACTCAAATATTCATCCTACAAACAAAAATATTCAACAAAATCCAAAAAAATCGAAGTTGGTTTCAAATAAATTTATTAAAATTTGACACTTCCAACTAAATTTTTTTCACAATCCAAAAAATTGAAGTTATTTTCATCTAAATTTACTCAAATATAGATCCTACAACAAAAATACTCAACTAAATAAAAAAAAATCGCAGTTGGTTTCAAATAAATTTATTAAAATTTGACACTTCCAACTAAAATTTTTTTCACAATCCTAGAAATTTAAGTTATTTTCATAAAAAATTACTCTAATATAGACCCTACAACAAAAATACTCAACAAAATCCAAAAAAATCGAAGCTGGTTTCAAATAAAATTATTAAAATTTGACACTTCCAACTAAAATTTTTTTTCACAATCCAATAAATTGTCGTTATTTTCATCTAAATTTACTCAAATATACATCCTACAACAAAAATACTCAACTAAATCCAAAAAAATCGAAGTTGGTTTCAAATAAATTTATTAAAATTTGACACTTCCAACTAAATTTTTTTCACAATCCAAAAAATTGAAGTTATTTTCATCTAAATTTACTCAAATATAGATCCTACAACAAAAATACTCAACTAAATAAAAAAAAATCGCAGTTGGTTTCAAATAAATTTATTAAAATTTGACACTTCCAACTAAAATTTTTTTTCACAATCCAATAAATTGTCGTTATTTTCATCTAAATTTACTCAAATATACATCCTACAACAAAAATACTCAAATAAAACCAAAAAAATCGAAGTTGGTTTCAAATAAATTTATTAAAATTTGACACTTCCAAGTAAAATTTTTTTCACATTCCTAAAAATTGAAGTTATTTTCATCTAAATTTATTCAAATATAGACCCTACAACAAAAATACTCAACAAAATCCAACAAAATCGAAGCTGGTTTCAAATAAATTTATTAAAATTTGACACTTCCAACTAAAATTTTTTTCTCATTCCTTAAAATTGTAGTTATTTTCCACTAAATTTACTCAAATATACATCCTACAACAGAAATACTCGACAAAATCCAAAAAAATCGAAGTTGGTTTCAATTAAATTTATTAAAATTTGACACTTCCAACTAAATTTTTTTTCACAATCCTAAAAATTGAAGTTATTTTCATCAAAATTTACTCTAATATAGACCCTACAACAAAAATACGCTACAAAATCCAAAAAATCGAAGTTGGTTTCAAATAAATTTATTAAAATTTGACACTTCCAACAAAAATATGTTTTCACAATCCAATAAATTGTCGTTATTTTCATTTAAATTTACTCAAATATACATCCTACAACACAAATACTCAACAAAATCCAAAAAAATCGAAGTTGGTTTCAAATAAATTTATTAAAATTTGACACTTCCAACTAAAAATTTTTCTCAATCCTTAAAATTGAAGTTATTTTCATCTAAATTTACTCAAATATAGATCCTACAACAAAAATACTCAACAAAATCCAAAAAAATCGAAGTTGGTTTCAAATAAATTTATTAAAATTTGACACTTCCAACTATATTTTTTTTCAGAATCCTAAAAATTGAAGTTATTTTCATAAAAATTTACTCTAATATAGACCCTACAACAAAAATACGCTACAAAATCCAAAAAATCGAAGTTGGTTTCAAATAAATTTATTAAAATTTGACACTTCCAACTAAAATTTTTTTTCATAATCCAATAAATTGTCGTTATTTTCATCTAAATTTACTCAAATATACATCCTACAACACAAATACTCAACAAAATCCAAAAAAATCGAAGTTGGTTTCAAATAAATTTATTAAAATTTGACACTTCCAACTAAAAATTTTTTCTCAATCCTTAAAATTGAAGTTATTTTCATCTAAATTTACTCAAATATAGATCCTACAACAAAAATACTCAACAAAATCCAAAAAAATCGAAGTTGGTTTCAAATAAATTTATTAAAATTTGACACTTCCAACTAAAATTTTTTTTCACAATCCAAAAAATTGTCGTTATTTTCATCTAAATTTAATCAAATATACATCCAACAACAAAAATACTCGACAAAATCCAAAAAAATCGAAGTTGGTTTCAAATAAATTTATTAAAATTTGACACTTCCAACTAAAATTTTTTTCACAATCCAAAAAATTGTCGTTATTTTCATCTAAATTTACTCAAATATACATCCTACAAAAAAATACTCGACAAAATCCAAAAAAATCGATGTTGGTTTCAAATAAATTTATTAAAATTTGACACTTCCAACTACAATTTTTTCCCAATCCAAAAAATTGAAGTTATTTTCATCTAAATTTACTCAAATATAGATCCTACAACCAAAATACTCAACAAAATCCAAAAAAATCGAAGTTTGTTTCAAATAAATTTATTAAAATTTGACACTTCCAACTAAATTTTTTTTCACAATCCTAAAAATTGAAGTTATTTTCATAAAAATTTACTCTAATATAGACCCTACAACAAAAATACGCTACAAAATCCAAAAAATCGAAGTTGGTTTCAAATAAATTTATTAAAATTTGACACTTCCAACTAAAATTTTTTTTCACAATCCAATAAATTGTCGTTATTTTCATCTAAATTTACTCAAATATACATCCTACAAAAAAATACTCGACAAAATCCAAAAAAATCGATGTTGGTTTCAAATAAATTTATTAAAATTTGACACTTCCAACTACAATTTTTTCCCAATCCAAAAAATTGAAGTTATTTTCATCTAAATTTACTCAAATATACATCCTACAACAAAAATACTCAACTAAATCCAAAAAAATCGAAGTTGGTTTCAAATAAATTTATTAAAATTTGACACTTCCAACTAAATTTTTTTCACAATCCAAAAAATTGAAGTTATTTTCATCTAAATTTACTCAAATATAGATCCTACAATAAAAGTACTCAACAAAATCCAAAATAATCCAAGTTGATTTCAAATAAATTTATTAAAATTTGACAAAAATTGTGACAAAATCCAAAAAATCGAAGTTAATTTCAACTGAAATTACTCAAATTAAGCTTCTCTATCCAAAAAACTCAACATAGTCGAGGAAAATCGAAGTTGGTTTCAAATAAATTTATTAAAATTTGACACTTCCAACTAAAATTTTTTTTCACAATGCAATAAATTGTCGATTTTTTCATCTAAATTTACTCAAATATTCATCCTACAAACAAAAATATTCAACAAAATCCAAAAAAATCGAAGTTGGTTTCAAATAAATTTATTAAAATTTGACACTTCCAACTAAAATTTTTTTCACAATCCTAGAAATTTAAGTTATTTTCATAAAAAATTACTCTAATATAGACCCTACAACAAAAATACTCAACAAAATCCAAAAAAATCGAAGCTGGTTTCAAATAAAATTATTAAAATTTGACACTTCCAACTAAAATTTTTTTTCACAATCCAATAAATTGTCGTTATTTTCATCTAAATTTACTCAAATATACATCCTACAACAAAAATACTCAACTAAATCCAAAAAAATCGAAGTTGGTTTCAAATAAATTTATTAAAATTTGACACTTCCAACTAAATTTTTTTCACAATCCAAAAAATTGAAGTTATTTTCATCTAAATTTACTCAAATATAGATCCTACAACAAAAATACTCAACAAAATCCAAAAAAATCGAAGTTGGTTTCAAATAAATTTATTAAAATTTGACACTTCCAACTAAATTTTTTTTCACAATCCTAAAAATTGAAGTTATTTTCATAAAAATTTACTCTAATATAGACCCTACAACAAAAATACGCTACAAAATCCAAAAAATCGAAGTTGGTTTCAAATAAATTTATTAAAATTTGACACTTCCAACTAAAATTTTTTTTCACAATCCAATAAATTGTCGTTATTTTCATCTAAATTTACTCAAATATACATCCTACAACACAAATACTCAACAAAATCCAAAAAAATCGAAGTTGGTTTCAAATTAATTTATTAAAATTTGACATTTCCAACTAAAAATTTTTTCTCAATCCTTAAAATTGAAGTTATTTTCATCTAAATTTACTCAAATATAGATCCTACAACAAAAATACTCAACAAAATCCAAAAAAATCGAAGTTGGTTTCAAATAAATTTATTAAAATTTGACACTTCCAACTAAAATTTTTTTTCACAATCCAAAAAATTGTCGTTATTTTCATCTAAATTTAATCAAATATACATCCAACAACAAAAATACTCGACAAAATCCAAAAAAATCGAAGTTGGTTTCAAATAAATTTATTAAAATTTGACACTTCCAACTAAAATTTTTTTTCACAATCCAAAAAATTGTCGTTATTTTCATCTAAATTTACTCAAATATACATCCTACAAAAAAATACTCGACAAAATCCAAAAAAATCGATGTTGGTTTCAAATAAATTTATTAAAATTTGACACTTCCAACTACAATTTTTTCCCAATCCAAAAAATTGAAGTTATTTTCATCTAAATTTACTCAAATATACATCCTACAACAAAAATACTCAACTAAATCCAAAAAAATCGAAGTTGGTTTCAAATAAATTTATTAAAATTTGACACTTCCAACTAAATTTTTTTCACAATCCAAAAAATTGAAGTTATTTTCATCTAAATTTACTCAAATATAGATCCTACAATAAAAGTACTCAACAAAATCCAAAATAATCCAAGTTGATTTCAAATAAATTTATTAAAATTTGACAAAAATTGTGACAAAATCCAAAAAATCGAAGTTAATTTCAACTGAAATTACTCAAATTAAGCTTCTCTATCCAAAAAACTCAACATAGTCGAGGAAAATCGAAGTTGGTTTCAAATAAATTTATTAAAATTTGACACTTCCAACTAAAATTTTTTTTCACAATGCAATAAATTGTCGATTTTTTCATCTAAATTTACTCAACTATTCATCCTACAAACAAAAATATTCAACAAAATCCAAAAAAATCGAAGTTGGTTTCAAATAAATTTATTAAAATTTGACACTTCCAACTAAAATTTTTTTCACAATCCTAGAAATTTAAGTTATTTTCATAAAAAATTACTCTAATATAGACCCTACAACAAAAATACTCAACAAAATCCAAAAAAATCGAAGCTGGTTTCAAATAAAATTATTAAAATTTGACACTTCCAACTAAAATTTTTTTTCACAATCCAATAAATTGTCGTTATTTTCATCTAAATTTACTCAAATATACATCCTACAACAAAAATACTCAACTAAATCCAAAAAAATCGAAGTTGGTTTCAAATAAATTTATTAAAATTTGACACTTCCAACTAAATTTTTTTCACAATCCAAAAAATTGAAGTTATTTTCATCTAAATTTACTCAAATATAGATCCTACAACAAAAATACTCAACTAAATAAAAAAAAATCGCAGTTGGTTTCAAATAAATTTATTAAAATTTGACACTTCCAACTAAAATTTTTTTTCACAATCCAATAAATTGTCGTTATTTTCATCTAAATTTACTCAAATATACATCCTACAACAAAAATACTCAAATAAAACCAAAAAAATCGAAGTTGGTTTCAAATAAATTTATTAAAATTTGACACTTCCAAGTAAAATTTTTTTCACATTCCTAAAAATTGAAGTTATTTTCATCTAAATTTATTCAAATATAGACCCTACAACAAAAATACTCAACAAAATCCAACAAAATCGAAGCTGGTTTCAAATAAATTTATTAAAATTTGACACTTCCAACTAAAATTTTTTTCTCATTCCTTAAAATTGTAGTTATTTTCCACTAAATTTACTCAAATATACATCCTACAACAGAAATACTCGACAAAATCCAAAAAAATCGAAGTTGGTTTCAATTAAATTTATTAAAATTTGACACTTCCAACTAAATTTTTTTTCACAATCCTAAAAATTGAAGTTATTTTCATCAAAATTTACTCTAATATAGACCCTACAACAAAAATACGCTACAAAATCCAAAAAATCGAAGTTGGTTTCAAATAAATTTATTAAAATTTGACACTTCCAACAAAAATATGTTTTCACAATCCAATAAATTGTCGTTATTTTCATTTAAATTTACTCAAATATACATCCTACAACACAAATACTCAACAAAATCCAAAAAAATCGAAGTTGGTTTCAAATAAATTTATTAAAATTTGACACTTCCAACTAAAAATTTTTCTCAATCCTTAAAATTGAAGTTATTTTCATCTAAATTTACTCAAATATAGATCCTACAACAAAAATACTCAACAAAATCCAAAAAAATCGAAGTTGGTTTCAAATAAATTTATTAAAATTTGACACTTCCAACTAAATTTTTTTTCACAATCCTAAAAATTGAAGTTATTTTCATAAAAATTTACTCTAATATAGACCCTACAACAAAAATACGCTACAAAATCCAAAAAATCGAAGTTGGTTTCAAATAAATTTATTAAAATTTGACACTTCCAACTAAAATTTTTTTTCATAATCCAATAAATTGTCGTTATTTTCATCTAAATTTACTCAAATATACATCCTACAACACAAATACTCAACAAAATCCAAAAAAATCGAAGTTGGTTTCAAATAAATTTATTAAAATTTGACACTTCCAACTAAAAATTTTTTCTCAATCCTTAAAATTGAAGTTATTTTCATCTAAATTTACTCAAATATAGATCCTACAACAAAAATACTCAACAAAATCCAAAAAAATCGAAGTTGGTTTCAAATAAATTTATTAAAATTTGACACTTCCAACTAAAATTTTTTTTCACAATCCAAAAAATTGTCGTTATTTTCATCTAAATTTAATCAAATATACATCCAACAACAAAAATACTCGACAAAATCCAAAAAAATCGAAGTTGGTTTCAAATAAATTTATTAAAATTTGACACTTCCAACTAAAATTTTTTTTCACAATCCAAAAAATTGTCGTTATTTTCATCTAAATTTACTCAAATATACATCCTACAAAAAAATACTCGACAAAATCCAAAAAAATCGATGTTGGTTTCAAATAAATTTATTAAAATTTGACACTTCCAACTACAATTTTTTCCCAATCCAAAAAATTGAAGTTATTTTCATCTAAATTTACTCAAATATAGATCCTACAACCAAAATACTCAACAAAATCCAAAAAAATCGAAGTTGGTTTCAAATAAATTTATTAAAATTTGACACTTCCAACTAAATTTTTTTTCACAATCCTAAAAATTGAAGTTATTTTCATAAAAATTTACTCTAATATAGACCCTACAACAAAAATACGCTACAAAATCCAAAAAATCGAAGTTGGTTTCAAATAAATTTATTAAAATTTGACACTTCCAACTAAAATTTTTTTTCACAATCCAATAAATTGTCGTTATTTTCATCTAAATTTACTCAAATATACATCCTACAAAAAAATACTCGACAAAATCCAAAAAAATCGATGTTGGTTTCAAATAAATTTATTAAAATTTGACACTTCCAACTACAATTTTTTCCCAATCCAAAAAATTGAAGTTATTTTCATCTAAATTTACTCAAATATAGATCCTACAACCAAAATACTCAACAAAATCCAAAAAAATCGAAGTTGGTTTCAAATAAATTTATTAAAATTTGACACTTCCAACTAAATTTTTTTTCACAATCCTAAAAATTGAAGTTATTTTCATAAAAATTTACTCTAATATAGACCCTACAACAAAAATACGCTACAAAATCCAAAAAATCGAAGTTGGTTTCAAATAAATTTATTAAAATTTGACACTTCCAACTAAAATTTTTTTTCACAATCCAATAAATTGTCGTTATTTTCATCTAAATTTACTCAAATATACATCCTACAACACAAATACTCAACAAAATCCAAAAAAATCGAAGTTGGTTTCAAATAAATTTATTAAAATTTGACATTTCCAACTAAAAATTTTTTCTCAATCCTTAAAATTGAAGTTATTTTCATCTAAATTTACTCAAATATAGATCCTACAACAAAAATACTCAACAAAATCCAAAAAAATCGAAGTTGGTTTCAAATAAATTTATTAAAATTTGACACTTCCAACTAAAATTTTTTTTCACAATCCAAAAAATTGTCGTTATTTTCATCTAAATTTAATCAAATATACATCCAACAACAAAAATACTCGACAAAATCCAAAAAAATCGAAGTTGGTTTCAAATAAATTTATTAAAATTTGACACTTCCAACTAAAATTTTTTTTCACAATCCAAAAAATTGTCGTTATTTTCATCTAAATTTACTCAAATATACATCCTACAAAAAAATACTCGACAAAATCCAAAAAAATCGATGTTGGTTTCAAATAAATTTATTAAAATTTGACACTTCCAACTACAATTTTTTCCCAATCCAAAAAATTGAAGTTATTTTCATCTAAATTTACTCAAATATACATCCTACAACAAAAATACTCAACTAAATCCAAAAAAATCGAAGTTGGTTTCAAATAAATTTATTAAAATTTGACACTTCCAACTAAATTTTTTTCACAATCCAAAAAATTGAAGTTATTTTCATCTAAATTTACTCAAATATAGATCCTACAATAAAAGTACTCAACAAAATCCAAAATAATCCAAGTTGATTTCAAATAAATTTATTAAAATTTGACAAAAATTGTGACAAAATCCAAAAAATCGAAGTTAATTTCAACTGAAATTACTCAAATTAAGCTTCTCTATCCAAAAAACTCAACATAGTCGAGGAAAATCGAAGTTGGTTTCAAATAAATTTATTAAAATTTGACACTTCCAACTAAAATTTTTTTTCACAATGCAATAAATTGTCGATTTTTTCATCTAAATTTACTCAAATATTCATCCTACAAACAAAAATATTCAACAAAATCCAAAAAAATCGAAGTTGGTTTCAAATAAATTTATTAAAATTTGACACTTCCACCTAAAATTTTTTTCACAATCCTAGAAATTTAAGTTATTTTCATAAAAAATTACTCTAATATAGACCCTACAACAAAAATACTCAACAAAATCCAAAAAAATCGAAGCTGGTTTCAAATAAAATTATTAAAATTTGACACTTCCAACTAAAATTTTTTTTCACAATCCAATAAATTGTCGTTATTTTCATCTAAATTTACTCAAATATACATCCTACAACAAAAATACTCAACTAAATCCAAAAAAATCGAAGTTGGTTTGAAATAAATTTATTAAAATTTGACACTTCCAACTAAATTTTTTTCACAATCCAAAAAATTGAAGTTATTTTCATCTAAATTTACTCAAATATAGATCCTACAACAAAAATACTCAACTAAATAAAAAAAAATCGCAGTTGGTTTCAAATAAATTTATTAAAATTTGACACTTCCAACTAAAATTTTTTTTCACAATCCAATAAATTGTCGTTATTTTCATCTAAATTTACTCAAATATACATCCTACAACAAAAATACTCAAATAAAACCAAAAAAATCGAAGTTGGTTTCAAATAAATTTATTAAAATTTGACACTTCCAAGTAAAATTTTTTTCACATTCCTAAAAATTGAAGTTATTTTCATCTAAATTTATTCAAATATAGACCCTACAACAAAAATACTCAACAAAATCCAACAAAATCGAAGCTGGTTTCAAATAAATTTATTAAAATTTGACACTTCCAACTAAAATTTTTTTCTCATTCCTTAAAATTGTAGTTATTTTCCACTAAATTTACTCAAATATACATCCTACAACAGAAATACTCGACAAAATCCAAAAAAATCGAAGTTGGTTTCAAATAAATTTATTAAAATTTGACACTTCCAACTAAATTTTTTTTCACAATCCAAAAAATTGAAGTTATTTTCATCTAAATTTACTCAAATATAGATCCTACAATAAAAGTACTCAACAAAATCCAAAATAATCCAAGTTGATTTCAAATAAATTTATTAAAATTTGACACTTCCAACTACAATTTTTTCCCAATCCAAAAAATTGAAGTTATTTTCATCTAAATTTACTCAAATATAGATCCTACAACCAAAATACTCAACAAAATCCAAAAAAATCGAAGTTGGTTTCAAATAAATTTATTAAAATTTGACACTTCCAACTAAATTTTTTTTCACAATCCTAAAAATTGAAGTTATTTTCATAAAAATTTACTCTAATATAGACCCTACAACAAAAATACGCTACAAAATCCAAAAAATCGAAGTTGGTTTCAAATAAATTTATTAAAATTTGACACTTCCAACTAAAATTTTTTTTCACAATCCAATAAATTGTCGTTATTTTCATCTAAATTTACTCAAATATACATCCTACAACACAAATACTCAACAAAATCCAAAAAAATCGAAGTTGGTTTCAAATAAATTTATTAAAATTTGACATTTCCAACTAAAAATTTTTTCTCAATCCTTAAAATTGAAGTTATTTTCATCTAAATTTACTCAAATATAGATCCTACAACAAAAATACTCAACAAAATCCAAAAAAATCGAAGTTGGTTTCAAATAAATTTATTAAAATTTGACACTTCCAACTAAAATTTTTTTTCACAATCCAAAAAATTGTCGTTATTTTCATCTAAATTTAATCAAATATACATCCAACAACAAAAATACTCGACAAAATCCAAAAAAATCGAAGTTGGTTTCAAATAAATTTATTAAAATTTGACACTTCCAACTAAAATTTTTTTTCACAATCCAAAAAATTGTCGTTATTTTCATCTAAATTTACTCAAATATACATCCTACAAAAAAATACTCGACAAAATCCAAAAAAATCGATGTTGGTTTCAAATAAATTTATTAAAATTTGACACTTCCAACTACAATTTTTTCCCAATCCAAAAAATTGAAGTTATTTTCATCTAAATTTACTCAAATATACATCCTACAACAAAAATACTCAACTAAATCCAAAAAAATCGAAGTTGGTTTCAAATAAATTTATTAAAATTTGACACTTCCAACTAAATTTTTTTCACAATCCAAAAAATTGAAGTTATTTTCATCTAAATTTACTCAAATATAGATCCTACAATAAAAGTACTCAACAAAATCCAAAATAATCCAAGTTGATTTCAAATAAATTTATTAAAATTTGACAAAAATTGTGACAAAATCCAAAAAATCGAAGTTAATTTCAACTGAAATTACTCAAATTAAGCTTCTCTATCCAAAAAACTCAACATAGTCGAGGAAAATCGAAGTTGGTTTCAAATAAATTTATTAAAATTTGACACTTCCAACTAAAATTTTTTTTCACAATGCAATAAATTGTCGATTTTTTCATCTAAATTTACTCAAATTTACATCCTACAACAAAAATACTCAACTAAATCCAAAAAAACGAAGTTGGTTTCAAATAAATTTATTAAAATTTGACACTTCCAACTAAATTTTTTTCACAATCCAAAAAAGTGAAGTTATTTTCATCTAAATTTACTCAAATATAGATCCTACAACAAAAATACTCAACTAAATCCAAAAAAATCGAAGTTGGTTTCAAATAAATTTATTAAAATTTGACACTTCCAACTAAAATTTTTTTCTCATTCCTTAAAATTGAAGTTATTTTCATCTAAATTTACTCAAATATAGATCCTACAACAAAAATACTCAACAAAATCTAAAAAAATCGAAGTTGGTTTCAAATAAATTTATTAAAATTTATCACTTCCAACTAACATTTTTTTCACAATCCAAAAAATAGTAGTTATTTTCAACTAAATTTACTCAAATACACATCCTACAACAAAAATACTCGACAAAATAAAAAAAAATCGAAGTTGGTGTCAAATAAATTTATTAAAATTTGACACTTCCAACTAAAATTTTTTTCACAATCCAAAAAATTGACTTATTTTCATCTAAATTTACTTAATATATATCCTACAACAAAATACTCAACAAAATCTAAAAAAATCGAAGTTGGTTTCAAATAAATTTATTAAAATTTAACACTTCCAACTAACATTTTTTTCACAATCCAAAAAATAGTAGTTATTTTCAACTAAATTTACTCAAATACACATCCTACAACAAAAATACTCGACAAAATAAAAAAAAATCGAAGTTGGTGTCAAATAAATTTATTAAAATTTGACACTTCCAACTAAATTTTTTTCACAATCCAAAAAATTGAAGTTATTTTCATCTAAATTTACTCAAATATAGATCCTACAACAAAAATACTCAACAAAATCCAAAATAATCCAAGTTGATTTCAAATAAATTAATTAAAATTTGGCAAAAATCGAGACAAAATCCAAAAAATCGAAGTTAATTTTAACTGAAATTACTCAAATTAGGCTTCTCTATCAAAAAAACTCAACATAGTCGAGAAAAATCGAAATTGGTTTCAAATAAATTTATTAAAATTTGACACTTCCAACTAAAATTTTTTTCACAATCCAAAAAATTGACTTATTTTCATCTAAATTTACTAAAATATAGATCCTACAACAAAATACTCATCAAAATAAAAAAAAATCGAAGTTGGTTTCAAATAAATTTATTAAAATTTGACACTTCCAACTATAATTTTTTTTCACAATCCAAAAAAATTGTCGTTATTTTCAACTAAATTTACTCTAATATACATCCTACAACAGAAATACTCGACAAAATCCAAAAAAATCGAAGTTGGTTTCAAATAAATTTATTAAAATTTGACACTTCCAACTAAATTTTTTTTCACAATCCTAAAAATTGAAGTTATTTTCATCAAAATTTACTCTAATATAGACCCTACAACAAAAATACGCTACAAAATCCAAAAAATTGAAGTTGGTTTCAAATAAATTTATTAAAATTTGACACTTCCAACTAAAATTTTTTTTCACAATCCAATAAATTGTCGTTATTTTCATCTAAATTTACTCAAATATACATCCTACAACACAAATACTCAACAAAATCCAAAAAAATCGAAGTTGGTTTCAAATAAATTTATTAAAATTTGACACTTCCAACTAAAATTTTTTTTCACAATGCAATAAATTGTCGATATTTTCATCTAAATTTACTCAAATATTCATCCTACTGACAAAAATACTCAACAAAATCCAAAAAAATCGAAGCTGGTTTCAAATAAATTTATTAAAATTTGACACTTCCAACTAAAATTTTTTTTCACAATCCAATAAATTGTCGTTATTTTCATCTAAATTTACTCAAATATACATCCTACAACACAAATACTCAACAAAATCCAAAAAAATCGAAGTTGGTTTCAAATAAATTTATTAAAATTTGACACTTCCAACTAACATTTTTTTCACAATCCAAAAAATAGTAGTTATTTTCAACTAAATTTACTCAAATACACATCCTACAACAAAAATACTCGACAAAATAAAAAAAAATCGAAGTTGGTTTCAAATAAATTTATTAAAATTTGACACTTCCAACTAACATTTTTTTCACAATCCAAAAAATAGTAGTTATTTTCAACTAAATTTACTCAAATATAGATCCTACAACAAAAATACTCAACAAAATCCAAAATAATCCAAGTTGATTTCAAATAAATTTATTAAAATTTGACAAAAATCGTGACAAAATCCAAAAAATCGAAGTTAATTTCAACTGAAATTACTCAAATTCACCTTCTCTATCAAAAAAACTCAACATAGTCGAGGAAAATCGAAGTTGGTTTCAAATAAATTTATTAAAATTTGACACTTCCAACTAAAATTTTTTTCTCATTCCTTAAAATTGAAGTTATTTTCATCTAAATTTACTCAAATATAGATCCTACAACAAAAATACGCAACTAAATCCAAAAAAATCGAAGTTGGTTTCAAATAAATTTATTAAAATTTGACACTTCCAACTAAAATTTTTTTCGCAGTCCTAGAAATTTAAGTTATTTTCATAAAAAATTACTCTAATATAGACCCTACAACAAAAATTCTCAACAAAATCCAAAAAAATCGAAGCTGGTTTCAAAAAAATTTATTAAAATTTGACACTTCCAACTAAAATTTTTTTTCACAATCCAATAAATTGTCGTTATTTTCATCTAAATTTACTCAAATATACATCCTACAACAAAAATACTCAACTAAATCCAAAAAAATCGAAGTTGGTTTCAAATAAATTTATTAAAATTTGACACTTCCAACTAAATTTTTTTCACAATCCAAAAAATTGAAGTTATTTTCATCTAAATTTACTCAAATATAGATCCTACAACAAAAATACTCAACTAAATCCAAAAAAATCGCAGTTGGTTTCAAATAAATTTATTAAAATTTGACACTTCCAACTAAAATTTTTTTTCACAATCCAATAAATTGTCGTTATTTTCATCTAAATTTACTCAAATTTACATCCTACAACAAAAATACTCAACTAAATCCAAAAAAACGAAGTTGGTTTCAAATAAATTTATTAAAATTTGACACTTCCAACTAAATTTTTTTCACAATCCAAAAAAGTGAAGTTATTTTCATCTAAATTTACTCAAATATAGATCCTACAACAAAAATACTCAACTAAATCCAAAAAAATCGAAGTTGGTTTCAAATAAATTTATTAAAATTTGACACTTCCAACTAAAATTTTTTTCTCATTCCTTAAAATTGAAGTTATTTTCATCTAAATTTACTCAAATATAGATCCTACAACAAAAATACTCAACAAAATCTAAAAAAATCGAAGTTGGTTTCAAATAAATTTATTAAAATTTATCACTTCCAACTAACATTTTTTTCACAATCCAAAAAATAGTAGTTATTTTCAACTAAATTTACTCAAATACACATCCTACAACAAAAATACTCGACAAAATAAAAAAAAATCGAAGTTGGTGTCAAATAAATTTATTAAAATTTGACACTTCCAACTAAAATTTTTTTCACAATCCAAAAAATTGACTTATTTTCATCTAAATTTACTTAATATATATCCTACAACAAAATACTCAACAAAATCTAAAAAAATCGAAGTTGGTTTCAAATAAATTTATTAAAATTTAACACTTCCAACTAACATTTTTTTCACAATCCAAAAAATAGTAGTTATTTTCAACTAAATTTACTCAAATACACATCCTACAACAAAAATACTCGACAAAATAAAAAAAAATCGAAGTTGGTGTCAAATAAATTTATTAAAATTTGACACTTCCAACTAAATTTTTTTCACAATCCAAAAAATTGAAGTTATTTTCATCTAAATTTACTCAAATATAGATCCTACAACAAAAATACTCAACAAAATCCAAAATAATCCAAGTTGATTTCAAATAAATTAATTAAAATTTGGCAAAAATCGAGACAAAATCCAAAAAATCGAAGTTAATTTTAACTGAAATTACTCAAATTAGGCTTCTCTATCAAAAAAACTCAACATAGTCGAGAAAAATCGAAATTGGTTTCAAATAAATTTATTAAAATTTGACACTTCCAACTAAAATTTTTTTCACAATCCAAAAAATTGACTTATTTTCATCTAAATTTACTGAAATATAGATCCTAACACAACATACTCATCAAAATAAAAAAAAATCGAAGTTGGTTTCAAATAAATTTATTAAAATTTGACACTTCCAACTATAATTTTTTTTCACAATCCAAAAAAATTGTAGTTATTTTCAACTAAATTTACTCAAATATACATTCTACAACAGAAATACTCGACAAAATCCAAAAAAATCGAAGTTGGTTTCAAATAAATTTATTAACATTTGACACTTCCAACTAAATTTTTTTTCACAATCCTAAAAATTGAAGTTATTTTCATCAAAATTTACTCTAATATAGACCCTACAACAAAAATACGCTACAAAATCCAAAAAATCGAAGTTGGTTTCAAATAAATTTATTAAAATTTGACACTTCCAAGTAAAATTTTTTTCACATTCCTAAAAATTGAAGTTATTTTCATCTAAATTTACTCAAATATAGATCCTACAACAAAAATACTCAACAAAATCCAAAAAAATCGAAGTTGGTTTCAAATAAATTTATTAAAATTTGACACTTCCAACTAAAATTTTTTTTCACAATCCAAAAAATTGTCGTTATTTTCATCTAAATTTAATCAAATATACATCCAACAACAAAAATACTCGACAAAATCCAAAAAAATCGAAGTTGGTTTCAAATAAATTTATTAAAATTTGACACTTCCAACTAAAATTTTTTTTCACAATCCAAAAAATTGTCGTTATTTTCATCTAAATTTACTCAAATATACATCCTACAAAAAAATACTCGACAAAATCCAAAAAAATCGATGTTGGTTTCAAATAAATTTATTAAAATTTGACACTTCCAACTACAATTTTTTCCCAATCCAAAAAATTGAAGTTATTTTCATCTAAATTTACTCAAATATACATCCTACAACAAAAATACTCAACTAAATCCAAAAAAATCGAAGTTGGTTTCAAATAAATTTATTAAAATTTGACACTTCCAACTAAATTTTTTTCACAATCCAAAAAATTGAAGTTATTTTCATCTAAATTTACTCAAATATAGATCCTACAACAAAAATACTCAACTAAATCCAAAAAAATCGCAGTTGGTTTCAAATAAATTTATTAAAATTTGACACTTCCAACTAAAATTTTTTTTCACAATCCAATAAATTGTCGTTATTTTCATCTAAATTTACTCAAATTTACATCCTACAACAAAAATACTCAACTAAATCCAAAAAAACGAAGTTGGTTTCAAATAAATTTATTAAAATTTGACACTTCCAACTAAATTTTTTTCACAATCCAAAAAAGTGAAGTTATTTTCATCTAAATTTACTCAAATATAGATCCTACAACAAAAATACTCAACTAAATCCAAAAAAATCGAAGTTGGTTTCAAATAAATTTATTAAAATTTGACACTTCCAACTAAAATTTTTTTCTCATTCCTTAAAATTGAAGTTATTTTCATCTAAATTTACTCAAATATAGATCCTACAACAAAAATACTCAACAAAATCTAAAAAAATCGAAGTTGGTTTCAAATAAATTTATTAAAATTTATCACTTCCAACTAACATTTTTTTCACAATCCAAAAAATAGTAGTTATTTTCAACTAAATTTACTCAAATACACATCCTACAACAAAAATACTCGACAAAATAAAAAAAAATCGAAGTTGGTGTCAAATAAATTTATTAAAATTTGACACTTCCAACTAAAATTTTTTTCACAATCCAAAAAATTGACTTATTTTCATCTAAATTTACTTAATATATATCCTACAACAAAATACTCAACAAAATCTAAAAAAATCGAAGTTGGTTTCAAATAAATTTATTAAAATTTAACACTTCCAACTAACATTTTTTTCACAATCCAAAAAATAGTAGTTATTTTCAACTAAATTTACTCAAATACACATCCTACAACAAAAATACTCGACAAAATAAAAAAAAATCGAAGTTGGTGTCAAATAAATTTATTAAAATTTGACACTTCCAACTAAATTTTTTTCACAATCCAAAAAATTGAAGTTATTTTCATCTAAATTTACTCAAATATAGATCCTACAACAAAAATACTCAACAAAATCCAAAATAATCCAAGTTGATTTCAAATAAATTAATTAAAATTTGGCAAAAATCGAGACAAAATCCAAAAAATCGAAGTTAATTTTAACTGAAATTACTCAAATTAGGCTTCTCTATCAAAAAAACTCAACATAGTCGAGAAAAATCGAAATTGGTTTCAAATAAATTTATTAAAATTTGACACTTCCAACTAAAATTTTTTTCACAATCCAAAAAATTGACTTATTTTCATCTAAATTTACTGAAATATAGATCCTAACACAACATACTCATCAAAATAAAAAAAAATCGAAGTTGGTTTCAAATAAATTTATTAAAATTTGACACTTCCAACTATAATTTTTTTTCACAATCCAAAAAAATTGTAGTTATTTTCAACTAAATTTACTCAAATATACATTCTACAACAGAAATACTCGACAAAATCCAAAAAAATCGAAGTTGGTTTCAAATAAATTTATTAACATTTGACACTTCCAACTAAATTTTTTTTCACAATCCTAAAAATTGAAGTTATTTTCATCAAAATTTACTCTAATATAGACCCTACAACAAAAATACGCTACAAAATCCAAAAAATCGAAGTTGGTTTCAAATAAATTTATTAAAATTTGACACTTCCAAGTAAAATTTTTTTCACATTCCTAAAAATTGAAGTTATTTTCATCTAAATTTACTCAAATATAGATCCTACAACAAAAATACTCAACAAAATCCAAAAAAATCGAAGTTGGTTTCAAATAAATTTATTAAAATTTGACACTTCCAACTAAAATTTTTTTTCACAATCCAAAAAATTGTCGTTATTTTCATCTAAATTTAATCAAATATACATCCAACAACAAAAATACTCGACAAAATCCAAAAAAATCGAAGTTGGTTTCAAATAAATTTATTAAAATTTGACACTTCCAACTAAAATTTTTTTTCACAATCCAAAAAATTGTCGTTATTTTCATCTAAATTTACTCAAATATACATCCTACAAAAAAATACTCGACAAAATCCAAAAAAATCGATGTTGGTTTCAAATAAATTTATTAAAATTTGACACTTCCAACTACAATTTTTTCCCAATCCAAAAAATTGAAGTTATTTTCATCTAAATTTACTCAAATATACATCCTACAACAAAAATACTCAACTAAATCCAAAAAAATCGAAGTTGGTTTCAAATAAATTTATTAAAATTTGACACTTCCAACTAAATTTTTTTCACAATCCAAAAAATTGAAGTTATTTTCATCTAAATTTACTCAAATATAGATCCTACAATAAAAGTACTCAACAAAATCCAAAATAATCCAAGTTGATTTCAAATAAATTTATTAAAATTTGACAAAAATTGTGACAAAATCCAAAAAATCGAAGTTAATTTCAACTGAAATTACTCAAATTAAGCTTCTCTATCCAAAAAACTCAACATAGTCGAGGAAAATCGAAGTTGGTTTCAAATAAATTTATTAAAATTTGACACTTCCAACTAAAATTTTTTTTCACAATGCAATAAATTGTCGATTTTTTCATCTAAATTTACTCAAATATTCATCCTACAAACAAAAATATTCAACAAAATCCAAAAAAATCGAAGTTGGTTTCAAATAAATTTATTAAAATTTGACACTTCCAACTAAAATTTTTTTCACAATCCTAGAAATTTAAGTTATTTTCATAAAAAATTACTCTAATATAGACCCTACAACAAAAATACTCAACAAAATCCAAAAAAATCGAAGCTGGTTTCAAATAAAATTATTAAAATTTGACACTTCCAACTAAAATTTTTTTTCACAATCCAATAAATTGTCGTTATTTTCATCTAAATATACTCAAATATACATCCTACAACAAAAATACTCAACTAAATCCAAAAAAATCGAAGTTGGTTTGAAATAAATTTATTAAAATTTGACACTTCCAACTAAATTTTTTTCACAATCCAAAAAATTGAAGTTATTTTCATCTAAATTTACTCAAATATAGATCCTACAACAAAAATACTCAACTAAATAAAAAAAAATCGCAGTTGGTTTCAAATAAATTTATTAAAATTTGACACTTCCAACTAAAATTTTTTTTCACAATCCAATAAATTGTCGTTATTTTCATCTAAATTTACTCAAATATACATCCTACAACAAAAATACTCAAATAAAACCAAAAAAATCGAAGTTGGTTTCAAATAAATTTATTAAAATTTGACACTTCCAAGTAAAATTTTTTTCACATTCCTAAAAATTGAAGTTATTTTCATCTAAATTTATTCAAATATAGACCCTACAACAAAAATACTCAACAAAATCCAACAAAATCGAAGCTGGTTTCAAATAAATTTATTAAAATTTGACACTTCCAACTAAAATTTTTTTCTCATTCCTTAAAATTGTAGTTATTTTCCACTAAATTTACTCAAATATACATCCTACAACAGAAATACTCGACAAAATCCAAAAAAATCGAAGTTGGTTTCAAATAAATTTATTAAAATTTGACACTTCCAACTAAATTTTTTTTCACAATCCTAAAAATTGAAGTTATTTTCATCAAAATTTACTCTAATATAGACCCTACAACAAAAATACGCTACAAAATCCAAAAAATCGAAGTTGGTTTCAAATAAATTTATTAAAATTTGACACTTCCAACTAAAATTTTTTTCACACTCCTAGAAATTTAAGTTATTTTCATAAAAAATTACTCTAATATAGACCCTACAACAAAAATACTCAACAAAATCCAAAAAAATCGAAGCTGGTTTCAAATAAATTTATTAAAATTTGACACTTCCAACTAAAATTTTTTTTCACAATCCAATAAATTGTCGTTATTTTCATCTAAATTTACTCAAATATACATCCTACAACAAAAATACTCAACTAAATCCAAAAAAATCGAAGTTGGTTTCAAATAAATTTATTAAAATTTGACACTTCCAACTAAAATTTTTTTTCACAATCCAATAAATTGTCGTTATTTTCATCTAAATTTACTCAAATATACATCCTACAACAAAAATACTCAAATAAAACCAAAAAAATCGAAGTTGGTTTCAAATAAATTTATTAAAATTTGACACTTCCAAGTAAAATTTTTTTCACATTCCTAAAAATTGAAGTTATTTTCATCTAAATTTATTCAAATATAGACCCTACAACAAAAATACTCAACAAAATCCAACAAAATCGAAGCTGGTTTCAAATAAATTTATTAAAATTTGACACTTCCAACTAAAATTTTTTTCTCATTCCTTAAAATTGTAGTTATTTTCCACTAAATTTACTCAAATATACATCCTACAACAGAAATACTCGACAAAATCCAAAAAAATCGAAGTTGGTTTCAAATAAATTTATTAAAATTTGACACTTCCAACTAAAATTTTTTTTCACAATCCAAAAAATTGTCGTTATTTTCATCTAAATTTACTCAAATATACATCCTACAAAAAAATACTCGACAAAATCCAAAAAAATCGATGTTGGTTTCAAATAAATTTATTAAAATTTGACACTTCCAACTACAATTTTTTCCCAATCCAAAAAATTGAAGTTATTTTCATCTAAATTTACTCAAATATACATCCTACAAAAAAATACTCGACAAAATCCAAACAAATCGATGTTGGTTTCAAATAAATTTATTAAAATTTGACACTTCCAACTACAATTTTTTCCCAATCCAAAAAATTGAAGTTATTTTCATCTAAATTTACTCCAATATACATCCTACAACAAAAATACTCAACTAAATCCAAAAAAATCGAAGTTGGTTTCAAATAAATTTATTAAAATTTGACACTTCCAACTAAATTTTTTTCACAATCCAAAAAAACGAAGTTATTTTCATCTAAATTTACTCAAATATACATCCTACGACAAAAATACTCAACTAAATCCAAAAAAATCGAAGCTGGTTTCAAATAAATTTATTAAAATTTGACACTTCCAACAAAAAATTTTTTTCACAATCCAATAAATTGTCGTTATTTTCATCTAAATTTACTCAAATATACATCCTACAACAAAAATACTCAACTAAATCCAAAAATATCGAAGTTGGTTTCAAATAAATTTATTAAAATTTGACACTTCCAACTAAATTTTTTTCACAATCCAAAAAATTGAAGTTATTTTCATCTAAATTTACTCAAATATAGATCCTACAACAAAAATACTCAACAAAATCCAAAATAATCCAAGTTGATTTCAAATAAATTTATTAAAATTTGACAAAAACGGTGACAAAATCCAAAAAATCGAAGTTAATTTCAACTGAAATTACTCAAATTCACCTTCTCTATCAAAAAAACTCAACATAATCGAGGAAAATCGAAGTTGGTTTCAAATAAATTTATTAAAATTTGACACTTCCAACTAAAATTTTTTTCACAATCCAAAAAATTGAAGTTATTTTCATCTAAATTTACTCAAATATAGGTCCTACAACAAAAATATTCAACTAAATCCAAAATAATCGAAGTTGGTTTCAAATAAATTTATTAAAATTTGACACTTCCAACTAAAATTTTTTTTCACAATCCAATAAATTGTCGTTATTTTCATCTAAATTTACTCAAATATACATCCTACAACAAAAATACTCAACTAAATCCAAAAAAATCGAAGTTGGTTTCAAATAAATTTATTAAAATTTGACACTTCCAACTAAATTTTTTTCACAATCCAAAAAATTGAAGTTATTTTCATCTAAATTTACTCAAATATAGATCCTACAACAAAAATACTCAACTAAATCCATAAAAATCGCAGTTGGTTTCAAATAAATTTATTAAAATTTGACACTTCCAACTAAAATTTTTTTTCACAATCCAATAAATTGTCGTTATTTTCATCTAAATTTACTCAAATTTACATCCTACAACAAAAATACTCAACTAAATCCAAAAAAACGAAGTTGGTTTCAAATAAATTTATTAAAATTTGACACTTCCAACTAAATTTTTTTCACAATCCAAAAAAGTGAAGTTATTTTCATCTAAATTTACTCAAATATAGATCCTACAACAAAAATACTCAACTAAATCCAAAAAAATCGAAGTTGGTTTCAAATAAATTTATTAAAATTTGACACTTCCAACTAAAATTTTTTTCTCATTCCTTAAAATTGAAGTTATTTTCATCTAAATTTACTCAAATATAGATCCTACAACAAAAATACTCAACAAAATCTAAAAAAATCGAAGTTGGTTTCAAATAAATTTATTAAAATTTATCACTTCCAACTAACATTTTTTTCACAATCCAAAAAATAGTAGTTATTTTCAACTAAATTTACTCAAATACACATCCTACAACAAAAATACTCGACAAAATAAAAAAAAATCGAAGTTGGTGTCAAATAAATTTATTAAAATTTGACACTTCCAACTAAAATTTTTTTCACAATCCAAAAAATTGACTTATTTTCATCTAAATTTACTTAATATATATCCTACAACAAAATACTCAACAAAATCTAAAAAAATCGAAGTTGGTTTCAAATAAATTTATTAAAATTTAACACTTCCAACTAACATTTTTTTCACAATCCAAAAAATAGTAGTTATTTTCAACTAAATTTACTCAAATACACATCCTACAACAAAAATACTCGACAAAATAAAAAAAAATCGAAGTTGGTGTCAAACAAATTTATTAAAATTTGACACTTCCAACTAAATTTTTTTCACAATCCAAAAAATTGAAGTTATTTTCATCTAAATTTACTCAAATATAGATCCTACAACAAAAATACTCAACAAAATCCAAAATAATCCAAGTTGATTTCAAATAAATTAATTAAAATTTGGCAAAAATCGAGACAAAATCCAAAAAATCGAAGTTAATTTTAACTGAAATTACTCAAATTAGGCTTCTCTATCAAAAAAACTCAACATAGTCGAGAAAAATCGAAATTGGTTTCAAATAAATTTATTAAAATTTGACACTTCCAACTAAAATTTTTTTCACAATCCAAAAAATTGACTTATTTTCATCTAAATTTACTGAAATATAGATCCTAACACAACATACTCATCAAAATAAAAAAAAATCGAAGTTGGTTTCAAATAAATTTATTAAAATTTGACACTTCCAACTATAATTTTTTTTCACAATCCAAAAAAATTGTAGTTATTTTCAACTAAATTTACTCAAATATACATTCTACAACAGAAATACTCGACAAAATCCAAAAAAATCGAAGTTGGTTTCAAATAAATTTATTAACATTTGACACTTCCAACTAAATTTTTTTTCACAATCCTAAAAATTGAAGTTATTTTCATCAAAATTTACTCTAATATAGACCCTACAACAAAAATACGCTACAAAATCCAAAAAATCGAAGTTGGTTTCAAATAAATTTATTAAAATTTGACACTTCCAAGTAAAATTTTTTTCACATTCCTAAAAATTGAAGTTATTTTCATCTAAATTTACTCAAATATAGATCCTACAACAAAAATACTCAACAAAATCCAAAAAAATCGAAGTTGGTTTCAAATAAATTTATTAAAATTTGACACTTCCAACTAAAATTTTTTTTCACAATCCAAAAAATTGTCGTTATTTTCATCTAAATTTAATCAAATATACATCCAACAACAAAAATACTCGACAAAATCCAAAAAAATCGAAGTTGGTTTCAAATAAATTTATTAAAATTTGACACTTCCAACTAAAATTTTTTTTCACAATCCAAAAAATTGTCGTTATTTTCATCTAAATTTACTCAAATATACATCCTACAAAAAAATACTCGACAAAATCCAAAAAAATCGATGTTGGTTTCAAATAAATTTATTAAAATTTGACACTTCCAACTACAATTTTTTCCCAATCCAAAAAATTGAAGTTATTTTCATCTAAATTTACTCAAATATACATCCTACAACAAAAATACTCAACTAAATCCAAAAAAATCGAAGTTGGTTTCAAATAAATTTATTAAAATTTGACACTTCCAACTAAATTTTTTTCACAATCCAAAAAATTGAAGTTATTTTCATCTAAATTTACTCAAATATAGATCCTACAATAAAAGTACTCAACAAAATCCAAAATAATCCAAGTTGATTTCAAATAAATTTATTAAAATTTGACAAAAATTGTGACAAAATCCAAAAAATCGAAGTTAATTTCAACTGAAATTACTCAAATTAAGCTTCTCTATCCAAAAAACTCAACATAGTCGAGGAAAATCGAAGTTGGTTTCAAATAAATTTATTAAAATTTGACACTTCCAACTAAAATTTTTTTTCACAATGCAATAAATTGTCGATTTTTTCATCTAAATTTACTCAAATATTCATCCTACAAACAAAAATATTCAACAAAATCCAAAAAAATCGAAGTTGGTTTCAAATAAATTTATTAAAATTTGACACTTCCAACTAAAATTTTTTTCACAATCCTAGAAATTTAAGTTATTTTCATAAAAAATTACTCTAATATAGACCCTACAACAAAAATACTCAACAAAATCCAAAAAAATCGAAGCTGGTTTCAAATAAAATTATTAAAATTTGACACTTCCAACTAAAATTTTTTTTCACAATCCAATAAATTGTCGTTATTTTCATCTAAATATACTCAAATATACATCCTACAACAAAAATACTCAACTAAATCCAAAAAAATCGAAGTTGGTTTGAAATAAATTTATTAAAATTTGACACTTCCAACTAAATTTTTTTCACAATCCAAAAAATTGAAGTTATTTTCATCTAAATTTACTCAAATATAGATCCTACAACAAAAATACTCAACTAAATAAAAAAAAATCGCAGTTGGTTTCAAATAAATTTATTAAAATTTGACACTTCCAACTAAAATTTTTTTTCACAATCCAATAAATTGTCGTTATTTTCATCTAAATTTACTCAAATATACATCCTACAACAAAAATACTCAAATAAAACCAAAAAAATCGAAGTTGGTTTCAAATAAATTTATTAAAATTTGACACTTCCAAGTAAAATTTTTTTCACATTCCTAAAAATTGAAGTTATTTTCATCTAAATTTATTCAAATATAGACCCTACAACAAAAATACTCAACAAAATCCAACAAAATCGAAGCTGGTTTCAAATAAATTTATTAAAATTTGACACTTCCAACTAAAATTTTTTTCTCATTCCTTAAAATTGTAGTTATTTTCCACTAAATTTACTCAAATATACATCCTACAACAGAAATACTCGACAAAATCCAAAAAAATCGAAGTTGGTTTCAAATAAATTTATTAAAATTTGACACTTCCAACTAAATTTTTTTTCACAATCCTAAAAATTGAAGTTATTTTCATCAAAATTTACTCTAATATAGACCCTACAACAAAAATACGCTACAAAATCCAAAAAATCGAAGTTGGTTTCAAATAAATTTATTAAAATTTGACACTTCCAACTAAAATTTTTTTCACACTCCTAGAAATTTAAGTTATTTTCATAAAAAATTACTCTAATATAGACCCTACAACAAAAATACTCAACAAAATCCAAAAAAATCGAAGCTGGTTTCAAATAAATTTATTAAAATTTGACACTTCCAACAAAAATTTTTTTTCACAATCCAATAAATTGTCGTTATTTTCATCTAAATTTACTCAAATATACATCCTACAACAAAAATACTCAACTAAATCCAAAAAAATCGAAGTTGGTTTCAAATAAATTTATTAAAATTTGACACTTCCAACTAAAATTTTTTTTCACAATCCAATAAATTGTCCTTATTTTCATCTAAATTTACTCAAATATACATCCTACAACAAAAATACTCAAATAAAACCAAAAAAATCGAAGTTGGTTTCAAATAAATTTATTAAAATTTGACACTTCCAAGTAAAATTTTTTTCACATTCCTAAAAATTGAAGTTATTTTCATCTAAATTTATTCAAATATAGACCCTACAACAAAAATACTCAACAAAATCCAACAAAATCGAAGCTGGTTTCAAATAAATTTATTAAAATTTGACACTTCCAACTAAAATTTTTTTCTCATTCCTTAAAATTGTAGTTATTTTCCACTAAATTTACTCAAATATACATCCTACAACAGAAATACTCGACAAAATCCAAAAAAATCGAAGTTGGTTTCAAATAAATTTATTAAAATTTGACACTTCCAACTAAAATTTTTTTTCACAATCCAAAAAATTGTCGTTATTTTCATCTAAATTTACTCAAATATACATCCTACAAAAAATACTCGACAAAATCCAAAAAAATCGATGTTGGTTTCAAATAAATTTATTAAAATTTGACACTTCCAACTACAATTTTTTCCCAATCCAAAAAATTGAAGTTATTTTCATCTAAATTTACTCAAATATACATCCTACAAAAAAATACTCGACAAAATCCAAACAAATCGATGTTGGTTTCAAATAAATTTATTAAAATTTGACACTTCCAACTACAATTTTTTCCCAATCCAAAAAATTGAAGTTATTTTCATCTAAATTTACTCCAATATACATCCTACAACAAAAATACTCAACTAAATCCAAAAAAATCGAAGTTGGTTTCAAATAAATTTATTAAAATTTGACACTTCCAACTAAATTTTTTTCACAATCCAAAAAAACGAAGTTATTTTCATCTAAATTTACTCAAATATACATCCTACGACAAAAATACTCAACTAAATCCAAAAAAATCGAAGCTGGTTTCAAATAAATTTATTAAAATTTGACACTTCCAACAAAAAATTTTTTTCACAATCCAATAAATTGTCGTTATTTTCATCTAAATTTACTCAAATATACATCCTACAACAAAAATACTCAACTAAATCCAAAAATATCGAAGTTGGTTTCAAATAAATTTATTAAAATTTGACACTTCCAACTAAATTTTTTTCACAATCCAAAAAATTGAAGTTATTTTCATCTAAATTTACTCAAATATAGATCCTACAACAAAAATACTCAACAAAATCCAAAATAATCCAAGTTGATTTCAAATAAATTTATTAAAATTTGACAAAAACGGTGACAAAATCCAAAAAATCGAAGTTAATTTCAACTGAAATTACTCAAATTCACCTTCTCTATCAAAAAAACTCAACATAATCGAGGAAAATCGAAGTTGGTTTCAAATAAATTTATTAAAATTTGACACTTCCAACTAAAATTTTTTTCACAATCCAAAAAATTGAAGTTATTTTCATCTAAATTTACTCAAATATAGGTCCTACAACAAAAATATTCAACTAAATCCAAAATAATCGAAGTTGGTTTCAAATAAATTTATTAAAATTTGACACTTCCAACTAAATTTTTTTCACAATCCAAAAAATTGAAGTTATTTTCATCTAAATTTACTCAAATATAGATCCTACAACAAAAATACTCAACTAAATCCAAAAAAATCGAAGTTGGTTTCAAATAAATTTATTAAAATTTGACACTTCCAACTAAAAATTTTTTCTCAATCCTTAAAATTGAAGTTATTTTCATCTAAATTTACTCAAATATAGATCCTACAACAAAAATACTCAACAAAATCCAAAAAAATCGAAGTTGGTTTCAAATAAATTTATTAAAATTTGACACTTCCAACTAAAATTTTTTTTCACAATCCAAAAAATTGTCGTTATTTTCATCTAAATTTACTCAAATATACATCCTACAAAAAAATACTCGACAAAATCCAAAAAAATCGATGTTGGTTTCAAATAAATTTATTAAAATTTGACACTTCCAACTACAATTTTTTCCCAATCCAAAAAATTGAAGTTATTTTCATCTAAATTTACTCCAATATACATCCTACAACAAAAATACTCAACTAAATCCAAAAAAATCGAAGTTGGTTTCAAATAAATTTATTAAAATTTGACACTTCCAACTAAATTTTTTTCACAATCCAAAAAAACGAAGTTATTTTCATCTAAATTTACTCAAATATACATCCTACAACAAAAATACTCAACTAAATCCAAAAAAATCGAAGCTGGTTTCAAATAAATTTATTAAAATTTGACACTTCCAACAAAAATTTTTTTTCACAATCCAATAAATTGTCGTTATTTTCATCTAAATTTACTCAAATATACATCCTACAACAAAAATACTCAACTAAATCCAAAAATATCGAAGTTGGTTTCAAATAAATTTATTAAAATTTGACGCTTCCAACTAAATTTTTTTCACAATCTAAAAAATTGAAGTTATTTTCATCTAAATTTACTCAAATATAGATCCTACAACAAAAATACTCAACAAAATCCAAAATAATCCAAGTTGATTTCAAATAAATTTATTAAAATTTGACAAAAATCGTGACAAAATCCAAAAAATCGAAGTTAATTTCAACTGAAATTACTCAAATTCACCTTCTCTATCAAAAAAACTCAACATAATCGAGGAAAATCGAAGTTGGTTTCAAATAAATTTATTAAAATTTGACACTTCCAACTAAAATTTTTTTCACAATCCAAAAAATTGTCGTTATTTTCATCTAAATTTACTCAAATATAGGTCCTACAACAAAAATACTCAACTAAATCCAAAAAAATCGAAGTTGGTTTCAAATAAATTTATTAAAATTTGACACTTCCAACTAAATTTTTTTCACAATCCAAAAAATTGAAGTTATTTTCATCTAAATTTACTCAAATATAGATCCAACAACAAAAATACTCAACTAAATCCAAAAAAATCGAAGTTGGTTTCAAATAAATTTATTAAAATTTGACACTTCCAACTAAAATTTTTTTCTCATTCCTTAAAATTGATGTTATTTTCATCTAAATTTACTCAAATATAGATCCTACAACACAAATACTCAACAAAATCTAAAAAAATCGAAGTTGGTTTCAAATAAATTTATTAAAATTTAACACTTCCAACTAACATTTTTTTCACAATCCAAAAAATAGTAGTTATTTTCCACTAAATTTACTCAAATACACATCCTACAACAAAAATACTCGACAAAATAAAAAAAAATCGAAGTTGGATTCAAATAAATTTATTAAAATTTGACACTTCCAACTAAAATTTTTTTCACAATCCTAAAAATTGAAGTTATTTTCATCAAAAATTACTCTAATATAGACCCTACAACAAAAATACTCAACAAAATCCAAAAAAATCGAAGCTGGTTTCAAATAAATTTATTAAAATTTGACACTTCCAACTAAAATTTTTGTTCACAATCCAATAAATTGTCGTTATTTTCATCTAAATTTACTCAAATATACATCCTACAACAAAAATACTCAACTAAATCCAAAAAAATCGAAGTTGGTTTCAAATAAATTTATTAAAATTTGACACTTCCAACTAAAATTTTTTTCACAATCCTAGAAATTTAAGTTATTTTCATAAAAAATTACTCTAATATAGACCCTACAACAAAAATACTCAACAAAATCCAAAAAAATCGAAGCTGGTTTCAAATAAATTTATTAAAATTTGACAAAAATCGTGACAAAATCCAAAAAATCGAAGTTAATTTCAACTGACATTACTCAAATTAAGCTTCTCTATAAAAACAACTCAACATAGTCGAGGAAAATCGAAGTTGGTTTCAAATAAATTTATTAAAATTTGACACTTCCAACTAAAATTTTTTTTCACAATGCAATAAATTGTCGATATTTTCATCTAAATTTACTCAAATATTCATCCTACAGACAAAAATACTCAACAAAATCCAAAAAAATCGAAGTTGGTTTCAAATAAATTTATTAAAATTTGACACTTCCAACTAAATTTTTTTCATAATCCAAAAAATTGAAGTTATTTTCATCTAAATTTACTCAAATATAGATCCTACAACAAAAATACTCAACTAAATCCAAAAAAATCGAAGTTGGTTTCAAATAAATTTATTAAAATTTGACACTTCCAACTAACATTTTTTTCACAATCCAAAAAATAGTAGTTATTTTCAACTAAATTTACTCAAATATAGATCCTACAACAAAAATACTCAACAAAATCCAAAATAATCCAAGTTGATTTCAAATAAATTTATTAAAATTTGACAAAAATCGTGACAAAATCCAAAAAATCGAAGTTAATTTCAACTGAAATTACTCAAATTCACCTTCTCTATCAAAAAAACTCAACATAGTCGAGGAAAATCGAAGTTGGTTTCAAATAAATTTATTAAAATTTGACACTTCCAACTAAAATTTTTTTCTCATTCCTTAAAATTGAAGTTATTTTCATCTAAATTTACTCAAATATAGATCCTACAACAAAAATACGCAACTAAATCCAAAAAAATCGAAGTTGGTTTCAAATAAATTTATTAAAATTTGACACTTCCAACTAAAATTTTTTCGCAGTCCTAGAAATTTAAGTTATTTTCATAAAAAATTACTCTAATATAGACCCTACAACAAAAATTCTCAACAAAATCCAAAAAAATCGAAGCTGGTTTCAAAAAAATTTATTAAAATTTGACACTTCCAACTAAAATTTTTTTTCACAATCCAATAAATTGTCGTTATTTTCATCTAAATTTACTCAAATATACATCCTACAACAAAAATACTCAACTAAATCCAAAAAAATCGAAGTTGGTTTCAAATAAATTTATTAAAATTTGACACTTCCAACTAAATTTTTTTCACAATCCAAAAAATTGAAGTTATTTTCATCTAAATTTACTCAAATATAGATCCTACAACAAAAATACTCAACTAAATCCAAAAAAATCGAAGTTGGTTTCAAATAAATTTATTAAAATTTGACACTTCCAACTAAAATTTTTTTCTCATTCCTTAAAATTGAAGTTATTTTCATCTAAATTTACTCAAATATAGATCCTACAACAAAAATACTCAACAAAATCTAAAAAAATCGAAGTTGGTTTCAAATAAATTTATTAAAATTTATCACTTCCAACTAACATTTTTTTCACAATCCAAAAAATAGTAGTTATTTTCAACTAAATTTACTCAAATACACATCCTACAACAAAAATACTCGACAAAATAAAAAAAAATCGAAGTTGGTGTCAAATAAATTTATTAAAATTTGACACTTCCAACTAAAATTTTTTTCACAATCCAAAAAATTGACTTATTTTCATCTAAATTTACTTAATATATATCCTACAACAAAATACTCAACAAAATCTAAAAAAATCGAAGTTGGTTTCAAATAAATTTATTAAAATTTAACACTTCCAACTAACATTTTTTTCACAATCCAAAAAATAGTAGTTATTTTCAACTAAATTTACTCAAATACACATCCTACAACAAAAATACTCGACAAAATCCTAAAAAATCGAAGCTGGTTTCAAATAAATTTATTAAAATTTGACATTTCCAACTAAAATTTTTTTTCACAATCCAATAAATTGAAGTTATTTTCATCTAAATTTACTCAAATATAGATCCTACAACAAAAATACTCAACTAAATCCAAAAAAATCGAAGTTGGTTTCAAATAAATTTATTAAAATTTGACACTTCCAACTAAAATTTTTTTCTCATTCCTTAAAATTGAAGTTATTTTCATCTAAATTTACTCAAATATACATCCAACAACAAAAATACTCGACAAAATCCAAAAAAATCGAAGTTGGTTTCAAATAAATTTATTAAAATTTGACAATTCCAACTAAAATTTTTTTTCACAATCCAAAAAATTGTCGTTATTTTCATCTAAATTTACTCAAATATACATCCTACAAAAAAAAATACTCGACAAAATCCAAAAAAATCGATGTTGGTTTCAAATAAATTTATTAAAATTTATCACTTCCAACTAACATTTTTTTCACAATCCAAAAAATAGTAGTTATTTTCAACTAAATTTACTCAAATACACATCCTACAACAAAAATACTCGACAAAATAAAAAAAAATCGAAGTTGGTGTCAAATAAATTTATTAAAATTTGACACTTCCAACTAAAATTTTTTTCACAATCCAAAAAATTGACTTATTTTCATCTAAATTTACTTAATATATATCCTACAACAAAATACTCAACAAAATCTAAAAAAATCGAAGTTGGTTTCAAATAAATTTATTAAAATTTAACACTTCCAACTAACATTTTTTTCACAATCCAAAAAATAGTAGTTATTTTCAACTAAATTTACTCAAATACACATCCTACAACAAAAATACTCGACAAAATAAAAAAAAATCGAAGTTGGTGTCAAATAAATTTATTAAAATTTGACACTTCCAACTAAATTTTTTTCACAATCCAAAAAATTGAAGTTATTTTCATCTAAATTTACTCAAATATAGATCCTACAACAAAAATACTCAACAAAATCCAAAATAATCCAAGTTGATTTCAAATAAATTTATTAAAATTTGGCAAAAATCGTGACAAAATCCAAAAAATCGAAGTTAATTTTAACTGAAATTACTCAAATTAGGCTTCTCTATCAAAAAAACTCAACATAGTCGAGAAAAATCGAAATTGGTTTCAAATAAATTTATTAAAATTTGACACTTCCAACTAAAATTTTTTTCACAATCCAAAAAATTGACTTATTTTCATCTAAATTTACTCAAATATAGATCCTACAACAAAATACTCATCAAAATAAAAAAAAATCGAAGTTGGTTTCAAATAAATTTATTAAAATTTGACACTTCCAACTATAATTTTTTTTCACAATCCAAAAAAATTGTCGTTATTTTCAACTAAATTTACTCTAATATACATCCTACAACAGAAATACTCGACAAAATCCAAAAAAATCGAAGTTGGTTTCAAATAAATTTATTAAAATTTGACACTTCCACTAAAATTTTTTTTCACAATCCTAAAAATTGAAGTTATTTTCATCAAAATTTACTCTAATATAGACCCTACAACAAAAATACGCTACAAAATCCAAAAAATTGAAGTTGGTTTCAAATAAATTTATTAAAATTTGACACTTCCAACTAAAATTTTTTTTCACAATCCAATAAATTGTCGTTATTTTCATCTAAATTTACTCAAATATACATCCTACAACACAAATACTCAACAAAATCCAAAAAAATCGAAGTTGGTTTCAAATAAATTTATTAAAATTTGACACTTCCAACTAAAATTTTTTTTCACAATGCAATAAATTGTCGATATTTTCATCTAAATTTACTCAAATATTCATCCTACTGACAAAAATACTCAACAAAATCCAAAAAAATCGAAGCTGGTTTCAAATAAATTTATTAAAATTTGACACTTCCAACTAAAATTTTTTTTCACAATCCAATAAATTGTCGTTATTTTCATCTAAATTTACTCAAATATACATCCTACAACACAAATACTCAACAAAATCCAAAAAAATCGAAGTTGGTTTCAAATAAATTTATTAAAATTTGACACTTCCAACTAACATTTTTTTCACAATCCAAAAAATAGTAGTTATTTTCAACTAAATTTACTCAAATACACATCCTACAACAAAAATACTCGACAAAATAAAAAAAAATCGAAGTTGGTTTCAAATAAATTTATTAAAATTTGACACTTCCAACTAACATTTTTTTCACAATCCAAAAAATAGTAGTTATTTTCAACTAAATTTACTCAAATATAGATCCTACAACAAAAATACTCAACAAAATCCAAAATAATCCAAGTTGATTTCAAATAAATTTATTAAAATTTGACAAAAATCGTGACAAAATCCAAAAAATCGAAGTTAATTTCAACTGAAATTACTCAAATTCACCTTCTCTATCAAAAAAACTCAACATAGTCGAGGAAAATCGAAGTTGGTTTCAAATAAATTTATTAAAATTTGACACTTCCAACTAAAATTTTTTTCTCATTCCTTAAAATTGAAGTTATTTTCATCTAAATTTACTCAAATATAGATCCTACAACAAAAATACGCAACTAAATCCAAAAAAATCGAAGTTGGTTTCAAATAAATTTATTAAAATTTGACACTTCCAACTAAAATTTTTTTCGCAGTCCTAGAAATTTAAGTTATTTTCATAAAAAATTACTCTAATATAGACCCTACAACAAAAATTCTCAACAAAATCCAAAAAAATCGAAGCTGGTTTCAAAAAAATTTATTAAAATTTGACACTTCCAACTAAAATTTTTTTTCACAATCCAATAAATTGTCGTTATTTTCATCTAAATTTACTCAAATATACATCCTACAACAAAAATACTCAACTAAATCCAAAAAAATCGAAGTTGGTTTCAAATAAATTTATTAAAATTTGACACTTCCAACTAAATTTTTTTCACAATCCAAAAAATTGAAGTTATTTTCATCTAAATTTACTCAAATATAGATCCTACAACAAAAATACTCAACTAAATCCAAAAAAATCGCAGTTGGTTTCAAATAAATTTATTAAAATTTGACACTTCCAACTAAAATTTTTTTTCACAATCCAATAAATTGTCGTTATTTTCATCTAAATTTACTCAAATTTACATCCTACAACAAAAATACTCAACTAAATCCAAAAAAACGAAGTTGGTTTCAAATAAATTTATTAAAATTTGACACTTCCAACTAAATTTTTTTCACAATCCAAAAAAGTGAAGTTATTTTCATCTAAATTTACTCAAATATAGATACTACAACAAAAATACTCAACTAAATCCAAAAAAATCGAAGTTGGTTTCAAATAAATTTATTAAAATTTGACACTTCCAACTAAAATTTTTTTCTCATTCCTTAAAATTGAAGTTATTTTCATCTAAATTTACTCAAATATAGATCCTACAACAAAAATACTCAACAAAATCTAAAAAAATCGAAGTTGGTTTCAAATAAATTTATTAAAATTTATCACTTCCAACTAACATTTTTTTCACAATCCAAAAAATAGTAGTTATTTTCAACTAAATTTACTCAAATACACATCCTACAACAAAAATACTCGACAAAATAAAAAAAAATCGAAGTTGGTGTCAAATAAATTTATTAAAATTTGACACTTCCAACTAAAATTTTTTTCACAATCCAAAAAATTGACTTATTTTCATCTAAATTTACTTAATATATATCCTACAACAAAATACTCAACAAAATCTAAAAAAATCGAAGTTGGTTTCAAATAAATTTATTAAAATTTAACACTTCCAACTAACATTTTTTTCACAATCCAAAAAATAATAGTTATTTTCAACTAAATTTACTCAAATACACATCCTACAACAAAAATACTCGACAAAATAAAAAAAAATCGAAGTTGGTTTAAAATAAATTTATTAAAATTTGACACTTCCAACTAAATTTTTTTCACAATCCAAAAAATTGAAGTTATTTTCATCTAAATTTACTCAAATATAGATCCTACAACAAAAATACTCAACAAAATCCAAAATAATCCAAGTTGATTTCAAATAAATTAATTAAAATTTGGCAAAAATCGAGACAAAATCCAAAAAATCGAAGTTAATTTTAACTGAAATTACTCAAATTAGGCTTCTCTATCAAAAAAACTCAACATAGTCGAGAAAAATCGAAATTGGTTTCAAATAAATTTATTAAAATTTGACACTTCCAACTAAAATTTTTTTCACAATCCAAAAAATTGACTTATTTTCATCTAAATTTACTAAAATATAGATCCTACAACAAAATACTCATCAAAATAAAAAAAAATCGAAGTTGGTTTCAAATAAATTTATTAAAATTTGACACTTCCAACTATAATTTTTTTTCACAATCCAAAAAAATTGTCGTTATTTTCAACTAAATTTACTCTAATATACATCCTACAACAGAAATACTCGACAAAATCCAAAAAAATCGAAGTTGGTTTCAAATAAATTTATTAAAATTTGACACTTCCAACTAAATTTTTTTTCACAATCCTAAAAATTGAAGTTATTTTCATCAAAATTTACTCTAATATAGACCCTACAACAAAAATACGCTACAAAATCCAAAAAATTGAAGTTGGTTTCAAATAAATTTATTAAAATTTGACACTTCCAACTAAAATTTTTTTTCACAATCCAATAAATTGTCGTTATTTTCATCTAAATTTACTCAAATATACATCCTACAACACAAATACTCAACAAAATCCAAAAAAATCGAAGTTGGTTTCAAATAAATTTATTAAAATTTGACACTTCCAACTAAAATTTTTTTTCACAATGCAATAAATTGTCGATATTTTCATCTAAATTTACTCAAATATTCATCCTACTGACAAAAATACTCAACAAAATCCAAAAAAATCGAAGCTGGTTTCAAATAAATTTATTAAAATTTGACACTTCCAACTAAAATTTTTTTTCACAATCCAATAAATTGTCGTTATTTTCATCTAAATTTACTCAAATATACATCCTACAACACAAATACTCAACAAAATCCAAAAAAATCGAAGTTGGTTTCAAATAAATTTATTAAAATTTGACACTTCCAAGTAAAATTTTTTTCACATTCCTAAAAATTGAAGTTATTTTCATCTAAATTTATTCAAATATAGACCCTACAACAAAAATAGTCAACAAAATCCAAAAAATCGAAGTTGGTTTCAAATAAATTTATTAAAATTTGACACCTCCAACTAAATTTTTTTCACAATCCAAAAAATTGAAGTTATTTTCATCTAAATTTACTCAAATATAGATCCTACAACAAAAATACTCAACTAAATCCAAAAAAATCGAAGTTGGTTTCAAATAAATTTATTAAAATTTGACACTTCAAACTAAAAATTTTTTCTCATTCCTTAAAATTGAAGTTATTTTCATCTAAATTTACTCAAATATAGATCCTACAACAAAAATACTCAACAAAATCCAAAAAAATCGAAGTTGGTTTCAAATAAATTTATTAAAATTTTACACTTCCAACTAACATTTTTTTCACAATCCAAAAAATAGTAGTTATTTTCAACTAAATTTACTCAAATACACATCCTACAACAAAAATACTCGACAAAATCCAAAAAAATCGAAGTTGGTTTCAAATAAATTTATTAAAATTTGACACTTCCAACTAAAATTTTTTTTCACAATCCAAAAAATTGTCGTTATTTTCATCTAAATTTACTCAAATATACATCCAACAACAAAAATACTCGACAAAATCCAAAAAAATCGAAGTTGGTTTCAAATAAATTTATTAAAATTTGACACTTCCAACTAAAATTTTTTTTCACAATCCAAAAAATTGTCGTTATTTTCATCTAAATTTACTCAAATATACATCCTACAAAAAAATACTCGACAAAATCCAAAAAAATCGATGTTGGTTTCAAATAAATTTATTAAAATTTGACACTTCCAACTACAATTTTTTCCCAATCCAAAAAATTGAAGTTATTTTCATCTAAATTTACTCCAATATACATCCTACAACAAAAATACTCAACTAAATCCAAAAAAATCGAAGTTGGTTTCAAATAAATTTATTAAAATTTGACACTTCCAACTAAATTTTTTTCACAATCCAAAAAAACGAAGTTATTTTCATCTAAATTTACTCAAATATACATCCTACAACAAAAATACTCAACTAAATCCAAAAAAATCGAAGCTGGTTTCAAATAAATTTATTAAAATTTGACACTTCCAACTAAATTTTTTTTTCACAATCCAAAAAATTGTCGTTATTTTCATCTAAATTTACTCAAATATACATCCAACAACAAAAATACTCGACAAAATCCAAAAAAATCGAAGTTGGTTTCAAATAAATTTATTAAAATTTGACACTTCCAACTAAAATTTTTTTTCACAATCCAAAAAATTGTCGTTATTTTCATCTAAATTTACTCAAATATACATCCTACAAAAAAATACTCGACAAAATCCAAAAAAATCGATGTTGGTTTCAAATAAATTTATTAAAATTTAACACTTCCAACTAACATTTTTTTCACAATCCAAAAAATAGTAGTTATTTTCAACTAAATTTACTCAAATACACATCCTACAACAAAAATACTCGACAAAATAAAAAAAAATCGAAGTTGGTGTCAAATAAATTTATTAAAATTTGACACTTCCAACTAACATTTTTTTCACAATCCAAAAAATAGTTGTTATTTTCAACTAAATTTACTCAAATACACATCCTACAACAAAAATACTCGACAAAATAAAAAAAAATCGAAGTTGGTTTCAAATAAATTTATTAAAATTTGACACTTCCAACTAAAATTTTTTTTCACAATCCAATAAATTGTCGTTATTTTCATCTAAATTTACTCAAATATACATCCTACAACACAAATACTCAACAAAATCCAAAAAAATCGAAGTTGGTTTCAAATAAATTTATTAAAATTTGACACTTCCAACTAAAAATTTTTTCTCAATCCTTAAAATTGAAGTTATTTTCATCTAAATTTACTCAAATATAGATCCTACAACAAAAATACTCAACTAAATCCAAAAAAATCGAAGTTGGTTTCAAATAAATTTATTAAAATTTGACACTTCCAACTAAAATTTTTTTTCACAATGCAATAAATTGTCGATATTTTCATCTAAATTTACTCAAATATTCATCCTACAGACAAAAATACTCAACAAAATCCAAAAAAATCGCAGCTGGTTTCAAATAAATTTATTAAAATTTGACACTTTCAACTAAAATTTTTTTCACAATCCTAAAAATTGAAGTTATTTTCATAAAAAATTACTCTAATATAGACCCTACAACAAAAATACTCAACAAAATCCAAAAAAATCGAAGCTGGTTTCAAATAAATTTATTAAAATTTGACACTTCCAACTAAAATTTTTTTTCACAATCCAATAAATTGTCGTTATTTTCATCTAAATTTACTCAAATATACATCCTACAACAAAAATACTCAACTAAATCCAAAAAAATCGCAGTTGGTTTCAAATAAATTTATTAAAATTTGACACTTCCAAGTAAAATTTTTTTCACAATCCAAAAAATTGACTTATTTTCATCTAAATTTACTCAAATATAGATCCTACAACAAAATACTCATCAAAATAAAAAAAAATCGAAGTTGGTTTCAAATAAATTTATTAAAATTTGACACTTCCAACTATAATTTTTTTTCACAATCCAAAAAAATTGTCGTTATTTTCAACTAAATTTACTCAAATATACATCCTACAACAGAAATACTCGACAAAATCCAAAAAAATCGAAGTTGGTTTCAAATAAATTTATTAAAATTTGACACTTCCAACTAAATTTTTTTTTCACAATCCTAAAAATTGAAGTTATTTTCATCAAAATTTACTCTAATATAGACCCTACAACAAAAATACGCTACAAAATCCAAAAAATTGAAGTTGGTTTCAAATAAATTTATTAAAATTTGACACTTCCAACTAAAATTTTTTTTCACAATCCAATAAATTGTCGTTATTTTCATCTAAATTTACTCAAATATACATCCTACAAAAAAATACTCGACAAAATCCAAAAAAATCGATGTTGGTTTCAAATAAATTTATTAAAATTTGACACCTCCAACTACAATTTTTTCCCAATCCAAAAAGTTGAAGTTATTTTCATCTAAATATACTCCAATATACATCCTACAACAAAAATACTCAACTAAATCCAAAAAAATCGAAGTTGGTTTCAAATAAATTTATTAAAATTTAACACTTCCAACTAACATTTTTTTCACAATCCAAAAAATAGTAGTTATTTTCAACTAAATTTACTCAAATACACATCCTACAACAAAAATACTCGACAAAATAAAAAAAAATCGAAGTTGGTTTCAAATAAATTTATTAAAATTTGACACTTCCAACTAAAATTTTTTTTCACAATCCAATAAATTGTCGTTATTTTCATCTAAATTTACTCAAATATACATCCTACAACACAAATACTCAACAAAATCCAAAAAAATCGAAGTTGGTTTCAAATAAATTTATTAAAATTTGACACTTCCAACTAAAAATTTTTTCTCAATCCTTAAAATTGAAGTTATTTTCATCTAAATTTACTCAAATATAGATCCTACAACAAAAATACTCAACTAAATCCAAAAAAATCGAAGTTGGTTTCAAATAAATTTATTAAAATTTGACACTTCCAACTAAAATTTTTTTTCACAATGCAATAAATTGTCGATATTTTCATCTAAATTTACTCAAATATTCATCCTACAGACAAAAATACTCAACAAAATCCAAAAAAATCGCAGCTGGTTTCAAATAAATTTATTAAAATTTGACACTTTCAACTAAAATTTTTTTCACAATCCTAAAAATTGAAGTTATTTTCATAAAAAATTACTCTAATATAGACCCTACAACAAAAATACTCAACAAAATCCAAAAAAATCGAAGCTGGTTTCAAATAAATTTATTAAAATTTGACACTTCCAACTAAAATTTTTTTTCACAATCCAATAAATTGTCGTTATTTTCATCTAAATTTACTCAAATATACATCCTACAACAAAAATACTCAACTAAATCCAAAAAAATCGCAGTTGGTTTCAAATAAATTTATTAAAATTTGACACTTCCAAGTAAAATTTTTTTCACAATCCAAAAAATTGACTTATTTTCATCTAAATTTACTCAAATATAGATCCTACAACAAAATACTCATCAAAATAAAAAAAAATCGAAGTTGGTTTCAAATAAATTTATTAAAATTTGACACTTCCAACTATAATTTTTTTTCACAATCCAAAAAAATTGTCGTTATTTTCAACTAAATTTACTCAAATATACATCCTACAACAGAAATACTCGACAAAATCCAAAAAAATCGAAGTTGGTTTCAAATAAATTTATTAAAATTTGACACTTCCAACTAAATTTTTTTTTCACAATCCTAAAAATTGAAGTTATTTTCATCAAAATTTACTCTAATATAGACCCTACAACAAAAATACGCTACAAAATCCAAAAAATTGAAGTTGGTTTCAAATAAATTTATTAAAATTTGACACTTCCAACTAAAATTTTTTTTCACAATCCAATAAATTGTCGTTATTTTCATCTAAATTTACTCAAATATACATCCTACAACACAAATACTCAACAAAATCCAAAAAAATCGAAGTTGGTTTCAAATAAATATATTAAAATTTGACACTTCCAACTAAAATTTTTTTTCACAATGCAATAAATTGTCGATATTTTCATCTAAATTTACTCAAATATTCATCCTACAGACAAAAATACTCAACAAAATCCAAAAAAATCGAAGCTGGTTTCAAATAAATTTATTAAAATTTAACACTTCCAACTAACATTTTTTTCACAATCCAAAAAATAGTAGTTATTTTCAACTAAATTTACTCAAATACACATCCTACAACAAAAATACTCGACAAAATAAAAAAAAATTCGAAGTTGGTTTCAAATAAATTTATTAAAATTTGACACTTCCAACTAAATTTTTTTCACAATCCAAAAAATTGAAGTTATTTTCATCTAAATTTACTCAAATATAGATCCTACAACAAAAATACTCAACAAAATCCAAAATAATCCAAGTTGATTTCAAATAAATTTATTAAAATTTGGCAAAAATCGTGACAAAATCCAAAAAATCGAAGTTAATTTTAACTGAAATTACTCAAATTAGGCTTCTCTATCAAAAAAACTCATCATAGTCGAGAAAAATCGAAATTGGTTTCAAATAAATTTATTAAAATTTGACACTTCCAACTAAAATTTTTTTCACAATCCAAAAAATTGACTTATTTTCATCTAAATTTACTCAAATATAGATCCTACAACAAAAATACTCAACTAAATCCAAAAAAATCGAAGTTGGTTTCAAATAAATTTATTAAAATTTGACACTTTGTTTGGGAATGAATAGTTCTCCGCGCCGCCGCACTCTCGATCATCGCAGCACCTCCTGGGCGGCGGAAGTCGCGGTCGATCCGCGATCGATCAACCAATCAGGGCCCGTCTTGTCGAACGACGCTCGAGAATGTTCGAGAAGACGCCGCGGCGGAAATGCGCATCCATCTTGTGACTCACTCTGTTCACAACCGTGCTCAACGTACAACACGTTTTGTTCATTGTCCTTTTACCGCGTTGCTCAACCAGCAATATTGTGTGCATATCATTTCCAATCAATCGGTAGGCTCAACCACGGTGTTCACGACACAGTTCGGGTGCAGTTATCACGAGAGTGTGCATTCGCGATTGTGCGTGTCCGCGTGGGCACGTTTTCACACGTGTGAATTGTACAAGAGAGTGTACGGGGGCTCAACCCTCTAATTTCAAGTGCGCACAACGGCTCACCCGTTGGCACACCTTTTATAAATAAAGACTTCAAATACTTTTGTGCAAACCAGTGTCTGTGTGGCTCAACGCCGATCCTAACCTCACCAGCCTCCTCGTGCTCACATAACCTAATATTTTACAGTTTGGTCCTTCGAGCCGGATCGGTGATTGTGTACCACAGTGCTGTGTAGTTCAGTTTAGAGGGCTCACAAGCTCAACTCCTGTGCATCGCGATGGCTGATCAAGATGATCAAAAGAGCGTGAAGTCAGCGGGCTCATCAAGGCCGCCTTCCCCAGCACCGATTGTGCTCACCATCCCCACCGAGGCTCTGGGGACGAGTGGGGATAAAAAACCACCGAGGGCGACATCACCATCAACGTTGCCCTCGCAGCTGGTCTTCAAGGCCAAGACCCAGATGGGTCGCTTCGACTCCCTTCAGGCCTTGAAGGCGCAGCTGCCCACCCACGCACACACTACGTCCATCGACGAGGTGGAGCTACTTGCAGCCCATGTAGACGAGCTGCACCTAGCGTTCACTCGCGAACACGCGCATTTTGAGGAGACGTGGCCTGTCAAGTTTATCAACCACCCATATTTCGAGGCAAACTTGGCGGTGCAGGAGGCTCAAATATATCTCACTACCAAGATCAAGCTCAACCGCCTCCGAGAAGACGTGAAGGCGATACAGCAGCGTCCACCGGCTGCATCGAGCGCAGTACCGTCGAGGGCCTCGAAGCTGCCGGAGATCGCCCTGCCCACATTCTCTGGCGCATACACGGAGTGGCCAGCCTACAGTGAGCTCTTCACATCCTTGATCATCCATGACCAGCAGCTCATGGAAATAGACCGCCTTCACTACCTGCGGTCCAGCCTCCAAGGTGATCCATCAGAGCTGGTGAACGCATACCCGCTCACAGGCTCATCGTTCCAGTCTTGCTGGGAGGAACTGAGCAAGAAATACTCCAACAAGCGTGTGCTCATCGAAGAGCAGCTGGACAAGCTGCTCACCGTCTCACCGATAACAACGCGCAGTGCAAAGTCGCTCAATGATATCGTGTCCACAATCAGCAAGGTGCAAAAGACATTGACCACTTTGGGAGCAGCAGAGGATATGTTCAACATATTGCTCGTGCACCAGGCGACGAGCTGCCTGGACAAGTCAACCAGGGAAGCATGGGAGACGTCAGTGGGCTCATCCAAGGACTACCCTCGGCTGCAGCAGCTCGAGACGTTCATTGCTGCCAAGGTGGTGGCCCTGGAGCGACTGGAGGCCGCGGCTCTCCAAAAGGGTAAGAAGGCTCAATCTCCTGCTGCTCCACCGAGCAGATCATACCCCAGCCGGGGCGCTGCTCACACGGCATCAAAGACGAAGCCGAAGGCTCAACCAGCTGCGTCGCCCTACAGCTACCCCTGTGACTTTTGTAAGGAGGACCATTACGTTGTAATGTGTCCAAGGTTCAGGGAGCTGTCGGTGGAGGACAGGCGGAAAGTGATTACCGTCAACAAGCTGTGCAGGAATTGCTGTGGCAGGCATCGCACCGAAGATTGCAATTCCACGCGTCGGTGCAAAACGTGCGCAGCCAACCATCACACGATGCTGCACCTCACAAAGCCGTCTGCTCACACCGCTGCTCTTGTAAAACCTCGCGCAGAAGAGGAACCATCAACAAGTAGCGCAACCCATTGAAATATCGGTGCAGTCGTCCCATCACCAACATCACTCACACAACAGCGCACAACGCAGACTCACACAGCGTGCTCAACCGAACGAAGGAGGCTCAAACAATCATCGCCAGTGCTCACCCCATATGTTTCAGTTACCCTGTTGGCAACAGCCAACGCCCAGCTGATCACTTCAGTGTCATCTACACCAGTCAGATTACTGATTGATTCGGGCTCGGAACTGACATTTGTCACTGAAGAGCTCATCAACCTGCTTAGGATTCCACGCGCCCATGCATCCATCACGATCACTGGCATTGGGGGTAACACATCAATTCAAACCAGAGGAGTCGCACTACTAACTCTGCGCTCCAACTACGATATGTCAACAGTGCACTTTCAAGCACATGTTCTGCGAGCACTGACGACAAGTTTACCATCGGTGGAACCGCCACGTCAAGAATGGCCACATTTGAATGGCCTTCCGCTGGCCGATCCAGACTTTCTTAGATCAAGACCGATAGACATCGTGATTGGCGCAGACGTGTATGGGCAAGTGATCAAGCCCACCCTCAAGAAGGGTGATTCTTCAATGCCAATTGGACAGCTGTCCATTTTTGGGTGGCTCATTCTTGGACCAGTTACAGTGGACCGGCGTACGGTCACAGCACACCACACTGCAGTCGTGCAGCATGACGACAATTCTTTACAAGACATGCTGACACGATTTTGGATTCAAGAAGAGCTCCCAACAGATGCACCCATGAAGCTCACACCTGAGGATCAACAGTGTGAGGATCACTTTCGAGCGACACACACTCGTGATTCCACAGGACGATACACCGTGCGCATCCCTCTGAAGGAGACTCCAAAGCTGCTGGGTAATTCTTATCAAGCAGCTCACGCTTGCTTGAAGCGTACGCTCGTCAAGCTCAACAGGAACGACGAGTATCGCAACCTCTATCAAGGCTTCATGCAAGAGTACGAGGAGCTCCGTCACATGGTAAGAGCACCAACCCTTTCACCTAATACTCACTCTGTGTTTTATCTTCCACATCATGGAGTATTGAAGCCTGACAGCCAGACGACAAAACTGAGAGTCGTCTTCAATGGATCGAGCCCTACTTCATCCGGGTATTCTGTCAACGATTTGATGCATACGGGTGCAAATCTGCTCCTTAACATCACCGACGTGCTGCTGTGGATACGCCAGCACAAGTACATTTTTGCCACAGACGTGACGAAAATGTATCGTCAAGTCAAGATTCACGAGGATGATCAAGATCTCCAACGAATACTGTGGATCGATGACGATTCAAAGGAGGTGCCCTACAAGCTCACAACGGTCACATATGGGACCAAGGCTGCTCCATTTTTGGCGGTCAGAACCTTACTCCAATTGGCGGAAGACGAAGGTCATCGCTTTCCTCTGGCGGTGCCATCAATCACACATGCCAGATACGTTGATGACATCTTTGGAGGTGCAGACACAGGTGAGATGCTCATCACAATTGCTCACCAATTAAAAGATCTGTGCAACGCGGGAGGGTTTCCACTAGCCAAATGGCATTCAACCTTTCCTCCGTTGCTTGATGCAATTTCTCAAACCCAACGAGCCCAAGGCTCAATCATATCATTAGACGACTGCAATACCAAAATTCTCGGACTTCAATGGAATGTGATCAACGACGAATTTTCTTTCATCTCAAAACCAAGCTCAAATTCAAGGCTCACCAAACGCCTCATCTTATCAGAAGTAGCACAAATATTTGATCCATTAGGTTTTCTAGCGCCGGTCATAATTCGAGCAAAAACACTATTGCAAGAGTTGTGGCTACACAAGCTCAACTGGGATGATCCACTGCCTTCCCAAGTAACGTCACAATGGCTCATCATCAGAGAAGATTTAACAAGCTTGCGCAAGCTATCATGCCCAAGGTGGTTCAACACCTTCAGCAACTCGACAGTGGAACTACACGGCTTTTCTGATGCCTCACAACTCGCCATGGCAGCGGTAATTTACATTACCGTATCATCACCGTCCACAACTCACAAGGTCGCGACATTGGTGTGCTCCAAAACTAAGGTAGCACCACTAAAGAAGCTCACAATCCCGAGACTCGAGCTTACTGCAGCATTGATGCTGGCGAAGCTCACCAAATATGTTCAAGCAACGCTCAAGCTCAACATTGCTACTACATATCTGTGGACGGACTCACAAGTGACACTAACATGGATCAAAACACAAGCATCACGCTGGAAGGACTACGTACGGAATCGTGTGTCCCAAATTCAAGAGATCACCCAAGGCGCACATTGGAGACACGTTCCAGGGTCCACAAACCCAGCTGATTGCGCATCACGAGGCTTATCAACATCGCAGCTTGAACATCATAAGCTTTGGTGGACGGGACCACCATGGCTTGCGCAGCCCAGTGAAACATGGCCATCACAACCAATGCTAGACGAAGACTTGAGTGCACTAGAGGCTCGTCCAGGCATTTCAAAGCTGCTCAATATTCAAAAGATTGAATATCACTGGGACCTCATTTACAAATATTCATCTCTCAACAAACTTCTTCGCATCACATCAGTTTGTTTCAGATTTGTTTCAAGGTTGAAGAAGGCTCCAGTCACGCTGCCGCTCTTCACCTTGTCGCCCATCGACATAGAATGGGCCAGGATCTTCTGGATCAAAGCAACGCAGGCGCTTTATTTCTCCAGCGAGATGAAGATGCTCAGCTCAGGCTCAACTTTGCCAGCCGCTCATGTCTTCAATCGACTCACCGCATTCATCGATGAGAGTGGAGTCATTAGAGTTGGAGGCAGACTCAACAATGTTTGCACAAGCTACGAAAGTAAGCACCCTGCAATTCTACCTCGTCATTCACATTTGTCTAAATTGATTATAGACCATGCTCATCGACAAACTCTCCATGGAGGGACCCAGCTCACCCTCGCCCAGATTCGACAAAACTACTGGATCATTGGAGGGCGAGCGCCAGTAAAATCGCACATCCTGCGGTGTGTTGTGTGTGCTCGACAAAGGGGGATCCGTGCCCATCAACTGATGGGCCAACTACCTCTTTCGAGAGTTACACCCTCACGACCGTTCAACAATACTGGCACCGATTATGCGGGTCCAATCACACTGAAGACGTGGAGAGGAAGAGGTGCCAAGACTCAAAAGGGCTGGATTTGCGTCTTTGTGTGCCTCACCACATCAGCTGTTCACCTAGAACTGGTGACAGATTACACAACAGAAGGGTTCATCGCCACCTACAGGAGATTTGTCTCCAGGAGAGGGATTCCTCTCACTCTTCACTCCGATTGCGGAACCAACTACGTTGGAGCTGACACTGTTCTCAAAAGAATGTTCACCCAGGGGACTGAGGCGCATCAACGCCTGAATCAGCTGTTCGTCAATGACAAGACAGAATGGCATTTCAACCCTCCAGCAGCACCTCACATGGGAGGCAAGTGGGAAGCGGTCGTGAAGTCAGTCAAACACCATCTCCGGCGCACAGTCAGTGAGACGGTGCTCACATACGAGGAGTTCAGCACACTTCTCACACAAATAGAAGCAATGCTCAACTCACGACCGCTTGAGCCCCTCAGTGACGACCCTGATGACATCACTGCACTCACACCAGCGCACTTTCTCATTGGACAACCACTCTCAGCGCTTCCGGAACCGTCAGTGGAGAATTCATCAATCTTGCCATCAGCCAGGTGGCAATTCATTCAAACAAAGACGCAACAATTTTGGACTCAGTGGTCATCCCACTATCTGCAGAGACAACTATCCATCACCAAATGGCATCATCCAACCAACGACCTGAAGGTCGGGTCCCTGGTGCTCATCACAGATGAGCGTTTTCCACCTAGCAAGTGGCCACTTGCGAGGATCATCACCTTACATCCAGGGAAGGATGGACTCACCCGAGTCGTGACGCTCAAAACCGCCACAACAACACTAATCAGGCCAATTGCAAAATTGGCAATTTTGCCTGTTACAGATTCATCATCAACATCTTCAATCAGCTGTTGATGGCGGGAGCATGTTTGGGAATGAATAGTTCTCCGCGCCGCCGCACTCTCGATCATCGCAGCACCTCCTGGGCGGCGGAAGTCGCGGTCGATCCGCGATCGATCAACCAATCAGGGCCCGTCTTGTCGAACGACGCTCGAGAATGTTCGAGAAGACGCCGCGGCGGAAATGCGCATCCATCTTGTGACTCACTCTGTTCACAACCGTGCTCAACGTACAACACGTTTTGTTCATTGTCCTTTTACCGCGTTGCTCAACCAGCAATATTGTGTGCATATCATTTCCAATCAATCGGTAGGCTCAACCACGGTGTTCACGACACAGTTCGGGTGCAGTTATCACGAGAGTGTGCATTCGCGATTGTGCGTGTCCGCGTGGGCACGTTTTCACACGTGTGAATTGTACAAGAGAGTGTACGGGGGCTCAACCCTCTAATTTCAAGTGCGCACAACGGCTCACCCGTTGGCACACCTTTTATAAATAAAGACTTCAAATACTTTTGTGCAAACCAGTGTCTGTGTGGCTCAACGCCGATCCTAACCTCACCAGCCTCCTCGTGCTCACATAACCTAATATTTTACACACTTCCTACTAAAATTTTTTTCTCATTCCTTAAAATTGAAGTTATTTTCATCTAAATTTACTCAAATATACATCCAACAACAAAAATACTCGACAAAATCCAAAAAAATCGAAGTTGGTTTCAAATAAATTTATTAAAATTTGACACTTCCAACTAAAATTTTTTTTCACAATCCAAAAAATTGTCCTTATTTTCATCTAAATTTACTCAAATATACATCCTACAAAAAAATACTCGACAAAATCCAAAAAAATCGATGTTGGTTTCAAATAAATTTATTAAAATTTGACACCTCCAACTACAATTTTTTCCCAATCCAAAAAATTGAAGTTATTTTCATCTAAATATACTCCAATATACATCCTACAACAAAAATACTCAACTAAATCCAAAAAAATCGAAGTTGGTTTCAAATAAATTTATTAAAATTTGACACTTCCAACTAAATTTTTTTCACATTCCTAAAAATTGAAGTTATTTTCATCTAAATTTATTCAAATATAGACCCTACAACAAAAATACTCAACAAAATCCAAAATAATCCAAGTTGATTTCAATTAAATTTATTAAAATTTAACACTTCCAACTAACATTTTTTTCACAATCCAAAAAATAATAGTTATTTTCAACTAAATTTACTCAAATACACATCCTACAACAAAAATACTCGACAAAATAAAAAAAAATCGAAGTTGGTTTAAAATAAATTTATTAAAATTTGACACTTCCAAGTAAAATTTTTTTCACATTCCTAAAAATTGAAGTTATTTTCATCTAAATTTATTCAAATGTAGACCCTACAACAAAAATACTCAACAAAATCCAAAATAATCCAAGTTGATTTCAATTAAATTTATTAAAATTTGGCAAAAATCGTGACAAAATCCAAAAAATCGAAGTTAATTTTAACTGAAATTACTCAAATTAGGCTTCTCTATCAAAAAAACTCAACATAGTCGAGAAAAATCGAAATTGGTTTCAAATAAATTTATTAAAATTTGACACTTCCAACTAAAATTTTTTTCACAATCCAAAAAATTGACTTATTTTCATCTAAATTTACTCAAATATAGATCCTACAACAAAATACTCATCAAAATTAAAAAAAATCGAAGTTGGTTTCAAATAAATTTATTAAAATTTGACACTTCCAACTAAATTTTTTTCACAATCCAAAAAATTGAAGTTATTTTCATCTAAATTTACTCAAATATACATCCAACAACAAAAATACTCAACAAAATCTAAAAAAATCGAAGTTGGTTTCAAATAAATTTATTAAAATTTAACACTTCCAACTAACATTTTTTTCACAATCCAAAAAATAGTAGTTATTTTCAACTAAATTTACTCAAATACACATCCTACAACAAAAATACTCGACAAAATAAAAAAAAATCGAAGTTGGTGTCAAATAAATTTATTAAAATTTGACACTTCCAACTAAATTTTTTTCACAATCCAAAAAATTGAAGTTATTTTCATCTAAATTTACTCAAATATAGATCCTACAACAAAAATACTCAACAAAATCCAAAATAATCCAAGTTGATTTCAAATAAATTTATTAAAATTTGGCAAAAATCGTGACAAAATCCAAAAAATCGAAGTTAATTTTAACTGAAATTACTCAAATTAGGCTTCTCTATCAAAACAACTCAACATAGTCGAGAAAAATCGAAATTGGTTTCAAATAAATTTATTAAAATTTGACACTTCCAACTAAAATTTTTTTCACAATCCTAGAAATTTAAGTTATTTTCATAAAAAATTACTCTAATATAGACCCTACAACAAAAATACTCAACAAAATCCTAAAAAATCGAAGCTGGTTTCGAATAAATTTATTAAAATTTGACACTTCCAACTTAAATTTTTTTTCACAATCCAATAAATTGAAGTTATTTTCATCTAAATTTACTCAAATATAGATCCTACAACAAAAATACTCAACTAAATCCAAAAAAATCGCAGTTGGTTTCAAATAAATTTATTAAAATTTGACACTTCCAAGTAAAATTTTTTTCACAATCCAAAAAATTGACTTATTTTCATCTAAATTTACTCAAATATAGATCCTACAACAAAATACTCATCAAAATAAAAAAAAATCGAAGTTGGTTTCAAATAAATTTATTAAAATTTGACACTTCCAACTATAATTTTTTTTCACAATCCAAAAAAATTGTCGTTATTTTCAACTAAATTTACTCAAATATACATCCTACAACAGAAATACTCGACAAAATCCAAAAAAATCGAAGTTGGTTTCAAATAAATTTATTAAAATTTGACACTTCCAACTAAATTTTTTTTTCACAATCCTAAAAATTGAAGTTATTTTCATCAAAATTTACTCTAATATAGACCCTACAACAAAAATACGCTACAAAATCCAAAAAATTGAAGTTGGTTTCAAATAAATTTATTAAAATTTGACACTTCCAACTAAAATTTTTTTTCACAATCCAATAAATTGTCGTTATTTTCATCTAAATTTACTCAAATATACATCCTACAACACAAATACTCAACAAAATCCAAAAAAATCGAAGTTGGTTTCAAATAAATATATTAAAATTTGACACTTCCAACTAAAATTTTTTTTCACAATGCAATAAATTGTCGATATTTTCATCTAAATTTACTCAAATATTCATCCTACAGACAAAAATACTCAACAAAATCCAAAAAAATCGAAGTTGGTTTCAAATAAATTTATTAAAATTTGACACTTCCTACTAAAATTTTTTTCTCATTCCTTAAAATTGAAGTTATTTTCATCTAAATTTACTCAAATATACATCCAACAACAAAAATACTCGACAAAATCCAAAAAAATCGAAGTTGGTTTCAAATAAATTTATTAAAATTTGACACTTCCAACTAAAATTTTTGTTCACAATCCAAAAAATTGTCCTTATTTTCATCTAAATTTACTCAAATATACATCCTACAAAAAAATACTCGACAAAATCCAAAAAAATCGAAGTTGGTTTCAAATAAATTTATTAAAATTTGACACTTCCAACTAAAATTTTTGTTCACAATCCAAAAAATTGTCCTTATTTTCATCTAAATTTACTCAAATATACATCCTACAAAAAAATACTCGACAAAATCCAAAAAAATCGATGTTGGTTTCAAATAAATTTATTAAAATGTGACACCTCCAACTACAATTTTTTCCCAATCCAAAAAATTGAAGTTATTTTCATCTAAATATACTCCAATATACATCCTACAACAAAAATACTCAACTAAATCCAAAAAAATCGAAGTTGGTTTCAAATAAATTTATTAAAATTTGACACTTCCAACTAAATTTTTTTCACATTCCTAAAAATTGAAGTTATTTTCATCTAAATTTATTCAAATATAGACCCTACAACAAAAATACTCAACAAAATCCAAAATAATCCAAGTTGATTTCAATTAAATTTATTAAAATTTAACACTTCCAACTAACATTTTTTTCACAATCCAAAAAATAATAGTTATTTTCAACTAAATTTACTCAAATACACATCCTACAACAAAAATACTCGACAAAATAAAAAAAAATCGAAGTTGGTTTAAAATAAATTTATTAAAATTTGACACTTCCAAGTAAAATTTTTTTCACATTCCTAAAAATTGAAGTTATTTTCATCTAAATTTATTCAAATGTAGACCCTACAACAAAAATACTCAACAAAATCCAAAATAATCCAAGTTGATTTCAATTAAATTTATTAAAATTTGGCAAAAATCGTGACAAAATCCAAAAAATCGAAGTTAATTTTAACTGAAATTACTCAAATTAGGCTTCTCTATGAAAAATACTCAACTAAATCCAAAAAAATCGAAGTTGGTTTCAAATAAATTTATTAAAATTTGACACTTCCAACTAAATTTTTTTCACATTCCTAAAAATTGAAGTTATTTTCATCTAAATTTATTCAAATATAGACCCTACAACAAAAATACTCAACAAAATCCAAAATAATCCAAGTTGATTTCAATTAAATTTATTAAAATTTAACACTTCCAACTAACATTTTTTTCACAATCCAAAAAATAATAGTTATTTTCAACTAAATTTACTCAAATACACATCCTACAACAAAAATACTCGACAAAATAAAAAAAAAATCGAAGTTGGTTTAAAATAAATTTATTAAAATTTGACACTTCCAAGTAAAATTTTTTTCACATTCCTAAAAATTGAAGTTATTTTCATCTAAATTTATTCAAATGTAGACCCTACAACAAAAATACTCAACAAAATCCAAAATAATCCAAGTTGATTTCAAATAAATTTATTAAAATTTGACACTTCCTACTAAAATTTTTTTCTCATTCCTTAAAATTGAAGTTATTTTCATCTAAATTTACTCAAATATACATCCAACAACAAAAATACTCGACAAAATCCAAAAAAATCGAAGTTGGTTTCAAATAAATTTATTAAAATTTGACACTTCCAACTAAAATTTTTTTTCACAATCCAAAAAATTGTCCTTATTTTCATCTAAATTTACTCAAATATACATCCTACAAAAAAATACTCGACAAAATCCAAAAAAATCGATGTTGGTTTCAAATAAATTTATTAAAATTTGACACCTCCAACTACAATTTTTTCCCAATCCAAAAAATTGAAGTTATTTTCATCTAAATATACTCCAATATACATCCTACAACAAAAATACTCAACTAAATCCAAAAAAATCGAAGTTGGTTTCAAATAAATTTATTAAAATTTGACACTTCCAACTAAATTTTTTTCACATTCCTAAAAATTGAAGTTATTTTCATCTAAATTTATTCAAATATAGACCCTACAACAAAAATACTCAACAAAATCCAAAATAATCCAAGTTGATTTCAATTAAATTTATTAAAATTTAACACTTCCAACTAACATTTTTTTCACAATCCAAAAAATAATAGTTATTTTCAACTAAATTTACTCAAATACACATCCTACAACAAAAATACTCGACAAAATAAAAAAAAATCGAAGTTGGTTTAAAATAAATTTATTAAAATTTGACACTTCCAAGTAAAATTTTTTTCACATTCCTAAAAATTGAAGTTATTTTCATCTAAATTTATTCAAATGTAGACCCTACAACAAAAATACTCACCAAAATCCAAAATAATCCAAGTTGATTTCAATTAAATTTATTAAAATTTGGCAAAAATCGTGACAAAATCCAAAAAATCGAAGTTAATTTTAACTGAAATTACTCAAATTAGGCTTCTCTATCAAAAAAACTCAACATAGTCGAGAAAAATCGAAATTGGTTTCAAATAAATTTATTAAAATTTGACACTTCCAACTAAAATTTTTTTCACAATCCTAGAAATTTAAGTTATTTTCATAAAAAATTACTCTAATATAGACCCTACAACAAAAATACTCAACAAAATCCTAAAAAATCGAAGCTGGTTTCGAATAAATTTATTAAAATTTGACACTTCCAACTTAAATTTTTTTTCACAATCCAATAAATTGAAGTTATTTTCATCTAAATTTACTCAAATATAGATCCTACAACAAAAATACTCAACTAAATCCAAAAAAATCGCAGTTGGTTTCAAATAAATTTATTAAAATTTGACACTTCCAAGTAAAATTTTTTTCACAATCCAAAAAATTGACTTATTTTCATCTAAATTTACTCAAATATAGATCCTACAACAAAATACTCATCAAAATAAAAAAAAATCGAAGTTGGTTTCAAATAAATTTATTAAAATTTGACACTTCCAACTATAATTTTTTTTCACAATCCAAAAAAATTGTCGTTATTTTCAACTAAATTTACTCAAATATACATCCTACAACAGAAATACTCGACAAAATCCAAAAAAATCGAAGTTGGTTTCAAATAAATTTGTTAAAATTTGACACTTCCAACTAAATTTTTTTTTCACAATCCTAAAAATTGAAGTTATTTTCATCAAAATTTACTCTAATATAGACCCTACAACAAAAATACGCTACAAAATCCAAAAAATTGAAGTTGGTTTCAAATAAATTTATTAAAATTTGACACTTCCAACTAAAATTTTTTTTCACAATCCAATAAATTGTCGTTATTTTCATCTAAATTTACTCAAATATACATCCTACCACACAAATACTCAACAAAATCCAAAAAAATCGAAGTTGGTTTCAAATAAATATATTAAAATTTGACACTTCCAACTAAAATTTTTTTTCACAATGCAATAAATTGTCGATATTTTCATCTAAATTTACTCAAATATTCATCCTACAGACAAAAATACTCAACAAAATCCAAAATAATCCAAGTTGATTTCAATTAAATTTATTAAAATTTAACACTTCCAACTAACATTTTTTTCACAATCCAAAAAATAATAGTTATTTTCAACTAAATTTACTCAAATACACATCCTACAACAAAAATACTCGACAAAATAAAAAAAAATCGAAGTTGGTTTAAAATAAATTTATTAAAATTTGACACTTCCAAGTAAAATTTTTTTCACATTCCTAAAAATTGAAGTTATTTTCATCTAAATTTATTCAAATGTAGACCCTACAACAAAAATACTCAACAAAATCCAAAATAATCCAAGTTGATTTCAATTAAATTTATTAAAATTTGGCAAAAATCGTGACAAAATCCAAAAAATCGAAGTTAATTTTAACTGAAATTACTCAAATTAGGCTTCTCTATGAAAAATACTCAACTAAATCCAAAAAAATCGAAGTTGGTTTCAAATAAATTTATTAAAATTTGACACTTCCAACTAAATTTTTTTCACATTCCTAAAAATTGAAGTTATTTTCATCTAAATTTATTCAAATATAGACCCTACAACAAAAATACTCAACAAAATCCAAAATAATCCAAGTTGATTTCAATTAAATTTATTAAAATTTAACACTTCCAACTAACATTTTTTTCACAATCCAAAAAATAATAGTTATTTTCAACTAAATTTACTCAAATACACATCCTACAACAAAAATACTCGACAAAATAAAAAAAAAATCGAAGTTGGTTTAAAATAAATTTATTAAAATTTGACACTTCCAAGTAAAATTTTTTTCACATTCCTAAAAATTGAAGTTATTTTCATCTAAATTTATTCAAATGTAGACCCTACAACAAAAATACTCAACAAAATCCAAAATAATCCAAGTTGATTTCAAATAAATTTATTAAAATTTGACACTTCCTACTAAAATTTTTTTCTCATTCCTTAAAATTGAAGTTATTTTCATCTAAATTTACTCAAATATACATCCAACAACAAAAATACTCGACAAAATCCAAAAAAATCGAAGTTGGTTTCAAATAAATTTATTAAAATTTGACACTTCCAACTAAAATTTTTTTTCACAATCCAAAAAATTGTCCTTATTTTCATCTAAATTTACTCAAATATACATCCTACAAAAAAATACTCGACAAAATCCAAAAAAATCGATGTTGGTTTCAAATAAATTTATTAAAATTTGACACCTCCAACTACAATTTTTTCCCAATCCAAAAAATTGAAGTTATTTTCATCTAAATATACTCCAATATACATCCTACAACAAAAATACTCAACTAAATCCAAAAAAATCGAAGTTGGTTTCAAATAAATTTATTAAAATTTGACACTTCCAACTAAATTTTTTTCACATTCCTAAAAATTGAAGTTATTTTCATCTAAATTTATTCAAATATAGACCCTACAACAAAAATACTCAACAAAATCCAAAATAATCCAAGTTGATTTCAATTAAATTTATTAAAATTTAACACTTCCAACTAACATTTTTTTCACAATCCAAAAAATAATAGTTATTTTCAACTAAATTTACTCAAATACACATCCTACAACAAAAATACTCGACAAAATAAAAAAAAATCGAAGTTGGTTTAAAATAAATTTATTAAAATTTGACACTTCCAAGTAAAATTTTTTTCACATTCCTAAAAATTGAAGTTATTTTCATCTAAATTTATTCAAATGTAGACCCTACAACAAAAATACTCACCAAAATCCAAAATAATCCAAGTTGATTTCAATTAAATTTATTAAAATTTGGCAAAAATCGTGACAAAATCCAAAAAATCGAAGTTAATTTTAACTGAAATTACTCAAATTAGGCTTCTCTATCAAAAAAACTCAACATAGTCGAGAAAAATCGAAATTGGTTTCAAATAAATTTATTAAAATTTGACACTTCCAACTAAAATTTTTTTCACAATCCTAGAAATTTAAGTTATTTTCATAAAAAATTACTCTAATATAGACCCTACAACAAAAATACTCAACAAAATCCTAAAAAATCGAAGCTGGTTTCGAATAAATTTATTAAAATTTGACACTTCCAACTTAAATTTTTTTTCACAATCCAATAAATTGAAGTTATTTTCATCTAAATTTACTCAAATATAGATCCTACAACAAAAATACTCAACTAAATCCAAAAAAATCGCAGTTGGTTTCAAATAAATTTATTAAAATTTGACACTTCCAAGTAAAATTTTTTTCACAATCCAAAAAATTGACTTATTTTCATCTAAATTTACTCAAATATAGATCCTACAACAAAATACTCATCAAAATAAAAAAAAATCGAAGTTGGTTTCAAATAAATTTATTAAAATTTGACACTTCCAACTATAATTTTTTTTCACAATCCAAAAAAATTGTCGTTATTTTCAACTAAATTTACTCAAATATACATCCTACAACAGAAATACTCGACAAAATCCAAAAAAATCGAAGTTGGTTTCAAATAAATTTGTTAAAATTTGACACTTCCAACTAAATTTTTTTTTCACAATCCTAAAAATTGAAGTTATTTTCATCAAAATTTACTCTAATATAGACCCTACAACAAAAATACGCTACAAAATCCAAAAAATTGAAGTTGGTTTCAAATAAATTTATTAAAATTTGACACTTCCAACTAAAATTTTTTTTCACAATCCAATAAATTGTCGTTATTTTCATCTAAATTTACTCAAATATACATCCTACAACACAAATACTCAACAAAATCCAAAAAAATCGAAGTTGGTTTCAAATAAATATATTAAAATTTGACACTTCCAACTAAAATTTTTTTTCACAATGCAATAAATTGTCGATATTTTCATCTAAATTTACTCAAATATTCATCCTACAGACAAAAATACTCAACAAAATCCAAAAAAATCGAAGTTGGTTTCAAATAAATTTATTAAAATTTGACACTTCCTACTAAAATTTTTTTCTCATTCCTTAAAATTGAAGTTATTTTCATCTAAATTTACTCAAATATACATCCAACAACAAAAATACTCGACAAAATCCAAAAAAATCGAAGTTGGTTTCAAATAAATTTATTAAAATTTGACACTTCCAACTAAAATTTTTGTTCACAATCCAAAAAATTGTCCTTATTTTCATCTAAATTTACTCAAATATACATCCTACAAAAAAATACTCGACAAAATCCAAAAAAATCGAAGTTGGTTTCAAATAAATTTATTAAAATTTGACACTTCCAACTAAAATTTTTGTTCACAATCCAAAAAATTGTCCTTATTTTCATCTAAATTTACTCAAATATACATCCTACAAAAAAATACTCGACAAAATCCAAAAAAATCGATGTTGGTTTCAAATAAATTTATTAAAATGTGACACCTCCAACTACAATTTTTTCCCAATCCAAAAAATTGAAGTTATTTTCATCTAAATATACTCCAATATACATCCTACAACAAAAATACTCAACTAAATCCAAAAAAATCGAAGTTGGTTTCAAATAAATTTATTAAAATTTGACACTTCCAACTAAATTTTTTTCACATTCCTAAAAATTGAAGTTATTTTCATCTAAATTTATTCAAATATAGACCCTACAACAAAAATACTCAACAAAATCCAAAATAATCCAAGTTGATTTCAATTAAATTTATTAAAATTTAACACTTCCAACTAACATTTTTTTCACAATCCAAAAAATAATAGTTATTTTCAACTAAATTTACTCAAATACACATCCTACAACAAAAATACTCGACAAAATAAAAAAAAATCGAAGTTGGTTTAAAATAAATTTATTAAAATTTGACACTTCCAAGTAAAATTTTTTTCACATTCCTAAAAATTGAAGTTATTTTCATCTAAATTTATTCAAATGTAGACCCTACAACAAAAATACTCAACAAAATCCAAAATAATCCAAGTTGATTTCAATTAAATTTATTAAAATTTGGCAAAAATCGTGACAAAATCCAAAAAATCGAAGTTAATTTTAACTGAAATTACTCAAATTAGGCTTCTCTATGAAAAATACTCAACTAAATCCAAAAAAATCGAAGTTGGTTTCAAATAAATTTATTAAAATTTGACACTTCCAACTAAATTTTTTTCACATTCCTAAAAATTGAAGTTATTTTCATCTAAATTTATTCAAATATAGACCCTACAACAAAAATACTCAACAAAATCCAAAATAATCCAAGTTGATTTCAATTAAATTTATTAAAATTTAACACTTCCAACTAACATTTTTTTCACAATCCAAAAAATAATAGTTATTTTCAACTAAATTTACTCAAATACACATCCTACAACAAAAATACTCGACAAAATAAAAAAAAAATCGAAGTTGGTTTAAAATAAATTTATTAAAATTTGACACTTCCAAGTAAAATTTTTTTCACATTCCTAAAAATTGAAGTTATTTTCATCTAAATTTATTCAAATGTAGACCCTACAACAAAAATACTCAACAAAATCCAAAATAATCCAAGTTGATTTCAAATAAATTTATTAAAATTTGACACTTCCTACTAAAATTTTTTTCTCATTCCTTAAAATTGAAGTTATTTTCATCTAAATTTACTCAAATATACATCCAACAACAAAAATACTCGACAAAATCCAAAAAAATCGAAGTTGGTTTCAAATAAATTTATTAAAATTTGACACTTCCAACTAAAATTTTTTTTCACAATCCAAAAAATTGTCCTTATTTTCATCTAAATTTACTCAAATATACATCCTACAAAAAAATACTCGACAAAATCCAAAAAAATCGATGTTGGTTTCAAATAAATTTATTAAAATTTGACACCTCCAACTACAATTTTTTCCCAATCCAAAAAATTGAAGTTATTTTCATCTAAATATACTCCAATATACATCCTACAACAAAAATACTCAACTAAATCCAAAAAAATCGAAGTTGGTTTCAAATAAATTTATTAAAATTTGACACTTCCAACTAAATTTTTTTCACATTCCTAAAAATTGAAGTTATTTTCATCTAAATTTATTCAAATATAGACCCTACAACAAAAATACTCAACAAAATCCAAAATAATCCAAGTTGATTTCAATTAAATTTATTAAAATTTAACACTTCCAACTAACATTTTTTTCACAATCCAAAAAATAATAGTTATTTTCAACTAAATTTACTCAAATACACATCCTACAACAAAAATACTCGACAAAATAAAAAAAAATCGAAGTTGGTTTAAAATAAATTTATTAAAATTTGACACTTCCAAGTAAAATTTTTTTCACATTCCTAAAAATTGAAGTTATTTTCATCTAAATTTATTCAAATGTAGACCCTACAACAAAAATACTCACCAAAATCCAAAATAATCCAAGTTGATTTCAATTAAATTTATTAAAATTTGGCAAAAATCGTGACAAAATCCAAAAAATCGAAGTTAATTTTAACTGAAATTACTCAAATTAGGCTTCTCTATCAAAAAAACTCAACATAGTCGAGAAAAATCGAAATTGGTTTCAAATAAATTTATTAAAATTTGACACTTCCAACTAAAATTTTTTTCACAATCCAAAAAATTGACTTATTTTCATCTAAATTTACTCAAATATAGATCCTACAACAAAATACTCATCAAAATTAAAAAAAATCGAAGTTGGTTTCAAATAAATTTATTAAAATTTGACACTTCCAACTAAATTTTTTTCACAATCCAAAAAATTGAAGTTATTTTCATCTAAATTTACTCAAATATACATCCAACAACAAAAATACTCAACAAAATCTAAAAAAATCGAAGTTGGTTTCAAATAAATTTATTAAAATTTAACACTTCCAACTAACATTTTTTTCACAATCCAAAAAATAGTAGTTATTTTCAACTAAATTTACTCAAATACACATCCTACAACAAAAATACTCGACAAAATAAAAAAAAATCGAAGTTGGTGTCAAATAAATTTATTAAAATTTGACACTTCCAACTAAATTTTTTTCACAATCCAAAAAATTGAAGTTATTTTCATCTAAATTTACTCAAATATAGATCCTACAACAAAAATACTCAACAAAATCCAAAATAATCCAAGTTGATTTCAAATAAATTTATTAAAATTTGGCAAAAATCGTGACAAAATCCAAAAAATCGAAGTTAATTTTAACTGAAATTACTCAAATTAGGCTTCTCTATCAAAACAACTCAACATAGTCGAGAAAAATCGAAATTGGTTTCAAATAAATTTATTAAAATTTGACACTTCCAACTAAAATTTTTTTCACAATCCTAGAAATTTAAGTTATTTTCATAAAAAATTACTCTAATATAGACCCTACAACAAAAATACTCAACAAAATCCTAAAAAATCGAAGCTGGTTTCGAATAAATTTATTAAAATTTGACACTTCCAACTTAAATTTTTTTTCACAATCCAATAAATTGAAGTTATTTTCATCTAAATTTACTCAAATATAGATCCTACAACAAAAATACTCAACTAAATCCAAAAAAATCGCAGTTGGTTTCAAATAAATTTATTAAAATTTGACACTTCCAAGTAAAATTTTTTTCACAATCCAAAAAATTGACTTATTTTCATATAAATTTACTCAAATATAGATCCTACAACAAAATACTCATCAAAATAAAAAAAAATCGAAGTTGGTTTCAAATAAATTTATTAAAATTTGACACTTCCAACTATAATTTTTTTTCACAATCCAAAAAAATTGTCGTTATTTTCAACTAAATTTACTCAAATATACATCCTACAACAGAAATACTCGACAAAATCCAAAAAAATCGAAGTTGGTTTCAAATAAATTTATTAAAATTTGACACTTCCAACTAAATTTTTTTTTCACAATCCTAAAAATTGAAGTTATTTTCATCAAAATTTACTCTAATATAGACCCTACAACAAAAATACGCTACAAAATCCAAAAAATTGAAGTTGGTTTCAAATAAATTTATTAAAATTTGACACTTCCAACTAAAATTTTTTTTCACAATCCAAAAAATCGAAGTTAATTTTAACTGAAATTACTCAAATTAGGCTTCTCTATCAAAAAAACTCAACATAGTCGAGAAAAATCGAAATTGGTTTCAAATAAATTTATTAAAATTTGACACTTCCAACTAAAATTTTTTTCACAATCCAAAAAAATTGTCGTTATTTTCATCTAAATTTACTCAAATATACATCCTACAACAGAAATACTCGACAAAATCCAAAAAAATCGAAGTTGGTTTCAAATAAATTTATTAAAATTTGACACTTCCAACTAAAATTTTTTTTACAATCCTAAAAATTGAAGTTATTTTCATCAAAATTTACTCAAATATAGATCCTACAACAAAAATACTCAACTAAATCCAAAAAAATCGAAGTTGGTTTCAAATAAATTTAGTAAAATTTGACACTTCCAACTAAAATTTTTTTCTCATTCCTTAAAATTGAAGTTATTTTCATCTAAATTTACTCAAATATAGATCCTACAACAAAAATACTCAACAAAATCTAAAAAAATCGAAGTTGGTTTCAAATAAATTTATTAAAATTTAACACTTCCAACTAACATTTTTTTCACAATCCAAAAAATAATAGTTATTTTCAACTAAATTTACTCAAATACACATCCTACAACAAAAATACTCGACAAAATAAAAAAAAATCGAAGTTGGTTTAAAATAAATTTATTAAAATTTGACACTTCCAAGTAAAATTTTTTTCACATTCCTAAAAATTGAAGTTATTTTCATCTAAATTTATTCAAATGTAGACCCTACAACAAAAATACTCAACAAAATCCAAAATAATCCAAGTTGATTTCAATTAAATTTATTAAAATTTGGCAAAAATCGTGACAAAATCCAAAAAATCGAAGTTAATTTTAACTGAAATTACTCAAATTAGGCTTCTCTATAAAAAAAACTCAACATAGTCGAGAAAAATCGAAATTGGTTTCAAATAAATTTATTAAAATTTGACACTTCCAACTAAATTTTTTTCACATTCCTAAAAATTGAAGTTATTTTCATCTAAATTTATTCAAATATAGACCCTACAACAAAAATACTCAACAAAATCCAAAATAATCCAAGTTGATTTCAATTAAATTTATTAAAATTTGGCAAAAATCGTGACAAAATCCAAAAAATCGAAGTTAATTTTAACTGAAATTACTCAAATTAGGCTTCTCTATCAAAAAAACTCAACATAGTCGAGAAAAATCGAAATTGGTTTCAAATAAATTTATTAAAATTTGACACTTCCAACTAAAATTTTTTTCACAATCCAAAAAATTGACTTATTTTCATCTAAATTTACTCAAATATAGATCCTACAACAAAATACTCATCAAAATAAAAAAAAATCGAAGTTGGTTTCAAATAAATTTATTAAAATTTGACACTTCCAACTAAATTTTTTTCACAATCCAAAAAATTGAAGTTATTTTCATCTAAATTTACTCAAATATACATCCAACAACAAAAATACTCGACAAAATCCAAAAAAATCGAAGTTGGTTTCAAATAAATTTATTAAAATTTGACACTTCCAACTAAAATTTTTTTTCACAACCCAAAAAATTGTCGTTATTTTCATCTAAATTTACTCAAATATACATCCTACAAAAAAATACTCGACAAAATCCAAAAAAATCGATGTTGGTTTCAAATAAATTTATTAAAATTTGACACCTCCAACTACAATTTTTTTCACATTCCTAAAAATTGAAGTTATTTTCATCTAAATTTATTCAAATATCTAGAGACGCGGTAGCGTCTCGACGCCAAGTACAGGAAAGACACCCTGTATATGTCGACTGTCGCTACCGCTATCATTTACTCGAGAAACGGCTATTCCAACCTAACCTGAAACTTATTTCATTAATATCTCATGACGCCTGCAATATTTTCTAAATTTAATGGCATTTTTCTTATGTAAACCGCATATAAGCTTTCGAATAAGACCAAATTTCAATAAAATCTGTCCACGCATAACAGAGATATCATAATATCGTCTCATGGATCTGTCAGAAACGGTAAGATTCTTCTTCTTCTTCTTCTTCTCCTTCGTCAAGAAATTTTTCGTCAACAGGACTTTTGTCGACATAATACGTATATACGCGTTACACGCACACCTTCAACCAATACAAAAGAGAGCCTAACACATGTTTCGGCGACTCTCGGGATCATGACGCCTCTCGCGACGGCCAGGGGAATTACACAGATAAACAGATACTATTGAATTATTACCTACCAAGTGTCATCGCTTTATATATATACACTTACTGACAAAAGTTAAGAAACAAAATAATCGTTTGGGAACTACTGTATATTCTTCATCTTCTGAGACACACAGGTTGTGACTAAAATTAGCATATAGAGATAACATTTCATACATCAACGTACAATAAATGTTTTTTCGAATTTACTTGTCTAAAGACTACAATTAATATTGGTCGAAGAAACGAAACAAAAGCTTTGTGACAAAAGTTAAGAAACATAATTTATAATCATTTTTAACAACAAATAACGGTGTTTAATGTCTGTAATTTTCGTGATAATCTAGTAAGATGTTGGATATCCCTTGGAACTGATGACTGCATGGCATCTGCGTGGCATTGATTCGATTAATCGGAGACAAAACTCAACCGGTATTTGAAACCGCGAAAGAAGGAGTAGTTAAAATGTTTAAAGAAGGCCAGAGAAAAGTTGATATTGCAAAAGTGTTTAGTGTGAATCGTTGTGTTATCACGAAGATTATGAAACGATTTCAAGAACATAGGACTGTTAAAACAGCACTACGAACCGGTAGACCGCGAAAAACAAGTAGAAGGCTAGATCGTCGAATTGCAAAGCTCTCTAAATGCAATCCATTTTACACTGCTTCCGAAATTAAAAATGAATTGGGTCTCGAAAACATTAGCAATAGAATAGTTAGCCGTCGTTTAAATGAAAATAATCTTTTTTCACGCAAGGCTTGTAAGAAACCACTTGTTTCTAAAAAGAATCGGAAAGCTCGGTTGGAGTTCGCTAAGGAGAATATTAATTGGACTGTTACTGAGTGGTCAAAAATTTTATGGAGTGATGAAAGTAAGTTCAACTTATTCGGAAATGACTCCAGGAGTAACGTGCGACTTCCTGTTGGACATAGGTTTAATGTCAAGTATCTGAAACCAACAGTAAAATTTGGTGGTGGTAATGTGATGGTGTGGGGTTGTTTCTCACCTAACGGTCCTGGTCCGTTAACACAAATAAAAGAAACAATGGATAGATTTGTGTATCGTGATATCTTACAAAATCATATGCTACCATTTGCTAACGAGAAAATGTCAACAGAGTGGTCATTTCAACATGATAATGACCCAAAACATACTTCTAAATTAATAAAGGCGTGTGTCCTGGAACAAAATGTTAATGTAATCAAGTGGCCAAGTCAATCACCAGACTTGAACCCAATTGAACATTTGTGGGATTACGTTGAACGTCAAGTGGGAAGTCATTCTTTCACCAATAAAACGGAGTTAATGCAAAAAATCACAACAATATGGTCTCAAATACCGGTTGAGTTTTGTCTCCGATTAATCGAATCAATGCCACGCAGATGCCATGCAGTCATCAGTTCCAAGGGATATCCAACATCTTACTAGATTATCACGAAAATTACAGACATTAAACACCGTTATTTGTTGTTAAAAATGATTATAAATTATGTTTCTTAACTTTTGTCACAAAGCTTTTGTTTCGTTTCTTCGACCAATATTAATTGTAGTCTTTAGACAAGTAAATTCGAAAAAACATTTATTGTACGTTGATGTATGAAATGTTATCTCTATATGCTAATTTTAGTCACAACCTGTGTGTCTCAGAAGATGAAGAATATACAGTAGTTCCCAAACGATTATTTTGTTTCTTAACTTTTGTCAGTAAGTGTCTAACCTCCAAGTGTCAAATATGAAAAGTTGTCAAAATTTTCTGAAATGTCACTAGTTTTTACACCACATAAGACTGAATTATTGTCTCAATTAACAAGGTAAGTCGCCAAAATTTTTTAATAGACTTTTTATGTAGAGTCACAGACTTGGAAGTTGTGCGGAGAAGGTTCGATTCGACAGAGAAGCATCTTCTTTCGCATAACTTTCTGAAAATTTGTACCATGCATGTACAAAATAATATATATATATTTATTTTTATACCAGTAAACTATTTGTAATGTCGAGTTTTTATGTAAAGCTTATATATGTATATATAGAAATGAAGGGGACGCAAAGGCTTGGATAAAAATGAAGGGTCCGCAGAGGCTTGGATAGATGAAGGTGATTGAATAGAAAAATAGAAATGAAGGGGACGCACAGGCTTGGACAGAAATGAAGGGGCCGCACAGGCTTGGATAGAAATGAAGGGGACGCACAGGCTTGGATAGAAATGAAGCATCTTCTTTTTCACAAGTTTCTGGAAATTTGCCAAATTAGGTAAATCGACAAAATTTGTCAAAAGACATAGCATTAAGAATTAAGAAAATTATGACAGACTGCTTTCAACGTAGAGCAAGTCACATTAGTGAAGAAAGTACGCTGAAAACACATCTCCCTTGATACTTTTCAATCTTTTGTGAAAGACATTCGTAATACTTTAAAATCCACAGTAGTTGCCACGCTATTCATTAATTTTATTAGTTTCCTATTAACAAGTTTCAATTCACTAATAAACATACTAAATTAATTTTATTCCAACACCAATAAATTATGCGTTAAAAATATTGGATCTCTTCGTTCATTTTCCCTGAATTTTACCATTAGTATTTAAATTTCCTGCAACAAGACTTTCTGTCATACGCTCTCACCTTCTTCGGATACATTTTGTAGTCTCTACATACACTCTCATCTTCTTCGAATATATTTTGTAGTCTCTATCTATACTTACTATAGCAAAATGCCACTCTATTTCTATAATAAAAAATACTACGTTTAGTTGTAACTAAAAAATAAAATGTGGATTTTATATATTATTTTATTTATATATATTTTATATATTTACTTTTATATTTACAGATAATCGAAGCAGAAGATGAATGAGTGTGATCTACGTCGGAGAAAATAATTTATTGGGACAGAGTATATATCATTATATATAATTTATTAAACAATTCAGCTTCGATCCTCTGTTTGCTTGTAAATTAATAATAATAATAATTAATTAAACGAGTTCATTAAACGATATATATATTATTCAGCTTCGATCCTCTGCTTGTAAATTAATAATCCCATAAAAATCCTCTGCTTGTAAATTAATAATCCCATAAAAAAAATCCCATTTAAATTTCATCTAATGATGCACACAAAAAGAATTATTATTTTATTATTACAATAGGTGAAAGAGAAAGTGTTATTGGTATATCTATCTATCTATCTATCTTCTATCTTCTATATAAATAAAAATGTAACTGTTCGTTTGTTCAAAATCTTAAACCTCCGATACCACTGGACGGATTGTGATGCGGGTTGCACCGTTGTGTAAAGCATTTCTCGAGGAAGGTTTATGTGTATGCGACATTAAGCTATGACAAATAGAAGCCGAGCAATGACGATTTTAGTGAAGCAAGGTTTTCGTGAATCGCAGCGCTCACAGAACAGCTAACGATGGGACTCGCATCCCCACCACTGTACGGGCAACCATCACGCGCATCTCTTTCGCGCAGAGCGCAGAACACTATATGTATAGATTCTACCTATGCGCGTATGGACCTGTTCCGATTTCATATATAATATAATGTGGTGATCTTCAAGAAATGATTTCGGAATTGAACCATGATCAAAAGCGGATATTTGATAAAGTTACTAAGTCCTTGACGTCTAACGATAACATTCTCAGACTTTATGTGAGTGGAGAAGGTGGCACTGGGAAAAGTTTTTTAATAAAAACTATCAGACACTGGATCAAGCAGACTATCGGAAAAGACACAGCAGTAACTGCTCCTACTGGAATCGCAGCTTTTAATATCGATGGTCTTACTATACACCGATTATTCCAATTACCCGTAGAACATGGGCATACAGCCCAGTATAGCCAACTTAGCGATGCAGCCCTTCAAATTGTACGAGATCAACTCAAAAATGTTGCTCTAGTAATCATCGATGAAATTTCGATGGTTTCTAACGTAACACTCCTGTACATACATTTGCGACTTACAGAAATATTTGATACTACAGATTCCGATGATGCTTGGTTCGGAAAAAAGCCTATGTTGCTATTTGGTGACTTACTACAACTTCCTCCTGTTCACGAAGAACCTGCTTTTATACAATTATCCAATAAGAGTATAGAGAAAAATGTTGGAGGATTAGGTTCTTATAATTTATGGTCTGCCTTGTTTAGCTATGACGAATTGACAATAAACATGCGACAGCAGGGTGATAATATTTACAAAGAGATCTTGTCGAGAATTCGGACCGGAGTAGTGACCGTTTCGGATACGAAGCTTTTAGAATCGAGGAAATTAAATTTCAAAGCGACAAATTGTAATGACCGATTAAAGGAATTAAGTGATTACATGCTTAATGTGGGATCTAATACGGTGTGTTTACTTCCCACATGTGTTCAGTGTGATGATTTGAACGCTGCAATGCTGAGTCGATTTCCGTCCGAAGAAATCCATTTGATTGCTCATGATACAACGAATTGTGCACCGTACTTGAAAAAAAAGGTGTCAAAGGTACTGAACAATGACGATGATAGCTCCCGAACGGCGGGACTTGCAAGGGTCGTAATTGTTAAAGTAGGAGTGCAAATCATGATTAGAAGAAATATTGATGTTACGCTAGGTCTTGTCAACGGTACCATTGCTAAACTTGTTTCAGTTACACGAGGTGTTGATAATGACGTTGAAAAATTGAAAATTATATTACCCACGGGGCAAGAACATATAATGGAACGTGTAAGTGTTAAATTTGAAGTAATGGATAGAGCGTTCGTTATTAGAAAACAATTTCCGATTTGCCTCAGTTATGGTATAACTATTCACAAAAGTCAAGGACTAAGCTTGCAGAATGCTGTCATAGAAGCAGGTAATTCAATATTTACTTGCGGACAAACTTACGTTGCTCTTTCTCGGGTGACCACATTACAAGGACTGCATCTTATCAATTATGATCCATCTTCCGTAAAGGCACAAGAATCGGCTATAATAGAGTACAATAGATTGCGAAAAAAATATAGACCTGATCTTATGAATATTTCAATTTCTAAAAACCGCGTTCTCAATGTTCGTGATGCTGTTTGGGCAGTACCTAATTATAATGTATCCGAATGTCAGAATACTAATGATCACATCGTGGATACTATTCAATACTACGTCAGAGGTCTCCCGAATTCTGATGGTGTGTCTTGTTATGCGAATGCCACGATCCAATGTATGTTATATTGTTCATCAATAAGAGAAAACTTATTTTCGACTGAAAAAGCTGATCATATTATAAAAGTCCTTATGGACCAATATAAATCGGATCAAAGTCCAAACATAATATCATTACGGCAATTCGCAGGAGAAAAATACGCTAACAATCAGCTACATGATGCAGCTGAGTTTATTACCTCTGTTTGTGATCGTGAGATTCTTATTAAGAATGCAGTACAACACGAAATTACAACGGTATTAAGATGTGTAGAGTGTAATTACACAAGTACTACTATCAGTACAAATTGTGTGGTACATCTTGCACTGCCGAAGATGTTAAAAAAAAATCATTTGAATTTCAAGATATAATAAAACACAATTTCGCAGGATGGAAAAATCTGAAAGATTCTTGCCCTAATTGTGATAATTCAAATTCAAACACAATAAAGAAAATCGATATAACTGCTTCCAAACAAAATCTTATTGCAAAATTACATTTGTTCCATCACGATAGTAGTGGAACAACAACGAAAGTGGAAAATTTCTACATCAAAGCAATACCTACTACTAAAATACAAATGGGGGATCACTGTTATAAACTTAAGGCAGCGATTTTCCATCACGGTAAAAGTATTGCCGATGGTCATTACACGAGTATGGTAAAGGGTAAGGGCACAGCGTGGGTATCCGTTGATGATTTACGAGTAGAAAAACAAGCTGGGCCACGAAATGCTAAAAATGCATACATATTTTTCTTCGAAGGGTGTTAATCGTGGTTGTTATTACAGTTCAATGTCAATGTTAAAAAATACGTTCAGCGCCATAAAATACACATAAATCGGCAATGCAGTGCGCATGGTTTCTTTTCGTAGTTGTTAAACTTACGTAGAATTTAAAAGTAAAAAAATTACGCCAAGTACATGAATTATCTTTATAAAAAGAAGTGAGATCCCCATAAAAAAACTTTCAAAAAGTAAAAAAATTACGCCAAGTACATGAAACAAATAAATCACAAAAAATAAAAGATAATAATATAAATCACAAAAAAATAGAAGAAAATATATAATATCAAAAAAAATAGAAGATAATAATATAAATCCCCCAAAAAATAGAAGAAAATATACAATATAAAAAAAGATGTGAAATCAAAATGAGCTGCAAGTACATAAAGGTACTTTCCAACTGCCGTTAAGATGGCACAACTACATAGACACAGCTAAAATGCTGTGTTCATACATTCCATTACTCATATCGCGGACATTTTAATTATCCCATCAAAAAGAATCCCAATTAAAAACATTGTCGTAAATTAATCCCCCAAAAAATAGAAGAAAATATACAATATAAAAAAAGATGTGAAATCAAAATGAGCTGCAAGTACATAAAGGTACTTTCCAACTGCCCTTAAGATGACACAACTACATAGACACAGCTAAAATGCTGTGTTCATACATTCCATTACTCATATCGCGGACATTTTAATTATCCCATCAAAAAGAATCCCAATTAAAAACATTGTCGTAAATTAATCCCCCCAAAAATAGAAGAAAATATACAATATAAAAAAGATGTGAAATCAAAATGAGCTGCAAGTACATAAAGGTACTTTCCAACTGCCCTTAAGATGACACAACTACATAGACACAGCTAAAATGCTGTGTTCATACATTCCATTACTCATATCGCGGACATTTTAATTATCCCATCAAAAAGAATCCCAATTAAAAACATTGTCGTAAATTAATCCCCCCAAAAATAGAAGAAAATATACAATATAAAAAAGATGTGAAATCAAAATGAGCTGCAAGTACATAAAGGTACTTTCCAACTGCCCTTAAGATGACACAACTACATAGACACAGCTAAAATGCTGTGTTCATACATTCCATTACTCATATCGCGGACATTTTAATTATCCCATCAAAAAGAATCCCAATTAAAAACATTGTCGTAAATTAATTAATAGCTTTACAAAATTATTATACAAAATTGCGCCAATTATAACAATGGCTATTTATAAAGAGAAAAAATGTATTAAATAATATTAAGCAGATATATTTTTATAGAAATAAATATTTCAATACCAATAAATATTTTATTCAAAATACTTGGCGCTGCGAAACCGAAAAAATGTTAATTGTCTTATTAACAGTAAATTAATAATGTTAATTGTCTTATTAATAGTAAATTAATAATTTACAATAACTCACTTACAATCTAAAATACATAAGCATATACATATTAGAAACGCAGTCAGATTTATTCTACATATATTTAATTCTAATATCATACGTAGCATATGCACACGCACACATACACACATTCACGAATGCACGCACAAGAAAGAAACAAAAAGATTAATGCAGTTTATACATATGTATTCAGTTTAGCAACACCAATGCGGTGAGCAGCGCCAAACATTATTAATTTACTATTAATAAGACAATTAACATTTTTTCGGTTTCGCAGCGCCAAGTATTTTGAATAAAATATTTATTGGTATTGAAATATTTATTTCTATAAAAATATATCTGCTTAATATTATTTAATACATTTTTTCTCTTTATAAATAGCCATTGTTATAATTGGCGCAATTTTGTATAATAATTTTGTAAAGCTATTAATTAATTTACGACAATGTTTTTAATTGGGATTCTTTTTGATGGGATAATTAAAATGTCCGCGATATGAGTAATGGAATGTATGAACACAGCATTTTAGCTGTGTCTATGTAGTTGTGTCATCTTAAGGGCAGTTGGAAAGTACCTTTATGTACTTGCAGCTCATTTTGATTTCACATCTTTTTTATATTGTATATTTTCTTCTATTTTTGGGGGGATTAATTTACGACAATGTTTTTAATTGGGATTCTTTTTGATGGGATAATTAAAATGTCCGCGATATGAGTAATGGAATGTATGAACACAGCATTTTAGCTGTGTCTATGTAGTTGTGTCATCTTAAGGGCAGTTGGAAAGTACCTTTATGTACTTGCAGCTCATTTTGATTTCACATCTTTTTTTATATTGTATATTTTCTTCTATTTTTTGGGGGATTAATTTACGACAATGTTTTTAATTGGGATTCTTTTTGATGGGATAATTAAAATGTCCGCGATATGAGTAATGGAATGTATGAACACAGCATTTTAGCTGTGTCTATGTAGTTGTGCCATCTTAACGGCAGTTGGAAAGTACCTTTATGTACTTGCAGCTCATTTTGATTTCACATCTTTTTTTATATTGTATATTTTCTTCTATTTTTTGGGGGATTTATATTATTATCTTCTATTTTTTTTGATATTATATATTTTCTTCTATTTTTTTGTGATTTATATTATTATCTTTTATTTTTTGTGATTTATTTGTTTCATGTACTTGGCGTAATTTTTTTACTTTTTGAAAGTTTTTTATGGGGATAGACCCTACAACAAAAATACTCAACAAAATCCAAAATAATCCAAGTTGATTTCAAATAAATTTATTAAAATTTGGCAAAAATCGTGACAAAATCCAAAAAATCGAAGTTAATTTTAACTGAAATTACTCAAATTAGGCTTCTCTATCAAAAAAACTCAACATAGTCGAGAAAAATCGAAATTGGTTTCAAATAAATTTATTAAAATTTGACACTTCCAACTAAAATTTTTTTCACAATCCAAAAAATTGACTTATTTTCATCTAAATTTACTCAAATATAGATCCTACAACAAAAATACTCAACTAAATCCAAAAAAATCGAAGTTGGTTTCAAATAAATTTATTAAAATTTGACACTTCCTACTAAAATTTTTTTCTCATTCCTTAAAATTGAAGTTATTTTCATCTAAATTTACTCAAATATACATCCAACAACAAAAACACTCGACAAAATCCAAAAAAATCGAAGTTGGTTTCAAATAAATTTATTAAAATTTGACACTTCCAACTAAAATTTTTTTTCACAATCCAAAAAATTGTCGTTATTTTCATCTAAATTTACTCAAATATACATCCTACAAAAAAATACTCGACAAAATCCAAAAAAATCGATGTTGGTTTCAAATAAATTTATTAAAATTTGACACCTCCAACTACAATTTTTTCCCAATCCAAAAAATTGAAGTTATTTTCATCTAAATATACTCCAATATACATCCTACAACAAAAATACTCAACTAAATCCAAAAAATCGAAGTTGGTTTCAAATAAATTTATTAAAATTTGACACTTCCAACTAAATTTTTTTCACATTCCTAAAAATTGAAGTTATTTTCATCTAAATTTATTCAAATATAGACCCTACAACAAAAATACTCAACAAAATCCAAAATAATCCAAGTTGATTTCAATTAAATTTATTAAAATTTGGCAAAAATCGTGACAAAATCCAAAAAATCGAAGTTAATTTTAAATGAAATTACTCAAATTAGGCTTCTCTATCAAAAAAACTCAACATAGTCGAGAAAAATCGAAATTGGTTTCAAATAAATTTATTAAAATTTGACACTTCCAACTAAAATTTTTTTCACAATCCAAAAAATTGATTTATTTTCATCTAAATTTACTCAAATATAGATCCTACAACAAATATACTCAACTAAATCCAAAAAAATCGAAGTTGGTTTCAAATAAATTTATTAAAATTTGACACTTCCTACTAAAATTTTTTTCTCATTCCTTAAAATTGAAGTTATTTTCATCTAAATTTACTCAAATATACATCCAACAACAAAAATACTCGACAAAATCCAAAAAAATCGATGTTGGTTTCAAATAAATTTATTAAAATTTGACACTTCCAACTAAATTTTTTTCACATTCCTAAAAATTGAAGTTATTTTCATCTAAATTTATTCAAATATAGACCCTACAACAAAAATACTCAACAAAATCCAAAATAATCCAAGTTGATTTCAATTAAATTTATTAAAATTTGGCAAAAATCGTGACAAAATCCAAAAAATCGAAGTTAATTTTAACTGAAATTACTCAAATTAGGCTTCTCTATCAAAAAAACTCAACATAGTCGAGAAAAATCGAAATTGGTTTCAAATAAATTTATTAAAATTTGACACTTCCAACTAAAATTTTTTTCACAATCCAAAAAATTGACTTATTTTCATCTAAATTTACTCAAATATAGATCCTACAACAAAATACTCATCAAAATAAAAAAAAATCGAAGTTGGTTTCAAATAAATTTATTAAAATTTGACACTTCCAACTAAATTTTTTTCACAATCCAAAAAATTGAAGTTATTTTCATCTAAATTTACTCAAATATAGATCCTACAACAAAAATACTCAACTAAATCCAAAAAAATCGAAGTTGGTTTCAAATAAATTTATTAAAATTTGACACTTCCAACAAAATTTTTTTCACAATCCAAAAAATTGAAGTTATTTTCATCTAAATTTACTCAAATATACATCTTACAACACAAATACTCAACAAAATCCAAAAAAATCGAAGTTGGTTTCAAATAAATTTATTAAAATTTGACACTTCCAACTAAAATTTTTTTTCACAATGCAATAAAGTGTCGATATTTTCATCTAAATTTACTCAAATATTCATCCTACAGACAAAAATACTCAACAAAATCCAAAAAAATCGAAGCTGGTTTCAAATAAATTTATTAAAATTTGACACTTGCAACTAAAATTTTTTTTCACAATCCAATAAATTGTCGTTATTTTCATCTAAATTTACTCAAATATAGATCCTACAACAAAAATACTCAACTAAATCCAAAAAAATCGAAGTTGGTTTCAAATAAATTTATTAAAATTTGACACTTCCAACTAAAATTTTTTTCTCATTCCTTAAAATTGAAGTTATTTTCATCTAAATTTACTCAAATATACATCCAACAACAAAAATACTCAACAAAATCTAAAAAAATCGAAGTTGGTTTCAAATAAATTTATTAAAATTTAACACTTCCAACTAACATTTTGTTCACAATCCAAAAAATAGTAGTTATTTTCAACTAAATTTACTCAAATACACATCCTACAACAAAAATACTCGACAAAATAAAAAAAAATCGAAGTTGGTGTCAAATAAATTTATTAAAATTTGACACTTCCAACTAAATTTTTTTCACATTCCTAAAAATTGAAGTTATTTTCATCTAAATTTATTCAAATATAGACCCTACAACAAAAATACTCAACAAAATCCAAAATAATCCAAGTTGATTTCAATTAAATTTATTAAAATTTGGCAAAAATCGTGACAAAATCCAAAAAATCGAAGTTAATTTTAACTGAAATTACTCAAATTAGGCTTCTCTATCAAAAAAACTCAACATAGTCGAGAAAAATCGAAATTGGTTTCAAATAAATTTATTAAAATTTGACACTTCCAACTATAATTTTTTTCACAATCCAAAAAATTGACTTATTTTCATCTAAATTTCTCAAATATAGATCCTACAACAAAATACTCATCAAAATAAAAAAAAATCGAAGTTGGTTTCAAATAAATTTATTAAAATTTGACACTTCCAACTATAATTTTTTTTCACACTCCAAAAAAATTGTCGTTATTTTCAACGAAATTTACTCAAATATACATTCTACAACAGAAATACTCGACAAAATCCAAAAAAATCGAAGTTGGTTTCAAATAAATTTATTAAAATTTGATACTTCCAACTAAATTTTTTTTCACAATCCTAAAAATTGAAGTTATTTTCATCAAAATTTACTCTAATATAGACCCTACAACAAAAATACGCTACAAAATCCAAAAAATCGAAGTTGGTTTCAAATAAATTTATTAAAATTTGACACTTTCAACTAAAATTTTTTTTCACAATCCAAAAAATTGTCGTTATTTTCATCTAAATTTACTCAAATATACATCCTACAAAAAAATACTCGACAAAATCCAAAAAAATCGAAGTTGGTTTCAAATAAATTTATTAAAATTTGATACTTCCAACTAAATTTTTTTTCACAATCCTAAAAATTGAAGTTATTTTCATCTAAATTTACTCAAATATACATCCTACAACACAAATACTCAACTAAATCCAAAAAAATCGAAGTTGGTTTCAAATAAATTTATTAAAATTTGACACTTCCAACTAAAATTTTTTTCTCATTCCTTAAAATTGAAGTTATTTTCATCTAAATTTACTCAAATATAGATCCTACAACAAAAATACTCAACAAAATCTAAAAAAATAGAAGTTGGTTTCAAATAAATTTATTAAAATTTAACACTTCCAACTAACATTTTGTTCACAATCCAAAAAATAGTAGTTATTTTCAACTAAATTTACTCAAATACACATCCTACAACAAAAATACTCGACAAAATAAAAAAAAATCTAAGTTGGTGTCAAATAAATTTATTAAAATTTGACACTTCCAACTAAATTTTTTTCACATTCCTAAAAATTGAAGTTATTTTCATCTAAATTTATTCAAATATAGACCCTACAACAAAAATACTCAACAAAATCCAAAATAATCCAAGTTGATTTCAATTAAATTTATTAAAATTTGGCAAAAATCGTGACAAAATCCAAAAAATCGAAGTTAATTTTAACTGAAATTACTCAAATTAGGCTTCTCTATCAAAAAAACTCAACATAGTCGAGAAAAATCGAAATTGGTTTCAAATAAATTTATTAAAATTTGACACTTCCAACTAAAATTTTTTTCACAATCCAAAAAATTGATTTATTTTCATCTAAATTTACTCAAATATAGATCCTACAACAAAAATACTCAACTAAATCCAAAAAAATCGAAGTTGGTTTCAAATAAATTTATTAAAATTTGACACTTCCTACTAAAATTTTTTTCTCATTCCTTAAAATTGAAGTTATTTTCATCTAAATTTACTCAAATATACATCCAACAACAAAAATACTCGACAAAATCCAAAAAAATCGAAGTTGGTTTCAAATAAATTTATTAAAATTTGACACTTCCAACTAAAATTTTTTTTCACAATCCAAAAAATTGTCGTTATTTTCATCTAAATTTACTCAAATATACATCCTACAAAAAAATACTCGACAAAATCCAAAAAAATCGATGTTGGTTTCAAATAAATTTATTAAAATTTGACACCTCCAACTACAATTTTTTCCCAATCCAAAAAATTGAAGTTATTTTCATCTAAATATACTCCAATATACATCCTACAACAAAAATACTCAACTAAATCCAAAAAAATCGAAGTTGGTTTCAAATAAATTTATTAAAATTTGACACTTCCAACTAAATTTTTTTCACATTCCTAAAAATTGAAGTTATTTTCATCTAAATTTATTCAAATATAGACCCTACAACAAAAATACTCAACAAAATCCAAAATAATCCAAGTTGATTTCAATTAAATTTATTAAAATTTGGCAAAAATCGTGACAAAATCCAAAAAATCGAAGTTAATTTTAACTGAAATTACTCAAATTAGGCTTCTCTATAAAAAAAAACTCAACATAGTCGAGAAAAATCGAAATTGGTTTCAAATAAATTTATTAAAATTTGACACTTCCAACTAAATTTTTTTCACATTCCTAAAAATTGAAGTTATTTTCATCTAAATTTATTCAAATATAGACCCTACAACAAAAATACTCAACAAAATCCAAAATAATCCAAGTTGATTTCAATTAAATTTATTAAAATTTGGCAAAAATCGTGACAAAATCCAAAAAATCGAAGTTAATTTTAACTGAAATTACTCAAATTAGGCTTCTCTATCAAAAAAACTCAACATAGTCGAGAAAAATCGAAGTTGGTTTCAAATAAATTTATTAAAATTTGACACTTCCAACAAAATTTTTTTCACAATCCAAAAAATTGAAGTTATTTTCATCTAAATTTACTCAAATATACATCTTACAACACAAATACTCAACAAAATCCAAAAAAATCGAAGTTGGTTTCAAATAAATTTATTAAAATTTGACACTTCCAACTAAAATTTTTTTTCACAATGCAATAAAGTGTCGATATTTTCATCTAAATTTACTCAAATATTCATCCTACAGACAAAAATACTCAACAAAATCCAAAAAAATCGAAGCTGGTTTCAAATAAATTTATTAAAATTTGACACTTCCAACTAAAATTTTTTTTCACAATCCAATAAATTGTCGTTATTTTCATCTAAATTTACTCAAATATAGATCCTACAACAAAAATACTCAACTAAATCCAAAAAAATCGAAGTTGGTTTCAAATAAATTTATTAAAATTTGACACTTCCAACTAAAATTTTTTTCTCATTCCTTAAAATTGAAGTTATTTTCATCTAAATTTACTCAAATATACATCCAACAACAAAAATACTCAACAAAATCTAAAAAAATCGAAGTTGGTTTCAAATAAATTTATTAAAATTTAACACTTCCAACTAACATTTTGTTCACAATCCAAAAAATAGTAGTTATTTTCAACTAAATTTACTCAAATACACATCCTACAACAAAAATACTCGACAAAATAAAAAAAAATCGAAGTTGGTGTCAAATAAATTTATTAAAATTTGACACTTCCAACTAAATTTTTTTCACATTCCTAAAAATTGAAGTTATTTTCATCTAAATTTATTCAAATATAGACCCTACAACAAAAATTCTCAACAAAATCCAAAATAATCCAAGTTGATTTCAATTAAATTTATTAAAATTTGGCAAAAATCGTGACAAAATCCAAAAAATCGAAGTTAATTTTAACTGAAATTACTCAAATTAGGCTTCTCTATCAAAAAAACTCAACATAGTCGAGAAAAATCGAAATTGGTTTCAAATAAATTTATTAAAATTTGACACTTCCAACTATAATTTTTTTCACAATCCAAAAAATTGACTTATTTTCATCTAAATTTACTCAAATATAGATCCTACAACAAAATACTCATCAAAATAAAAAAAAATCGAAGTTGGTTTCAAATAAATTTATTAAAATTTGACACTTCCAACTATAATTTTTTTTCACACTCCAAAAAAATTGTCGTTATTTTCAACGAAATTTACTCAAATATACATTCTACAACAGAAATACTCGACAAAATCCAAAAAAATCGAAGTTGGTTTCAAATAAATTTATTAAAATTTGATACTTCCAACTAAATTTTTTTTCACAATCCTAAAAATTGAAGTTATTTTCATCTAAATTTACTCAAATATAGATCCTACAACAAAAATACTCAACTAAATCCAAAAAAATCGAAGTTGGTTTCAAATAAATTTGTTAAAATTTGACACTTCCAAGTAAAATTTTTTTCACATTCCTAAAAATTGAAGTTATTTTCATCTAAATTTACTCAAATATAGATCCTACAACAAAAATACTCAACAAAATCCAAAATAATCCAAGTTGATTTCAAATAAATTAATTAAAATTTGGCAAAAATCGAGACAAAATCCAAAAAATCGAAGTTAATTTTAACTGAAATTACTCAAATTAGGCTTCTCTATCAAAAAAACTCAACATAGTCGAGAAAAATCGAAATTGGTTTCAAATAAATTTATTAAAATTTGACACTTCCAACTAAAATTTTTTTCACAATCCAAAAAATTGACTTATTTTCATCTAAATTTACTCAAATATAGATCCTACAACAAAATACTCATCCAAATAAAAAAAAATCGAAGTTGGTTTCAAATAAATTTATGAAAATTTGACAAAAATCGTGACAAAATCCCAAAAATCGAAGTTAATTTCAACTGAAATTACTCAAATTCACCTTCTCTATAAAAAAAACTCAACATAGTCGAGGAAAATCGAAGTTGGTTTCAAATAAATTTATTAAAATTTGACACTTCCAACTAAAATTTTTTTCACAATCCAAAAAATTGAAGTTAGTTTCATCTAAATTTACTCAAATATAGATCCTACAACAAAAATACTCAACAAAACCCAAAAAAATCGAAGTTGGTTTCAAATAAATTTATTAAAATTTTACACTTCCAAGTAAATTTTTTTTCACAATCCAAAAAATTGAAGTTATTTTCATCTAAATTTACTCAAATATAGATCCTACAACAAAAATACTCAACTAACTCCAAAAAAATCGAAGTTGGTTTCAAATAAATTTATTAAAATTTGACACTTCCAACTAAAAATTTTTTCTCATTCCTTAAAATTGAAGTTATTTTCATCTAAATTTACTCAAATATAGATCCTACAACAAAAATACTCAACAAAATCCAAAAAAATCGAAGTTGGTTTCAAATAAATTTATTAAAATTTTACACTTCCAAGTAAATTTTTTTTCACAATCCAAAAAATTGAAGTTATTTTCATCTAAATTTACTCAAATATAGATCCTACAACAAAAATACTCAACTAAATCCAAAAAAATCGAAGTTGGTTTCAAATAAATTTATTAAAATTTGACACTTCCAACTAAAATTTTTTTCTCATTCCTTAAAATTGAAGTTATTTTCATCTAAATTTACTCAAATATACATCCAACAACAAAAATACTCGACAAAATCCAAAAAAATCGAAGTTGGTTTCAAATAAATTTATTAAAATTTGACACTTCCAACTAAATTTTTTTCACAATCCAAAAAATTGAAGTTATTTTCATCTAAATTTACTCAAATATAGATCCTACAACAAAAATACTCAACTAAATCCAAAAAAATCGCAGTTGGTTTCAAATAAATTTATTAAAATTTGACACTTCCAACTAAAATTTTTTTCACAATTCAAAAAATTGACTTATTTTAATCTAAATTTACTTAATATAGATCCTACAACAAAATACTCAACAAAATAAAAAAAAATCGAAGTGGGTTTCAAATAAATTTATTAAAATTTGACACTTCCAACTATAATTTTTTTTCACAATCCAAAAAAATTGTCGTTATTTTCATCTAAATTTACTCAAATATACATCCAACAACAAAAATACTCGACAAAATCCAAAAAAATCGAAGTTGGTTTCAAATAAATTTATTAAAATTTGACACTTCCAACTAAAATTTTTTTTCACAAAAAACCTAAAAAATTGTCGTTATTTTCATCTAAATTTACTCAAATATACATCCTACAACACAAATACTCAACAAAATCCAAAAAAATCGAAGTTGGTTTCAAATAAATTTATTAAAATTTGACACTTCCAACTAAATTTTTTTCACAATCCAAAAAATTGAAGTTATTTTCATCTAAATTTACTCAAATATAGATCCTACAACAAAAATACTCAACTAAATCCAAAAAAATCGAAGTTGGTTTCAAATAAATTTATTAAAATTTGACACTTCCAACAAAATTTTTTTCACAATCCAAAAAATTGAAGTTATTTTCATCTAAATTTACTCAAATATAGATCCTACAACAAAAATACTCAACAAAATCTAAAAAAATCGAAGTTGGTTTCAAATAAATTTATTAAAATTTAACACTTCCAACTAACATTTTTTTCACAATCCAAAAAATAGTAGTTATTTTCAACTAAATTTACTCAAATACACATCCTACAACAAAAATACTCGACAAAATAAAAAAAAATCGAAGTTGGTTTCAAATAAATTTATTAAAATTTGACACTTCCAACTAAATTTTTTTCACAATCCAAAAAATTGAAGTTATTTTCATCTAAATTTACTCAAATATAGATCCTACAACAAAAATACTCAACAAAATCCAAAATAATCCAAGTTGATTTCAAATAAATTAATTAAAATTTGGCAAAAATCGAGACAAAATCCAAAAAATCGAAGTTAATTTTAACTGAAATTACTCAAATTAGGCTTCTCTATCAAAAAAACTCAACATAGTCGAGAAAAATCGAAATTGGTTTCAAATAAATTTATTAAAATTAGACACTTCCAACTAAAATTTTTTTCACAATCCAAAAAATTGACTTATTTTCATCTAAATTTACTCAAATATAGATCCTACAACAAAATACTCATCAAAATAAAAAAAAATCGAAGTTGGTTTCAAATAAATTTATTAAAATTTGACACTTCCAACTATAATTTTTTTTCACAATCCAAAAAAATTGTCGTTATTTTCAACTAAATTTACTCAAATATACATCCTACAACAGAAATACTCGACAAAATCCAAAAAAATCGAAGTTGGTTTCAAATAAATTTATTAAAATTTGACACTTCCAACTAAATTTTTTTTCACAATCCTAAAAATTGAAGTTATTTTCATCAAAATTTACTCTAATATAGACCCTACAACAAAAATACGCTACAAAATCCAAAAAATCGAAGTTGGTTTCAAATAAATTTATTAAAATTTGACACTTCCAACTAAAATTTTTTTTCACAATCCAAAAAATTGTCGTTATTTTCATCTAAATTTACTCAAATATACATCCTACAAAAAAAATACTCGACAAAATCCAAAAAAATCGAAGTTGGTTTCAAATAAATTTATTAAAATTTGACACTTCCAACTAAAATTTTTTTTCACAATGCAATAAATTGTCGATATTTTCATCTAAATTTACTCAAATATTCATCCTACAGACAAAAATACTCAACAAAATCCAAAAAAATCGAAGCTGGTTTCATATAAATTTATTAAAATTTGACACTTCCAACTAAATTTTTTTTCACAATCCTAAAAATTGAAGTTATTTTCATAAAAAATTACTCTAATATAGACCCTACAACAAAAATACTCAACAAAATCCAAAAAAATCGAAGCTGGTTTCAAATAAATTTATTGAAATTTGACACTTCCAACTAAAATTTTTTTTCACAATCCAATAAATTGTCGTTATTTTCATCTAAATTTACTCAAATATACATCCTACAACACAAATACTCAACAAAATCCAAAAAAATCGAAGTTGGTTTCAAATAAATTTATTAAAATTTGACACTTCCAACTAAATTTTTTTCACAATCCAAAAAATTGAAGTTATTTTCATCTAAATTTACTCAAATATAGATCCTACAACAAAAATACTCAACTAAATCCAAAAAAATCGAAGTTGGTTTCAAATAAATTTATTAAAATTTGACACTTCCAACTAAAATTTTTTTCTCATTCCTTAAAATTGAAGTTATTTTCATCTAAATTTACTCAAATATACATCCAACAACAAAAATACTCGACAAAATCCAAAAAAATCGAAGTTGGTTTCAAATAAATTTATTAAAATTTGACACTTCCAACTAAAATTTTTTTCTCATTCCTTAAAATTGAAGTTATTTTCATCTAAATTTACTCAAATATAAATCCTACAACAAAAATACTCAACAAAATCCAAAAAAATCGAAGTTGGTTTCAAATAAATTTATTAAAATTTTACACTTCCAAGTAAATTTTTTTTCACAATCCAAAAAATCGAAGTTAATTTTAACTGAAATTACTCAAATTAGGCTTCTCTATCAAAAAAACTCAACATAGTCGAGAAAAATCGAAATTGGTTTCAAATAATTTTATTAAAATTTGACACTTCCAACTAAAATTTTTTTCACAATCCAAAAAATTGACTTATTTTCATCTAAATTTACTCAAATATAGATCCTACAACAAAATACTCATCAAAATAAAAAAAAATCGAAGTTGGTTTCAAATAAATTTATTAAAATTTGACACTTCCAACTATAATTTTTTTTCACAGTCCAAAAAAATTGTCGTTATTTTCAACTAAATTTACTCAAATATACATCCTACAACAGAAATACTCGACAAAATCCAAAAAAATCGAAGTTGGTTTCAAATAAATTTATTAAAATTTGACACTTCCAACTAAAATTTTTTTTACAATCCTAAAAATTGAAGTTATTTTCATCAAAATTTACTCAAATATAGATCCTACAACAAAAATACTCAACTAAATCCAAAAAAATCGAAGTTGGTTTCAAATAAATTTATTAAAATTTGACACTTCCAACTAAAATTTTTTTCTCATTCCTTAAAATTGAAGTTATTTTCATCTAAATTTACTCAAATATACATCCAACAACAAAAATACTCGACAAAATCCAAAAAAATCGAAGTTGGTTTCAAATAAATTTATTAAAATTTGACACTTCCAACTAAATTTTTTTCACAATCCAAAAAATTGAAGTTATTTTCATCTAAATTTACTCAAATATAGATCCTACAACAAAAATACTCAACTAAATCCAAAAAAATCGCAGTTGGTTTCAAATAAATTTATTAAAATTTGACACTTCCAACTAAAATTTTTTTCACAATTCAAAAAATTGACTTATTTTAATCTAAATTTACTTAATATAGATCCTACAACAAAATACTCAACAAAATAAAAAAAAATCGAAGTGGGTTTCAAATAAATTTATTAAAATTTGACACTTCCAACTATAATTTTTTTTCACAATCCAAAAAAATTGTCGTTATTTTCATCTAAATTTACTCAAATATACATCCAACAACAAAAATACTCGACAAAATCCAAAAAAATCGAAGTTGGTTTCAAATAAATTTATTAAAATTTGACACTTCCAACTAAAATTTTTTTTCACAAAAAACCTAAAAAATTGTCGTTATTTTCATCTAAATTTACTCAAATATACATCCTACAACACAAATACTCAACAAAATCCAAAAAAATCGAAGTTGGTTTCAAATAAATTTATTAAAATTTGACACTTCCAACTAAATTTTTTTCACAATCCAAAAAATTGAAGTTATTTTCATCTAAATTTACTCAAATATAGATCCTACAACAAAAATACTCAACTAAATCCAAAAAAATCGAAGTTGGTTTCAAATAAATTTATTAAAATTTGACACTTCCAACAAAATTTTTTTCACAATCCAAAAAATTGAAGTTATTTTCATCTAAATTTACTCAAATATAGATCCTACAACAAAAATACTCAACAAAATCTAAAAAAATCGAAGTTGGTTTCAAATAAATTTATTAAAATTTAACACTTCCAACTAACATTTTTTTCACAATCCAAAAAATAGTAGTTATTTTCAACTAAATTTACTCAAATACACATCCTACAACAAAAATACTCGACAAAATAAAAAAAAATCGAAGTTGGTTTCAAATAAATTTATTAAAATTTGACACTTCCAACTAAATTTTTTTCACAATCCAAAAAATTGAAGTTATTTTCATCTAAATTTACTCAAATATAGATCCTACAACAAAAATACTCAACAAAATCCAAAATAATCCAAGTTGATTTCAAATAAATTAATTAAAATTTGGCAAAAATCGAGACAAAATCCAAAAAATCGAAGTTAATTTTAACTGAAATTACTCAAATTAGGCTTCTCTATCAAAAAAACTCAACATAGTCGAGAAAAATCGAAATTGGTTTCAAATAAATTTATTAAAATTAGACACTTCCAACTAAAATTTTTTTCACAATCCAAAAAATTGACTTATTTTCATCTAAATTTACTCAAATATAGATCCTACAACAAAATACTCATCAAAATAAAAAAAAATCGAAGTTGGTTTCAAATAAATTTATTAAAATTTGACACTTCCAACTATAATTTTTTTTCACAATCCAAAAAAATTGTCGTTATTTTCAACTAAATTTACTCAAATATACATCCTACAACAGAAATACTCGACAAAATCCAAAAAAATCGAAGTTGGTTTCAAATAAATTTATTATAATTTGACACTTCCAACTAAATTTTTTTTCACAATCCTAAAAATTGAAGTTATTTTCATCAAAATTTACTCTAATATAGACCCTACAACAAAAATACGCTACAAAATCCAAAAAATCGAAGTTGGTTTCAAATAAATTTATTAAAATTTGACACTTCCAACTAAAATTTTTTTTCACAATCCAAAAAATTGTCGTTATTTTCATCTAAATTTACTCAAATATACATCCTACAAAAAAAATACTCGACAAAATCCAAAAAAATCGAAGTTGGTTTCAAATAAATTTATTAAAATTTGACACTTCCAACTAAAATTTTTTTTCACAATGCAATAAATTGTCGATATTTTCATCTAAATTTACTCAAATATTCATCCTACAGACAAAAATACTCAACAAAATCCAAAAAAATCGAAGCTGGTTTCATATAAATTTATTAAAATTTGACACTTCCAACTAAATTTTTTTTCACAATCCTAAAAATTGAAGTTATTTTCATAAAAAATTACTCTAATATAGACCCTACAACAAAAATACTCAACAAAATCCAAAAAAATCGAAGCTGGTTTCAAATAAATTTATTGAAATTTGACACTTCCAACTAAAATTTTTTTTCACAATCCAATAAATTGTCGTTATTTTCATCTAAATTTACTCAAATATACATCCTACAACACAAATACTCAACAAAATCCAAAAAAATCGAAGTTGGTTTCAAATAAATTTATTAAAATTTGACACTTCCAACTAAATTTTTTTCACAATCCAAAAAATTGAAGTTATTTTCATCTAAATTTACTCAAATATAGATCCTACAACAAAAATACTCAACTAAATCCAAAAAAATCGAAGTTGGTTTCAAATAAATTTATTAAAATTTGACACTTCCAACTAAAATTTTTTTCTCATTCCTTAAAATTGAAGTTATTTTCATCTAAATTTACTCAAATATACATCCAACAACAAAAATACTCGACAAAATCCAAAAAAATCGAAGTTGGTTTCAAATAAATTTATTAAAATTTGACACTTCCAACTAAAATTTTTTTCTCATTCCTTAAAATTGAAGTTATTTTCATCTAAATTTACTCAAATATAAATCCTACAACAAAAATACTCAACAAAATCCAAAAAAATCGAAGTTGGTTTCAAATAAATTTATTAAAATTTTACACTTCCAAGTAAATTTTTTTTCACAATCCAAAAAATCGAAGTTAATTTTAACTGAAATTACTCAAATTAGGCTTCTCTATCAAAAAAACTCAACATAGTCGAGAAAAATCGAAATTGGTTTCAAATAATTTTATTAAAATTTGACACTTCCAACTAAAATTTTTTTCACAATCCAAAAAATTGACTTATTTTCATCTAAATTTACTCAAATATAGATCCTACAACAAAATACTCATCAAAATAAAAAAAAATCGAAGCTGGTTTCAAATAAATTTATTGAAATTTGACACTTCCAACTAAAATTTTTTTTCACAATCCAATAAATTGTCGTTATTTTCATCTAAATTTACTCAAATATACATCCTACAACACAAATACTCAACAAAATCCAAAAAAATCGAAGTTGGTTTCAAATAAATTTATTAAAATTTGACACTTCCAACTGAATTTTTTTCACAATCCAAAAAATTGAAGTTATTTTCATCTAAATTTACTCAAATATAGATCCTACAACAAAAATACTCAACTAAATCCAAAAAAATCGAAGTTGGTTTCAAATAAATTTATTAAAATTTGACACTTCCAACTAAAATTTTTTTCTCATTCCTTAAAATTGAAGTTATTTTCATCTAAATTTACTCAAATATACATCCAACAACAAAAATACTCGACAAAATCCAAAAAAATCGAAGTTGGTTTCAAATAAATTTATTAAAATTTGACACTTCCAACTAAAATTTTTTTCTCATTCCTTAAAATTGAAGTTATTTTCATCTAAATTTACTCAAATATAAATCCTACAACAAAAATACTCAACAAAATCCAAAAAAATCGAAGTTGGTTTCAAATAAATTTATTAAAATTTTACACTTCCAAGTAAATTTTTTTTCACAATCCAAAAAATCGAAGTTAATTTTAACTGAAATTACTCAAATTAGGCTTCTCTATCAAAAAAACTCAACATAGTCGAGAAAAATCGAAATTGGTTTCAAATAATTTTATTAAAATTTGACACTTCCAACTAAAATTTTTTTCACAATCCAAAAAATTGACTTATTTTCATCTAAATTTACTCAAATATAGATCCTACAACAAAATACTCATCAAAATAAAAAAAAATCGAAGTTGGTTTCAAATAAATTTATTAAAATTTGACACTTCCAACTATAATTTTTTTTCACAGTCCAAAAAAATTGTCGTTATTTTCAACTAAATTTACTCAAATATACATCCTACAACAGAAATACTCGACAAAATCCAAAAAAATCGAAGTTGGTTTCAAATAAATTTATTAAAATTTGACACTTCCAACTAAATTTTTTTTCACAATCCTAAAAATTGAAGTTATTTTCATCAAAATTTACTCTAATATAGACCCTACAACAAAAATACGCTACAAAATCCAAAAAATCGAAGTTGGTTTCAAATAAATTTATTAAAATTTGACACTTCCAACTAAAATTTTTTTTCACAATCCAATAAATTGTCGTTATTTTCATCTAAATTTACTCAAATATACATCCTACAACACAAATACTCAACAAAATCCAAAAAAATCGAAGTTGGTTTCAAATAAATTTATTAAAATTTGACACTTCCAACTAAAATTTTTTTTCACAATGCAATAAATTGTCGATATTTTCATCTAAATTTACTCAAATATTCATCTTTACAGACAAAAATACTCAACAAAATCCAAAAAAATCGAAGTTGGTTTCAAATAAATTTATTAAAATTTTACACTTCCAAGTAAATTTTTTTTCACAATCCAAAAAATTGAAGTTATTTTCATCTAAATTTACTCAAATATAGATCCTACAACAAAAATACTCGACAAAATCCAAAAAAATCGAAGATGGTTTCAAATAAATTTATTAAAATTTGACACTTCCAACTAAAATTTTTTTCACATTCCTAAAAATTGAAGTTATTTTCATCTAAATTTATTCAAATATAGATCCTACAACAAAAATACTCAACAAAATCCAAAATAATCCAAGTTGATTTTAAATAAATTTATTAGAATTTGGCAAAAATCGTGACAAAATCCAAAAAATCGAAGTTAATTTCAACTGAAATTACTCAAATTATGCTTCTCTATCAAAAAAACTCAACATAGTCGAGAAAAATCGAAATTGGTTCAAATAAATTTATTAAAATTTGACACTTCCAACTAAAATTTTTTTTACAATCCTAAAAATTGAAGTTATTTTCATCAAAATTTACTCAAATATAGATCCTACAACAAAAATACTCAACTAAATCCAAAAAAATCGAAGTTGGTTTCAAATAAATTTATTAAAATTTGACACTTCCAACTAAAATTTTTTTCTCATTCCTTAAAATTGAAGTTATTTTCATCTAAATTTACTCAAATATAGATCCTACAACAAAAATACTCAACAAAATAAAAAAAAATCGAAGTTGGTTTCAAATAAATTTATTAAAATTTGTCACTTCCAACTATAATTTTTTTTCACAATCCAAAAAAATTGTCGTTATTTTCAACTAAATTTACTCAAATATACATCCTACAACACAAATACTCAACAAAATCCAAAAAAATTGAAGTTGGTTTCAAATAAATTTATTAAAATTTGACACTTTCAACTAAAATTTTTTTTCACAATGCAATAAATTGTCGATATTTTCATCTAAATTTACTCTAATATAGACCCTACAACAAAAATACGCTACAAAATCCAAAAAATCGAAGTTGGTTTCAAATAAATTTATTAAAATTTGACACTTCCAACTAAAATTTTTTTTCACAATCCAATAAATTGTCGTTATTTTCATCTAAATTTACTCAAATATACATCCTACAACACAAATACTCATCAAAATAAAAAAAAATCGAAGTTGGTTTCAAATAAATTTATTAAAATTTGACACTTCCAACTATAATTTTTTTTCACAATCCAAAAAAATTGTCGTTATTTTCAACTAAATTTACTCAAATATACATCCTACAACAGAATTACTCGAAAAAATCCAAAAAAATCGAAGTTGGTTTCAAATAAATTTATTAAAATTTGACACTTCCAACTAAAATTTTTTTCACAATCCAAAAAATTGAAGTTATTTTCATCTAAATTTACTCAAATATACATCCTACAACAAAAATACTCAACTAAATCCAAAAAAATCGAAGTTGGTTTCAAATAAATTTATTAAAATTTGAAACTTCCAACTAAATTTTTTTCACAATCCAAAAAATGAAGTTATTTTCATCTAAATTTACTCAAATATAGATCCTACAACAAAATACTCATCAAAATAAAAAAAATCGAAGTTGGTTTCAAATAAATTTATTAAAATTTGACACTTCCAACTATAATTTTTTTTCACAATCCAAAAAAATTGTCGTTATTTTCAACTAAATTTACTCAAATATACATCCTACAACAGAAATACTCGACAAAATCCAAAAAAATCGAAGTTGGTTTCAAATAAATTTATTAAAATTTGACACTTCCAACTAAATTTTTTTTCACAATCCTAAAAATTGAAGTTATTTTCATCAAAATTTACTCTAATATAGACCCTACAACAAAAATACTCAACTAAATCCAAAAAAATCGAAGTTGGTTTCAAATAAATTTATTAAAATTTGACACTTCCAACTAAAATTTTTTTCTCATACCTTAAAATTGAAGTTATTTTCATCTAAATTTACTCAAATATAGATCCTACAACAAAAATACTCAACAAAATCTAAAAAAATCGAAGTTGGTTTCAAATAAATTTATTAAAATTTAACACTTCCAACTAACATTTTTTTCACAATCCAAAAAATAGTAGTTATTTTCAACTAAATTTACTCAAATACACATCCTACAACAAAAATACTCGACAAAATAAAAAAAAATCGAAGTTGGTTTCAAATAAATTTATTAAAATTTGACACTTCCAAGTAAAATTTTTTTCACATTCCTAAAAATTGAAGTTATTTTCATCTAAATTTATTCAAATATAGACCCTACAACAAAAATACTCAACAAAATCCAAAATAATCCAAGTTGATTTCAATTAAATTTATTAAAATTTGGCAAAAATCGTGACAAAATCCAAAAAATCGAAGTTAATTTTAACTGAAATTACTCAAATTAGGCTTCTCTATCAAAAAAACTCAACATAGTCGAGAAAAATCGAAATTGGTTTCAAATAAATTTATTAAAATTTGACACTTCCAACTAAAATTTTTTTCACAATCCAAAAAATTGACTTATTTTCATCTAAATTTACTCAAATATAGATCCTACAACAAAATACTCATCCAAATAAAAAAAAATCGAAGTTGGTTTCAAATAAATTTATTAAAATTTGATACTTCCAACTATAATTTTTTTTCACAATCCAAAAAAATTGTCGTTATTTTCAACTAAATTTACTCAAATATACATCCTACAACAGAAATACTCGAAAAAATCCAAAAAAATCGAAGTTGGTTTCAAATAAATTTATTAAAATTTGACACTTCCAACTAAAATTTTTTTCACAATCCAAAAAATTGAAGTTATTTTCATCTAAATTTACTCAAATATAGATCCTACAACAAAATACTCATCAAAATAAAAAAAATCGAAGTTGGTTTCAAATAAATTTATTAAAATTTGACACTTCCAACTATAATTTTTTTTCACAATCCAAAAAAATTGTCGTTATTTTCAACTAAATTTACTCAAATATACATCCTACAACAGAAATACTCGACAAAATCCAAAAAAATCGAAGTTGGTTTCAAATAAATTTATTAAAATTTGACACTTCCAACTAAATTTTTTTTCACAATCCTAAAAATTGAAGTTATTTTCATCAAAATTTACTCTAATATAGACCCTACAACAAAAATACTCAACTAAATCCAAAAAAATCGAAGTTGGTTTCAAATAAATTTATTAAAATTTGACACTTCCAACTAAAATTTTTTTCTCATACCTTAAAATTGAAGTTATTTTCATCTAAATTTACTCAAATATAGATCCTACAACAAAAATACTCAACAAAATCTAAAAAAATCGAAGTTGGTTTCAAATAAATTTATTAAAATTTAACACTTCCAACTAACATTTTTTTCACAATCCAAAAAATAGTAGTTATTTTCAACTAAATTTACTCAAATACACATCCTACAACAAAAATACTCGACAAAATAAAAAAAAATCGAAGTTGGTTTCAAATAAATTTATTAAAATTTGACACTTCCAAGTAAAAGTTTTTTCACATTCCTAAAAATTGAAGTTATTTTCATCTAAATTTATTCAAATATAGACCCTACAACAAAAATACTCAACAAAATCCAAAATAATCCAAGTTGATTTCAATTAAATTTATTAAAATTTGGCAAAAATCGTGACAAAATCCAAAAAATCGAAGTTAATTTTAACTGAAATTACTCAAATTAGGCTTCTCTATCAAAAAAACTCAACCTAGTCGAGAAAAATCGAAATTGGTTTCAAATAAATTAATTAAAATTTGACACTTCCAACTAAAATTTTTTTCACAATCCAAAAAATTGACTTATTTTCATCTAAATTTACTCAAATATAGATCCTACAACAAAATACTCATCCAAATAAAAAAAAATCGAAGTTGGTTTCAAATAAATTTATTAAAATTTGATACTTCCAACTATAATTTTTTTTCACAATCCAAAAAAATTGTCGTTATTTTCAACTAAATTTACTCAAATATACATCCTACAACAGAAATACTCGACAAAATCCAAAAAAATCGAAGTTGGTTTCAAATAAATTTATTAAAATTTGACACTTGCAACTAAATTTTTTTTCACAATCCTAAAAATTGAAGTTATTTTCATCAAAATTTACTCTAATATAGACCCTACAACAAAAATACGCTACAAAATCCAAAAAATCGAAGTTGGTTTCAAATAAATTTATTAAAATTTGACACTTCCAACTAAAATTTTTTTTCACAATCCAATAAATTGTCGTTATTTTCATCTAAATTTACTCAAATATACATCCTACAACAAAAATACTCAACTAAATCCAAAAAAATCGAAGTTGGTTTCAAATAAATTTATTAAAATTTGACACTTCCAACTAAAATTTTTTTCACAATCCAAAAAATTGAAGTTAGTTTCATCTAAATTTACTCAAATATAGATCCTACAACAAAAATACTCAACAAAACCCTAAAAAATCGAAGTTGGTTTCAAATAAATTTATTAAAATTTTACACTTCCAAGTAAATTTTTTTTCACAATCCAAAAAATTGAAGTTATTTTCATCTAAATTTACTCCAATATACATCCTAAAACAAAAATACTCAACTAAATCCAAAAAAAACGAAGTTGGTTTCAAATAAATTTATTAAAATTTGACACTTCCAACTAAATTTTTTTCACAATCCAAAAAATTGAAGTTATTTTCATCTAAATTTACTCAAATATAGATCCTACAATAAAAGTACTCAACAAAATCCAAAATAATCCAAGTTGATTTCAAATAAATTAATTAAAATTTGACAAAAATCGTGACAAAATCCAAAAAATCGAAGTTAATTTCAACTGACATTACTCAAATTAAGCTTCTCTATCAAAAAAACTCAACATAGTCGAGGAAAATCGAAGTTGGTTTCAAATAAATTTATTAAAATTTGACACTTCCAACTAAAATTTTTTTTCACAATGCAATAAATTGTCGGTATTTTCATCTAAATTTACTCAAATATTCATCCTACAAACAAAAATACTCAACAAAATCCAAAAAAATCGAAGTTGGTTTCAAATAAATTTATTAAAATTTGACACTTCCGACTAAAATTTTTTTTCACAATCCAATAAATTGTCGTTATTTTCATCTAAATTTACTCAAATATACATCCTACAACAAAAATACTCAACTAAATCCAAAAAAATCGAAGTTGGTTTGAAATAAATTTATTAAAATTTGACACTTCCAACTAAATTTTTTTCACAATCCAAAAAATTGAAGTTATTTTCATCTAAATTTACTCAAATATAGATCCTACAACAAAAATACTCAACTAACTCCAAAAAAATCGAAGTTGGTTTCAAATAAATTTATTAAAATTTGACACTTCCAACTAAAAATTTTTTCTCATTCCTTAAAATTGAAGTTATTTTCATCTAAATTTACTCAAATATAGATCCTACAACAAAAATACTCAACAAAATCCAAAAAAATCGAAGTTGGTTTCAAATAAATTTATTAAAATTTTACACTTCCAAGTAAATTTTTTTTCACAATCCAAAAAATTGAAGTTATTTTCATCTAAATTTACTCAAATATAGATCCTACAACAAAAATACTCGACAAAATCCAAAAAAATCGAAGATGGTTTCAAAGAAATTTATTAAAATTTGACACTTCCAACAAAATTTTTTTTCACATTCCTAAAAATTGAAGTTATTTTCATCTAAATTTATTCAAATATAGATCCTACAACAAAAATACTCAACAAAATCCAAAATAATCCAAGTTGATTTTAAATAAATTTATTAGAATTTGGCAAAAATCGTGACAAAATCCAAAAAATCGAAGTTAATTTCAACTGAAATTACTCAAATTATGCTTCTCTATCAAAAAAACTCAACATAGTCGAGAAAAATCGAAATTGGTTTCAAATAAATTTATTAAAATTTGACACTTCCAACTAAAATTTTTTTCACAATCCAAAAAATTGACTTATTTTCATCTAAATTTACTCAAATATAGATCCTACAACAAAATACTCATCCAAATAAAAAAAAATCGAAGTTGGTTTCAAATAAATTTATTAAAATTTGATACTTCCAACTATAATTTTTTTTCACAATCCAAAAAAATTGTCGTTATTTTCAACTAAATTTACTCAAATATACATCCTACAACAGAAATACTCGACAAAATCCAAAAAAATCGAAGTTGGTTTCAAATAAATTTATTAAAATTTGACACTTGCAACTAAATTTTTTTTCACAATCCTAAAAATTGAAGTTATTTTCATCAAAATTTACTCTAATATAGACCCTACAACAAAAATACGCTACAAAATCCAAAAAATCGAAGTTGGTTTCAAATAAATTTATTAAAATTTGACACTTCCAACTAAAATTTTTTTTCACAATCCAATAAATTGTCGTTATTTTCATCTAAATTTACTCAAATATACATCCTACAACAAAAATACTCAACTAAATCCAAAAAAATCGAAGTTGGTTTCAAATAAATTTATTAAAATTTGACACTTCCAACTAAAATTTTTTCACAATCCAAAAAATTGAAGTTAGTTTCATCTAAATTTACTCAAATATAGATCCTACAACAAAAATACTCAACAAAACCCAAAAAAATCGAAGTTGGTTTCAAATAAATTTATTAAAATTTTACACTTCCAAGTAAATTTTTTTTCACAATCCAAAAAATTGAAGTTATTTTCATCTAAATTTACTCCAATATACATCCTAAAACAAAAATACTCAACTAAATCCAAAAAAAACGAAGTTGGTTTCAAATAAATTTATTAAAATTTGACACTTCCAACTAAATTTTTTTCACAATCCAAAAAATTGAAGTTATTTTCATCTAAATTTACTCAAATATAGATCCTACAATAAAAGTACTCAACAAAATCCAAAATAATCCAAGTTGATTTCAAATAAATTAATTAAAATTTGACAAAAATCGTGACAAAATCCAAAAAATCGAAGTTAATTTCAACTGACATTACTCAAATTAAGCTTCTCTATCAAAAAAACTCAACATAGTCGAGGAAAATCGAAGTTGGTTTCAAATAAATTTATTAAAATTTGACACTTCCAACTAAAATTTTTTTTCACAATGCAATAAATTGTCGGTATTTTCATCTAAATTTACTCAAATATTCATCCTACAAACAAAAATACTCAACAAAATCCAAAAAAATCGAAGTTGGTTTCAAATAAATTTATTAAAATTTGACACTTCCGACTAAAATTTTTTTTCACAATCCAATAAATTGTCGTTATTTTCATCTAAATTTACTCAAATATACATCCTACAACAAAAATACTCAACTAAATCCAAAAAAATCGAAGTTGGTTTGAAATAAATTTATTAAAATTTGACACTTCCAACTAAATTTTTTTCACAATCCAAAAAATTGAAGTTATTTTCATCTAAATTTACTCAAATATAGATCCTACAACAAAAATACTCAACTAACTCCAAAAAAATCGAAGTTGGTTTCAAATAAATTTATTAAAATTTGACACTTCCAACTAAAAATTTTTTCTCATTCCTTAAAATTGAAGTTATTTTCATCTAAATTTACTCAAATATAGATCCTACAACAAAAATACTCAACAAAATCCAAAAAAATCGAAGTTGGTTTCAAATAAATTTATTAAAATTTGACACTTCCAACTAAAATTTTTTTTACAATCCTAAAAATTGAAGTTATTTTCATCAAAATTTACTCAAATATAGATCCTACAACAAAAATACTCAACTAACTCCAAAAAAATCGAAGTTGGTTTCAAATAAATTTATTAAAATTTGACACTTCCAACTAAAAATTTTTTCTCATTCCTTAAAATTGAAGTTATTTTCATCTAAATTTACTCAAATATAGATCCTACAACAAAAATACTCAACAAAATCCAAAAAAATCGAAGTTGGTTTCAAATAAATTTATTAAAATTTTACACTTCCAAGTAAATTTTTTTTCACAATCCAAAAAATTGAAGTTATTTTCATCTAAATTTACTCAAATATAGATCCTACAACAAAAATACTCGACAAAATCCAAAAAAATCGAAGATGGTTTCAAAGAAATTTATTAAAATTTGACACTTCCAACAAAATTTTTTTTCACATTCCTAAAAATTGAAGTTATTTTCATCTAAATTTATTCAAATATAGATCCTACAACAAAAATACTCAACAAAATCCAAAATAATCCAAGTTGATTTTAAATAAATTTATTAGAATTTGGCAAAAATCGTGACAAAATCCAAAAAATCGAAGTTAATTTCAACTGAAATTACTCAAATTATGCTTCTCTATCAAAAAAACTCAACATAGTCGAGAAAAATCGAAATTGGTTTCAAATAAATTTATTAAAATTTGACACTTCCAACTAAAATTTTTTTCACAATCCAAAAAATTGACTTATTTTCATCTAAATTTACTCAAATATAGATCCTACAACAAAATACTCATCCAAATAAAAAAAAATCGAAGTTGGTTTCAAATAAATTTATTAAAATTTGATACTTCCAACTATAATTTTTTTTCACAATCCAAAAAAATTGTCGTTATTTTCAACTAAATTTACTCAAATATACATCCTACAACAGAAATACTCGACAAAATCCAAAAAAATCGAAGTTGGTTTCAAATAAATTTATTAAAATTTGACACTTGCAACTAAATTTTTTTTCACAATCCTAAAAATTGAAGTTATTTTCATCAAAATTTACTCTAATATAGACCCTACAACAAAAATACGCTACAAAATCCAAAAAATCGAAGTTGGTTTCAAATAAATTTATTAAAATTTGACACTTCCAACTAAAATTTTTTTTCACAATCCAATAAATTGTCGTTATTTTCATCTAAATTTACTCAAATATACATCCTACAACAAAAATACTCAACTAAATCCAAAAAAATCGAAGTTGGTTTCAAATAAATTTATTAAAATTTGACACTTCCAACTAAAATTTTTTTCACAATCCAAAAAATTGAAGTTAGTTTCATCTAAATTTACTCAAATATAGATCCTACAACAAAAATACTCAACAAAACCCAAAAAAATCGAAGTTGGTTTCAAATAAATTTAAAAAATTTTACACTTCCAAGTAAATTTTTTTTCACAATCCAAAAAATTGAAGTTATTTTCATCTAAATTTACTCCAATATACATCCTAAAACAAAAATACTCAACTAAATCCAAAAAAAACGAAGTTGGTTTCAAATAAATTTATTAAAATTTGACACTTCCAACTAAATTTTTTTCACAATCCAAAAAATTGAAGTTATTTTCATCTAAATTTACTCAAATATAGATCCTACAATAAAAGTACTCAACAAAATCCAAAATAATCCAAGTTGATTTCAAATAAATTAATTAAAATTTGACAAAAATCGTGACAAAATCCAAAAAATCGAAGTTAATTTCAACTGACATTACTCAAATTAAGCTTCTCTATCAAAAAAACTCAACATAGTCGAGGAAAATCGAAGTTGGTTTCAAATAAATTTATTAAAATTTGACACTTCCAACTAAAATTTTTTTTCACAATGCAATAAATTGTCGGTATTTTCATCTAAATTTACTCAAATATTCATCCTACAAACAAAAATACTCAACAAAATCCAAAAAAATCGAAGTTGGTTTCAAATAAATTTATTAAAATTTGACACTTCCGACTAAAATTTTTTTTCACAATCCAATAAATTGTCGTTATTTTCATCTAAATTTACTCAAATATACATCCTACAACAAAAATACTCAACTAAATCCAAAAAAATCGAAGTTGGTTTGAAATAAATTTATTAAAATTTGACACTTCCAACTAAATTTTTTTCACAATCCAAAAAATTGAAGTTATTTTCATCTAAATTTACTCAAATATAGATCCTACAACAAAAATACTCAACTAACTCCAAAAAAATCGAAGTTGGTTTCAAATAAATTTATTAAAATTTGACACTTCCAACTAAAAATTTTTTCTCATTCCTTAAAATTGAAGTTATTTTCATCTAAATTTACTCAAATATAGATCCTACAACAAAAATACTCAACAAAATCCAAAAAAATCGAAGTTGGTTTCAAATAAATTTATTAAAATTTGACACTTCCAACTAAAATTTTTTTTACAATCCTAAAAATTGAAGTTATTTTCATCAAAATTTACTCAAATATAGATCCTACAACAAAAATACTCAACTAAATCCAAAAAAATCGAAGTTGGTTTCAAATAAATTTAGTAAAATTTGACACTTCCAACTAAAATTTTTTTCTCATTCCTTAAAATTGAAGTTATTTTCATCTAAATTTACTCAAATATAGATCCTACAACAAAAATACTCAACAAAATCTAAAAAAATCGAAGTTGGTTTCAAATAAATTTATTAAAATTTAACACTTGCAACTAAATTTTTTTTCACAATCCTAAAAATTGAAGTTATTTTCATCAAAATTTACTCTAATATAGACCCTACAACAAAAATACGCTACAAAATCCAAAAAATCGAAGTTGGTTTCAAATAAATTTATTAAAATTTGACACTTCCAACTAAATTTTTTTTCACAATCCTAAAAATTGAAGTTATTTTCATCAAAATTTACTCTAATATAGACCCTACAACAAAAATACGCTACAAAATCCAAAAAATCGAAGTTGGTTTCAAATAAATTTATTAAAATTTGACACTTCCAACTAAAATTTTTTTTCACAATCCAATAAATTGTCGTTATTTTCATCTAAATTTACTCAAATATACATCCTACAACACAAATACTCAACAAAATCCAAAAAAATTGAAGTTGGTTTCAAATAAATTTATTAAAATTTGACACTTTCAACTAAAATTTTTTTTCACAATGCAATAAATTGTCGATATTTTCATCTAAATTTACTCAAATATTCATCCTACAGACAAAAATACTCAACATAATCCAAAAAAATCGAAGTTGGTTTCAAATAAATTTATTAAAATTTGACACTTCCAACTAAAATTTTTTTCACAATCCAAAAAATTGAAGTTATTTTCATCTAAATTTACTCAAATATACATCCTACAACAAAACTACTCAACTAAATCCAAAAAAATCGAAGTTGGTTTCAAATAAATTTATTAAAATTTGACACTTCCAACTAAATTTTTTTCACAATCCAAAAAATGAAGTTATTTTCATCTAAATTTACTCAAATATAGATCCTACAACAAAATACTCATCAAAATAAAAAAAAATCGAAGTTGGTTTCAAATAAATTTATTAAAATTTGACACTTCCAACTATAATTTTTTTCACAATCCAAAAAAATTGTCGTTATTTTCAACTAAATTTACACAAATATACATCCTACAACAGAAATACTCGACAAAATCCAAAAAAATCGAAGTTGGTTTCAAATAAATTTATTAAAATTTGACACTTCCAACTAAAATTTTTTTCACAATCCAAAAAATTGAAGTTATTTTCATCTAAATTTACTCAAATATACATCCTATAACAAAAATACTCAACTAAATCCAAAAAAATCGAAGTTGGTTTCAAATAAATTTATTAAAATTTGAAACTTCCAACTAAATTTTTTTCACAATCCAAAAAATGAAGTTATTTTCATCTAAATTTACTCAAATATAGATCCTACAACAAAATACTCATCAAAATAAAAAAAATCGAAGTTGGTTTCAAATAAATTTATTAAAATTTGACACTTCCAACTATAATTTTTTTTCACAATCCAAAAAAATTGTCGTTATTTTCAACTAAATTTACTCAAATATACATCCTACAACAGAAATACTCGACAAAATCCAAAAAAATCGAAGTTGGTTTCAAATAAATTTATTAAAATTTGACACTTCCAACTAAATTTTTTTTCACAATCCTAAAAATTGAAGTTATTTTCATCAAAATTTACTCTAATATAGACCCTACAACAAAAATACTCAACTAAATCCAAAAAAATCGAAGTTGGTTTCAAATAAATTTATTAAAATTTGACACTTCCAACTAAAATTTTTTTCTCATACCTTAAAATTGAAGTTATTTTCATCTAAATTTACTCAAATATAGATCCTACAACAAAAATACTCAACAAAATCTAAAAAAATCGAAGTTGGTTTCAAATAAATTTATTAAAATTTAACACTTCCAACTAACATTTTTTTCACAATCCAAAAAATAGTAGTTATTTTCAACTAAATTTACTCAAATACACATCCTACAACAAAAATACTCGACAAAATAAAAAAAAATCGAAGTTGGTTTCAAATAAATTTATTAAAATTTGACACTTCCAAGTAAAATTTTTTTCACATTCCTAAAAATTGAAGTTATTTTCATCTAAATTTATTCAAATATAGACCCTACAACAAAAATACTCAACAAAATCCAAAATAATCCAAGTTGATTTCAATTAAATTTATTAAAATTTGGCAAAAATCGTGACAAAATCCAAAAAATCGAAGTTAATTTTAACTGAAATTACTCAAATTAGGCTTCTCTATCAAAAAAACTCAACATAGTCGAGAAAAATCGAAATTGGTTTCAAATAAATTTATTAAAATTTGACACTTCCAACTAAAATTTTTTTCACAATCCAAAAAATTGACTTATTTTCATCTAAATTTACTCAAATATAGATCCTACAACAAAATACTCATCCAAATAAAAAAAAATCGAAGTTGGTTTCAAATAAATTTATTAAAATTTGATACTTCCAACTATAATTTTTTTTCACAATCCAAAAAAATTGTCGTTATTTTCAACTAAATTTACTCAAATATACATCCTACAACAGAAATACTCGACAAAATCCAAAAAAATCGAAGTTGGTTTCAAATAAATTTATTAAAATTTGACACTTCCAACTAAAATTTTTTTTCACAATCCAATAAATTGTCGTTATTTTCATCTAAATTTACTCAAATATACATCCTACAACAAAAATACTCAACTAAATCCAAAAAAATCGAAGTTGGTTTCAAATAAATTTATTAAAATTTGACACTTCCAACTAAAATTTTTTTCACAATCCAAAAAATTGAAGTTAGTTTCATCTAAATTTACTCAAATATAGATCCTACAACAAAAATACTCAACAAAACCCAAAAAAATCGAAGTTGGTTTCAAATAAATTTATTAAAATTTTACACTTCCAAGTAAATTTTTTTTCACAATCCAAAAAATTGAAGTTATTTTCATCTAAATTTACTCCAATATACATCCTAAAACAAAAATACTCAACTAAATCCAAAAAAAACGAAGTTGGTTTCAAATAAATTTATTAAAATTTGACACTTCCAACTAAATTTTTTTCACAATCCAAAAAATTGAAGTTATTTTCATCTAAATTTACTCAAATATAGATCCTACAATAAAAGTACTCAACAAAATCCAAAATAATCCAAGTTGATTTCAAATAAATTAATTAAAATTTGACAAAAATCGTGACAAAATCCAAAAAATCGAAGTTAATTTCAACTGACATTACTCAAATTAAGCTTCTCTATCAAAAAAACTCAACATAGTCGAGGAAAATCGAAGTTGGTTTCAAATAAATTTATTAAAATTTGACACTTCCAACTAAAATTTTTTTTCACAATGCAATAAATTGTCGGTATTTTCATCTAAATTTACTCAAATATTCATCCAACAAACAAAAATACTCAACAAAATCCAAAAAAATCGAAGTTGGTTTCAAATAAATTTATTAAAATTTGACACTTCCGACTAAAATTTTTTTTCACAATCCAATAAATTGTCGTTATTTTCATCTAAATTTACTCAAATATACATCCTACAACAAAAATACTCAACTAAATCCAAAAAAATCGAAGTTGGTTTGAAATAAATTTATTAAAATTTGACACTTCCAACTAAATTTTTTTCACAATCCAAAAAATTGAAGTTATTTTCATCTAAATTTACTCAAATATAGATCCTACAACAAAAATACTCAACTAACTCCAAAAAAATCGAAGTTGGTTTCAAATAAATTTATTAAAATTTGACACTTCCAACTAAAAATTTTTTCTCATTCCTTAAAATTGAAGTTATTTTCATCTAAATTTACTCAAATATAGATCCTACAACAAAAATACTCAACAAAATCCAAAAAAATCGAAGTTGGTTTCAAAGAAATTTATTAAAATTTGACACTTGCAACTAAATTTTTTTTCACAATCCTAAAAATTGAAGTTATTTTCATCAAAATTTACTCTAATATAGACCCTACAACAAAAATACGCTACAAAATCCAAAAAATCGAAGTTGGTTTCAAATAAATTTATTAAAATTTGACACTTCCAACTAAAATTTTTTTTCACAATCCAATAAATTGTCGTTATTTTCATCTAAATTTACTCAAATATAGATCCTACAACAAAAATACTCAACAAAATCCAAAAAAATCGAAGTTGGTTTCAAATAAATTTATTAAAATTTGACACTTCCAACTAAAATTTTTTTTACAATCCTAAAAATTGAAGTTATTTTCATCAAAATTTACTCAAATATAGATCCTACAACAAAAATACTCAACTAACTCCAAAAAAATCGAAGTTGGTTTCAAATAAATTTATTAAAATTTGACACTTCCAACTAAAAATTTTTTCTCATTCCTTAAAATTGAAGTTATTTTCATCTAAATTTACTCAAATATAGATCCTACAACAAAAATACTCAACAAAATCCAAAAAAATCGAAGTTGGTTTCAAATAAATTTATTAAAATTTTACACTTCCAAGTAAATTTTTTTTCACAATCCAAAAAATTGAAGTTATTTTCATCTAAATTTACTCAAATATAGATCCTACAACAAAAATACTCGACAAAATCCAAAAAAATCGAAGATGGTTTCAAAGAAATTTATTAAAATTTGACACTTCCAACAAAATTTTTTTTCACATTCCTAAAAATTGAAGTTATTTTCATCTAAATTTATTCAAATATAGATCCTACAACAAAAATACTCAACAAAATCCAAAATAATCCAAGTTGATTTTAAATAAATTTATTAGAATTTGGCAAAAATCGTGACAAAATCCAAAAAATCGAAGTTAATTTCAACTGAAATTACTCAAATTATGCTTCTCTATCAAAAAAACTCAACATAGTCGAGAAAAATCGAAATTGGTTTCAAATAAATTTATTAAAATTTGACACTTCCAACTAAAATTTTTTTCACAATCCAAAAAATTGACTTATTTTCATCTAAATTTACTCAAATATAGATCCTACAACAAAATACTCATCCAAATAAAAAAAAATCGAAGTTGGTTTCAAATAAATTTATTAAAATTTGATACTTCCAACTATAATTTTTTTTCACAATCCAAAAAAATTGTCGTTATTTTCAACTAAATTTACTCAAATATACATCCTACAACAGAAATACTCGACAAAATCCAAAAAAATCGAAGTTGGTTTCAAATAAATTTATTAAAATTTGACACTTGCAACTAAATTTTTTTTCACAATCCTAAAAATTGAAGTTATTTTCATCAAAATTTACTCTAATATAGACCCTACAACAAAAATACGCTACAAAATCCAAAAAATCGAAGTTGGTTTCAAATAAATTTATTAAAATTTGACACTTCCAACTAAAATTTTTTTTCACAATCCAATAAATTGTCGTTATTTTCATCTAAATTTACTCAAATATACATCCTACAACAAAAATACTCAACTAAATCCAAAAAAATCGAAGTTGGTTTCAAATAAATTTATTAAAATTTGACACTTCCAACTAAAATTTTTTTCACAATCCAAAAAATTGAAGTTAGTTTCATCTAAATTTACTCAAATATAGATCCTACAACAAAAATACTCAACAAAACCCAAAAAAATCGAAGTTGGTTTCAAATAAATTTAAAAAATTTTACACTTCCAAGTAAATTTTTTTTCACAATCCAAAAAATTGAAGTTATTTTCATCTAAATTTACTCCAATATACATCCTAAAACAAAAATACTCAACTAAATCCAAAAAAAACGAAGTTGGTTTCAAATAAATTTATTAAAATTTGACACTTCCAACTAAATTTTTTTCACAATCCAAAAAATTGAAGTTATTTTCATCTAAATTTACTCAAATATAGATCCTACAATAAAAGTACTCAACAAAATCCAAAATAATCCAAGTTGATTTCAAATAAATTAATTAAAATTTGACAAAAATCGTGACAAAATCCAAAAAATCGAAGTTAATTTCAACTGACATTACTCAAATTAAGCTTCTCTATCAAAAAAACTCAACATAGTCGAGGAAAATCGAAGTTGGTTTCAAATAAATTTATTAAAATTTGACACTTCCAACTAAAATTTTTTTTCACAATGCAATAAATTGTCGGTATTTTCATCTAAATTTACTCAAATATTCATCCTACAAACAAAAATACTCAACAAAATCCAAAAAAATCGAAGTTGGTTTCAAATAAATTTATTAAAATTTGACACTTCCGACTAAAATTTTTTTTCACAATCCAATAAATTGTCGTTATTTTCATCTAAATTTACTCAAATATACATCCTACAACAAAAATACTCAACTAAATCCAAAAAAATCGAAGTTGGTTTGAAATAAATTTATTAAAATTTGACACTTCCAACTAAATTTTTTTCACAATCCAAAAAATTGAAGTTATTTTCATCTAAATTTACTCAAATATAGATCCTACAACAAAAATACTCAACTAACTCCAAAAAAATCGAAGTTGGTTTCAAATAAATTTATTAAAATTTGACACTTCCAACTAAAAATTTTTTCTCATTCCTTAAAATTGAAGTTATTTTCATCTAAATTTACTCAAATATAGATCCTACAACAAAAATACTCAACAAAATCCAAAAAAATCGAAGTTGGTTTCAAATAAATTTATTAAAATTTGACACTTCCAACTAAAATTTTTTTTACAATCCTAAAAATTGAAGTTATTTTCATCAAAATTTACTCAAATATAGATCCTACAACAAAAATACTCAACTAAATCCAAAAAAATCGAAGTTGGTTTCAAATAAATTTAGTAAAATTTGACACTTCCAACTAAAATTTTTTTCTCATTCCTTAAAATTGAAGTTATTTTCATCTAAATTTACTCAAATATAGATCCTACAACAAAAATACTCAACAAAATCTAAAAAAATCGAAGTTGGTTTCAAATAAATTTATTAAAATTTAACACTTGCAACTAAATTTTTTTTCACAATCCTAAAAATTGAAGTTATTTTCATCAAAATTTACTCTAATATAGACCCTACAACAAAAATACGCTACAAAATCCAAAAAATCGAAGTTGGTTTCAAATAAATTTATTAAAATTTGACACTTGCAACTAAATTTTTTTTCACAATCCTAAAAATTGAAGTTATTTTCATCAAAATTTACTCTAATATAGACCCTACAACAAAAATACGCTACAAAATCCAAAAAATCGAAGTTGGTTTCAAATAAATTTATTAAAATTTGACACTTCCAACTAAAATTTTTTTTCACAATCCAATAAATTGTCGTTATTTTTATCTAAATTTACTCAAATATACATCCTACAACAAAAATACTCAACTAAATCCAAAAAAATCGAAGTTGGTTTCAAATAAATTTATTAAAATTTGTCACTTCCAACTAAATTTTTTTCACAATCCAAAAAATGAAGTTATTTTCATCTAAATTTACTCAAATATAGATCCTACAACAAAATACTCATCAAAATAAAAAAAAATCGAAGTTGGTTTCAAATAAATTTATTAAAATTTGTCACTTCCAACTATAATTTTTTTTCACAATCCAAAAAAATTGTCGTTATTTTCAACTAAATTTACTCAAATATACATCCTACAACAGAAATACTCGACAAAATCCAAAAAAATCGAAGTTGGTTTCAAATAAATTTATTAAAATTTGACACTTCCAACTAAATTTTTTTTCACAATCCTAAAAATTGAAGTTATTTTCATCAAAATTTACTCTAATATAGACCCTACAACAAAAATACGCTACAAAATCCAAAAAATCGAAGTTGGTTTCAAATAAATTTATTAAAATTTGACACTTCCAACTAAAATTTTTTTTCACAATCCAATAAATTGTCGTTATTTTCATCTAAATTTACTCAAATATACATCCTACAACACAAATACTCAACAAAATCCAAAAAAATTGAAGTTGGTTTCAAATAAATTTATTAAAATTTGACACTTTCAACTAAAATTTTTTTTCACAATGCAATAAATTGTCGATATTTTCATCTAAATTTACTCAAATATTCATCCTACAGACAAAAATACTCAACAAAATCCAAAAAAATCGAAGTTGGTTTCAAATAAATTTATTAAAATTTGACACTTCCGACTAAAATTTTTTTTCACAATCCAATAAATTGTCGTTATTTTCATCTAAATTTACTCAAATATACATCCTACAACAAAAATACTCAACTAAATCCAAAAAAATCGAAGTTGGTTTGAAATAAATTTATTAAAATTTGACACTTCCAACTAAATTTTTTTCACAATCCAAAAAATTGAAGTTATTTTCATCTAAATTTACTCAAATATAGATCCTACAACAAAAATACTCAACTAACTCCAAAAAAATCGAAGTTGGTTTCAAATAAATTTATTAAAATTTGACACTTCCAACTAAAAATTTTTTCTCATTCCTTAAAATTGAAGTTATTTTCATCTAAATTTACTCAAATATAGATCCTACAACAAAAATACTCAACAAAATCCAAAAAAATCGAAGTTGGTTTCAAATAAATTTATTAAAATTTGACACTTCCAACTAAAATTTTTTTTACAATCCTAAAAATTGAAGTTATTTTCATCAAAATTTACTCAAATATAGATCCTACAACAAAAATACTCAACTAAATCCAAAAAAATCGAAGTTGGTTTCAAATAAATTTAGTAAAATTTGACACTTCCAACTAAAATTTTTTTCTCATTCCTTAAAATTGAAGTTATTTTCATCTAAATTTACTCAAATATAGATCCTACAACAAAAATACTCAACAAAATCTAAAAAAATCGAAGTTGGTTTCAAATAAATTTATTAAAATTTAACACTTGCAACTAAATTTTTTTTCACAATCCTAAAAATTGAAGTTATTTTCATCAAAATTTACTCTAATATAGACCCTACAACAAAAATACGCTACAAAATCCAAAAAATCGAAGTTGGTTTCAAATAAATTTATTAAAATTTGACACTTGCAACTAAATTTTTTTTCACAATCCTAAAAATTGAAGTTATTTTCATCAAAATTTACTCTAATATAGACCCTACAACAAAAATACGCTACAAAATCCAAAAAATCGAAGTTGGTTTCAAATAAATTTATTAAAATTTGACACTTCCAACTAAAATTTTTTTTCACAATCCAATAAATTGTCGTTATTTTTATCTAAATTTACTCAAATATACATCCTACAACAAAAATACTCAACTAAATCCAAAAAAATCGAAGTTGGTTTCAAATAAATTTATTAAAATTTGTCACTTCCAACTAAATTTTTTTCACAATCCAAAAAATGAAGTTATTTTCATCTAAATTTACTCAAATATAGATCCTACAACAAAATACTCATCAAAATAAAAAAAAATCGAAGTTGGTTTCAAATAAATTTATTAAAATTTGTCACTTCCAACTATAATTTTTTTTCACAATCCAAAAAAATTGTCGTTATTTTCAACTAAATTTACTCAAATATACATCCTACAACAGAAATACTCGACAAAATCCAAAAAAATCGAAGTTGGTTTCAAATAAATTTATTAAAATTTGACACTTCCAACTAAATTTTTTTTCACAATCCTAAAAATTGAAGTTATTTTCATCAAAATTTACTCTAATATAGACCCTACAACAAAAATACGCTACAAAATCCAAAAAATCGAAGTTGGTTTCAAATAAATTTATTAAAATTTGACACTTCCAACTAAAATTTTTTTTCACAATCCAATAAATTGTCGTTATTTTCATCTAAATTTACTCAAATATACATCCTACAACACAAATACTCAACAAAATCCAAAAAAATTGAAGTTGGTTTCAAATAAATTTATTAAAATTTGACACTTTCAACTAAAATTTTTTTTCACAATGCAATAAATTGTCGATATTTTCATCTAAATTTACTCAAATATTCATCCTACAGACAAAAATACTCAACATAATCCAAAAAAATCGAAGTTGGTTTCAAATAAATTTATTAAAATTTGACACTTCCAACTAAAATTTTTTTCACAATCCAAAAAATTGAAGTTATTTTCATCTAAATTTACTCAAATATACATCCTACAACAAAACTACTCAACTAAATCCAAAAAAATCGAAGTTGGTTTCAAATAAATTTATTAAAATTTGACACTTCCAACTAAATTTTTTTCACAATCCAAAAAATGAAGTTATTTTCATCTAAATTTACTCAAATATAGATCCTACAACAAAATACTCATCAAAATAAAAAAAAATCGAAGTTGGTTTCAAATAAATTTATTAAAATTTGACACTTCCAACTATAATTTTTTTCACAATCCAAAAAAATTGTCGTTATTTTCAACTAAATTTACTCAAATATACATCCTACAACAGAAATACTCGACAAAATCCAAAAAAATCGAAGTTGGTTTCAAATAAATTTATTAAAATTTGACACTTCCAACTAAAATTTTTTTCACAATCCAAAAAATTGAAGTTATTTTCATCTAAATTTACTCAAATATACATCCTACAACAAAAATACTCAACTAAATCCAAAAAAATCGAAGTTGGTTTCAAATAAATTTATTAAAATTTGAAACTTCCAACTAAATTTTTTTCACAATCCAAAAAATGAAGTTATTTTCATCTAAATTTACTCAAATATAGATCCTACAACAAAATACTCATCAAAATAAAAAAAATCGAAGTTGGTTTCAAATAAATTTATTAAAATTTGACACTTCCAACTATAATTTTTTTTCACAATCCAAAAAAATTGTCGTTATTTTCAACTAAATTTACTCAAATATACATCCTACAACAGAAATACTCGACAAAATCCAAAAAAATCGAAGTTGGTTTCAAATAAATTTATTAAAATTTGACACTTCCAACTAAATTTTTTTTCACAATCCTAAAAATTGAAGTTATTTTCATCAAAATTTACTCTAATATAGACCCTACAACAAAAATACTCAACTAAATCCAAAAAAATCGAAGTTGGTTTCAAATAAATTTATTAAAATTTGACACTTCCAACTAAAATTTTTTTCTCATACCTTAAAATTGAAGTTATTTTCATCTAAATTTACTCAAATATAGATCCTACAACAAAAATACTCAACAAAATCTAAAAAAATCGAAGTTGGTTTCAAATAAATTTATTAAAATTTAACACTTCCAACTAACATTTTTTTCACAATCCAAAAAATAGTAGTTATTTTCAACTAAATTTACTCAAATACACATCCTACAACAAAAATACTCGACAAAATAAAAAAAAATCGAAGTTGGTTTCAAATAAATTTATTAAAATTTGACACTTCCAAGTAAAATTTTTTTCACATTCCTAAAAATTGAAGTTATTTTCATCTAAATTTATTCAAATATAGACCCTACAACAAAAATACTCAACAAAATCCAAAATAATCCAAGTTGATTTCAATTAAATTTATTAAAATTTGGCAAAAATCGTGACAAAATCCAAAAAATCGAAGTTAATTTTAACTGAAATTACTCAAATTAGGCTTCTCTATCAAAAAAACTCAACATAGTCGAGAAAAATCGAAATTGGTTTCAAATAAATTTATTAAAATTTGACACTTCCAACTAAAATTTTTTTCACAATCCAAAAAATTGACTTATTTTCATCTAAATTTACTCAAATATAGATCCTACAACAAAATACTCATCCAAATAAAAAAAAATCGAAGTTGGTTTCAAATAAATTTATTAAAATTTGATACTTCCAACTATAATTTTTTTTCACAATCCAAAAAAATTGTCGTTATTTTCAACTAAATTTACTCAAATATACATCCTACAACAGAAATACTCGACAAAATCCAAAAAAATCGAAGTTGGTTTCAAATAAATTTATTAAAATTTGACACTTCCAACTAAAATTTTTTTTCACAATCCAATAAATTGTCGTTATTTTCATCTAAATTTACTCAAATATACATCCTACAACAAAAATACTCAACTAAATCCAAAAAAATCGAAGTTGGTTTCAAATAAATTTATTAAAATTTGACACTTCCAACTAAAATTTTTTTCACAATCCAAAAAATTGAAGTTAGTTTCATCTAAATTTACTCAAATATAGATCCTACAACAAAAATACTCAACAAAACCCAAAAAAATCGAAGTTGGTTTCAAATAAATTTATTAAAATTTTACACTTCCAAGTAAATTTTTTTTCACAATCCAAAAAATTGAAGTTATTTTCATCTAAATTTACTCCAATATACATCCTAAAACAAAAATACTCAACTAAATCCAAAAAAAACGAAGTTGGTTTCAAATAAATTTATTAAAATTTGACACTTCCAACTAAATTTTTTTCACAATCCAAAAAATTGAAGTTATTTTCATCTAAATTTACTCAAATATAGATCCTACAATAAAAGTACTCAACAAAATCCAAAATAATCCAAGTTGATTTCAAATAAATTAATTAAAATTTGACAAAAATCGTGACAAAATCCAAAAAATCGAAGTTAATTTCAACTGACATTACTCAAATTAAGCTTCTCTATCAAAAAAACTCAACATAGTCGAGGAAAATCGAAGTTGGTTTCAAATAAATTTATTAAAATTTGACACTTCCAACTAAAATTTTTTTTCACAATGCAATAAATTGTCGGTATTTTCATCTAAATTTACTCAAATATTCATCCAACAAACAAAAATACTCAACAAAATCCAAAAAAATCGAAGTTGGTTTCAAATAAATTTATTAAAATTTGACACTTCCGACTAAAATTTTTTTTCACAATCCAATAAATTGTCGTTATTTTCATCTAAATTTACTCAAATATACATCCTACAACAAAAATACTCAACTAAATCCAAAAAAATCGAAGTTGGTTTGAAATAAATTTATTAAAATTTGACACTTCCAACTAAATTTTTTTCACAATCCAAAAAATTGAAGTTATTTTCATCTAAATTTACTCAAATATAGATCCTACAACAAAAATACTCAACTAACTCCAAAAAAATCGAAGTTGGTTTCAAATAAATTTATTAAAATTTGACACTTCCAACTAAAAATTTTTTCTCATTCCTTAAAATTGAAGTTATTTTCATCTAAATTTACTCAAATATAGATCCTACAACAAAAATACTCAACAAAATCCAAAAAAATCGAAGTTGGTTTCAAAGAAATTTATTAAAATTTGACACTTGCAACTAAATTTTTTTTCACAATCCTAAAAATTGAAGTTATTTTCATCAAAATTTACTCTAATATAGACCCTACAACAAAAATACGCTACAAAATCCAAAAAATCGAAGTTGGTTTCAAATAAATTTATTAAAATTTGACACTTCCAACTAAAATTTTTTTTCACAATCCAATAAATTGTCGTTATTTTCATCTAAATTTACTCAAATATACATCCTACAACAAAAATACTCAACTAAATCCAAAAAAATCGAAGTTGGTTTCAAATAAATTTATTAAAATTTGTCACTTCCAACTAAAATTTTTTTCTCATTCCTTAAAATTGAAGTTATTTTCATCTAAATTTACTCAAATATAGATCCTACAACAAAAATACTCAACAAAATCTAAAAAAATCGAAGTTGGTTTCAAATAAATTTATTAAAATTTAACACTTCCAAGTAAAATTTTTTTCACATTCCTAAAAATTGAAGTTATTTTCATCTAAATTTATTCAAATATAGACCCTACAACAAAAATACTCAACAAAATCCAAAATAATCCAAGTTGATTTCAATTAAATTTATTAAAATTTGGCAAAAATCGTGACAAAATCCAAAAAATCGAAGTTAATTTTAACTGAAATTACTCAAATTAGGCTTCTCTATCAAAAAAACTCAACATAGTCGAGAAAAATCGAAATTGGTTTCAAATAAATTTATTAAAATTTGACACTTCCAACTATAATTTTTTTCACAATCCAAAAAATTGACTTATTTTCATCTAAATTTACTCAAATATAGATCCTACAACAAAATACTCATCAAAATAAAAAAAAATCGAAGTTGGTTTCAAATAAATTTATTAAAATTTGTCACTTCCAACTATAATTTTTTTTCACAATCCAAAAAAATTGTCGTTATTTTCAACTAAATTTACTCAAATATACATCCTACAACAGAAATACTCGACAAAATCCAAAAAAATCGAAGTTGGTTTCAAATAAATTTATTAAAATTTGACACTTCCAACTAAATTTTTTTTCACAATCCTAAAAATTGAAGTTATTTTCATCAAAATTTACTCTAATATAGACCCTACAACAAAAATACGCTACAAAATCCAAAAAATCGAAGTTGGTTTCAAATAAATTTATTAAAATTTGACACTTCCAACTAAAATTTTTTTTCACAATCCAATAAATTGTCGTTATTTTCATCTAAATTTACTCAAATATACATCCTACAACACAAATACTCAACAAAATCCAAAAAAATTGAAGTTGGTTTCAAATAAATTTATTAAAATTTGACACTTTCAACTAAAATTTTTTTTCACAATGCAATAAATTGTCGATATTTTCATCTAAATTTACTCAAATATTCATCCTACAGACAAAAATACTCAACATAATCCAAAAAAATCGAAGTTGGTTTCAAATAAATTTATTAAAATTTGACACTTCCAACTAAAATTTTTTTCACAATCCAAAAAATTGAAGTTATTTTCATCTAAATTTACTCAAATATACATCCTACAACAAAACTACTCAACTAAATCCAAAAAAATCGAAGTTGGTTTCAAATAAATTTATTAAAATTTGACACTTCCAACTAAATTTTTTTCACAATCCAAAAAATGAAGTTATTTTCATCTAAATTTACTCAAATATAGATCCTACAACAAAATACTCATCAAAATAAAAAAAAATCGAAGTTGGTTTCAAATAAATTTATTAAAATTTGACACTTCCAACTATAATTTTTTTTCACAATCCAAACAAATTGTCGTTATTTTCAACTAAATTTACTCAAATATACATCCTACAACAGAAATACTCGACAAAATCCAAAAAAATCGAAGTTGGTTTCAAATAAATTTATTAAAATTTGACACTTCCAACTAAAATTTTTTTCACAATCCAAAAAATTGAAGTTATTTTCATCTAAATTTACTCAAATATACATCCTACAACAAAAATACTCAACTAAATCCAAAAAAATCGAAGTTGGTTTCAAATAAATTTATTAAAATTTGAAACTTCCAACTAAATTTTTTTCACAATCCAAAAAATGAAGTTATTTTCATCTAAATTTACTCAAATATAGATCCTACAACAAAATACTCATCAAAATAAAAAAAATCGAAGTTGGTTTCAAATAAATTTATTAAAATTTGACACTTCCAACTATAATTTTTTTTCACAATCCAAAAAAATTGTCGTTATTTTCAACTAAATTTACTCAAATATACACCCTACAACAAAAATACTCAACTAAATCCAAAAAAATCGAAGTTGGTTTCAAATAAATTTATTAAAATTTGACACTTCCAACTAAAATTTTTTTCTCATACCTTAAAATTGAAGTTATTTTCATCTAAATTTACTCAAATATAGATCCTACAACAAAAATACTCAACAAAATCTAAAAAAATCGAAGTTGGTTTCAAATAAATTTATTAAAATTTAACACTTCCAACTAACATTTTTTTCACAATCCAAAAAATAGTAGTTATTTTCAACTAAATTTACTCAAATACACATCCTACAACAAAAATACTCGACAAAATAAAAAAAAATCGAAGTTGGTTTCAAATAAATTTATTAAAATTTGACACTTCCAAGTAAAATTTTTTTCACATTCCTAAAAATTGAAGTTATTTTCATCTAAATTTATTCAAATATAGACCCTACAACAAAAATACTCAACAAAATCCAAAATAATCCAAGTTGATTTCAATTAAATTTATTAAAATTTGGCAAAAATCGTGACAAAATCCAAAAAATCGAAGTTAATTTTAACTGAAATTACTCAAATTAGGCTTCTCTATCAAAAAAACTCAACATAGTCGAGAAAAATCGAAATTGGTTTCAAATAAATTTATTAAAATTTGACACTTCCAACTAAAATTTTTTTCACAATCCAAAAAATTGACTTATTTTCATCTAAATTTACTCAAATATAGATCCTACAACAAAATACTCATCCAAATAAAAAAAAATCGAAGTTGGTTTCAAATAAATTTATTAAAATTTGATACTTCCAACTATAATTTTTTTTCACAATCCAAAAAAATTGTCGTTATTTTCAACTAAATTTACTCAAATATACATCCTACAACAGAAATACTCGACAAAATCCAAAAAAATCGAAGTTGGTTTCAAATAAATTTATTAAAATTTGACACTTGCAACTAAATTTTTTTTCACAATCCTAAAAATTGAAGTTATTTTCATCAAAATTTACTCTAATATAGACCCTACAACAAAAATACGCTACAAAATCCAAAAAATCGAAGTTGGTTTCAAATAAATTTATTAAAATTTGACACTTCCAACTAAAATTTTTTTTCACAATCCAATAAATTGTCGTTATTTTCATCTAAATTTACTCAAATATACATCCTACAACAAAAATACTCAACTAAATCCAAAAAAATCGAAGTTGGTTTCAAATAAATTTATTAAAATTTGACACTTCCAACTAAAATTTTTTTCACAATCCAAAAAATTGAAGTTAGTTTCATCTAAATTTACTCAAATATAGATCCTACAACAAAAATACTCAACAAAACCCAAAAAAATCGAAGTTGGTTTCAAATAAATTTATTAAAATTTTACACTTCCAAGTAAATTTTTTTTCACAATCCAAAAAATTGAAGTTATTTTCATCTAAATTTACTCCAATATACATCCTAAAACAAAAATACTCAACTAAATCCAAAAAAAACGAAGTTGGTTTCAAATAAATTTATTAAAATTTGACACTTCCAACTAAATTTTTTTCACAATCCAAAAAATTGAAGTTATTTTCATCTAAATTTACTCAAATATAGATCCTACAATAAAAGTACTCAACAAAATCCAAAATAATCCAAGTTGATTTCAAATAAATTAATTAAAATTTGACAAAAATCGTGACAAAATCCAAAAAATCGAAGTTAATTTCAACTGACATTACTCAAATTAAGCTTCTCTATCAAAAAAACTCAACATAGTCGAGGAAAATCGAAGTTGGTTTCAAATAAATTTATTAAAATTTGACACTTCCAACTAAAATTTTTTTTCACAATGCAATAAATTGTCGGTATTTTCATCTAAATTTACTCAAATATTCATCCTACAAACAAAAATACTCAACAAAATCCAAAAAAATCGAAGTTGGTTTCAAATAAATTTATTAAAATTTGACACTTCCGACTAAAATTTTTTTTCACAATCCAATAAATTGTCGTTATTTTCATCTAAATTTACTCAAATATACATCCTACAACAAAAATACTCAACTAAATCCAAAAAAATCGAAGTTGGTTTGAAATAAATTTATTAAAATTTGACACATCCAACTAAATTTTTTTCACAATCCAAAAAATTGAAGTTATTTTCATCTAAATTTACTCAAATATAGATCCTACAACAAAAATACTCAACTAACTCCAAAAAAATCGAAGTTGGTTTCAAATAAATTTATTAAAATTTGACACTTCCAACTAAAAATTTTTTCTCATTCCTTAAAATTGAAGTTATTTTCATCTAAATTTACTCAAATATAGATCCTACAACAAAAATACTCAACAAAATCCAAAAAAATCGAAGTTGGTTTCAAATAAATTTATTAAAATTTTACACTTCCAAGTAAATTTTTTTTCACAATCCAAAAAATTGAAGTTATTTTCATTTAAATTTACTCAAATATAGATCCTACAACAAAAATACTCGACAAAATCCAAAAAAATCGAAGATGGTTTCAAAGAAATTTATTAAAATTTGACACTTCCAACAAAATTTTTTTTCACATTCCTAAAAATTGAAGTTATTTTCATCTAAATTTATTCAAATATAGATCCTACAACAAAAATACTCAACAAAATCCAAAATAATCCAAGTTGATTTTAAATAAATTTATTAGAATTTGGCAAAAATCGTGACAAAATCCAAAAAATCGAAGTTAATTTCAACTGAAATTACTCAAATTATGCTTCTCTATCAAAAAAACTCAACATAGTCGAGAAAAATCGAAATTGGTTTCAAATAAATTTATTAAAATTTGACACTTCCAACTAAAATTTTTTTCACAATCCAAAAAATTGACTTATTTTCATCTAAATTTACTTAATATAGATCCTACAACAAAATACTCAACAAAATAAAAAAAAATCGAAGTTGGTTTCAAATAAATTTATTAAAATTTGACACTTCCAACTATAATTTTTTTTCACAATCCAAAAAAATTGTCGTTATTTTCATCTAAATTTACTCAAATATACATCCTACAACAGAAATACTCGACAAAATCCAAAAAAATCGAAGTTGGTTTCAAATAAATTTATTAAAATTTGACACTTCCAACTAAAATTTTTTTTACAATCCTAAAAATTGAAGTTATTTTCATCAAAATTTACTCAAATATAGATCCTACAACAAAAATACTCAACTAAATCCAAAAAAATCGAAGTTGGTTTCAAATAAATTTAGTAAAATTTGACACTTCCAACTAAAATTTTTTTCTCATTCCTTAAAATTGAAGTTATTTTCATCTAAATTTACTCAAATATAGATCCTACAACAAAAATACTCAACAAAATCTAAAAAAATCGAAGTTGGTTTCAAATAAATTTATTAAAATTTAACACTTCCAACTAACATTTTTTTCACAATCCAAAAAATTGACTTATTTTCATCTAAATTTACTTAATATAGATCCTACAACAAAATACTCAACAAAATAAAAAAAAATCGAAGTTGGTTTCAAATAAATTTATTAAAATTTGACACTTCCAACTATAATTTTTTTTCACAATCCAAAAAAATTGTCGTTATTTTCATCTAAATTTACTCAAATATACATCCTACAACAGAAATACTCGACAAAATCCAAAAAAATCGAAGTTGGTTTCAAATAAATTTATTAAAATTTGACACTTCCAACTAAAATTTTTTTTACAATCCTAAAAATTGAAGTTATTTTCATCAAAATTTACTCAAATATAGATCCTACAACAAAAATACTCAACTAAATCCAAAAAAATCGAAGTTGGTTTCAAATAAATTTAGTAAAATTTGACACTTCCAACTAAAATTTTTTTCTCATTCCTTAAAATTGAAGTTATTTTCATCTAAATTTACTCAAATATAGATCCTACAACAAAAATACTCAACAAAATCTAAAAAAATCGAAGTTGGTTTCAAATAAATTTATTAAAATTTAACACTTGCAACTAAATTTTTTTTCACAATCCTAAAAATTGAAGTTATTTTCATCAAAATTTACTCTAATATAGACCCTACAACAAAAATACGCTACAAAATCCAAAAAATCGAAGTTGGTTTCAAATAAATTTATTAAAATTTGACACTTGCAACTAAATTTTTTTTCACAATCCTAAAAATTGAAGTTATTTTCATCAAAATTTACTCTAATATAGACCCTACAACAAAAATACGCTACAAAATCCAAAAAATCGAAGTTGGTTTCAAATAAATTTATTAAAATTTGACACTTCCAACTAAAATTTTTTTCACAATCCAAAAAATTGAAGTTATTTTCATCTAAATTTACTCAAATATACATCCTACAACAAAACTACTCAACTAAATCCAAAAAAATCGAAGTTGGTTTCAAATAAATTTATTAAAATTTGACACTTCCAACTAAATTTTTTTCACAATCCAAAAAATGAAGTTATTTTCATCTAAATTTACTCAAATATAGATCCTACAACAAAATACTCATCAAAATAAAAAAAAATCGAAGTTGGTTTCAAATAAATTTATTAAAATTTGACACTTCCAACTATAATTTTTTTTCACAATCCAAACAAATTGTCGTTATTTTCAACTAAATTTACTCAAATATACATCCTACAACAGAAATACTCGACAAAATCCAAAAAAATCGAAGTTGGTTTCAAATAAATTTATTAAAATTTGACACTTCCAACTAAAATTTTTTTCACAATCCAAAAAATTGAAGTTATTTTCATCTAAATTTACTCAAATATACATCCTACAACAAAAATACTCAACTAAATCCAAAAAAATCGAAGTTGGTTTCAAATAAATTTATTAAAATTTGAAACTTCCAACTAAATTTTTTTCACAATCCAAAAAATGAAGTTATTTTCATCTAAATTTACTCAAATATAGATCCTACAACAAAATACTCATCAAAATAAAAAAAATCGAAGTTGGTTTCAAATAAATTTATTAAAATTTGACACTTCCAACTATAATTTTTTTTCACAATCCAAAAAAATTGTCGTTATTTTCAACTAAATTTACTCAAATATACACCCTACAACAAAAATACTCAACTAAATCCAAAAAAATCGAAGTTGGTTTCAAATAAATTTATTAAAATTTGACACTTCCAACTAAAATTTTTTTCTCATACCTTAAAATTGAAGTTATTTTCATCTAAATTTACTCAAATATAGATCCTACAACAAAAATACTCAACAAAATCTAAAAAAATCGAAGTTGGTTTCAAATAAATTTATTAAAATTTAACACTTCCAACTAACATTTTTTTCACAATCCAAAAAATAGTAGTTATTTTCAACTAAATTTACTCAAATACACATCCTACAACAAAAATACTCGACAAAATAAAAAAAAATCGAAGTTGGTTTCAAATAAATTTATTAAAATTTGACACTTCCAAGTAAAATTTTTTTCACATTCCTAAAAATTGAAGTTATTTTCATCTAAATTTATTCAAATATAGACCCTACAACAAAAATACTCAACAAAATCCAAAATAATCCAAGTTGATTTCAATTAAATTTATTAAAATTTGGCAAAAATCGTGACAAAATCCAAAAAATCGAAGTTAATTTTAACTGAAATTACTCAAATTAGGCTTCTCTATCAAAAAAACTCAACATAGTCGAGAAAAATCGAAATTGGTTTCAAATAAATTTATTAAAATTTGACACTTCCAACTAAAATTTTTTTCACAATCCAAAAAATTGACTTATTTTCATCTAAATTTACTCAAATATAGATCCTACAACAAAATACTCATCCAAATAAAAAAAAATCGAAGTTGGTTTCAAATAAATTTATTAAAATTTGATACTTCCAACTATAATTTTTTTTCACAATCCAAAAAAATTGTCGTTATTTTCAACTAAATTTACTCAAATATACATCCTACAACAGAAATACTCGACAAAATCCAAAAAAATCGAAGTTGGTTTCAAATAAATTTATTAAAATTTGACACTTGCAACTAAATTTTTTTTCACAATCCTAAAAATTGAAGTTATTTTCATCAAAATTTACTCTAATATAGACCCTACAACAAAAATACGCTACAAAATCCAAAAAATCGAAGTTGGTTTCAAATAAATTTATTAAAATTTGACACTTCCAACTAAAATTTTTTTTCACAATCCAATAAATTGTCGTTATTTTCATCTAAATTTACTCAAATATACATCCTACAACAAAAATACTCAACTAAATCCAAAAAAATCGAAGTTGGTTTCAAATAAATTTATTAAAATTTGACACTTCCAAGTAAAATTTTTTCACATTCCTAAAAATTGAAGTTATTTTCATCTAAATTTATTCAAATATAGACCCTACAACAAAAATACTCAACAAAATCCAAAATAATCCAAGTTGATTTCAATTAAATTTATTAAAATTTGGCAAAAATCGTGACAAAATCCAAAAAATCGAAGTTAATTTTAACTGAAATTACTCAAATTAGGCTTCTCTATCAAAAAAACTCAACATAGTCGAGAAAAATCGAAATTGGTTTCAAATAAATTTATTAAAATTTGACACTTCCAACTATAATTTTTTTCACAATCCAAAAAATTGACTTATTTTCATCTAAATTTACTCAAATATAGATCCTACAACAAAATACTCATCAAAATAAAAAAAAATCGAAGTTGGTTTCAAATAAATTTATTAAAATTTGTCACTTCCAACTATAATTTTTTTTCACAATCCAAAAAAATTGTCGTTATTTTCAACTAAATTTACTCAAATATACATCCTACAACACAAATACTCAACAAAATCCAAAAAAATTGAAGTTGGTTTCAAATAAATTTATTAAAATTTGACACTTTCAACTAAAATTTTTTTTCACAATGCAATAAATTGTCGATATTTTCATCTAAATTTACTCTAATATAGACCCTACAACAAAAATACGCTACAAAATCCAAAAAATCGAAGTTGGTTTCAAATAAATTTATTAAAATTTGACACTTCCAACTAAAATTTTTTTTCACAATCCAATAAATTGTCGTTATTTTCATCTAAATTTACTCAAATATACATCCTACAACACAAATACTCATCAAAATAAAAAAAAATCGAAGTTGGTTTCAAATAAATTTATTAAAATTTGACACTTCCAACTATAATTTTTTTTCACAATCCAAAAAAATTGTCGTTATTTTCAACTAAATTTACTCAAATATACATCCTACAACAGAAATACTCGAAAAAATCCAAAAAAATCGAAGTTGGTTTCAAATAAATTTATTAAAATTTGACACTTCCAACTAAAATTTTTTTCACAATCCAAAAAATTGAAGTTATTTTCATCTAAATTTACTCAAATATACATCCTACAACAAAAATACTCAACTAAATCCAAAAAAATCGAAGTTGGTTTCAAATAAATTTATTAAAATTTGAAACATCCAACTAAATTTTTTTCACAATCCAAAAAATGAAGTTATTTTCATCTAAATTTACTCAAATATAGATCCTACAACAAAATACTCATCAAAATAAAAAAAATCGAAGTTGGTTTCAAATAAATTTATTAAAATTTGACACTTCCAACTATAATTTTTTTTCACAATCCAAAAAAATTGTCGTTATTTTCAACTAAATTTACTCAAATATACATCCTACAACAGAAATACTCGACAAAATCCAAAAAAATCGAAGTTGGTTTCAAATAAATTTATTAAAATTTGACACTTCCAACTAAATTTTTTTTCACAATCCTAAAAATTGAAGTTATTTTCATCAAAATTTACTCTAATATAGACCCTACAACAAAAATACTCAACTAAATCCAAAAAAATCGAAGTTGGTTTCAAATAAATTTATTAAAATTTGACACTTCCAACTAAAATTTTTTTCTCATACCTTAAAATTGAAGTTATTTTCATCTAAATTTACTCAAATATAGATCCTACAACAAAAATACTCAACAAAATCTAAAAAAATCGAAGTTGGTTTCAAATAAATTTATTAAAATTTAACACTTCCAACTAACATTTTTTTCACAATCCAAAAAATAGTAGTTATTTTCAACTAAATTTACTCAAATACACATCCTACAACAAAAATACTCGACAAAATAAAAAAAAATCGAAGTTGGTTTCAAATAAATTTATTAAAATTTGACACTTCCAAGTAAAATTTTTTTCACATTCCTAAAAATTGAAGTTATTTTCATCTAAATTTATTCAAATATAGACCCTACAACAAAAATACTCAACAAAATCCAAAATAATCCAAGTTGATTTCAATTAAATTTATTAAAATTTGGCAAAAATCGTGACAAAATCCAAAAAATCGAAGTTAATTTTAACTGAAATTACTCAAATTAGGCTTCTCTATCAAAAAAACTCAACATAGTCGAGAAAAATCGAAATTGGTTTCAAATAAATTTATTAAAATTTGACACTTCCAACTAAAATTTTTTTCACAATCCAAAAAATTGACTTATTTTCATCTAAATTTACTCAAATATAGATCCTACAACAAAATACTCATCCAAATAAAAAAAAATCGAAGTTGGTTTCAAATAAATTTATTAAAATTTGATACTTCCAACTATAATTTTTTTTCACAATCCAAAAAAATTGTCGTTATTTTCAACTAAATTTACTCAAATATACATGCTACAACAGAAATACTCGAAAAAATCCAAAAAAATCGAAGTTGGTTTCAAATAAATTTATTAAAATTTGACACTTCCAACTAAAATTTTTTTCACAATCCAAAAAATTGAAGTTATTTTCATCTAAATTTACTCAAATATAGATCCTACAACAAAATACTCATCAAAATAAAAAAAATCGAAGTTGGTTTCAAATAAATTTATTAAAATTTGACACTTCCAACTATAATTTTTTTTCACAATCCAAAAAAATTGTCGTTATTTTCAACTAAATTTACTCAAATATACATCCTACAACAGAAATACTCGACAAAATCCAAAAAAATCGAAGTTGGTTTCAAATAAATTTATTAAAATTTGACACTTCCAACTAAATTTTTTTTCACAATCCTAAAAATTGAAGTTATTTTCATCAAAATTTACTCTAATATAGACCCTACAACAAAAATACTCAACTAAATCCAAAAAAATCGAAGTTGGTTTCAAATAAATTTATTAAAATTTGACACTTCCAACTAAAATTTTTTTCTCATACCTTAAAATTGAAGTTATTTTCATCTAAATTTACTCAAATATAGATCCTACAACAAAAATACTCAACAAAATCTAAAAAAATCGAAGTTGGTTTCAAATAAATTTATTAAAATTTAACACTTCCAACTAACATTTTTTTCACAATCCAAAAAATAGTAGTTATTTTCAACTAAATTTACTCAAATACACATCCTACAACAAAAATACTCGACAAAATAAAAAAAAATCGAAGTTGGTTTCAAATAAATTTATTAAAATTTGACACTTCCAAGTAAAAGTTTTTTCACATTCCTAAAAATTGAAGTTATTTTCATCTAAATTTATTCAAATATAGACCCTACAACAAAAATACTCAACAAAATCCAAAATAATCCAAGTTGATTTCAATTAAATTTATTAAAATTTGGCAAAAATCGTGACAAAATCCAAAAAATCGAAGTTAATTTTAACTGAAATTACTCAAATTAGGCTTCTCTATCAAAAAAACTCAACCTAGTCGAGAAAAATCGAAATTGGTTTCAAATAAATTTATTAAAATTTGACACTTCCAACTAAAATTTTTTTCACAATCCAAAAAATTGACTTATTTTCATCTAAATTTACTCAAATATAGATCCTACAACAAAATACTCATCCAAATAAAAAAAAATCGAAGTTGGTTTCAAATAAATTTATTAAAATTTGATACTTCCAACTATAATTTTTTTTCACAATCCAAAAAAATTGTCGTTATTTTCAACTAAATTTACTCAAATATACATCCTACAACAGAAATACTCGACAAAATCCAAAAAAATCGAAGTTGGTTTCAAATAAATTTATTAAAATTTGACACTTGCAACTAAATTTTTTTTCACAATCCTAAAAATTGAAGTTATTTTCATCAAAATTTACTCTAATATAGACCCTACAACAAAAATACGCTACAAAATCCAAAAAATCGAAGTTGGTTTCAAATAAATTTATTAAAATTTGACACTTCCAACTAAAATTTTTTTTCACAATCCAATAAATTGTCGTTATTTTCATCTAAATTTACTCAAATATACATCCTACAACAAAAATACTCAACTAAATCCAAAAAAATCGAAGTTGGTTTCAAATAAATTTATTAAAATTTGACACTTCCAACTAAAATTTTTTTCACAATCCAAAAAATTGAAGTTAGTTTCATCTAAATTTACTCAAATATAGATCCTACAACAAAAATACTCAACAAAACCCTAAAAAATCGAAGTTGGTTTCAAATAAATTTATTAAAATTTTACACTTCCAAGTAAATTTTTTTTCACAATCCAAAAAATTGAAGTTATTTTCATCTAAATTTACTCCAATATACATCCTAAAACAAAAATACTCAACTAAATCCAAAAAAAACGAAGTTGGTTTCAAATAAATTTATTAAAATTTGACACTTCCAACTAAATTTTTTTCACAATCCAAAAAATTGAAGTTATTTTCATCTAAATTTACTCAAATATAGATCCTACAATAAAAGTACTCAACAAAATCCAAAATAATCCAAGTTGATTTCAAATAAATTAATTAAAATTTGACAAAAATCGTGACAAAATCCAAAAAATCGAAGTTAATTTCAACTGACATTACTCAAATTAAGCTTCTCTATCAAAAAAACTCAACATAGTCGAGGAAAATCGAAGTTGGTTTCAAATAAATTTATTAAAATTTGACACTTCCAACTAAAATTTTTTTTCACAATGCAATAAATTGTCGGTATTTTCATCTAAATTTACTCAAATATTCATCCTACAAACAAAAATACTCAACAAAATCCAAAAAAATCGAAGTTGGTTTCAAATAAATTTATTAAAATTTGACACTTCCGACTAAAATTTTTTTTCACAATCCAATAAATTGTCGTTATTTTCATCTAAATTTACTCAAATATACATCCTACAACAAAAATACTCAACTAAATCCAAAAAAATCGAAGTTGGTTTGAAATAAATTTATTAAAATTTGACACTTCCAACTAAATTTTTTTCACAATCCAAAAAATTGAAGTTATTTTCATCTAAATTTACTCAAATATAGATCCTACAACAAAAATACTCAACTAACTCCAAAAAAATCGAAGTTGGTTTCAAATAAATTTATTAAAATTTGACACTTCCAACTAAAAATTTTTTCTCATTCCTTAAAATTGAAGTTATTTTCATCTAAATTTACTCAAATATAGATCCTACAACAAAAATACTCAACAAAATCCAAAAAAATCGAAGTTGGTTTCAAATAAATTTATTAAAATTTTACACTTCCAAGTAAATTTTTTTTCACAATCCAAAAAATTGAAGTTATTTTCATCTAAATTTACTCAAATATAGATCCTACAACAAAAATACTCGACAAAATCCAAAAAAATCGAAGATGGTTTCAAAGAAATTTATTAAAATTTGACACTTCCAACAAAATTTTTTTTCACATTCCTAAAAATTGAAGTTATTTTCATCTAAATTTATTCAAATATAGATCCTACAACAAAAATACTCAACAAAATCCAAAATAATCCAAGTTGATTTTAAATAAATTTATTAGAATTTGGCAAAAATCGTGACAAAATCCAAAAAATCGAAGTTAATTTCAACTGAAATTACTCAAATTATGCTTCTCTATCAAAAAAACTCAACATAGTCGAGAAAAATCGAAATTGGTTTCAAATAAATTTATTAAAATTTGACACTTCCAACTAAAATTTTTTTCACAATCCAAAAAATTGACTTATTTTCATCTAAATTTACTCAAATATAGATCCTACAACAAAATACTCATCCAAATAAAAAAAAATCGAAGTTGGTTTCAAATAAATTTATTAAAATTTGATACTTCCAACTATAATTTTTTTTCACAATCCAAAAAAATTGTCGTTATTTTCAACTAAATTTACTCAAATATACATCCTACAACAGAAATACTCGACAAAATCCAAAAAAATCGAAGTTGGTTTCAAATAAATTTATTAAAATTTGACACTTGCAACTAAATTTTTTTTCACAATCCTAAAAATTGAAGTTATTTTCATCAAAATTTACTCTAATATAGACCCTACAACAAAAATACGCTACAAAATCCAAAAAATCGAAGTTGGTTTCAAATAAATTTATTAAAATTTGACACTTCCAACTAAAATTTTTTTTCACAATCCAATAAATTGTCGTTATTTTCATCTAAATTTACTCAAATATACATCCTACAACAAAAATACTCAACTAAATCCAAAAAAATCGAAGTTGGTTTCAAATAAATTTATTAAAATTTGACACTTCCAACTAAAATTTTTTCACAATCCAAAAAATTGAAGTTAGTTTCATCTAAATTTACTCAAATATAGATCCTACAACAAAAATACTCAACAAAACCCAAAAAAATCGAAGTTGGTTTCAAATAAATTTATTAAAATTTTACACTTCCAAGTAAATTTTTTTTCACAATCCAAAAAATTGAAGTTATTTTCATCTAAATTTACTCCAATATACATCCTAAAACAAAAATACTCAACTAAATCCAAAAAAAACGAAGTTGGTTTCAAATAAATTTATTAAAATTTGACACTTCCAACTAAATTTTTTTCACAATCCAAAAAATTGAAGTTATTTTCATCTAAATTTACTCAAATATAGATCCTACAATAAAAGTACTCAACAAAATCCAAAATAATCCAAGTTGATTTCAAATAAATTAATTAAAATTTGACAAAAATCGTGACAAAATCCAAAAAATCGAAGTTAATTTCAACTGACATTACTCAAATTAAGCTTCTCTATCAAAAAAACTCAACATAGTCGAGGAAAATCGAAGTTGGTTTCAAATAAATTTATTAAAATTTGACACTTCCAACTAAAATTTTTTTTCACAATGCAATAAATTGTCGGTATTTTCATCTAAATTTACTCAAATATTCATCCTACAAACAAAAATACTCAACAAAATCCAAAAAAATCGAAGTTGGTTTCAAATAAATTTATTAAAATTTGACACTTCCGACTAAAATTTTTTTTCACAATCCAATAAATTGTCGTTATTTTCATCTAAATTTACTCAAATATACATCCTACAACAAAAATACTCAACTAAATCCAAAAAAATCGAAGTTGGTTTGAAATAAATTTATTAAAATTTGACACTTCCAACTAAATTTTTTTCACAATCCAAAAAATTGAAGTTATTTTCATCTAAATTTACTCAAATATAGATCCTACAACAAAAATACTCAACTAACTCCAAAAAAATCGAAGTTGGTTTCAAATAAATTTATTAAAATTTGACACTTCCAACTAAAAATTTTTTCTCATTCCTTAAAATTGAAGTTATTTTCATCTAAATTTACTCAAATATAGATCCTACAACAAAAATACTCAACAAAATCCAAAAAAATCGAAGTTGGTTTCAAATAAATTTATTAAAATTTGACACTTCCAACTAAAATTTTTTTTACAATCCTAAAAATTGAAGTTATTTTCATCAAAATTTACTCAAATATAGATCCTACAACAAAAATACTCAACTAACTCCAAAAAAATCGAAGTTGGTTTCAAATAAATTTATTAAAATTTGACACTTCCAACTAAAAATTTTTTCTCATTCCTTAAAATTGAAGTTATTTTCATCTAAATTTACTCAAATATAGATCCTACAACAAAAATACTCAACAAAATCCAAAAAAATCGAAGTTGGTTTCAAATAAATTTATTAAAATTTTACACTTCCAAGTAAATTTTTTTTCACAATCCAAAAAATTGAAGTTATTTTCATCTAAATTTACTCAAATATAGATCCTACAACAAAAATACTCGACAAAATCCAAAAAAATCGAAGATGGTTTCAAAGAAATTTATTAAAATTTGACACTTCCAACAAAATTTTTTTTCACATTCCTAAAAATTGAAGTTATTTTCATCTAAATTTATTCAAATATAGATCCTACAACAAAAATACTCAACAAAATCCAAAATAATCCAAGTTGATTTTAAATAAATTTATTAGAATTTGGCAAAAATCGTGACAAAATCCAAAAAATCGAAGTTAATTTCAACTGAAATTACTCAAATTATGCTTCTCTATCAAAAAAACTCAACATAGTCGAGAAAAATCGAAATTGGTTTCAAATAAATTTATTAAAATTTGACACTTCCAACTAAAATTTTTTTCACAATCCAAAAAATTGACTTATTTTCATCTAAATTTACTCAAATATAGATCCTACAACAAAATACTCATCCAAATAAAAAAAAATCGAAGTTGGTTTCAAATAAATTTATTAAAATTTGATACTTCCAACTATAATTTTTTTTCACAATCCAAAAAAATTGTCGTTATTTTCAACTAAATTTACTCAAATATACATCCTACAACAGAAATACTCGACAAAATCCAAAAAAATCGAAGTTGGTTTCAAATAAATTTATTAAAATTTGACACTTGCAACTAAATTTTTTTTCACAATCCTAAAAATTGAAGTTATTTTCATCAAAATTTACTCTAATATAGACCCTACAACAAAAATACGCTACAAAATCCAAAAAATCGAAGTTGGTTTCAAATAAATTTATTAAAATTTGACACTTCCAACTAAAATTTTTTTTCACAATCCAATAAATTGTCGTTATTTTCATCTAAATTTACTCAAATATACATCCTACAACAAAAATACTCAACTAAATCCAAAAAAATCGAAGTTGGTTTCAAATAAATTTATTAAAATTTGACACTTCCAACTAAAATTTTTTTCACAATCCAAAAAATTGAAGTTAGTTTCATCTAAATTTACTCAAATATAGATCCTACAACAAAAATACTCAACAAAACCCAAAAAAATCGAAGTTGGTTTCAAATAAATTTAAAAAATTTTACACTTCCAAGTAAATTTTTTTTCACAATCCAAAAAATTGAAGTTATTTTCATCTAAATTTACTCCAATATACATCCTAAAACAAAAATACTCAACTAAATCCAAAAAAAACGAAGTTGGTTTCAAATAAATTTATTAAAATTTGACACTTCCAACTAAATTTTTTTCACAATCCAAAAAATTGAAGTTATTTTCATCTAAATTTACTCAAATATAGATCCTACAATAAAAGTACTCAACAAAATCCAAAATAATCCAAGTTGATTTCAAATAAATTAATTAAAATTTGACAAAAATCGTGACAAAATCCAAAAAATCGAAGTTAATTTCAACTGACATTACTCAAATTAAGCTTCTCTATCAAAAAAACTCAACATAGTCGAGGAAAATCGAAGTTGGTTTCAAATAAATTTATTAAAATTTGACACTTCCAACTAAAATTTTTTTTCACAATGCAATAAATTGTCGGTATTTTCATCTAAATTTACTCAAATATTCATCCTACAAACAAAAATACTCAACAAAATCCAAAAAAATCGAAGTTGGTTTCAAATAAATTTATTAAAATTTGACACTTCCGACTAAAATTTTTTTTCACAATCCAATAAATTGTCGTTATTTTCATCTAAATTTACTCAAATATACATCCTACAACAAAAATACTCAACTAAATCCAAAAAAATCGAAGTTGGTTTGAAATAAATTTATTAAAATTTGACACTTCCAACTAAATTTTTTTCACAATCCAAAAAATTGAAGTTATTTTCATCTAAATTTACTCAAATATAGATCCTACAACAAAAATACTCAACTAACTCCAAAAAAATCGAAGTTGGTTTCAAATAAATTTATTAAAATTTGACACTTCCAACTAAAAATTTTTTCTCATTCCTTAAAATTGAAGTTATTTTCATCTAAATTTACTCAAATATAGATCCTACAACAAAAATACTCAACAAAATCCAAAAAAATCGAAGTTGGTTTCAAATAAATTTATTAAAATTTGACACTTCCAACTAAAATTTTTTTTACAATCCTAAAAATTGAAGTTATTTTCATCAAAATTTACTCAAATATAGATCCTACAACAAAAATACTCAACTAAATCCAAAAAAATCGAAGTTGGTTTCAAATAAATTTAGTAAAATTTGACACTTCCAACTAAAATTTTTTTCTCATTCCTTAAAATTGAAGTTATTTTCATCTAAATTTACTCAAATATAGATCCTACAACAAAAATACTCAACAAAATCTAAAAAAATCGAAGTTGGTTTCAAATAAATTTATTAAAATTTAACACTTGCAACTAAATTTTTTTTCACAATCCTAAAAATTGAAGTTATTTTCATCAAAATTTACTCTAATATAGACCCTACAACAAAAATACGCTACAAAATCCAAAAAATCGAAGTTGGTTTCAAATAAATTTATTAAAATTTGACACTTCCAACTAAATTTTTTTTCACAATCCTAAAAATTGAAGTTATTTTCATCAAAATTTACTCTAATATAGACCCTACAACAAAAATACGCTACAAAATCCAAAAAATCGAAGTTGGTTTCAAATAAATTTATTAAAATTTGACACTTCCAACTAAAATTTTTTTTCACAATCCAATAAATTGTCGTTATTTTCATCTAAATTTACTCAAATATACATCCTACAACACAAATACTCAACAAAATCCAAAAAAATTGAAGTTGGTTTCAAATAAATTTATTAAAATTTGACACTTTCAACTAAAATTTTTTTTCACAATGCAATAAATTGTCGATATTTTCATCTAAATTTACTCAAATATTCATCCTACAGACAAAAATACTCAACATAATCCAAAAAAATCGAAGTTGGAATAAATTTATTAAAATTTGTCACTTCCAACTATAATTTTTTTTCACAATCCAAAAAAATTGTCGTTATTTTCAACTAAATTTACTCAAATATACATCCTACAACAGAAATACTCGACAAAATCCAAAAAAATCGAAGTTGGTTTCAAATAAATTTATTAAAATTTGACACTTCCAACTAAATTTTTTTTCACAATCCTAAAAATTGAAGTTATTTTCATCAAAATTTACTCTAATATAGACCCTACAACAAAAATACGCTACAAAATCCAAAAAATCGAAGTTGGTTTCAAATAAATTTATTAAAATTTGACACTTCCAACTAAAATTTTTTTTCACAATCCAATAAATTGTCGTTATTTTCATCTAAATTTACTCAAATATACATCCTACAACACAAATACTCAACAAAATCCAAAAAAATTGAAGTTGGTTTCAAATAAATTTATTAAAATTTGACACTTTCAACTAAAATTTTTTTTCACAATGCAATAAATTGTCGATATTTTCATCTAAATTTACTCAAATATTCATCCTACAGACAAAAATACTCAACATAATCCAAAAAAATCGAAGTTGGTTTCAAATAAATTTATTAAAATTTGACACTTCCAACTAAAATTTTTTTCACAATCCAAAAAATTGAAGTTATTTTCATCTAAATTTACTCAAATATACATCCTACAACAAAACTACTCAACTAAATCCAAAAAAATCGAAGTTGGTTTCAAATAAATTTATTAAAATTTGACACTTCCAACTAAATTTTTTTCACAATCCAAAAAATGAAGTTATTTTCATCTAAATTTACTCAAATATAGATCCTACAACAAAATACTCATCAAAATAAAAAAAAATCGAAGTTGGTTTCAAATAAATTTATTGAAATTTGACACTTCCAACTATAATTTTTTTCACAATCCAAAAAAATTGTCGTTATTTTCAACTAAATTTACTCAAATATACATCCTACAACAGAAATACTCGACAAAATCCAAAAAAATCGAAGTTGGTTTCAAATAAATTTATTAAAATTTGACACTTCCAACTAAAATTTTTTTCACAATCCAAAAAATTGAAGTTATTTTCATCTAAATTTACTCAAATATACATCCTACAACAAAAATACTCAACTAAATCCAAAACAATCGAAGTTGGTTTCAAATAAATTTATTAAAATTTGAAACTTCCAACTAAATTTTTTTCACAATCCAAAAAATGAAGTTATTTTCATCTAAATTTACTCAAATATAGATCCTACAACAAAATACTCATCAAAATAAAAAAAATCGAAGTTGGTTTCAAATAAATTTATTAAAATTTGACACTTCCAACTATAATTTTTTTTCACAATCCAAAAAAATTGTCGTTATTTTCAACTAAATTTACTCAAATATACATCCTACAACAGAAATACTCGACAAAATCCAAAAAAATCGAAGTTGGTTTCAAATAAATTTATTAAAATTTGACACTTCCAACTAAATTTTTTTTCACAATCCTAAAAATTGAAGTTATTTTCATCAAAATTTACTCTAATATAGACCCTACAACAAAAATACTCAACTAAATCCAAAAAAATCGAAGTTGGTTTCAAATAAATTTATTAAAATTTGACACTTCCAACTAAAATTTTTTTCTCATACCTTAAAATTGAAGTTATTTTCATCTAAATTTACTCAAATATAGATCCTACAACAAAAATACTCAACAAAATCTAAAAAAATCGAAGTTGGTTTCAAATAAATTTATTAAAATTTAACACTTCCAACTAACATTTTTTTCACAATCCAAAAAATAGTAGTTATTTTCAACTAAATTTACTCAAATACACATCCTACAACAAAAATACTCGACAAAATAAAAAAAAATCGAAGTTGGTTTCAAATAAATTTATTAAAATTTGACACTTCCAAGTAAAATTTTTTTCACATTCCTAAAAATTGAAGTTATTTTCATCTAAATTTATTCAAATATAGACCCTACAACAAAAATACTCAACAAAATCCAAAATAATCCAAGTTGATTTCAATTAAATTTATTAAAATTTGGCAAAAATCGTGACAAAATCCAAAAAATCGAAGTTAATTTTAACTGAAATTACTCAAATTAGGCTTCTCTATCAAAAAAACTCAACATAGTCGAGAAAAATCGAAATTGGTTTCAAATAAATTTATTAAAATTTGACACTTCCAACTAAAATTTTTTTCACAATCCAAAAAATTGACTTATTTTCATCTAAATTTACTCAAATATAGATCCTACAACAAAATACTCATCCAAATAAAAAAAAATCGAAGTTGGTTTCAAATAAATTTATTAAAATTTGATACTTCCAACTATAATTTTTTTTCACAATCCAAAAAAATTGTCGTTATTTTCAACTAAATTTACTCAAATATACATCCTACAACAGAAATACTCGACAAAATCCAAAAAAATCGAAGTTGGTTTCAAATAAATTTATTAAAATTTGACACTTCCAACTAAAATTTTTTTTCACAATCCAATAAATTGTCGTTATTTTCATCTAAATTTACTCAAATATACATCCTACAACAAAAATACTCAACTAAATCCAAAAAAATCGAAGTTGGTTTCAAATAAATTTATTAAAATTTGACACTTCCAACTAAAATTTTTTTCACAATCCAAAAAATTGAAGTTAGTTTCATCTAAATTTACTCAAATATAGATCCTACAACAAAAATACTCAACAAAACCCAAAAAAATCGAAGTTGGTTTCAAATAAATTTATTAAAATTTTACACTTCCAAGTAAATTTTTTTTCACAATCCAAAAAATTGAAGTTATTTTCATCTAAATTTACTCCAATATACATCCTAAAACAAAAATACTCAACTAAATCCAAAAAAAACGAAGTTGGTTTCAAATAAATTTATTAAAATTTGACACTTCCAACTAAATTTTTTTCACAATCCAAAAAATTGAAGTTATTTTCATCTAAATTTACTCAAATATAGATCCTACAATAAAAGTACTCAACAAAATCCAAAATAATCCAAGTTGATTTCAAATAAATTAATTAAAATTTGACAAAAATCGTGACAAAATCCAAAAAATCGAAGTTAATTTCAACTGACATTACTCAAATTAAGCTTCTCTATCAAAAAAACTCAACATAGTCGAGGAAAATCGAAGTTGGTTTCAAATAAATTTATTAAAATTTGACACTTCCAACTAAAATTTTTTTTCACAATGCAATAAATTGTCGGTATTTTCATCTAAATTTACTCAAATATTCATCCAACAAACAAAAATACTCAACAAAATCCAAAAAAATCGAAGTTGGTTTCAAATAAATTTATTAAAATTTGACACTTCCGACTAAAATTTTTTTTCACAATCCAATAAATTGTCGTTATTTTCATCTAAATTTACTCAAATATACATCCTACAACAAAAATACTCAACTAAATCCAAAAAAATCGAAGTTGGTTTGAAATAAATTTATTAAAATTTGACACTTCCAACTAAATTTTTTTCACAATCCAAAAAATTGAAGTTATTTTCATCTAAATTTACTCAAATATAGATCCTACAACAAAAATACTCAACTAACTCCAAAAAAATCGAAGTTGGTTTCAAATAAATTTATTAAAATTTGACACTTCCAACTAAAAATTTTTTCTCATTCCTTAAAATTGAAGTTATTTTCATCTAAATTTACTCAAATATAGATCCTACAACAAAAATACTCAACAAAATCCAAAAAAATCGAAGTTGGTTTCAAAGAAATTTATTAAAATTTGACACTTGCAACTAAATTTTTTTTCACAATCCTAAAAATTGAAGTTATTTTCATCAAAATTTACTCTAATATAGACCCTACAACAAAAATACGCTACAAAATCCAAAAAATCGAAGTTGGTTTCAAATAAATTTATTAAAATTTGACACTTCCAACTAAAATTTTTTTTCACAATCCAATAAATTGTCGTTATTTTCATCTAAATTTACTCAAATATACATCCTACAACAAAAATACTCAACTAAATCCAAAAAAATCGAAGTTGGTTTCAAATAAATTTATTAAAATTTGTCACTTCCAACTAAAATTTTTTTCTCATTCCTTAAAATTGAAGTTATTTTCATCTAAATTTACTCAAATATAGATCCTACAACAAAAATACTCAACAAAATCTAAAAAAATCGAAGTTGGTTTCAAATAAATTTATTAAAATTTAACACTTCCAAGTAAAATTTTTTTCACATTCCTAAAAATTTAAGTTATTTTCATCTAAATTTATTCAAATATAGACCCTACAACAAAAATACTCAACAAAATCCAAAATAATCCAAGTTGATTTCAATTAAATTTATTAAAATTTGGCAAAAATCGTGACAAAATCCAAAAAATCGAAGTTAATTTTAACTGAAATTACTCAAATTAGGCTTCTCTATCAAAAAAACTCAACATAGTCGAGAAAAATCGAAATTGGTTTCAAATAAATTTATTAAAATTTGACACTTCCAACTATAATTTTTTTCACAATCCAAAAAATTGACTTATTTTCATCTAAATTTACTCAAATATAGATCCTACAACAAAATACTCATCAAAATAAAAAAAAATCGAAGTTGGTTTCAAATAAATTTATTAAAATTTGTCACTTCCAACTATAATTTTTTTTCACAATCCAAAAAAATTGTCGTTATTTTCAACTAAATTTACTCAAATATACATCCTACAACAGAAATACTCGACAAAATCCAAAAAAATCGAAGTTGGTTTCAAATAAATTTATTAAAATTTGACACTTCCAACTAAATTTTTTTTCACAATCCTAAAAATTGAAGTTATTTTCATCAAAATTTACTCTAATATAGACCCTACAACAAAAATACGCTACAAAATCCAAAAAATCGAAGTTGGTTTCAAATAAATTTATTAAAATTTGACACTTCCAACTAAAATTTTTTTTCACAATCCAATAAATTGTCGTTATTTTCATCTAAATTTACTCAAATATACATCCTACAACACAAATACTCAACAAAATCCAAAAAAATTGAAGTTGGTTTCAAATAAATTTATTAAAATTTGACACTTTCAACTAAAATTTTTTTTCACAATGCAATAAATTGTCGATATTTTCATCTAAATTTACTCAAATATTCATCCTACAGACAAAAATACTCAACATAATCCAAAAAAATCGAAGTTGGTTTCAAATAAATTTATTAAAATTTGACACTTCCAACTAAAATTTTTTTCACAATCCAAAAAATTGAAGTTATTTTCATCTAAATTTACTCAAATATACATCCTACAACAAAACTACTCAACTAAATCCAAAAAAATCGAAGTTGGTTTCAAATAAATTTATTAAAATTTGACACTTCCAACTAAATTTTTTTCACAATCCAAAAAATGAAGTTATTTTCATCTAAATTTACTCAAATATAGATCCTACAACAAAATACTCATCAAAATAAAAAAAAATCGAAGTTGGTTTCAAATAAATTTATTAAAATTTGACACTTCCAACTATAATTTTTTTTCACAATCCAAACAAATTGTCGTTATTTTCAACTAAATTTACTCAAATATACATCCTACAACAGAAATACTCGACAAAATCCAAAAAAATCGAAGTTGGTTTCAAATAAATTTATTAAAATTTGACACTTCCAACTAAAATTTTTTTCACAATCCAAAAAATTGAAGTTATTTTCATCTAAATTTACTCAAATATACATCCTACAACAAAAATACTCAACTAAATCCAAAAAAATCGAAGTTGGTTTCAAATAAATTTATTAAAATTTGAAACTTCCAACTAAATTTTTTTCACAATCCAAAAAATGAAGTTATTTTCATCTAAATTTACTCAAATATAGATCCTACAACAAAATACTCATCAAAATAAAAAAAATCGAAGTTGGTTTCAAATAAATTTATTAAAATTTGACACTTCCAACTATAATTTTTTTTCACAATCCAAAAAAATTGTCGTTATTTTCAACTAAATTTACTCAAATATACACCCTACAACAAAAATACTCAACTAAATCCAAAAAAATCGAAGTTGGTTTCAAATAAATTTATTAAAATTTGACACTTCCAACTAAAATTTTTTTCTCATACCTTAAAATTGAAGTTATTTTCATCTAAATTTACTCAAATATAGATCCTACAACAAAAATACTCAACAAAATCTAAAAAAATCGAAGTTGGTTTCAAATAAATTTATTAAAATTTAACACTTCCAACTAACATTTTTTTCACAATCCAAAAAATAGTAGTTATTTTCAACTAAATTTACTCAAATACACATCCTACAACAAAAATACTCGACAAAATAAAAAAAAATCGAAGTTGGTTTCAAATAAATTTATTAAAATTTGACACTTCCAAGTAAAATTTTTTTCACATTCCTAAAAATTGAAGTTATTTTCATCTAAATTTATTCAAATATAGACCCTACAACAAAAATACTCAACAAAATCCAAAATAATCCAAGTTGATTTCAATTAAATTTATTAAAATTTGGCAAAAATCGTGACAAAATCCAAAAAATCGAAGTTAATTTTAACTGAAATTACTCAAATTAGGCTTCTCTATCAAAAAAACTCAACATAGTCGAGAAAAATCGAAATTGGTTTCAAATAAATTTATTAAAATTTGACACTTCCAACTAAAATTTTTTTCACAATCCAAAAAATTGACTTATTTTCATCTAAATTTACTCAAATATAGATCCTACAACAAAATACTCATCCAAATAAAAAAAAATCGAAGTTGGTTTCAAATAAATTTATTAAAATTTGATACTTCCAACTATAATTTTTTTTCACAATCCAAAAAAATTGTCGTTATTTTCAACTAAATTTACTCAAATATACATCCTACAACAGAAATACTCGACAAAATCCAAAAAAATCGAAGTTGGTTTCAAATAAATTTATTAAAATTTGACACTTGCAACTAAATTTTTTTTCACAATCCTAAAAATTGAAGTTATTTTCATCAAAATTTACTCTAATATAGACCCTACAACAAAAATACGCTACAAAATCCAAAAAATCGAAGTTGGTTTCAAATAAATTTATTAAAATTTGACACTTCCAACTAAAATTTTTTTTCACAATCCAATAAATTGTCGTTATTTTCATCTAAATTTACTCAAATATACATCCTACAACAAAAATACTCAACTAAATCCAAAAAAATCGAAGTTGGTTTCAAATAAATTTATTAAAATTTGACACTTCCAACTAAAATTTTTTTCACAATCCAAAAAATTGAAGTTAGTTTCATCTAAATTTACTCAAATATAGATCCTACAACAAAAATACTCAACAAAACCCAAAAAAATCGAAGTTGGTTTCAAATAAATTTATTAAAATTTTACACTTCCAAGTAAATTTTTTTTCACAATCCAAAAAATTGAAGTTATTTTCATCTAAATTTACTCCAATATACATCCTAAAACAAAAATACTCAACTAAATCCAAAAAAAACGAAGTTGGTTTCAAATAAATTTATTAAAATTTGACACTTCCAACTAAATTTTTTTCACAATCCAAAAAATTGAAGTTATTTTCATCTAAATTTACTCAAATATAGATCCTACAATAAAAGTACTCAACAAAATCCAAAATAATCCAAGTTGATTTCAAATAAATTAATTAAAATTTGACAAAAATCGTGACAAAATCCAAAAAATCGAAGTTAATTTCAACTGACATTACTCAAATTAAGCTTCTCTATCAAAAAAACTCAACATAGTCGAGGAAAATCGAAGTTGGTTTCAAATAAATTTATTAAAATTTGACACTTCCAACTAAAATTTTTTTTCACAATGCAATAAATTGTCGGTATTTTCATCTAAATTTACTCAAATATTCATCCTACAAACAAAAATACTCAACAAAATCCAAAAAAATCGAAGTTGGTTTCAAATAAATTTATTAAAATTTGACACTTCCGACTAAAATTTTTTTTCACAATCCAATAAATTGTCGTTATTTTCATCTAAATTTACTCAAATATACATCCTACAACAAAAATACTCAACTAAATCCAAAAAAATCGAAGTTGGTTTGAAATAAATTTATTAAAATTTGACACATCCAACTAAATTTTTTTCACAATCCAAAAAATTGAAGTTATTTTCATCTAAATTTACTCAAATATAGATCCTACAACAAAAATACTCAACTAACTCCAAAAAAATCGAAGTTGGTTTCAAATAAATTTATTAAAATTTGACACTTCCAACTAAAAATTTTTTCTCATTCCTTAAAATTGAAGTTATTTTCATCTAAATTTACTCAAATATAGATCCTACAACAAAAATACTCAACAAAATCCAAAAAAATCGAAGTTGGTTTCAAATAAATTTATTAAAATTTTACACTTCCAAGTAAATTTTTTTTCACAATCCAAAAAATTGAAGTTATTTTCATTTAAATTTACTCAAATATAGATCCTACAACAAAAATACTCGACAAAATCCAAAAAAATCGAAGATGGTTTCAAAGAAATTTATTAAAATTTGACACTTCCAACAAAATTTTTTTTCACATTCCTAAAAATTGAAGTTATTTTCATCTAAATTTATTCAAATATAGATCCTACAACAAAAATACTCAACAAAATCCAAAATAATCCAAGTTGATTTTAAATAAATTTATTAGAATTTGGCAAAAATCGTGACAAAATCCAAAAAATCGAAGTTAATTTCAACTGAAATTACTCAAATTATGCTTCTCTATCAAAAAAACTCAACATAGTCGAGAAAAATCGAAATTGGTTTCAAATAAATTTATTAAAATTTGACACTTCCAACTAAAATTTTTTTCACAATCCAAAAAATTGACTTATTTTCATCTAAATTTACTTAATATAGATCCTACAACAAAATACTCAACAAAATAAAAAAAAATCGAAGTTGGTTTCAAATAAATTTATTAAAATTTGACACTTCCAACTATAATTTTTTTTCACAATCCAAAAAAATTGTCGTTATTTTCATCTAAATTTACTCAAATATACATCCTACAACAGAAATACACGACAAAATCCAAAAAAATCGAAGTTGGTTTCAAATAAATTTATTAAAATTTGACACTTCCAACTAAAATTTTTTTTACAATCCTAAAAATTGAAGTTATTTTCATCAAAATTTACTCAAATATAGATCCTACAACAAAAATACTCAACTAAATCCAAAAAAATCGAAGTTGGTTTCAAATAAATTTAGTAAAATTTGACACTTCCAACTAAAATTTTTTTCTCATTCCTTAAAATTGAAGTTATTTTCATCTAAATTTACTCAAATATAGATCCTACAACAAAAATACTCAACAAAATCTAAAAAAATCGAAGTTGGTTTCAAATAAATTTATTAAAATTTAACACTTCCAACTAACATTTTTTTCACAATCCAAAAAATTGACTTATTTTCATCTAAATTTACTTAATATAGATCCTACAACAAAATACTCAACAAAATAAAAAAAAATCGAAGTTGGTTTCAAATAAATTTATTAAAATTTGACACTTCCAACTATAATTTTTTTTCACAATCCAAAAAAATTGTCGTTATTTTCATCTAAATTTACTCAAATATACATCCTACAACAGAAATACTCGACAAAATCCAAAAAAATCGAAGTTGGTTTCAAATAAATTTATTAAAATTTGACACTTCCAACTAAAATTTTTTTTACAATCCTAAAAATTGAAGTTATTTTCATCAAAATTTACTCAAATATAGATCCTACAACAAAAATACTCAACTAAATCCAAAAAAATCGAAGTTGGTTTCAAATAAATTTAGTAAAATTTGACACTTCCAACTAAAATTTTTTTCTCATTCCTTAAAATTGAAGTTATTTTCATCTAAATTTACTCAAATATAGATCCTACAACAAAAATACTCAACAAAATCTAAAAAAATCGAAGTTGGTTTCAAATAAATTTATTAAAATTTAACACTTGCAACTAAATTTTTTTTCACAATCCTAAAAATTGAAGTTATTTTCATCAAAATTTACTCTAATATAGACCCTACAACAAAAATACGCTACAAAATCCAAAAAATCGAAGTTGGTTTCAAATAAATTTATTAAAATTTGACACTTGCAACTAAATTTTTTTTCACAATCCTAAAAATTGAAGTTATTTTCATCAAAATTTACTCTAATATAGACCCTACAACAAAAATACGCTACAAAATCCAAAAAATCGAAGTTGGTTTCAAATAAATTTATTAAAATTTGACACTTCCAACTAAAATTTTTTTCACAATCCAAAAAATTGAAGTTATTTTCATCTAAATTTACTCAAATATACATCCTACAACAAAACTACTCAACTAAATCCAAAAAAATCGAAGTTGGTTTCAAATAAATTTATTAAAATTTGACACTTCCAACTAAATTTTTTTCACAATCCAAAAAATGAAGTTATTTTCATCTAAATTTACTCAAATATAGATCCTACAACAAAATACTCATCAAAATAAAAAAAAATCGAAGTTGGTTTCAAATAAATTTATTAAAATTTGACACTTCCAACTATAATTTTTTTTCACAATCCAAACAAATTGTCGTTATTTTCAACTAAATTTACTCAAATATACATCCTACAACAGAAATACTCGACAAAATCCAAAAAAATCGAAGTTGGTTTCAAATAAATTTATTAAAATTTGACACTTCCAACTAAAATTTTTTTCACAATCCAAAAAATTGAAGTTATTTTCATCTAAATTTACTCAAATATACATCCTACAACAAAAATACTCAACTAAATCCAAAAAAATCGAAGTTGGTTTCAAATAAATTTATTAAAATTTGAAACTTCCAACTAAATTTTTTTCACAATCCAAAAAATGAAGTTATTTTCATCTAAATTTACTCAAATATAGATCCTACAACAAAATACTCATCAAAATAAAAAAAATCGAAGTTGGTTTCAAATAAATTTATTAAAATTTGACACTTCCAACTATAATTTTTTTTCACAATCCAAAAAAATTGTCGTTATTTTCAACTAAATTTACTCAAATATACACCCTACAACAAAAATACTCAACTAAATCCAAAAAAATCGAAGTTGGTTTCAAATAAATTTATTAAAATTTGACACTTCCAACTAAAATTTTTTTCTCATACCTTAAAATTGAAGTTATTTTCATCTAAATTTACTCAAATATAGATCCTACAACAAAAATACTCAACAAAATCTAAAAAAATCGAAGTTGGTTTCAAATAAATTTATTAAAATTTAACACTTCCAACTAACATTTTTTTCACAATCCAAAAAATAGTAGTTATTTTCAACTAAATTTACTCAAATACACATCCTACAACAAAAATACTCGACAAAATAAAAAAAAATCGAAGTTGGTTTCAAATAAATTTATTAAAATTTGACACTTCCAAGTAAAATTTTTTTCACATTCCTAAAAATTGAAGTTATTTTCATCTAAATTTATTCAAATATAGACCCTACAACAAAAATACTCAACAAAATCCAAAATAATCCAAGTTGATTTCAATTAAATTTATTAAAATTTGGCAAAAATCGTGACAAAATCCAAAAAATCGAAGTTAATTTTAACTGAAATTACTCAAATTAGGCTTCTCTATCAAAAAAACTCAACATAGTCGAGAAAAATCGAAATTGGTTTCAAATAAATTTATTAAAATTTGACACTTCCAACTAAAATTTTTTTCACAATCCAAAAAATTGACTTATTTTCATCTAAATTTACTCAAATATAGATCCTACAACAAAATACTCATCCAAATAAAAAAAAATCGAAGTTGGTTTCAAATAAATTTATTAAAATTTGATACTTCCAACTATAATTTTTTTTCACAATCCAAAAAAATTGTCGTTATTTTCAACTAAATTTACTCAAATATACATCCTACAACAGAAATACTCGACAAAATCCAAAAAAATCGAAGTTGGTTTCAAATAAATTTATTAAAATTTGACACTTGCAACTAAATTTTTTTTCACAATCCTAAAAATTGAAGTTATTTTCATCAAAATTTACTCTAATATAGACCCTACAACAAAAATACGCTACAAAATCCAAAAAATCGAAGTTGGTTTCAAATAAATTTATTAAAATTTGACACTTCCAACTAAAATTTTTTTTCACAATCCAATAAATTGTCGTTATTTTCATCTAAATTTACTCAAATATACATCCTACAACAAAAATACTCAACTAAATCCAAAAAAATCGAAGTTGGTTTCAAATAAATTTATTAAAATTTGACACTTCCAAGTAAAATTTTTTCACATTCCTAAAAATTGAAGTTATTTTCATCTAAATTTATTCAAATATAGACCCTACAACAAAAATACTCAACAAAATCCAAAATAATCCAAGTTGATTTCAATTAAATTTATTAAAATTTGGCAAAAATCGTGACAAAATCCAAAAAATCGAAGTTAATTTTAACTGAAATTACTCAAATTAGGCTTCTCTATCAAAAAAACTCAACATAGTCGAGAAAAATCGAAATTGGTTTCAAATAAATTTATTAAAATTTGACACTTCCAACTATAATTTTTTTCACAATCCAAAAAATTGACTTATTTTCATCTAAATTTACTCAAATATAGATCCTACAACAAAATACTCATCAAAATAAAAAAAAATCGAAGTTGGTTTCAAATAAATTTATTAAAATTTGTCACTTCCAACTATAATTTTTTTTCACAATCCAAAAAAATTGTCGTTATTTTCAACTAAATTTACTCAAATATACATCCTACAACACAAATACTCAACAAAATCCAAAAAAATTGAAGTTGGTTTCAAATAAATTTATTAAAATTTGACACTTTCAACTAAAATTTTTTTTCACAATGCAATAAATTGTCGATATTTTCATCTAAATTTACTCTAATATAGACCCTACAACAAAAATACGCTACAAAATCCAAAAAATCGAAGTTGGTTTCAAATAAATTTATTAAAATTTGACACTTCCAACTAAAATTTTTTTTCACAATCCAATAAATTGTCGTTATTTTCATCTAAATTTACTCAAATATACATCCTACAACACAAATACTCATCAAAATAAAAAAAAATCGAAGTTGGTTTCAAATAAATTTATTAAAATTTGACACTTCCAACTATAATTTTTTTTCACAATCCAAAAAAATTGTCGTTATTTTCAACTAAATTTACTCAAATATACATCCTACAACAGAAATACTCGAAAAAATCCAAAAAAATCGAAGTTGGTTTCAAATAAATTTATTAAAATTTGACACTTCCAACTAAAATTTTTTTCACAATCCAAAAAATTGAAGTTATTTTCATCTAAATTTACTCAAATATACATCCTACAACAAAAATACTCAACTAAATCCAAAAAAATCGAAGTTGGTTTCAAATAAATTTATTAAAATTTGAAACTTCCAACTAAATTTTTTTCACAATCCAAAAAATGAAGTTATTTTCATCTAAATTTACTCAAATATAGATCCTACAACAAAATACTCATCAAAATAAAAAAAATCGAAGTTGGTTTCAAATAAATTTATTAAAATTTGACACTTCCAACTATAATTTTTTTTCACAATCCAAAAAAATTGTCGTTATTTTCAACTAAATTTACTCAAATATACATCCTACAACAGAAATACTCGACAAAATCCAAAAAAATCGAAGTTGGTTTCAAATAAATTTATTAAAATTTGACACTTCCAACTAAATTTTTTTTCACAATCCTAAAAATTGAAGTTATTTTCATCAAAATTTACTCTAATATAGACCCTACAACAAAAATACTCAACTAAATCCAAAAAAATCGAAGTTGGTTTCAAATAAATTTATTAAAATTTGACACTTCCAACTAAAATTTTTTTCTCATACCTTAAAATTGAAGTTATTTTCATCTAAATTTACTCAAATATAGATCCTACAACAAAAATACTCAACAAAATCTAAAAAAATCGAAGTTGGTTTCAAATAAATTTATTAAAATTTAACACTTCCAACTAACATTTTTTTCACAATCCAAAAAATAGTAGTTATTTTCAACTAAATTTACTCAAATACACATCCTACAACAAAAATACTCGACAAAATAAAAAAAAATCGAAGTTGGTTTCAAATAAATTTATTAAAATTTGACACTTCCAAGTAAAATTTTTTTCACATTCCTAAAAATTGAAGTTATTTTCATCTAAATTTATTCAAATATAGACCCTACAACAAAAATACTCAACAAAATCCAAAATAATCCAAGTTGATTTCAATTAAATTTATTAAAATTTGGCAAAAATCGTGACAAAATCCAAAAAATCGAAGTTAATTTTAACTGAAATTACTCAAATTAGGCTTCTCTATCAAAAAAACTCAACATAGTCGAGAAAAATCGAAATTGGTTTCAAATAAATTTATTAAAATTTGACACTTCCAACTAAAATTTTTTTCACAATCCAAAAAATTGACTTATTTTCATCTAAATTTACTCAAATATAGATCCTACAACAAAATACTCATCCAAATAAAAAAAAATCGAAGTTGGTTTCAAATAAATTTATTAAAATTTGATACTTCCAACTATAATTTTTTTTCACAATCCAAAAAAATTGTCGTTATTTTCAACTAAATTTACTCAAATATACATCCTACAACAGAAATACTCGACAAAATCCAAAAAAATCGAAGTTGGTTTCAAATAAATTTATTAAAATTTGACACTTGCAACTAAATTTTTTTTCACAATCCTAAAAATTGAAGTTATTTTCATCAAAATTTACTCTAATATAGACCCTACAACAAAAATACGCTACAAAATCCAAAAAATCGAAGTTGGTTTCAAATAAATTTATTAAAATTTGACACTTCCAACTAAAATTTTTTTTCACAATCCAATAAATTGTCGTTATTTTCATCTAAATTTACTCAAATATACATCCTACAACAAAAATACTCAACTAAATCCAAAAAAATCGAAGTTGGTTTCAAATAAATTTATTAAAATTTGACACTTCCAAGTAAAATTTTTTCACATTCCTAAAAATTGAAGTTATTTTCATCTAAATTTATTCAAATATAGACCCTACAACAAAAATACTCAACAAAATCCAAAATAATCCAAGTTGATTTCAATTAAATTTATTAAAATTTGGCAAAAATCGTGACAAAATCCAAAAAATCGAAGTTAATTTTAACTGAAATTACTCAAATTAGGCTTCTCTATCAAAAAAACTCAACATAGTCGAGAAAAATCGAAATTGGTTTCAAATAAATTTATTAAAATTTGACACTTCCAACTATAATTTTTTTCACAATCCAAAAAATTGACTTATTTTCATCTAAATTTACTCAAATATAGATCCTACAACAAAATACTCATCAAAATAAAAAAAAATCGAAGTTGGTTTCAAATAAATTTATTAAAATTTGTCACTTCCAACTATAATTTTTTTTCACAATCCAAAAAAATTGTCGTTATTTTCAACTAAATTTACTCAAATATACATCCTACAACACAAATACTCAACAAAATCCAAAAAAATTGAAGTTGGTTTCAAATAAATTTATTAAAATTTGACACTTTCAACTAAAATTTTTTTTCACAATGCAATAAATTGTCGATATTTTCATCTAAATTTACTCTAATATAGACCCTACAACAAAAATACGCTACAAAATCCAAAAAATCGAAGTTGGTTTCAAATAAATTTATTAAAATTTGACACTTCCAACTAAAATTTTTTTTCACAATCCAATAAATTGTCGTTATTTTCATCTAAATTTACTCAAATATACATCCTACAACACAAATACTCATCAAAATAAAAAAAAATCGAAGTTGGTTTCAAATAAATTTATTAAAATTTGACACTTCCAACTATAATTTTTTTTCACAATCCAAAAAAATTGTCGTTATTTTCAACTAAATTTACTCAAATATACATCCTACAACAGAAATACTCGAAAAAATCCAAAAAAATCGAAGTTGGTTTCAAATAAATTTATTAAAATTTGACACTTCCAACTAAAATTTTTTTCACAATCCAAAAAATTGAAGTTATTTTCATCTAAATTTACTCAAATATACATCCTACAACAAAAATACTCAACTAAATCCAAAAAAATCGAAGTTGGTTTCAAATAAATTTATTAAAATTTGAAACTTCCAACTAAATTTTTTTCACAATCCAAAAAATGAAGTTATTTTCATCTAAATTTACTCAAATATAGATCCTACAACAAAATACTCATCAAAATAAAAAAAATCGAAGTTGGTTTCAAATAAATTTATTAAAATTTGACACTTCCAACTATAATTTTTTTTCACAATCCAAAAAAATTGTCGTTATTTTCAACTAAATTTACTCAAATATACATCCTACAACAGAAATACTCGACAAAATCCAAAAAAATCGAAGTTGGTTTCAAATAAATTTATTAAAATTTGACACTTCCAACTAAATTTTTTTTCACAATCCTAAAAATTGAAGTTATTTTCATCAAAATTTACTCTAATATAGACCCTACAACAAAAATACTCAACTAAATCCAAAAAAATCGAAGTTGGTTTCAAATAAATTTATTAAAATTTGACACTTCCAACTAAAATTTTTTTCTCATACCTTAAAATTGAAGTTATTTTCATCTAAATTTACTCAAATATAGATCCTACAACAAAAATACTCAACAAAATCTAAAAAAATCGAAGTTGGTTTCAAATAAATTTATTAAAATTTAACACTTCCAACTAACATTTTTTTCACAATCCAAAAAATAGTAGTTATTTTCAACTAAATTTACTCAAATACACATCCTACAACAAAAATACTCGACAAAATAAAAAAAAATCGAAGTTGGTTTCAAATAAATTTATTAAAATTTGACACTTCCAAGTAAAATTTTTTTCACATTCCTAAAAATTGAAGTTATTTTCATCTAAATTTATTCAAATATAGACCCTACAACAAAAATACTCAACAAAATCCAAAATAATCCAAGTTGATTTCAATTAAATTTATTAAAATTTGGCAAAAATCGTGACAAAATCCAAAAAATCGAAGTTAATTTTAACTGAAATTACTCAAATTAGGCTTCTCTATCAAAAAAACTCAACATAGTCGAGAAAAATCGAAATTGGTTTCAAATAAATTTATTAAAATTTGACACTTCCAACTAAAATTTTTTTCACAATCCAAAAAATTGACTTATTTTCATCTAAATTTACTCAAATATAGATCCTACAACAAAATACTCATCCAAATAAAAAAAAATCGAAGTTGGTTTCAAATAAATTTATTAAAATTTGATACTTCCAACTATAATTTTTTTTCACAATCCAAAAAAATTGTCGTTATTTTCAACTAAATTTACTCAAATATACATCCTACAACAGAAATACTCGAAAAAATCCAAAAAAATCGAAGTTGGTTTCAAATAAATTTATTAAAATTTGACACTTCCAACTAAAATTTTTTTCACAATCCAAAAAATTGAAGTTATTTTCATCTAAATTTACTCAAATATAGATCCTACAACAAAATACTCATCAAAATAAAAAAAATCGAAGTTGGTTTCAAATAAATTTATTAAAATTTGACACTTCCAACTATAATTTTTTTTCACAATCCAAAAAAATTGTCGTTATTTTCAACTAAATTTACTCAAATATACATCCTACAACAGAAATACTCGACAAAATCCAAAAAAATCGAAGTTGGTTTCAAATAAATTTATTAAAATTTGACACTTCCAACTAAATTTTTTTTCACAATCCTAAAAATTGAAGTTATTTTCATCAAAATTTACTCTAATATAGACCCTACAACAAAAATACTCAACTAAATCCAAAAAAATCGAAGTTGGTTTCAAATAAATTTATTAAAATTTGACACTTCCAACTAAAATTTTTTTCTCATACCTTAAAATTGAAGTTATTTTCATCTAAATTTACTCAAATATAGATCCTACAACAAAAATACTCAACAAAATCTAAAAAAATCGAAGTTGGTTTCAAATAAATTTATTAAAATTTAACACTTCCAACTAACATTTTTTTCACAATCCAAAAAATAGTAGTTATTTTCAACTAAATTTACTCAAATACACATCCTACAACAAAAATACTCGACAAAATAAAAAAAAATCGAAGTTGGTTTCAAATAAATTTATTAAAATTTGACACTTCCAAGTAAAAGTTTTTTCACATTCCTAAAAATTGAAGTTATTTTCATCTAAATTTATTCAAATATAGACCCTACAACAAAAATACTCAACAAAATCCAAAATAATCCAAGTTGATTTCAATTAAATTTATTAAAATTTGGCAAAAATCGTGACAAAATCCAAAAAATCGAAGTTAATTTTAACTGAAATTACTCAAATTAGGCTTCTCTATCAAAAAAACTCAACCTAGTCGAGAAAAATCGAAATTGGTTTCAAATAAATTTATTAAAATTTGACACTTCCAACTAAAATTTTTTTCACAATCCAAAAAATTGACTTATTTTCATCTAAATTTACTCAAATATAGATCCTACAACAAAATACTCATCCAAATAAAAAAAAATCGAAGTTGGTTTCAAATAAATTTATTAAAATTTGATACTTCCAACTATAATTTTTTTTCACAATCCAAAAAAATTGTCGTTATTTTCAACTAAATTTACTCAAATATACATCCTACAACAGAAATACTCGACAAAATCCAAAAAAATCGAAGTTGGTTTCAAATAAATTTATTAAAATTTGACACTTGCAACTAAATTTTTTTTCACAATCCTAAAAATTGAAGTTATTTTCATCAAAATTTACTCTAATATAGACCCTACAACAAAAATACGCTACAAAATCCAAAAAATCGAAGTTGGTTTCAAATAAATTTATTAAAATTTGACACTTCCAACTAAAATTTTTTTTCACAATCCAATAAATTGTCGTTATTTTCATCTAAATTTACTCAAATATACATCCTACAACAAAAATACTCAACTAAATCCAAAAAAATCGAAGTTGGTTTCAAATAAATTTATTAAAATTTGACACTTCCAACTAAAATTTTTTTCACAATCCAAAAAATTGAAGTTAGTTTCATCTAAATTTACTCAAATATAGATCCTACAACAAAAATACTCAACAAAACCCTAAAAAATCGAAGTTGGTTTCAAATAAATTTATTAAAATTTTACACTTCCAAGTAAATTTTTTTTCACAATCCAAAAAATTGAAGTTATTTTCATCTAAATTTACTCCAATATACATCCTAAAACAAAAATACTCAACTAAATCCAAAAAAAACGAAGTTGGTTTCAAATAAATTTATTAAAATTTGACACTTCCAACTAAATTTTTTTCACAATCCAAAAAATTGAAGTTATTTTCATCTAAATTTACTCAAATATAGATCCTACAATAAAAGTACTCAACAAAATCCAAAATAATCCAAGTTGATTTCAAATAAATTAATTAAAATTTGACAAAAATCGTGACAAAATCCAAAAAATCGAAGTTAATTTCAACTGACATTACTCAAATTAAGCTTCTCTATCAAAAAAACTCAACATAGTCGAGGAAAATCGAAGTTGGTTTCAAATAAATTTATTAAAATTTGACACTTCCAACTAAAATTTTTTTTCACAATGCAATAAATTGTCGGTATTTTCATCTAAATTTACTCAAATATTCATCCTACAAACAAAAATACTCAACAAAATCCAAAAAAATCGAAGTTGGTTTCAAATAAATTTATTAAAATTTGACACTTCCGACTAAAATTTTTTTTCACAATCCAATAAATTGTCGTTATTTTCATCTAAATTTACTCAAATATACATCCTACAACAAAAATACTCAACTAAATCCAAAAAAATCGAAGTTGGTTTGAAATAAATTTATTAAAATTTGACACTTCCAACTAAATTTTTTTCACAATCCAAAAAATTGAAGTTATTTTCATCTAAATTTACTCAAATATAGATCCTACAACAAAAATACTCAACTAACTCCAAAAAAATCGAAGTTGGTTTCAAATAAATTTATTAAAATTTGACACTTCCAACTAAAAATTTTTTCTCATTCCTTAAAATTGAAGTTATTTTCATCTAAATTTACTCAAATATAGATCCTACAACAAAAATACTCAACAAAATCCAAAAAAATCGAAGTTGGTTTCAAATAAATTTATTAAAATTTTACACTTCCAAGTAAATTTTTTTTCACAATCCAAAAAATTGAAGTTATTTTCATCTAAATTTACTCAAATATAGATCCTACAACAAAAATACTCGACAAAATCCAAAAAAATCGAAGATGGTTTCAAAGAAATTTATTAAAATTTGACACTTCCAACAAAATTTTTTTTCACATTCCTAAAAATTGAAGTTATTTTCATCTAAATTTATTCAAATATAGATCCTACAACAAAAATACTCAACAAAATCCAAAATAATCCAAGTTGATTTTAAATAAATTTATTAGAATTTGGCAAAAATCGTGACAAAATCCAAAAAATCGAAGTTAATTTCAACTGAAATTACTCAAATTATGCTTCTCTATCAAAAAAACTCAACATAGTCGAGAAAAATCGAAATTGGTTTCAAATAAATTTATTAAAATTTGACACTTCCAACTAAAATTTTTTTCACAATCCAAAAAATTGACTTATTTTCATCTAAATTTACTCAAATATAGATCCTACAACAAAATACTCATCCAAATAAAAAAAAATCGAAGTTGGTTTCAAATAAATTTATTAAAATTTGATACTTCCAACTATAATTTTTTTTCACAATCCAAAAAAATTGTCGTTATTTTCAACTAAATTTACTCAAATATACATCCTACAACAGAAATACTCGACAAAATCCAAAAAAATCGAAGTTGGTTTCAAATAAATTTATTAAAATTTGACACTTGCAACTAAATTTTTTTTCACAATCCTAAAAATTGAAGTTATTTTCATCAAAATTTACTCTAATATAGACCCTACAACAAAAATACGCTACAAAATCCAAAAAATCGAAGTTGGTTTCAAATAAATTTATTAAAATTTGACACTTCCAACTAAAATTTTTTTTCACAATCCAATAAATTGTCGTTATTTTCATCTAAATTTACTCAAATATACATCCTACAACAAAAATACTCAACTAAATCCAAAAAAATCGAAGTTGGTTTCAAATAAATTTATTAAAATTTGACACTTCCAACTAAAATTTTTTCACAATCCAAAAAATTGAAGTTAGTTTCATCTAAATTTACTCAAATATAGATCCTACAACAAAAATACTCAACAAAACCCAAAAAAATCGAAGTTGGTTTCAAATAAATTTATTAAAATTTTACACTTCCAAGTAAATTTTTTTTCACAATCCAAAAAATTGAAGTTATTTTCATCTAAATTTACTCCAATATACATCCTAAAACAAAAATACTCAACTAAATCCAAAAAAAACGAAGTTGGTTTCAAATAAATTTATTAAAATTTGACAATTCCAACTAAATTTTTTTCACAATCCAAAAAATTGAAGTTATTTTCATCTAAATTTACTCAAATATAGATCCTACAATAAAAGTACTCAACAAAATCCAAAATAATCCAAGTTGATTTCAAATAAATTAATTAAAATTTGACAAAAATCGTGACAAAATCCAAAAAATCGAAGTTAATTTCAACTGACATTACTCAAATTAAGCTTCTCTATCAAAAAAACTCAACATAGTCGAGGAAAATCGAAGTTGGTTTCAAATAAATTTATTAAAATTTGACACTTCCAACTAAAATTTTTTTTCACAATGCAATAAATTGTCGGTATTTTCATCTAAATTTACTCAAATATTCATCCTACAAACAAAAATACTCAACAAAATCCAAAAAAATCGAAGTTGGTTTCAAATAAATTTATTAAAATTTGACACTTCCGACTAAAATTTTTTTTCACAATCCAATAAATTGTCGTTATTTTCATCTAAATTTACTCAAATATACATCCTACAACAAAAATACTCAACTAAATCCAAAAAAATCGAAGTTGGTTTGAAATAAATTTATTAAAATTTGACACTTCCAACTAAATTTTTTTCACAATCCAAAAAATTGAAGTTATTTTCATCTAAATTTACTCAAATATAGATCCTACAACAAAAATACTCAACTAACTCCAAAAAAATCGAAGTTGGTTTCAAATAAATTTATTAAAATTTGACACTTCCAACTAAAAATTTTTTCTCATTCCTTAAAATTGAAGTTATTTTCATCTAAATTTACTCAAATATAGATCCTACAACAAAAATACTCAACAAAATCCAAAAAAATCGAAGTTGGTTTCAAATAAATTTATTAAAATTTGACACTTCCAACTAAAATTTTTTTTACAATCCTAAAAATTGAAGTTATTTTCATCAAAATTTACTCAAATATAGATCCTACAACAAAAATACTCAACTAACTCCAAAAAAATCGAAGTTGGTTTCAAATAAATTTATTAAAATTTGACACTTCCAACTAAAAATTTTTTCTCATTCCTTAAAATTGAAGTTATTTTCATCTAAATTTACTCAAATATAGATCCTACAACAAAAATACTCAACAAAATCCAAAAAAATCGAAGTTGGTTTCAAATAAATTTATTAAAATTTTACACTTCCAAGTAAATTTTTTTTCACAATCCAAAAAATTGAAGTTATTTTCATCTAAATTTACTCAAATATAGATCCTACAACAAAAATACTCGACAAAATCCAAAAAAATCGAAGATGGTTTCAAAGAAATTTATTAAAATTTGACACTTCCAACAAAATTTTTTTTCACATTCCTAAAAATTGAAGTTATTTTCATCTAAATTTATTCAAATATAGATCCTACAACAAAAATACTCAACAAAATCCAAAATAATCCAAGTTGATTTTAAATAAATTTATTAGAATTTGGCAAAAATCGTGACAAAATCCAAAAAATCGAAGTTAATTTCAACTGAAATTACTCAAATTATGCTTCTCTATCAAAAAAACTCAACATAGTCGAGAAAAATCGAAATTGGTTTCAAATAAATTTATTAAAATTTGACACTTCCAACTAAAATTTTTTTCACAATCCAAAAAATTGACTTATTTTCATCTAAATTTACTCAAATATAGATCCTACAACAAAATACTCATCCAAATAAAAAAAAATCGAAGTTGGTTTCAAATAAATTTATTAAAATTTGATACTTCCAACTATAATTTTTTTTCACAATCCAAAAAAATTGTCGTTATTTTCAACTAAATTTACTCAAATATACATCCTACAACAGAAATACTCGACAAAATCCAAAAAAATCGAAGTTGGTTTCAAATAAATTTATTAAAATTTGACACTTGCAACTAAATTTTTTTTCACAATCCTAAAAATTGAAGTTATTTTCATCAAAATTTACTCTAATATAGACCCTACAACAAAAATACGCTACAAAATCCAAAAAATCGAAGTTGGTTTCAAATAAATTTATTAAAATTTGACACTTCCAACTAAAATTTTTTTTCACAATCCAATAAATTGTCGTTATTTTCATCTAAATTTACTCAAATATACATCCTACAACAAAAATACTCAACTAAATCCAAAAAAATCGAAGTTGGTTTCAAATAAATTTATTAAAATTTGACACTTCCAACTAAATTTTTTTCACAATCCAAAAAATTGAAGTTATTTTCATCTAAATTTACTCAAATATAGATCCTACAATAAAAGTACTCAACAAAATCCAAAATAATCCAAGTTGATTTCAAATAAATTAATTAAAATTTGACAAAAATCGTGACAAAATCCAAAAAATCGAAGTTAATTTCAACTGACATTACTCAAATTAAGCTTCTCTATCAAAAAAACTCAACATAGTCGAGGAAAATCGAAGTTGGTTTCAAATAAATTTATTAAAATTTGACACTTCCAACTAAAATTTTTTTTCACAATGCAATAAATTGTCGGTATTTTCATCTAAATTTACTCAAATATTCATCCTACAAACAAAAATACTCAACAAAATCCAAAAAAATCGAAGTTGGTTTCAAATAAATTTATTAAAATTTGACACTTCCGACTAAAATTTTTTTTCACAATCCAATAAATTGTCGTTATTTTCATCTAAATTTACTCAAATATACATCCTACAACAAAAATACTCAACTAAATCCAAAAAAATCGAAGTTGGTTTGAAATAAATTTATTAAAATTTGACACTTCCAACTAAATTTTTTTCACAATCCAAAAAATTGAAGTTATTTTCATCTAAATTTACTCAAATATAGATCCTACAACAAAAATACTCAACTAACTCCAAAAAAATCGAAGTTGGTTTCAAATAAATTTATTAAAATTTGACACTTCCAACTAAAAATTTTTTCTCATTCCTTAAAATTGAAGTTATTTTCATCTAAATTTACTCAAATATAGATCCTACAACAAAAATACTCAACAAAATCCAAAAAAATCGAAGTTGGTTTCAAATAAATTTATTAAAATTTGACACTTCCAACTAAAATTTTTTTTACAATCCTAAAAATTGAAGTTATTTTCATCAAAATTTACTCAAATATAGATCCTACAACAAAAATACTCAACTAAATCCAAAAAAATCGAAGTTGGTTTCAAATAAATTTAGTAAAATTTGACACTTCCAACTAAAATTTTTTTCTCATTCCTTAAAATTGAAGTTATTTTCATCTAAATTTACTCAAATATAGATCCTACAACAAAAATACTCAACAAAATCTAAAAAAATCGAAGTTGGTTTCAAATAAATTTATTAAAATTTAACACTTGCAACTAAATTTTTTTTCACAATCCTAAAAATTGAAGTTATTTTCATCAAAATTTACTCTAATATAGACCCTACAACAAAAATACGCTACAAAATCCAAAAAATCGAAGTTGGTTTCAAATAAATTTATTAAAATTTGACACTTCCAACTAAATTTTTTTTCACAATCCTAAAAATTGAAGTTATTTTCATCAAAATTTACTCTAATATAGACCCTACAACAAAAATACGCTACAAAATCCAAAAAATCGAAGTTGGTTTCAAATAAATTTATTAAAATTTGACACTTCCAACTAAAATTTTTTTTCACAATCCAATAAATTGTCGTTATTTTCATCTAAATTTACTCAAATATACATCCTACAACACAAATACTCAACAAAATCCAAAAAAATTGAAGTTGGTTTCAAATAAATTTATTAAAATTTGACACTTTCAACTAAAATTTTTTTTCACAATGCAATAAATTGTCGATATTTTCATCTAAATTTACTCAAATATTCATCCTACAGACAAAAATACTCAACATAATCCAAAAAAATCGAAGTTGGTTTCAAATAAATTTATTAAAATTTGACACTTCCAACTAAAATTTTTTTCACAATCCAAAAAATTGAAGTTATTTTCATCTAAATTTACTCAAATATACATCCTACAACAAAACTACTCAACTAAATCCAAAAAAATCGAAGTTGGTTTCAAATAAATTTATTAAAATTTGACACTTCCAACTAAATTTTTTTCACAATCCAAAAAATGAAGTTATTTTCATCTAAATTTACTCAAATATAGATCCTACAACAAAATACTCATCAAAATAAAAAAAAATCGAAGTTGGTTTCAAATAAATTTATTAAAATTTGACACTTCCAACTATAATTTTTTTCACAATCCAAAAAAATTGTCGTTATTTTCAACTAAATTTACTCAAATATACATCCTACAACAGAAATACTCGACAAAATCCAAAAAAATCGAAGTTGGTTTCAAATAAATTTATTAAAATTTGACACTTCCAACTAAAATTTTTTTCACAATCCAAAAAATTGAAGTTATTTTCATCTAAATTTACTCAAATATACATCCTACAACAAAAATACTCAACTAAATCCAAAAAAATCGAAGTTGGTTTCAAATAAATTTATTAAAATTTGAAACTTCCAACTAAATTTTTTTCACAATCCAAAAAATGAAGTTATTTTCATCTAAATTTACTCAAATATAGATCCTACAACAAAATACTCATCAAAATAAAAAAAATCGAAGTTGGTTTCAAATAAATTTATTAAAATTTGACACTTCCAACTATAATTTTTTTTCACAATCCAAAAAAATTGTCGTTATTTTCAACTAAATTTACTCAAATATACATCCTACAACAGAAATACTCGACAAAATCCAAAAAAATCGAAGTTGGTTTCAAATAAATTTATTAAAATTTGACACTTCCAACTAAATTTTTTTTCACAATCCTAAAAATTGAAGTTATTTTCATCAAAATTTACTCTAATATAGACCCTACAACAAAAATACTCAACTAAATCCAAAAAAATCGAAGTTGGTTTCAAATAAATTTATTAAAATTTGACACTTCCAACTAAAATTTTTTTCTCATACCTTAAAATTGAAGTTATTTTCATCTAAATTTACTCAAATATAGATCCTACAACAAAAATACTCAACAAAATCTAAAAAAATCGAAGTTGGTTTCAAATAAATTTATTAAAATTTAACACTTCCAACTAACATTTTTTTCACAATCCAAAAAATAGTAGTTATTTTCAACTAAATTTACTCAAATACACATCCTACAACAAAAATACTCGACAAAATAAAAAAAAATCGAAGTTGGTTTCAAATAAATTTATTAAAATTTGACACTTCCAAGTAAAATTTTTTTCACATTCCTAAAAATTGAAGTTATTTTCATCTAAATTTATTCAAATATAGACCCTACAACAAAAATACTCAACAAAATCCAAAATAATCCAAGTTGATTTCAATTAAATTTATTAAAATTTGGCAAAAATCGTGACAAAATCCAAAAAATCGAAGTTAATTTTAACTGAAATTACTCAAATTAGGCTTCTCTATCAAAAAAACTCAACATAGTCGAGAAAAATCGAAATTGGTTTCAAATAAATTTATTAAAATTTGACACTTCCAACTAAAATTTTTTTCACAATCCAAAAAATTGACTTATTTTCATCTAAATTTACTCAAATATAGATCCTACAACAAAATACTCATCCAAATAAAAAAAAATCGAAGTTGGTTTCAAATAAATTTATTAAAATTTGATACTTCCAACTATAATTTTTTTTCACAATCCAAAAAAATTGTCGTTATTTTCAACTAAATTTACTCAAATATACATCCTACAACAGAAATACTCGACAAAATCCAAAAAAATCGAAGTTGGTTTCAAATAAATTTATTAAAATTTGACACTTCCAACTAAAATTTTTTTTCACAATCCAATAAATTGTCGTTATTTTCATCTAAATTTACTCAAATATACATCCTACAACAAAAATACTCAACTAAATCCAAAAAAATCGAAGTTGGTTTCAAATAAATTTATTAAAATTTGACACTTCCAACTAAAATTTTTTTCACAATCCAAAAAATTGAAGTTAGTTTCATCTAAATTTACTCAAATATAGATCCTACAACAAAAATACTCAACAAAACCCAAAAAAATCGAAGTTGGTTTCAAATAAATTTATTAAAATTTTACACTTCCAAGTAAATTTTTTTTCACAATCCAAAAAATTGAAGTTATTTTCATCTAAATTTACTCCAATATACATCCTAAAACAAAAATACTCAACTAAATCCAAAAAAAACGAAGTTGGTTTCAAATAAATTTATTAAAATTTGACACTTCCAACTAAATTTTTTTCACAATCCAAAAAATTGAAGTTATTTTCATCTAAATTTACTCAAATATAGATCCTACAATAAAAGTACTCAACAAAATCCAAAATAATCCAAGTTGATTTCAAATAAATTAATTAAAATTTGACAAAAATCGTGACAAAATCCAAAAAATCGAAGTTAATTTCAACTGACATTACTCAAATTAAGCTTCTCTATCAAAAAAACTCAACATAGTCGAGGAAAATCGAAGTTGGTTTCAAATAAATTTATTAAAATTTGACACTTCCAACTAAAATTTTTTTTCACAATGCAATAAATTGTCGGTATTTTCATCTAAATTTACTCAAATATTCATCCAACAAACAAAAATACTCAACAAAATCCAAAAAAATCGAAGTTGGTTTCAAATAAATTTATTAAAATTTGACACTTCCGACTAAAATTTTTTTTCACAATCCAATAAATTGTCGTTATTTTCATCTAAATTTACTCAAATATACATCCTACAACAAAAATACTCAACTAAATCCAAAAAAATCGAAGTTGGTTTGAAATAAATTTATTAAAATTTGACACTTCCAACTAAATTTTTTTCACAATCCAAAAAATTGAAGTTATTTTCATCTAAATTTACTCAAATATAGATCCTACAACAAAAATACTCAACTAACTCCAAAAAAATCGAAGTTGGTTTCAAATAAATTTATTAAAATTTGACACTTCCAACTAAAAATTTTTTCTCATTCCTTAAAATTGAAGTTATTTTCATCTAAATTTACTCAAATATAGATCCTACAACAAAAATACTCAACAAAATCCAAAAAAATCGAAGTTGGTTTCAAAGAAATTTATTAAAATTTGACACTTGCAACTAAATTTTTTTTCACAATCCTAAAAATTGAAGTTATTTTCATCAAAATTTACTCTAATATAGACCCTACAACAAAAATACGCTACAAAATCCAAAAAATCGAAGTTGGTTTCAAATAAATTTATTAAAATTTGACACTTCCAACTAAAATTTTTTTTCACAATCCAATAAATTGTCGTTATTTTCATCTAAATTTACTCAAATATAGATCCTACAACAAAAATACTCAACAAAATCCAAAAAAATCGAAGTTGGTTTCAAATAAATTTATTAAAATTTGACACTTCCAACTAAAATTTTTTTTACAATCCTAAAAATTGAAGTTATTTTCATCAAAATTTACTCAAATATAGATCCTACAACAAAAATACTCAACTAACTCCAAAAAAATCGAAGTTGGTTTCAAATAAATTTATTAAAATTTGACACTTCCAACTAAAAATTTTTTCTCATTCCTTAAAATTGAAGTTATTTTCATCTAAATTTACTCAAATATAGATCCTACAACAAAAATACTCAACAAAATCCAAAAAAATCGAAGTTGGTTTCAAATAAATTTATTAAAATTTTACACTTCCAAGTAAATTTTTTTTCACAATCCAAAAAATTGAAGTTATTTTCATCTAAATTTACTCAAATATAGATCCTACAACAAAAATACTCGACAAAATCCAAAAAAATCGAAGATGGTTTCAAAGAAATTTATTAAAATTTGACACTTCCAACAAAATTTTTTTTCACATTCCTAAAAATTGAAGTTATTTTCATCTAAATTTATTCAAATATAGATCCTACAACAAAAATACTCAACAAAATCCAAAATAATCCAAGTTGATTTTAAATAAATTTATTAGAATTTGGCAAAAATCGTGACAAAATCCAAAAAATCGAAGTTAATTTCAACTGAAATTACTCAAATTATGCTTCTCTATCAAAAAAACTCAACATAGTCGAGAAAAATCGAAATTGGTTTCAAATAAATTTATTAAAATTTGACACTTCCAACTAAAATTTTTTTCACAATCCAAAAAATTGACTTATTTTCATCTAAATTTACTCAAATATAGATCCTACAACAAAATACTCATCCAAATAAAAAAAAATCGAAGTTGGTTTCAAATAAATTTATTAAAATTTGATACTTCCAACTATAATTTTTTTTCACAATCCAAAAAAATTGTCGTTATTTTCAACTAAATTTACTCAAATATACATCCTACAACAGAAATACTCGACAAAATCCAAAAAAATCGAAGTTGGTTTCAAATAAATTTATTAAAATTTGACACTTGCAACTAAATTTTTTTTCACAATCCTAAAAATTGAAGTTATTTTCATCAAAATTTACTCTAATATAGACCCTACAACAAAAATACGCTACAAAATCCAAAAAATCGAAGTTGGTTTCAAATAAATTTATTAAAATTTGACACTTCCAACTAAAATTTTTTTTCACAATCCAATAAATTGTCGTTATTTTCATCTAAATTTACTCAAATATACATCCTACAACAAAAATACTCAACTAAATCCAAAAAAATCGAAGTTGGTTTCAAATAAATTTATTAAAATTTGACACTTCCAACTAAAATTTTTTTCACAATCCAAAAAATTGAAGTTAGTTTCATCTAAATTTACTCAAATATAGATCCTACAACAAAAATACTCAACAAAACCCAAAAAAATCGAAGTTGGTTTCAAATAAATTTAAAAAATTTTACACTTCCAAGTAAATTTTTTTTCACAATCCAAAAAATTGAAGTTATTTTCATCTAAATTTACTCCAATATACATCCTAAAACAAAAATACTCAACTAAATCCAAAAAAAACGAAGTTGGTTTCAAATAAATTTATTAAAATTTGACACTTCCAACTAAATTTTTTTCACAATCCAAAAAATTGAAGTTATTTTCATCTAAATTTACTCAAATATAGATCCTACAATAAAAGTACTCAACAAAATCCAAAATAATCCAAGTTGATTTCAAATAAATTAATTAAAATTTGACAAAAATCGTGACAAAATCCAAAAAATCGAAGTTAATTTCAACTGACATTACTCAAATTAAGCTTCTCTATCAAAAAAACTCAACATAGTCGAGGAAAATCGAAGTTGGTTTCAAATAAATTTATTAAAATTTGACACTTCCAACTAAAATTTTTTTTCACAATGCAATAAATTGTCGGTATTTTCATCTAAATTTACTCAAATATTCATCCTACAAACAAAAATACTCAACAAAATCCAAAAAAATCGAAGTTGGTTTCAAATAAATTTATTAAAATTTGACACTTCCGACTAAAATTTTTTTTCACAATCCAATAAATTGTCGTTATTTTCATCTAAATTTACTCAAATATACATCCTACAACAAAAATACTCAACTAAATCCAAAAAAATCGAAGTTGGTTTGAAATAAATTTATTAAAATTTGACACTTCCAACTAAATTTTTTTCACAATCCAAAAAATTGAAGTTATTTTCATCTAAATTTACTCAAATATAGATCCTACAACAAAAATACTCAACTAACTCCAAAAAAATCGAAGTTGGTTTCAAATAAATTTATTAAAATTTGACACTTCCAACTAAAAATTTTTTCTCATTCCTTAAAATTGAAGTTATTTTCATCTAAATTTACTCAAATATAGATCCTACAACAAAAATACTCAACAAAATCCAAAAAAATCGAAGTTGGTTTCAAATAAATTTATTAAAATTTGACACTTCCAACTAAAATTTTTTTTACAATCCTAAAAATTGAAGTTATTTTCATCAAAATTTACTCAAATATAGATCCTACAACAAAAATACTCAACTAAATCCAAAAAAATCGAAGTTGGTTTCAAATAAATTTAGTAAAATTTGACACTTCCAACTAAAATTTTTTTCTCATTCCTTAAAATTGAAGTTATTTTCATCTAAATTTACTCAAATATAGATCCTACAACAAAAATACTCAACAAAATCTAAAAAAATCGAAGTTGGTTTCAAATAAATTTATTAAAATTTAACACTTGCAACTAAATTTTTTTTCACAATCCTAAAAATTGAAGTTATTTTCATCAAAATTTACTCTAATATAGACCCTACAACAAAAATACGCTACAAAATCCAAAAAATCGAAGTTGGTTTCAAATAAATTTATTAAAATTTGACACTTGCAACTAAATTTTTTTTCACAATCCTAAAAATTGAAGTTATTTTCATCAAAATTTACTCTAATATAGACCCTACAACAAAAATACGCTACAAAATCCAAAAAATCGAAGTTGGTTTCAAATAAATTTATTAAAATTTGACACTTCCAACTAAAATTTTTTTTCACAATCCAATAAATTGTCGTTATTTTTATCTAAATTTACTCAAATATACATCCTACAACAAAAATACTCAACTAAATCCAAAAAAATCGAAGTTGGTTTCAAATAAATTTATTAAAATTTGTCACTTCCAACTAAATTTTTTTCACAATCCAAAAAATGAAGTTATTTTCATCTAAATTTACTCAAATATAGATCCTACAACAAAATACTCATCAAAATAAAAAAAAATCGAAGTTGGTTTCAAATAAATTTATTAAAATTTGTCACTTCCAACTATAATTTTTTTTCACAATCCAAAAAAATTGTCGTTATTTTCAACTAAATTTACTCAAATATACATCCTACAACAGAAATACTCGACAAAATCCAAAAAAATCGAAGTTGGTTTCAAATAAATTTATTAAAATTTGACACTTCCAACTAAATTTTTTTTCACAATCCTAAAAATTGAAGTTATTTTCATCAAAATTTACTCTAATATAGACCCTACAACAAAAATACGCTACAAAATCCAAAAAATCGAAGTTGGTTTCAAATAAATTTATTAAAATTTGACACTTCCAACTAAAATTTTTTTTCACAATCCAATAAATTGTCGTTATTTTCATCTAAATTTACTCAAATATACATCCTACAACACAAATACTCAACAAAATCCAAAAAAATTGAAGTTGGTTTCAAATAAATTTATTAAAATTTGACACTTTCAACTAAAATTTTTTTTCACAATGCAATAAATTGTCGATATTTTCATCTAAATTTACTCAAATATTCATCCTACAGACAAAAATACTCAACATAATCCAAAAAAATCGAAGTTGGTTTCAAATAAATTTATTAAAATTTGACACTTCCAACTAAAATTTTTTTCACAATCCAAAAAATTGAAGTTATTTTCATCTAAATTTACTCAAATATACATCCTACAACAAAACTACTCAACTAAATCCAAAAAAATCGAAGTTGGTTTCAAATAAATTTATTAAAATTTGACACTTCCAACTAAATTTTTTTCACAATCCAAAAAATGAAGTTATTTTCATCTAAATTTACTCAAATATAGATCCTACAACAAAATACTCATCAAAATAAAAAAAAATCGAAGTTGGTTTCAAATAAATTTATTAAAATTTGACACTTCCAACTATAATTTTTTTCACAATCCAAAAAAATTGTCGTTATTTTCAACTAAATTTACTCAAATATACATCCTACAACAGAAATACTCGACAAAATCCAAAAAAATCGAAGTTGGTTTCAAATAAATTTATTAAAATTTGACACTTCCAACTAAAATTTTTTTCACAATCCAAAAAATTGAAGTTATTTTCATCTAAATTTACTCAAATATACATCCTACAACAAAAATACTCAACTAAATCCAAAACAATCGAAGTTGGTTTCAAATAAATTTATTAAAATTTGAAACTTCCAACTAAATTTTTTTCACAATCCAAAAAATGAAGTTATTTTCATCTAAATTTACTCAAATATAGATCCTACAACAAAATACTCATCAAAATAAAAAAAATCGAAGTTGGTTTCAAATAAATTTATTAAAATTTGACACTTCCAACTATAATTTTTTTTCACAATCCAAAAAAATTGTCGTTATTTTCAACTAAATTTACTCAAATATACATCCTACAACAGAAATACTCGACAAAATCCAAAAAAATCGAAGTTGGTTTCAAATAAATTTATTAAAATTTGACACTTCCAACTAAATTTTTTTTCACAATCCTAAAAATTGAAGTTATTTTCATCAAAATTTACTCTAATATAGACCCTACAACAAAAATACTCAACTAAATCCAAAAAAATCGAAGTTGGTTTCAAATAAATTTATTAAAATTTGACACTTCCAACTAAAATTTTTTTCTCATACCTTAAAATTGAAGTTATTTTCATCTAAATTTACTCAAATATAGATCCTACAACAAAAATACTCAACAAAATCTAAAAAAATCGAAGTTGGTTTCAAATAAATTTATTAAAATTTAACACTTCCAACTAACATTTTTTTCACAATCCAAAAAATAGTAGTTATTTTCAACTAAATTTACTCAAATACACATCCTACAACAAAAATACTCGACAAAATAAAAAAAAATCGAAGTTGGTTTCAAATAAATTTATTAAAATTTGACACTTCCAAGTAAAATTTTTTTCACATTCCTAAAAATTGAAGTTATTTTCATCTAAATTTATTCAAATATAGACCCTACAACAAAAATACTCAACAAAATCCAAAATAATCCAAGTTGATTTCAATTAAATTTATTAAAATTTGGCAAAAATCGTGACAAAATCCAAAAAATCGAAGTTAATTTTAACTGAAATTACTCAAATTAGGCTTCTCTATCAAAAAAACTCAACATAGTCGAGAAAAATCGAAATTGGTTTCAAATAAATTTATTAAAATTTGACACTTCCAACTAAAATTTTTTTCACAATCCAAAAAATTGACTTATTTTCATCTAAATTTACTCAAATATAGATCCTACAACAAAATACTCATCCAAATAAAAAAAAATCGAAGTTGGTTTCAAATAAATTTATTAAAATTTGATACTTCCAACTATAATTTTTTTTCACAATCCAAAAAAATTGTCGTTATTTTCAACTAAATTTACTCAAATATACATCCTACAACAGAAATACTCGACAAAATCCAAAAAAATCGAAGTTGGTTTCAAATAAATTTATTAAAATTTGACACTTCCAACTAAAATTTTTTTTCACAATCCAATAAATTGTCGTTATTTTCATCTAAATTTACTCAAATATACATCCTACAACAAAAATACTCAACTAAATCCAAAAAAATCGAAGTTGGTTTCAAATAAATTTATTAAAATTTGACACTTCCAACTAAAATTTTTTTCACAATCCAAAAAATTGAAGTTAGTTTCATCTAAATTTACTCAAATATAGATCCTACAACAAAAATACTCAACAAAACCCAAAAAAATCGAAGTTGGTTTCAAATAAATTTATTAAAATTTTACACTTCCAAGTAAATTTTTTTTCACAATCCAAAAAATTGAAGTTATTTTCATCTAAATTTACTCCAATATACATCCTAAAACAAAAATACTCAACTAAATCCAAAAAAAACGAAGTTGGTTTCAAATAAATTTATTAAAATTTGACACTTCCAACTAAATTTTTTTCACAATCCAAAAAATTGAAGTTATTTTCATCTAAATTTACTCAAATATAGATCCTACAATAAAAGTACTCAACAAAATCCAAAATAATCCAAGTTGATTTCAAATAAATTAATTAAAATTTGACAAAAATCGTGACAAAATCCAAAAAATCGAAGTTAATTTCAACTGACATTATTCAAATTAAGCTTCTCTATCAAAAAAACTCAACATAGTCGAGGAAAATCGAAGTTGGTTTCAAATAAATTTATTAAAATTTGACACTTCCAACTAAAATTTTTTTTCACAATGCAATAAATTGTCGGTATTTTCATCTAAATTTACTCAAATATTCATCCAACAAACAAAAATACTCAACAAAATCCAAAAAAATCGAAGTTGGTTTCAAATAAATTTATTAAAATTTGACACTTCCGACTAAAATTTTTTTTCACAATCCAATAAATTGTCGTTATTTTCATCTAAATTTACTCAAATATACATCCTACAACAAAAATACTCAACTAAATCCAAAAAAATCGAAGTTGGTTTGAAATAAATTTATTAAAATTTGACACTTCCAACTAAATTTTTTTCACAATCCAAAAAATTGAAGTTATTTTCATCTAAATTTACTCAAATATAGATCCTACAACAAAAATACTCAACTAACTCCAAAAAAATCGAAGTTGGTTTCAAATAAATTTATTAAAATTTGACACTTCCAACTAAAAATTTTTTCTCATTCCTTAAAATTGAAGTTATTTTCATCTAAATTTACTCAAATATAGATCCTACAACAAAAATACTCAACAAAATCCAAAAAAATCGAAGTTGGTTTCAAAGAAATTTATTAAAATTTGACACTTGCAACTAAATTTTTTTTCACAATCCTAAAAATTGAAGTTATTTTCATCAAAATTTACTCTAATATAGACCCTACAACAAAAATACGCTACAAAATCCAAAAAATCGAAGTTGGTTTCAAATAAATTTATTAAAATTTGACACTTCCAACTAAAATTTTTTTCACAATCCAAAAAATTGAAGTTAGTTTCATCTAAATTTACTCAAATATAGATCCTACAACAAAAATACTCAACAAAACCCAAAAAAATCGAAGTTGGTTTCAAATAAATTTATTAAAATTTTACACTTCCAAGTAAATTTTTTTTCACAATCCAAAAAATTGAAGTTATTTTCATCTAAATTTACTCCAATATACATCCTAAAACAAAAATACTCAACTAAATCCAAAAAAAACGAAGTTGGTTTCAAATAAATTTATTAAAATTTGACACTTCCAACTAAATTTTTTTCACAATCCAAAAAATTGAAGTTATTTTCATCTAAATTTACTCAAATATAGATCCTACAATAAAAGTACTCAACAAAATCCAAAATAATCCAAGTTGATTTCAAATAAATTAATTAAAATTTGACAAAAATCGTGACAAAATCCAAAAAATCGAAGTTAATTTCAACTGACATTATTCAAATTAAGCTTCTCTATCAAAAAAACTCAACATAGTCGAGGAAAATCGAAGTTGGTTTCAAATAAATTTATTAAAATTTGACACTTCCAACTAAAATTTTTTTTCACAATGCAATAAATTGTCGGTATTTTCATCTAAATTTACTCAAATATTCATCCAACAAACAAAAATACTCAACAAAATCCAAAAAAATCGAAGTTGGTTTCAAATAAATTTATTAAAATTTGACACTTCCGACTAAAATTTTTTTTCACAATCCAATAAATTGTCGTTATTTTCATCTAAATTTACTCAAATATACATCCTACAACAAAAATACTCAACTAAATCCAAAAAAATCGAAGTTGGTTTGAAATAAATTTATTAAAATTTGACACTTCCAACTAAATTTTTTTCACAATCCAAAAAATTGAAGTTATTTTCATCTAAATTTACTCAAATATAGATCCTACAACAAAAATACTCAACTAACTCCAAAAAAATCGAAGTTGGTTTCAAATAAATTTATTAAAATTTGACACTTCCAACTAAAAATTTTTTCTCATTCCTTAAAATTGAAGTTATTTTCATCTAAATTTACTCAAATATAGATCCTACAACAAAAATACTCAACAAAATCCAAAAAAATCGAAGTTGGTTTCAAAGAAATTTATTAAAATTTGACACTTGCAACTAAATTTTTTTTCACAATCCTAAAAATTGAAGTTATTTTCATCAAAATTTACTCTAATATAGACCCTACAACAAAAATACGCTACAAAATCCAAAAAATCGAAGTTGGTTTCAAATAAATTTATTAAAATTTGACACTTCCAACTAAAATTTTTTTTCACAATCCAATAAATTGTCGTTATTTTCATCTAAATTTACTCAAATATACATCCTACAACAAAAATACTCAACTAAATCCAAAAAAATCGAAGTTGGTTTCAAATAAATTTATTAAAATTTGTCACTTCCAACTAAAATTTTTTTCTCATTCCTTAAAATTGAAGTTATTTTCATCTAAATTTACTCAAATATAGATCCTACAACAAAAATACTCAACAAAATCTAAAAAAATCGAAGTTGGTTTCAAATAAATTTATTAAAATTTAACACTTCCAAGTAAAATTTTTTTCACATTCCTAAAAATTGAAGTTATTTTCATCTAAATTTATTCAAATATAGACCCTACAACAAAAATACTCAACAAAATCCAAAATAATCCAAGTTGATTTCAATTAAATTTATTAAAATTTGGCAAAAATCGTGACAAAATCCAAAAAATCGAAGTTAATTTTAACTGAAATTACTCAAATTAGGCTTCTCTATCAAAAAAACTCAACATAGTCGAGAAAAATCGAAATTGGTTTCAAATAAATTTATTAAAATTTGACACTTCCAACTATAATTTTTTTCACAATCCAAAAAATTGACTTATTTTCATCTAAATTTACTCAAATATAGATCCTACAACAAAATACTCATCAAAATAAAAAAAAATCGAAGTTGGTTTCAAATAAATTTATTAAAATTTGTCACTTCCAACTATAATTTTTTTTCACAATCCAAAAAAATTGTCGTTATTTTCAACTAAATTTACTCAAATATACATCCTACAACAGAAATACTCGACAAAATCCAAAAAAATCGAAGTTGGTTTCAAATAAATTTATTAAAATTTGACACTTCCAACTAAATTTTTTTTCACAATCCTAAAAATTGAAGTTATTTTCATCAAAATTTACTCTAATATAGACCCTACAACAAAAATACGCTACAAAATCCAAAAAATCGAAGTTGGTTTCAAATAAATTTATTAAAATTTGACACTTCCAACTAAAATTTTTTTTCACAATCCAATAAATTGTCGTTATTTTCATCTAAATTTACTCAAATATACATCCTACAACACAAATACTCAACAAAATCCAAAAAAATTGAAGTTGGTTTCAAATAAATTTATTAAAATTTGACACTTTCAACTAAAATTTTTTTTCACAATGCAATAAATTGTCGATATTTTCATCTAAATTTACTCAAATATTCATCCTACAGACAAAAATACTCAACATAATCCAAAAAAATCGAAGTTGGTTTCAAATAAATTTATTAAAATTTGACACTTCCAACTAAAATTTTTTTCACAATCCAAAAAATTGAAGTTATTTTCATCTAAATTTACTCAAATATACATCCTACAACAAAACTACTCAACTAAATCCAAAAAAATCGAAGTTGGTTTCAAATAAATTTATTAAAATTTGACACTTCCAACTAAATTTTTTTCACAATCCAAAAAATGAAGTTATTTTCATCTAAATTTACTCAAATATAGATCCTACAACAAAATACTCATCAAAATAAAAAAAAATCGAAGTTGGTTTCAAATAAATTTATTAAAATTTGACACTTCCAACTATAATTTTTTTTCACAATCCAAACAAATTGTCGTTATTTTCAACTAAATTTACTCAAATATACATCCTACAACAGAAATACTCGACAAAATCCAAAAAAATCGAAGTTGGTTTCAAATAAATTTATTAAAATTTGACACTTCCAACTAAAATTTTTTTCACAATCCAAAAAATTGAAGTTATTTTCATCTAAATTTACTCAAATATACATCCTACAACAAAAATACTCAACTAAATCCAAAAAAATCGAAGTTGGTTTCAAATAAATTTATTAAAATTTGAAACTTCCAACTAAATTTTTTTCACAATCCAAAAAATGAAGTTATTTTCATCTAAATTTACTCAAATATAGATCCTACAACAAAATACTCATCAAAATAAAAAAAATCGAAGTTGGTTTCAAATAAATTTATTAAAATTTGACACTTCCAACTATAATTTTTTTTCACAATCCAAAAAAATTGTCGTTATTTTCAACTAAATTTACTCAAATATACACCCTACAACAAAAATACTCAACTAAATCCAAAAAAATCGAAGTTGGTTTCAAATAAATTTATTAAAATTTGACACTTCCAACTAAAATTTTTTTCTCATACCTTAAAATTGAAGTTATTTTCATCTAAATTTACTCAAATATAGATCCTACAACAAAAATACTCAACAAAATCTAAAAAAATCGAAGTTGGTTTCAAATAAATTTATTAAAATTTAACACTTCCAACTAACATTTTTTTCACAATCCAAAAAATAGTAGTTATTTTCAACTAAATTTACTCAAATACACATCCTACAACAAAAATACTCGACAAAATAAAAAAAAATCGAAGTTGGTTTCAAATAAATTTATTAAAATTTGACACTTCCAAGTAAAATTTTTTTCACATTCCTAAAAATTGAAGTTATTTTCATCTAAATTTATTCAAATATAGACCCTACAACAAAAATACTCAACAAAATCCAAAATAATCCAAGTTGATTTCAATTAAATTTATTAAAATTTGGCAAAAATCGTGACAAAATCCAAAAAATCGAAGTTAATTTTAACTGAAATTACTCAAATTAGGCTTCTCTATCAAAAAAACTCAACATAGTCGAGAAAAATCGAAATTGGTTTCAAATAAATTTATTAAAATTTGACACTTCCAACTAAAATTTTTTTCACAATCCAAAAAATTGACTTATTTTCATCTAAATTTACTCAAATATAGATCCTACAACAAAATACTCATCCAAATAAAAAAAAATCGAAGTTGGTTTCAAATAAATTTATTAAAATTTGATACTTCCAACTATAATTTTTTTTCACAATCCAAAAAAATTGTCGTTATTTTCAACTAAATTTACTCAAATATACATCCTACAACAGAAATACTCGACAAAATCCAAAAAAATCGAAGTTGGTTTCAAATAAATTTATTAAAATTTGACACTTGCAACTAAATTTTTTTTCACAATCCTAAAAATTGAAGTTATTTTCATCAAAATTTACTCTAATATAGACCCTACAACAAAAATACGCTACAAAATCCAAAAAATCGAAGTTGGTTTCAAATAAATTTATTAAAATTTGACACTTCCAACTAAAATTTTTTTTCACAATCCAATAAATTGTCGTTATTTTCATCTAAATTTACTCAAATATACATCCTACAACAAAAATACTCAACTAAATCCAAAAAAATCGAAGTTGGTTTCAAATAAATTTATTAAAATTTGACACTTCCAACTAAAATTTTTTTCACAATCCAAAAAATTGAAGTTAGTTTCATCTAAATTTACTCAAATATAGATCCTACAACAAAAATACTCAACAAAACCCAAAAAAATCGAAGTTGGTTTCAAATAAATTTATTAAAATTTTACACTTCCAAGTAAATTTTTTTTCACAATCCAAAAAATTGAAGTTATTTTCATCTAAATTTACTCCAATATACATCCTAAAACAAAAATACTCAACTAAATCCAAAAAAAACGAAGTTGGTTTCAAATAAATTTATTAAAATTTGACACTTCCAACTAAATTTTTTTCACAATCCAAAAAATTGAAGTTATTTTCATCTAAATTTACTCAAATATAGATCCTACAATAAAAGTACTCAACAAAATCCAAAATAATCCAAGTTGATTTCAAATAAATTAATTAAAATTTGACAAAAATCGTGACAAAATCCAAAAAATCGAAGTTAATTTCAACTGACATTACTCAAATTAAGCTTCTCTATCAAAAAAACTCAACATAGTCGAGGAAAATCGAAGTTGGTTTCAAATAAATTTATTAAAATTTGACACTTCCAACTAAAATTTTTTTTCACAATGCAATAAATTGTCGGTATTTTCATCTAAATTTACTCAAATATTCATCCTACAAACAAAAATACTCAACAAAATCCAAAAAAATCGAAGTTGGTTTCAAATAAATTTATTAAAATTTGACACTTCCGACTAAAATTTTTTTTCACAATCCAATAAATTGTCGTTATTTTCATCTAAATTTACTCAAATATACATCCTACAACAAAAATACTCAACTAAATCCAAAAAAATCGAAGTTGGTTTGAAATAAATTTATTAAAATTTGACACATCCAACTAAATTTTTTTCACAATCCAAAAAATTGAAGTTATTTTCATCTAAATTTACTCAAATATAGATCCTACAACAAAAATACTCAACTAACTCCAAAAAAATCGAAGTTGGTTTCAAATAAATTTATTAAAATTTGACACTTCCAACTAAAAATTTTTTCTCATTCCTTAAAATTGAAGTTATTTTCATCTAAATTTACTCAAATATAGATCCTACAACAAAAATACTCAACAAAATCCAAAAAAATCGAAGTTGGTTTCAAATAAATTTATTAAAATTTTACACTTCCAAGTAAATTTTTTTTCACAATCCAAAAAATTGAAGTTATTTTCATCTAAATTTACTCAAATATAGATCCTACAACAAAAATACTCGACAAAATCCAAAAAAATCGAAGATGGTTTCAAAGAAATTTATTAAAATTTGACACTTCCAACAAAATTTTTTTTCACATTCCTAAAAATTGAAGTTATTTTCATCTAAATTTATTCAAATATAGATCCTACAACAAAAATACTCAACAAAATCCAAAATAATCCAAGTTGATTTTAAATAAATTTATTAGAATTTGGCAAAAATCGTGACAAAATCCAAAAAATCGAAGTTAATTTCAACTGAAATTACTCAAATTATGCTTCTCTATCAAAAAAACTCAACATAGTCGAGAAAAATCGAAATTGGTTTCAAATAAATTTATTAAAATTTGACACTTCCAACTAAAATTTTTTTCACAATCCAAAAAATTGACTTATTTTCATCTAAATTTACTTAATATAGATCCTACAACAAAATACTCAACAAAATAAAAAAAAATCGAAGTTGGTTTCAAATAAATTTATTAAAATTTGACACTTCCAACTATAATTTTTTTTCACAATCCAAAAAAATTGTCGTTATTTTCATCTAAATTTACTCAAATATACATCCTACAACAGAAATACTCGACAAAATCCAAAAAAATCGAAGTTGGTTTCAAATAAATTTATTAAAATTTGACACTTCCAACTAAAATTTTTTTTACAATCCTAAAAATTGAAGTTATTTTCATCAAAATTTACTCAAATATAGATCCTACAACAAAAATACTCAACTAAATCCAAAAAAATCGAAGTTGGTTTCAAATAAATTTAGTAAAATTTGACACTTCCAACTAAAATTTTTTTCTCATTCCTTAAAATTGAAGTTATTTTCATCTAAATTTACTCAAATATAGATCCTACAACAAAAATACTCAACAAAATCTAAAAAAATCGAAGTTGGTTTCAAATAAATTTATTAAAATTTAACACTTCCAACTAACATTTTTTTCACAATCCAAAAAATTGACTTATTTTCATCTAAATTTACTTAATATAGATCCTACAACAAAATACTCAACAAAATAAAAAAAAATCGAAGTTGGTTTCAAATAAATTTATTAAAATTTGACACTTCCAACTATAATTTTTTTTCACAATCCAAAAAAATTGTCGTTATTTTCATCTAAATTTACTCAAATATACATCCTACAACAGAAATACTCGACAAAATCCAAAAAAATCGAAGTTGGTTTCAAATAAATTTATTAAAATTTGACACTTCCAACTAAAATTTTTTTTACAATCCTAAAAATTGAAGTTATTTTCATCAAAATTTACTCAAATATAGATCCTACAACAAAAATACTCAACTAAATCCAAAAAAATCGAAGTTGGTTTCAAATAAATTTAGTAAAATTTGACACTTCCAACTAAAATTTTTTTCTCATTCCTTAAAATTGAAGTTATTTTCATCTAAATTTACTCAAATATAGATCCTACAACAAAAATACTCAACAAAATCTAAAAAAATCGAAGTTGGTTTCAAATAAATTTATTAAAATTTAACACTTGCAACTAAATTTTTTTTCACAATCCTAAAAATTGAAGTTATTTTCATCAAAATTTACTCTAATATAGACCCTACAACAAAAATACGCTACAAAATCCAAAAAATCGAAGTTGGTTTCAAATAAATTTATTAAAATTTGACACTTGCAACTAAATTTTTTTTCACAATCCTAAAAATTGAAGTTATTTTCATCAAAATTTACTCTAATATAGACCCTACAACAAAAATACGCTACAAAATCCAAAAAATCGAAGTTGGTTTCAAATAAATTTATTAAAATTTGACACTTCCAACTAAAATTTTTTTCACAATCCAAAAAATTGAAGTTATTTTCATCTAAATTTACTCAAATATACATCCTACAACAAAACTACTCAACTAAATCCAAAAAAATCGAAGTTGGTTTCAAATAAATTTATTAAAATTTGACACTTCCAACTAAATTTTTTTCACAATCCAAAAAATGAAGTTATTTTCATCTAAATTTACTCAAATATAGATCCTACAACAAAAATACTCAACTAAATCCAAAAAAATCGAAGTTGGTTTCAAATAAATTTATTAAAATTTGACACTTCCAAGTAAAATTTTTTCACATTCCTAAAAATTGAAGTTATTTTCATCTAAATTAACTCAAATATAGATCCTACAACAAAAATACTCAACTAACTCCAAAAAAATCGAAGTTGGTTTCAAATAAATTTATTAAAATTTGACACTTCCAACTAAAATTTTTTTTCACAATCCAATAAATTGTCGTTATTTTCATCTAAATTTACTCAAATATACATCCTACAACAAAAATACTCAACTAAATCCAAAAAAATCGAAGTTGGTTTCAAATAAATTTATTAAAATTTGACACTTCCAACTAAATTTTTTTCACAATCCAAAAAATTGAAGTTATTTTCATCTAAATTTACTCAAATATAGATCCTACAACAAAAATACTCAACTAACTCCAAAAAAATCGAAGTTGGTTTCAAATAAATTTATTAAAATTTGACACTTCCAACTAAAAATTTTTTCTCATTCCTTAAAATTGAAGTTATTTTCATCTAAATTTACTCAAATATAGATCCTACAACAAAAATACTCAACAAAATCTAAAAAAATCGAAGTTGGTTTCAAATAAATTTATTAAAATTTAACACTTCCAACTAACATTTTTTTCACAATCCAAAAAATATTAGTTATTTTCAACTAAATTTACTCAAATACACATCCTACAACAAAAATACTCGACAAAATAAAAAAAAATCGAAGTTGGTTTCAAATAAATTTATTAAAATTTGACACTTCCAAGTAAAATTTTTTTCACATTCCTAAAAATTGAAGTTATTTTCATCTAAATTTATTCAAATATAGACCCTACAACAAAAATACTCAACAAAATCCAAAATAATCCAAGTTGATTTCAATTAAATTTATTAAAATTTGGCAAAAATCGTGACAAAATCCAAAAAATCGAAGTTAATTTTAACTGAAATTACTCAAATTAGGCTTCTCTATCAAAAAAACTCAACATAGTCGAGAAAAATCGAAATTGGTTTCAAATAAATTTATTAAAATTTGACACTTCCAACTATAATTTTTTTCACAATCCAAAAAATTGACTTATTTTCATCTAAATTTACTCAAATATAGATCCTACAACAAAATACTCATCAAAATAAAAAAAAATCGAAGTTGGTTTCAAATAAATTTATTAAAATTTGACACTTCCAACTATAATTTTTTTTCACAATCCAAAAAAATTGTCGTTATTTTCAACTAAATTTACTCAAATATACATCCTACAACAGAAATACTCGACAAAATCCAAAAAAATCGAAGTTGGTTTCAAATAAATTTATTAAAATTTGACACTTCCAACTAAATTTTTTTTCACAATCCTAAAAATTGAAGTTATTTTCATCAAAATTTACTCTAATATAGACCCTACAACAAAAATACGCTACAAAATCCAAAAAATCGAAGTTGGTTTCAAATAAATTTATTAAAATTTGACACTTCCAACTAAAATTTTTTTTCACAATCCAATAAATTGTCGTTATTTTCATCTAAATTTACTCAAATATACATCCTACAACACAAATACTCAACAAAATCCAAAAAAATCGAAGTTGGTTTCAAATAAATTTATTAAAATTTGACACTTCCAACTAAAATTTTTTTTCACAATGCAATAAATTGTCGATATTTTCATCTAAATTTACTCAAATATTCATCCTACAGACAAAAATACTCAACATAATCCAAAAAAATCGAAGTTGGTTTCAAATAAATTTATTAAAATTTGACACTTCCAACTAAAATTTTTTTCACAATCCTAGAAATTTAAGTTATTTTCATAAAAAATTACTCTAATATAGACCCTACAACAAAAATACTCAACAAAATCAAAAAAAATCGAAGCTGGTTTCAAATAAATTTATTAAAATTTGACACTTCCAACTAAAATTTTTTTTCACAATCCAATAAATTGTCGTTATTTTCATCTAAATTTACTCAAATATACATCCTACAACAAAAATACTCAACTAAATCCAAAAAAATCGAAGTTGGTTTCAAATAAATTTAGTAAAATTTGACACTTCCAACTAAAATTTTTTTCTCATTCCTTAAAATTGAAGTTATTTTCATCTAAATTTACTCAAATATAGATCCTACAACAAAAATACTCAACAAAATCTAAAAAAATCGAAGTTGGTTTCAAATAAATTTATTAAAATTTATCACTTCCAACTAACATTTTTTTCACAATCCAAAAAATAATAGTTATTTTCAACTAAATTTACTCAAATACACATCCTACAACAAAAATACTAGACAAAATAAAAAAAAATCGAAGTTGGTTTAAAATAAATTTATTAAAATTTGACACTTCCAAGTAAAATTTTTTTCACATTCCTAAAAATTGAAGTTATTTTCATCTAAATTTATTCAAATGTAGACCCTACAACAAAAATACTCAACAAAATCCAAAATAATCCAAGTTGATTTCAATTAAATTTATTAAAATTTGGCAAAAATCGTGACAAAATCCAAAAAATCGAAGTTAATTTTAACTGAAATTACTCAAATTAGGCTTCTCTATCAAAAAAACTCAACATAGTCGAGAAAAATCGAAATTGGTTTCAAATAAATTTATTAAAATTTGACACTTCCAACTAACATTTTTTTCACAATCCAAAAAATATTAGTTATTTTCAACTAAATTTACTCAAATACACATCCTACAACAGAAATACTCGACAAAATCCAAAAAAATCGAAGTTGGTTTCAAATAAATTTATTAAAATTTGACACTTGCAACTAAATTTTTTTTCACAATCCTAAAAATTGAAGTTATTTTCATCAAAATTTACTCTAATATAGACCCTACAACAAAAATACGCTACAAAATCCAAAAAATCGAAGTTGGTTTCAAATAAATTTATTAAAATTTGACACTTCCAACTAAAATTTTTTTTCACAATCCAATAAATTGTCGTTATTTTCATCTAAATTTACTCAAATATACATCCTACAACAAAAATACTCAACTAAATCCAAAAAAATCGAAGTTGGTTTCAAATAAATTTATTAAAATTTGTCACTTCCAACTAAAATTTTTTTCTCATTCCTTAAAATTGAAGTTATTTTCATCTAAATTTACTCAATTATAGATCCTACAACAAAAATACTCAACAAAATCTAAAAAAATCGAAGTTGGTTTCAAATAAATTTATTAAAATTTAACACTTCCAACTAACATTTTTTTCACAATCCAAAAAATATTAGTTATTTTCAACTAAATTTACTCAAATACACATCCTACAACAAAAATACTCGACAAAATAAAAAAAAATCGAAGTTGGTTTCAAATAAATTTATTAAAATTTGACACTTCCAAGTAAAATTTTTTTCACATTCCTAAAAATTGAAGTTATTTTCATCTAAATTTATTCAAATATAGACCCTACAACAAAAATACTCAACAAAATCCAAAATAATCCAAGTTGATTTCAATTAAATTTATTAAAATTTGGCAAAAATCGTGACAAAATCCAAAAAATCGAAGTTAATTTTAACTGAAATTACTCAAATTAGGATTCTCTATCAAAAAAACTCAACATAGTCGAGAAAAATCGAAATTGGTTTCAAATAAATTTATTAAAATTTGACACTTCCAACTATAATTTTTTTCACAATCCAAAAAATTGACTTATTTTCATCTAAATTTACTCAAATATAGATCCTACAACAAAATACTCATCAAAATAAAAAAAAATCGAAGTTGGTTTCAAATAAATTTATTAAAATTTGACACTTCCAACTATAATTTTTTTTCACAATCCAAAAAAATTGTCGTTATTTTCAACTAAATTTACTCAAATATACATCCTACAACAGAAATACTCGACAAAATCCAAAAAAATCGAAGTTGGTTTCAAATAAATTTATTAAAATTTGACACTTCCAACTAAATTTTTTTTCACAATCCTAAAAATTGAAGTTATTTTCATCAAAATTTACTCTAATATAGACCCTACAACAAAAATACGCTACAAAATCCAAAAAATCGAAGTTGGTTTCAAATAAATTTATTAAAATTTGACACTTCCAACTAAAATTTTTTTTCACAATCCAATAAATTGTCGTTATTTTCATCTAAATTTACTCAAATATACATCCTACAACACAAATACTCAACAAAATCCAAAAAAATCGAAGTTGGTTTCAAATAAATTTATTAAAATTTGACACTTCCAACTAAAATTTTTTTTCACAATGCAATAAATTGTCGATATTTTCATCTAAATTTACTCAAATATTCATCCTACAGACAAAAATACTCAACATAATCCAAAAAAATCGAAGTTGGTTTCAAATAAATTTATTAAAATTTGACACTTCCAACTAAAATTTTTTTCACAATCCTAGAAATTTAAGTTATTTTCATAAAAAATTACTCTAATATAGACCCTACAACAAAAATACTCAACAAAATCCAAAAAAATCGAAGCTGGTTTCAAATAAATTTATTAAAATTTGACACTTCCAACTAAAATTTTTTTTCACAATCCAATAAATTGTCGTTATTTTCATCTAAATTTACTCAAATATACATCCTACAACAAAAATACTCAACTAAATCCAAAAAAATCGAAGTTGGTTTCAAATAAATTTATTAAAATTTGACACTTCCAACTAAATTTTTTTCACAATCCAAAAAATTGAAGTTATTTTCATCTAAATTTACTCAAATATACATCCTACAACAAAAATACTCAACTAAATCCAAAAAAATCGAAGTTGGTTTCAAATAAATTTATTAAAATTTGACACTTCCAACTAAATTTTTTTCACAATCCAAAAAATTGAAGTTATTTTCATCAAAATTTACTCTAATATAGACCCTACAACAAAAATACGCTACAAAATCCAAAAAATCGAAGTTGGTTTCAAATAAATTTATTAAAATTTGACACTTCCAACTAAAATTTTTTTTCACAATCCAATAAATTGTCGTTATTTTCATCTAAATTTACTCAAATATACATCCTACAACACAAATACTCAACAAAATCCAAAAAAATCGAAGTTGGTTTCAAATAAATTTATTAAAATTTGACACTTCCAACTAAAATTTTTTTTCACAATGCAATAAATTGTCGATATTTTCATCTAAATTTACTCAAATATTCATCCTACAGACAAAAATACTCAACATAATCCAAAAAAATCGAAGTTGGTTTCAAATAAATTTATTAAAATTTGACACTTCCAACTAAAATTTTTTTCACAATCCTAGAAATTTAAGTTATTTTCATAAAAAATTACTCTAATATAGACCCTACAACAAAAATACTCAACAAAATCCAAAAAAATCGAAGCTGGTTTCAAATAAATTTATTAAAATTTGACACTTCCAACTAAAATTTTTTTTCACAATCCAATAAATTGTCGTTATTTTCATCTAAATTTACTCAAATATACATCCTACAACAAAAATACTCAACTAAATCCAAAAAAATCGAAGTTGGTTTCAAATAAATTTATTAAAATTTGACACTTCCAACTAAATTTTTTTCACAATCCAAAAAATTGAAGTTATTTTCATCTAAATTTACTCAAATATAGATCCTACAACAAAAATACTCAACTAAATCCAAAAAAATCGAAGTTGGTTTCAAATAAATTTATTAAAATTTTACACTTCCAACTATAATTTTTTTTCACAATCCAAAAAAATTGTCGTTATTTTCATCAAAATTTACTCAAATATAGATCCTACAACAAAAATACGCAACTAAATCCAAAAAAATCGAAGTTGGTTTCAAATAAATTTATTAAAATTTGACACTTCCAACTAAATTATTTTCACAATCCAAAAAATTGAAGTTATTTTCATCTAAATTTACTCAAATATAGATCCTACAACAAAAATACTCAACAAAATCCAAAATAATCCAAGTTGATTTCAAATAAATTTATTAAAATTTGACAAAAATCGTGACAAAATCCAAAAAATCGAAGTTAATTTCAACTGAAATTACTCAAATTAAGCTTCTCTATCAAAAAAACTCAACATAGTCGAGGAAAATCGAAGTTGGTTTCAAATAAATTTATTAAAATTTGACACTTCCAACTAAAATTTTTTTCACTATCCAAAAAAATTGTCGTTATTTTCAACTAAATTTACTCAAATATACATCCTACAACAGAAATACTCGACAAAATCCAAAAAAATCGAAGTTGGTTTCAAATAAATTTATTAAAATTTGACACTTCCAACTAAATTTTTTTTCACAATCCTAAAAATTGAAGTTATTTTCATCAAAATTTACTCTAATATAGACCCTACAACAAAAATACTCAACTAAATCCAAAAAAATCGAAGTTGGTTTCAAATAAATTTATTAAAATTTGACACTTCCAACTAAAATTTTTTTCTCATACCTTAAAATTGAAGTTATTTTCATCTAAATTTACTCAAATATAGATCCTACAACAAAAATACTCAACAAAATCTAAAAAAATCGAAGTTGGTTTCAAATAAATTTATTAAAATTTAACACTTCCAACTAACATTTTTTTCACAATCCAAAAAATAGTAGTTATTTTCAACTAAATTTACTCAAATACACATCCTACAACAAAAATACTCGACAAAATAAAAAAAAATCGAAGTTGGTTTCAAATAAATTTATTAAAATTTGACACTTCCAAGTAAAATTTTTTTCACATTCCTAAAAATTGAAGTTATTTTCATCTAAATTTATTCAAATATAGACCCTACAACAAAAATACTCAACAAAATCCAAAATAATCCAAGTTGATTTCAATTAAATTTATTAAAATTTGGCAAAAATCGTGACAAAATCCAAAAAATCGAAGTTAATTTTAACTGAAATTACTCAAATTAGGCTTCTCTATCAAAAAAACTCAACATAGTCGAGAAAAATCGAAATTGGTTTCAAATAAATTTATTAAAATTTGACACTTCCAACTAAAATTTTTTTCACAATCCAAAAAATTGACTTATTTTCATCTAAATTTACTCAAATATAGATCCTACAACAAAATACTCATCCAAATAAAAAAAAATCGAAGTTGGTTTCAAATAAATTTATTAAAATTTGATACTTCCAACTATAATTTTTTTTCACAATCCAAAAAAATTGTCGTTATTTTCAACTAAATTTACTCAAATATACATCCTACAACAGAAATACTCGACAAAATCCAAAAAAATCGAAGTTGGTTTCAAATAAATTTATTAAAATTTGACACTTGCAACTAAATTTTTTTTCACAATCCAAAAAATTGAAGTTATTTTCATCAAAATTTACTCTAATATAGACCCTACAACAAAAATACGCTACAAAATCCAAAAAATCGAAGTTGGTTTCAAATAAATTTATTAAAATTTGACACTTCCAACTAAAATTTTTTTTCACAATCCAATAAATTGTCGTTATTTTCATCTAAATTTACTCAAATATACATCCTACAACAAAAATACTCAACTAAATCCAAAAAAATCGAAGTTGGTTTCAAATAAATTTATTAAAATTTGTCACTTCCAACTAAAATTTTTTTTCACAATGCAATAAATTGTCGATATTTTCATCTAAATTTACTCAAATATTCATCCTACAGACAAAAATACTCAACATAATCCAAAAAAATCGAAGTTGGTTTCAAATAAATTTATTAAAATTTGACACTTCCAACTAAAATTTTTTTCACAATCCAAAAAATTGAAGTTATTTTCATCTAAATTTACTCAAATATACATCCTACAACAAAAATACTCAACTAAATCCAAAAAAATCGAAGTTGGTTTCAAATAAATTTATTAAAATTTGACACTTCCAAGTAAAATTTTTTCACATTCCTAAAAATTGAAGTTATTTTCATCTAAATTTACTCAAATATAGATCCTACAACAAAATACTCATCAAAAAAAAAAAAAATCGAAGTTGGTTTCAAATAAATTTATTAAAATTTGACACTTCCAACTATAATTTTTTTTCACAATCCAAAAAAATTGTCGTTATTTTCAACTAAATTTACTCAAATATACATCCTACCACAGAAATACTCGACAAAACCCAAAAAAATCGAAGTTGGTTTCAAATAAATTTATTAAAATTTGACACTTCCAACTAAATTTTTTTTCACAATCCTAAAAATTGAAGTTATTTTCATCAAAATTTACTCTAATATAGACCCTACAACAAAAATACGCTACAAAATCCAAAAAATCGAAGTTGGTTTCAAATAAATTTATTAAAATTTGACACTTCCAACTAAAATTTTTTTTCACAATCCAATAAATTGTCGTTATTTTCATCTAAATTTACTCAAATATACATCCTACAACACAAATACTCAACAAAATCCAAAAAAATCGAAGTTGGTTTCAAATAAATTTATTAAAATTTGACACTTCCAACTAAAATTTTTTTTCACAATGCAATAAATTGTCGATATTTTCATCTAAATTTACTCAAATATTCATCCTACAGACAAAAATACTCAACATAATCCAAAAAAATCGAAGTTGGTTTCAAATAAATTTATTAAAGTTTGACACTTCCAACTAAAATTTTTTTCACAATCCAAAAAATTGAAGTTATTTTCATCTAAATTTACTCAAATATACATCCTACAACAAAAATACTCAACTAAATCCAAAAAAATCGAAGTTGGTTTCAAATAAATTTATTAAAATTTGACACTTCCAAGTAAAATTTTTTCACATTCCTAAAAATTGAAGTTATTTTCATCTAAATTTACTCAAATATAGATCCTACAACAAAAATACTCAACTAACTCCAAAAAAATCGAAGTTGGTTTCAAATAAATTTATTAAAATTTGACACTTCCAACTAAAATTTTTTTTCACAATCCAATAAATTGTCGTTATTTTCATCTAAATTTACTCAAATATACACCCTACAACAAAAATACTCAACTAAATCCAAAAAAATCGAAGTTGGTTTCAAATAAATTTATTAAAATTTGACACTTCCAACTAAATTTTTTTCACAATCCAAAAAATTGAAGTTTTTTTCATCTAAATTTACTCAAATATAGATCCTACAACAAAAATACTCAACTAACTCCAAAAAAATCGAAGTTGGTTTCAAATAAATTTATTAAAATTTGACACTTCCAACTAAAAATTTTTTCTCATTCCTTAAAATTGAAGTTATTTTCATCTAAATTTACTCAAATATAGATCCTACAACAAAAATACTCAACAAAATCCAAAAAAATCGAAGTTGGTTTCAAATAAATTTATTAAAATTTTACACTTCCAAGTAAATTTTTTTTCACAATCCAAAAAATTGAAGTTATTTTCATCTAAATTTACTCAAATATAGATCCTACAACAAAAATACTCGACAAAATCCAAAAAAATCGAAGATGGTTTCAAATAAATTTATTAAAATTTGACACTTCCAACAAAAATTTTTTTCACATTCCTAAAAATTGAAGTTATTTTCATCTAAATTTATTCAAATATAGATCCTACAACAAAAATACTCAACAAAATCCAAAATAATCCAAGTTGATTTTAAATAAATTTATTAGAATTTGGCAAAAATCGTGACAAAATCCAAAAAATCGAAGTTAATTTCAACTGAAATTACTCAAATTAGGCTTCTCTATCAAAAAAACTCAACATAGTCGAGAAAAATCGAAATTGGTTTCAAATAAATTTATTAAAATTTGACACTTCCAACTAAAATTTTTTTCACAATCCAAAAAATTGACTTATTTTCATCTAAATTTACTCAAATATAGATCCTACAACAAAATACTCATCCAAATAAAAAAAAATCGAAGTTGGTTTCAAATAAATTTATTAAAATTTGATACTTCCAACTATAATTTTTTTTCACAATCCAAAAAAATTGTCGTTATTTTCAACTAAATTTACTCAAATATACATCCTACAACAGAAATACTCGACAAAATCCAAAAAAATCGAAGTTGGTTTCAAATAAATTTATTAAAATTTGACACTTGCAACTAAATTTTTTTTCACAATCCTAAAAATTGAAGTTATTTTCATCAAAATTTACTCTAATATAGACCCTACAACAAAAATACGCTACAAAATCCAAAAAATCGAAGTTGGTTTCAAATAAATTTATTAAAATTTGACACTTCCAACTAAAATTTTTTTCACATTCCTAAAAATTGAAGTTATTTTCATCTAAATTTATTCAAATATAGACCCTACAACAAAAATACTCAACAAAATCCAAAATAATCCAAGTTGATTTCAATTAAATTTATTAAAATTTGGCAAAAATCGTGACAAAATCCAAAAAATCGAAGTTAATTTTAACTGAAATTACTCAAATTAGGCTTCTCTATCAAAAAAACTCAACATAGTCGAGAAAAATCGAAATTGGTTTCAAATAAATTTATTAAAATTTGACACTTCCAACTATAATTTTTTTCACAATCCAAAAAATTGACTTATTTTCATCTAAATTTACTCAAATATAGATCCTACAACAAAATACTCATCAAAATAAAAAAAAATCGAAGTTGGTTTCAAATAAATTTATTAAAATTTGACACTTCCAACTATAATTTTTTTTCACAATCCAAAAAAATTGTCGTTATTTTCAACTAAATTTACTCAAATATACATCCTACAACAGAAATACTCGACAAAATCCAAAAAAATCGAAGTTGGTTTCAAATAAATTTATTAAAATTTGACACTTCCAACTAAATTTTTTTTCACAATCCTAAAAATTGAAGTTATTTTCATCAAAATTTACTCTAATATAGACCCTACAACAAAAATACGCTACAAAATCCAAAAAATCGAAGTTGGTTTCAAATAAATTTATTAAAATTTGACACTTCCAACTAAAATTTTTTTTCACAATCCAATAAATTGTCGTTATTTTCATCAAAATTTACTCAAATATAGATCCTACAACAAAAATACTCAACTAAATCCAAAAAAATCGAAGTTGGTTTCAAATAAATTTATTTAAATTTGACACTTCCAACTAAAATTTTTTTCACAATCCTAGAAATTTAAGTTATTTTCATCAAAATTTACTCTAATATAGACCCTACAACAAAAATACGCTACAAAATCCAAAAAATCGAAGTTGGTTTCAAATAAATTTATTAAAATTTGACACTTCCAACTAAAATTTTTTTCACATTCCTAAAAATTGAAGTTATTTTCATCTAAATTTATTCAAATATAGACCCTACAACAAAAATACTCAACAAAATCCAAAATAATCCAAGTTGATTTCAATTAAATTTATTAAAATTTGGCAAAAATCGTGACAAAATCCAAAAAATCGAAGTTAATTTTAACTGAAATTACTCAAATTAGGCTTCTCTATCAAAAAAACTCAACATAGTCGAGAAAAATCGAAATTGGTTTCAAATAAATTTATTAAAATTTGACACTTCCAACTATAATTTTTTTCACAATCCAAAAAATTGACTTATTTTCATCTAAATTTACTCAAATATAGATCCTACAACAAAATACTCATCAAAATAAAAAAAAATCGAAGTTGGTTTCAAATAAATTTATTAAAATTTGACACTTCCAACTATAATTTTTTTTCACAATCCAAAAAAATTGTCGTTATTTTCAACTAAATTTACTCAAATATACATCCTACAACAGAAATACTCGACAAAATCCAAAAAAATCGAAGTTGGTTTCAAATAAATTTATTAAAATTTGACACTTCCAACTAAATTTTTTTTCACAATCCTAAAAATTGAAGTTATTTTCATCAAAATTTACTCTAATATAGACCCTACAACAAAAATACGCTACAAAATCCAAAAAATCGAAGTTGGTTTCAAATAAATTTATTAAAATTTGACACTTCCAACTAAAATTTTTTTTCACAATCCAATAAATTGTCGTTATTTTCATCAAAATTTACTCAAATATAGATCCTACAACAAAAATACTCAACTAAATCCAAAAAAATCGAAGTTGGTTTCAAATAAATTTATTTAAATTTGACACTTCCAACTAAAATTTTTTTCACAATCCTAGAAATTTAAGTTATTTTCATAAAAAATTACTCTAATATAGACCCTACAACAAAAATACTCAACAAAATCCAAAAAAATCGAAGCTGGTTTCAAATAAATTTATTAAAATTTGACACTTCCAACTAAAATTTTTTTTCACAATCCAATAAATTGTCGTTATTTTCATCTAAATTTACTCAAATATACATCCTACAACAAAAATACTCAACTAAATCCAAAAAAATCGAAGTTGGTTTCAAATAAATTTATTAAAATTTGACACTTCCAACTAAATTTTTTTCACAATCCAAAAAATTGAAGTTATTTTCATCTAAATTTACTCAAATATAGATCCTACAACAAAAATACTCAACTAAATCCAAAAAAATCGAAGTTTGTTTCAAATAAATTTATTAAAATTTTACACTTCCAACTATAATTTTTTTTCACAATCCAAAAAAATTGTCGTTATTTTCATCAAAATTTACTCAAATATAGATCCTACAACAAAAATACGCAACTAAATCCAAAAAAATCGAAGTTGGTTTCAAATAAATTTATTAAAATTTGACACTTCCAACTAAATTTTTTTCACAATCCAAAAAATTGAAGTTATTTTCATCTAAATTTACTCAAATATAGATCCTACAACAAAAATACTCAACAAAATCCAAAATAATCCAAGTTGATTTCTAATAAATTTATTAAAATTTGACAAAAATCGTGACAAAATCCAAAAAATCGAAGTTAATTTCAACTGAAATTACTCAAATTAAGCTTCTCTATCAAAAAAACTCAACATAGTCGAGGAAAATCGAAGTTGGTTTCAAATAAATTTATTAAAATTTGACACTTCCAACTAAAATTTTTTTTCACAATCCAATAAATTGTCGTTATTTTCATCTAAATTTACTCAAATATACATCCTACAACAAGGGACTTCCGTTTCCGGTCGCGTGGATGGTAACTGTGAGTAAGAGTGAGTGGAGTTTGTGGCTGGAGCGAAAGGCGAGTGAGGTGGTGAGGGAGAGTGGAAAGTGGAGTGAAAGGTAGAGGGGAGTTGAGGAAGGGACGGGGGATAAAGGGAAAGGGACGGTGTTAGGGGGTGGCAGAAGTGCGGAAGGGATACGGGAGGCTTTGGAGGTTAGGTGGTAGAGATAGGTGAAGAAAGGCGGGAAGGAACGTGGAGTGTGACAGGTAGTGACGCAGGTGGGAGAAGAGTGAAACAGGAGAGAAGAGTTGGTGGGAAAGCGGGAAGTTTGAAAAAGTGAGAAGGCAAAAAGAGTAAGGAAGGACGAGGATATAAGGAGTAAGGAAAAAGGAGCAGGAGATAAAGGAAAAGAGGGTAGGATAGAAGGGTAACAGGGCAAGGAAGGTGGGAAAGGGGAAGAAAGGGGAAAAGGGATAGAGAGGAAAGGAAGAGATGGAGGCGGAAAAAGGGGGAGAAAAAGAAGTGGGAAAGAAGGCAAACGAAGGTAGGAGTAGAAAGGACAGTGAGAACAGCATAGGGAGTAGCGCGGGAAGTTTAGACAGTTTGTGGGGAAAGAAGAGAGAAAGAGAAGAGGACGCTGGGGCAATGGGGCAGGATAAAGCAGGAGGTTTTAAAAGATGCTCCAAGACGTGGAGGTCGCCAGAAAAGGGCGGTAAAGGGGGGAGGAAGGAGGGAGGGGAAGAAGAGGGGTCGATGGAGGGAATGATAAGGGAAATGATGTTGGAGATGAGGAGGATGAGGGAGGAAATGAGGAGGGATAGGGAAGAGAGAAGGATGTTGGAGGAGGAGATAAGGAAGGAGAGGGAGGAGATGAAAAAGGAAAGGGAGGACAGAAGAAGAAGTGAGGAGGAGTGGAGAGAGGAAAGGAGGAGATGGGAGGAGGAGATGAGAGAAGAGAGTGTTATGCCAAGGCGCCTGGGGTCGAGATTCTGGATAGAATCTCGAGGTGCTCCGGGTCGTCCTTCACAGTCGTCGTCCAGCGGGCTCCGAAAGGTTCGGGTGATAATGCCGGGACGAGGATATTCGGTTAGAAACCGAAGGTAGGGGATCGTTGCGGGTTGAAGAGTTAGAACTCACCGTAAGGTTAACAAGTTTATTCTGTCCCGATCTGGGTGACAGGAGTACTATAGCGTATGTCTGTTATTAATCTGTTCGCGCTCGTAGTTTGTACAGAGTCTTATAGTTAGTCCGGGGCGAAGCGGGGACCAGCGGGGTCGCCGCCTTCGGCTCGCTTTTCGGCGTTTCGTCGGAAACGCTGACGGTGCTCGCGGGTTGTTGCCCGCGCTTTGGCGCTCGCGTGTGCCATCGGAATGCGCGACGGTTGTAACACGCGGTCGTTGACTGGGTTACAACATCCCCCCCCCCCCCCCCTTGAGAGAAGGGTGCGTAGGGGAATTTTACAATTATCGGAAATTTCCCTGTACCCTTATATCGATTCGGCTACTACGGCATATTTGTGGTCCGTGGGGGCCTCTCTGATGGGCGTAACGTTGGACGTGGACGCTGATCTTTTTGTTTTCCGTGTTTTCGCCGGTTTGGGTATTTGTACCTTTCGGCGCTGTTGGTAGTCGCGTATTAACAAATAAATGACGAGTACGATAGTTATTGTTTGTACCGTAGTCGTCGCCGTCGGGTGTACAAGTTGCCAGGTCGCCAGTCCTGATTGATAGTTGTTAGTATCGACTGTTAGGTCGCTTTCCACTTGGTTGAGTTGGTTATACAGTGCGGAAAATTCGGACGGATTCTTTAAGAGGTTATGGAGTTGAAAACGCGTGAGAGGGTGCGCTATTTTGCCCTTTTGTGTTTCATTTATCGCCGCGGTAATGTCGTATCGCGGTGCTGTCATTAGTTCGACGTCCTGCCCTATTCGCAGTTTTCCGCTTCCTTAGTACTACGTCCTTACTTCGGATATTACAATTCCCTGTCATTCTTAGGATTCCTGACCTATCTATTGTGACGCGTTCAGGTTGTCGTTCGTCGCATTGGATGGTCAGCGTCTCGGGTTGACGTGCTGCGAAAATCCACGTATCTGCGCGCGAGGTGCCTATCCACATCGTGTGGTTTACCGCGATGTGTTTTATTTCGCAATTTTTTGGGAATTCGTCCGAGGGTTGCAGCCACAGGCTTGCTTCACACTCGAGATCGTTATTTATGTTATGCGCGATCATTGTTTGTTCGCAGTAATATTGCGCGGCTATCTGTTTACATTCTTCTAATTCTTGGTGGTCGGTGAGCACATATTGATTACTGTTCGCGTCGATGACGAGGAGCGGCGTTCTTACGACTAATAACGCGTACATGTTGTCGTAGGTGTGGATCGGGGCTGGGGTTGCCTCGATCACTGTGAATGTTTGTGAGGATATTAGCGGGATGGTTATTACTGCTATTAACGTGTATTTATCGAAATACGCGACGATCGATGACAATTTTTCGATTACGTTCGTATTTTCTAGGTTTGGGGCTATTGGGAACGCGAGTCCGTTCGGAAGGTGTTGTACGGCGGTCTGTAGCAATTTAGTGATCTGCGCGCTCGCTATTACGTTAGTGCTGATGATGCCTCCTTTGAGGCCGGTGTAGTATTGCAATACGTCGTCTGCGTCCTGAGTCAAGTCGGTCACCAGGGCATTTAAAGTCGTGAAATGATCAACTATGTCAGCTCTTTGTGTCTGTCTGGTGGAGGTCGTCTCGACTTGTACCCGTAACATTCTGATCTGTTCTGCTAATATGTTTTCGTTGTGTTTTATTGTCGTTTTATTTTTGTTTGAGTAGATCTTGTTTTATTATTATTCTTATTATTATTTATATATATATTTTGTATGCCGACTTTATTATATTTTGTGGTTTCTTTATTCGATGAAGTGCTTTAGTCGGTTCGCGTGTGTGTGCAGTGTTTTTCTCCCCTTTTTTAGGGTTACGTTAACCTTTGAATTCTTGCCTATTATTTCATATGGGCCTACCCATTTATTATCTAACTTTTTCGATCTACCGCGTCGTACGGATTCGTCGTAGAGCCATACTTTGTCGCCTATCTTGAACTCTATTTCGCGTGCTTTTTTATCATAGTCTTTCTTTGATTTTTCTTTTGCGTGTTGGAGTCGTTCCCTCGCTATTTCGTTCGTTGTTCTTATGCGTTCTCTTGTTTGTTGCGCATAGTCGTCGTAGTTGTATGTCTGTTTAGGCGGGCTTTTCAGCGCGGTCGGTAGCAATGCTGTCTTTCCGTAAACCAATTCATACGGGGTAAAGCCTGTCGCGGTATGGGGTGTAGTATTATAAGTAAACATCGCGTAGGGTAACCATCTGTCCCAGTCAGTCTGATCGCTGTCTATGTAGTGTCGCAGGTATTCTACTAGGGTTCTATGTGACCTTTCTAGTGCCCCATTCGATTCTGGGTGATACGCGGTTGTTTGCAGTTTCGTAATTCGTAGCAATTTGCATATGTTTTTGAACATCTCGCTTAGGAAGTTTGTACCTTGGTCCGTTAGTATCTTTTCGGGGATGCCGTATTCGCAGACAATTTTTTCGACGAATGCTTCGGCTACCGTTGTTGCTTCTTGGTTCGGCAAGGGGATCGCCTTGCTAAATTTCGTAAGGAGATCCTGAAATGTTAGAATGTAGATGTTTCCGTGGTTACTTTCGGGGAGTGGCCCTACTATATCTAACGCGACTTTTTCAAAGGGTTCTCGTGGTGTATCCGTGATCTCCATTGGGGCCCTCGTTTTCCGGCCTAGTTTGTTCTTTTGGCAGAGGCTACATTTTTGTATGTATTCCTCAATATCCTTATTCATACCAGGCCATTTGTATTTTTGCTTTATTCGTTTCGTGGTTCGTTGAATACCTTGGTGACCTCCCGTGGGTGTGCAGTGGTATTCGTATAGAATTTGTTGTTTCTCGGCTTCTTCGTTAATTTCGATCGGTTTGGTTTCTACTGATTTTCTGTTCTGTCCTTTTTCTTTCTCGCTATTCTGCAACGCGTGCACATTCCTGCTCAGCGCGTCCGCGTTGGTATTATTCTTCCCTGATTTATGAATAATTTCGTAGTCGTGTTCGGCAAGTTGGATTCTCCATCTTGTTAATCTGGATCCAGGGTCCTGTACTTTAAATAACCATACTAGTGCCTTGTGGTCGGTGACTACTTTGAATGCAGTCCCATAAACGTACGGTCGGAAGTGTTTGACTGCCCAGACTATGGCTAATAGTTCCTTTTCTGTTGTACTATAGTTTCGTTCGGCTTTGTTTAGTATCCGACTCGCGTAAGCAATTGGTTTATCTTCGCCTATTTTTCCTTGCGATAGTATCGCGCCTATTGCTACGTCTGATGCGTCTGTGGTTACTATAAACTCTTTTGTAAAATCTGGATAAATTAGAAGGGGTGCCGTGGTCAATGTCTCTTTCAGTGTGTCGAACGCGTTCTGCTGCTCGGCGGTCCAGACGAACTCGACTTTGCTGCTCGTGATGCTGGATAAGGGCTTGGCTATTTTTGAATATTCCGGAATGAATCTACGGTAGTATCCGGCTAGTCCCAGGAATGCTTGTAATTCTTTTAGTTTTTTGGGGACAGGAAACTCTTTCACGGCCTTCGTTTTTTCGGGATTTGGTTTGATCCCGTCGGGCGTGATTATGTGTCCCAAAAAACCTACTTCCTTTCTTAGAAACGCGCATTTTTCTGGTTGTAGTTTTAAGTTGTATTTGCGAAGTGTGTCTAAAACTTTTCGTAGTCTTGTATTATGTTCTTTTAGGCTTGCTCCGTGGACGACAATGTCGTCGAGGTAGACGAAACAGTCTATTCCTTGTAATCCGATGAGTGCGGCGTTCATGGCTCGTTGAAACGTTGCAGGTGCATTTTTCAGTCCGAAAGGCATGCGATTGAATTCGTAGTGACCTTGTGGAGTTGAAAAGGCTGTCTTGCATTTGTCGCGTTCGTCCATCGGAATCTGGTGGTATCCGGACGCCAGATCGAGGGTGGTAAAATATTGTGCTTTTCCCAATTGATCTAGTATGTCTGTAATATTAGGTAGTGGGAATGAGTCACCTATGGTAACTTCATTGAGTTTTCTATAGTCGACTACTACGCGATATTTAATATTTCCCTCTGCGTCGGGTTTTTTGGGTACTACCAGTAGGGGTGCGTTCCACGGGCTGGAGCTGTGTCGGATGATGCCGTCTTTCAGCATCTGTTCCACTTGTTTTTGCACTTCTCGCTTGTGGATGTCTGGTAATCTATATGGCTTGACATTACAGGGTGTTGTGTCGCGTTTTACAGGGACCCGGTGGCCGGTTACGGTGGCCGTGGTTAGTCGGTCTCCCGGTAAGTGGAACGTATCGTGATATTCCTTGCATATTTCCTTCATGGCTTTCTTTTCTTCTTCATTCATGTGTATACTATCTACCTGGTCTGTTACCCGAGCAATGCGCGTAGTCAGCGATTCGTTCACGGTCAAGGCGCGAACAGCTGCGGCGCTATCGTTGCTGTGGATTATTTCGTTGTCCATCATTTCGCTTAATTGCACTTGTGGTACGATTATTGTTTTTGCTTCTGCGGTTGTGTTCATAATGCACGCTACGCATTTCCCATTTTCGGGTCTTGTTAGTCCTTCTCCTAAATATATGCCTTCCGCTAGCTGTTGTTTTTCTATTATCCCGTCTCGCGTACTACTTGTTGGGACCATTATTAATTGTTGTGTGCGCGCGGGTATTGTTATTTCCGTGTTTCTATGTAGGGTTTTCCACGGTTTTCTATCTGCTAGGAGGCTCTTGCTGGGGTAGTCTATGGTTGTCCTGTTATCTGTGAGGAAGTCTACTCCTAGTATTCCGTCTGCGTTCGTTAGGATGTCTTCTTCTATGACATGTAGGGGGTACACGATTTCTTTTCCGTTTATGTAGAACGTGGCCTCAATTTTCCCTAACGTTTTTGTTTTATCCCCCGAAAATGAGATAAGAAGGATGTCGCTTTCTTCCATTATTGCGTCTTTGGGGAGGGCGCTTTTTTTGATCAGGGATACTTCTGCCCCGTTATCTATCAGCATTATGGTGTTTTTATTTTTGGTATTCTTTATTTCTACCTCTATCTTATCTGCTGTGTGTCCATTCTTAAAGAGGGATCCTATTTCAACCATACGGAGGGGTCTCGCGGTTCCTCGGGTAGGTGACTCGCGTCTCGGCGGACCGGTGTAATCGCGGCTGCCTTGCGCGGAATGTGCATGATCAGCGTTTCTGTATTGTGGCTGTGATTCTGTTTCGTAGGCGGATCGGGTGTTTCCCGGTTCGCGCCTTGTCGATTCCCAACTTTCTTCGTTGGTTGCTATGGGTTGCATCCGCCGGTTATTTTCTGAGGGGAAAAATTTTTTGGGCGGTCTGTCCCTATTTTGGGTCTTCCAACACTCCTTGGTGTCGTGTCCCGATCGTCTGCAATCGTTGCAGTACCGTGGTGCTGCCCTATCCCGACTTTGATAAGTGCGGGAAGGGGAGTATGCCCTGCGCGTTCCTACTGACGTCGCGGGTCGTCTTGTAATTGACCGCTCTTCATCTATAGCTATCGTGATTGCTTCCCGTAGATCGGCGGGTTTTTGTGATTTTACTAGGACCTTAAGGTCGTCGCGAAGTCCGTCCTCGAATAGGTCTAACGCTTGCTCTTTGTAGACCCGTGCAGTTATTGTTTTTTCCATCATGCTAGCCTTGGTTTTGATCCCGGTTGCTATTAATTCTTTTAATAAAGTGGATATTCGACTCCCGTAGTGGTGTGCGTCTTCGTGGGCGCCCTGTCTACAGTGTACCAATTCCCTTTGTACGGTCGAGTGCGTGCGGGGAGGCTTGTATACCGAAGTCAGTACGTCCTCGAGGTCTTGTATGGACATTATCTGGCGCGTCTGTACTTCGGCTAGGGCGTCGCGTTGGACTCTCATCGATATGATCCCTTTTAAAATCTGGGCCCTTTCCATCGGCGTTCGGTAGGAGTAGTACACGTACTTACAGGCGGTCAGGAAACCGGGTAACCCTTTGGGGTCGGTTCCATCGAACGGTGGTATGGCTCTTATCGCGTGGAAGAATTTTTGGTTGTCTACTTCTGTCGGTACGTCGGGTGGGTTGTCTATCTCGAAATTAGGAGGGACGAAAATACTAGCGCGCCTCGGTCCTTCCTCTGGCTCGCAAGAGGGGTCAAAGTGGACCGCGTTCCTGCCTGAGGGGCCGGGGGTTGCGTGCGTAGTGTTCATTGTTTCCCGTAGTTTTTCTATTTCGCGGTCTATCGAATCCTGTGGTGCCCCCTCTTTTGCCTCTAATGCCCCTATTCTATCGTTCGTCGCTATCATGCTGTCGGCCATACTAGCCAGGGTGGAGGTTATTCCTGCGAGTATTTTTTCTATGTTCGCTAGGCGGTCTTCGCTTCCTGCGGGACCCTGCTCGGCGTTATCGCTCGCGGTTGCTAAGGGGGTGGACGGCATTCTGATGTCGGTTTCTAAGCCTACTCTCGGAATTAAACTATAATCTAATTCGTCGAACGGGTATAGTCGTCGGGCGGTTAAACGTCCGGAGTGGCTTGACGCAGTCGGAAATACAATTGGAACGTCAAGTTCTTCGCTAGTGTTTGCGTCTAGAGTATTCTGCGTACGTTCTCCGATTTCCCGAAATGCTTCGAATGTCGCGTCGAAGAGAGATTTCTCGGAGGGTTGTCGCGGGTGTATGTTACCGAATCGGCGCGGATTACCTCGGCTAGATGGTATAGGCGTACGGATTTCTTTTCGCTCAATTAATTCTAGATCGCGCTCGATATTCGCATCCAGGGATTTCGCTCGGCGCATGAGAATAGCAGCGTACGGCCTGGATTTGCTGAGAGTGGTATTTCGCACTTACAGCACGTGGATCAGGTGATGCATCGCTGGTCTCTGCGTTGTCCTAGAGTTTCCTGGAGGCTTCCTCTGCAGACGTCTGTCGGTACCGCGAAGTGGATTGCCCTTCTATCAAGTGGGTCGTTGTCTCCGCTATGTCCTGTTGTCTCCGTCGGTCAGGCTTGTTCCCTACGTTGGCAGGATCCCACCGCTGCCACCAATTTTGTTATGCCAAGGCGCCTGGGGTCGAGATTCTGGATAGAATCTCGAGGTGCTCCGGGTCGTCCTTCACAGTCGTCGTCCAGCGGGCTCCGAAAGGTTCGGGTGATAATGCCGGGACGAGGATATTCGGTTAGAAACCGAAGGTAGGGGATCGTTGCGGGTTGAAGAGTTAGAACTCACCGTAAGGTTAACAAGTTTATTCTGTCCCGATCTGGGTGACAGGAGTACTATAGCGTATGTCTGTTATTAATCTGTTCGCGCTCGTAGTTTGCACAGAGTCTTATAGTTAGTCCGGGGCGAAGCGGGGACCAGCGGGGTCGCCGCCTTCGGCTCGCTTTTCGGCGTTTCGTCGGAAACGCTGACGGTGCTCGCGGGTTGTTGCCCGCGCTTTGGCGCTCGCGTGTGCCATCGGAATGCGCGACGGTTGTAACACGCGGTCGTTGACTGGGTTACAACAAGAGGGTGAGGAGAGGAGGGCTAGTGGAGAAGTTAGGAAAAATAGATGAATGTGATAGGAGGATGGAGGAGGTGATGGAGAAGGTAGGGAGGTGGGAAAAGGAAAAAAGAGGGAGTGTGGGGGAGGGGGTGAGGGGGGAAGGAATAGAGGAGGAATGGAGGATGAGAATTAGAAGGATAGAAGTCACGCAGGACAAGAAAGAAAGGGAGGTAAGAAGAAATAATGTGGTGGTGAGGGGGTTGGGGCTGGAAGGAAAGGAGGTGAAGGAGGAGGTGGAGAGGTTATGGGAAAGGATGGGGTTGGAGATGAAGGGAATAAAGGAGGTGGCGAGAATAGGAAGAATAGGAAAGGAGGGGAGTGGAATGGTGTTGGTGAGGCTGGAGGGAAGGGAGGAGAAAAGGAAGGTGATGGAGGCTAAGAAAAAACTGAGGGGAAGAAGGGAAAGGGTAGAGGACGACCTCACCGAGGAGGAACGGAGGGTGAAATGGAAAATAGAGGGAGAGGCGCAAAGGGAGAGGGAGAGGGGAAGGAAAGTGCAGGTGGGGTATCTGAAAATGTGGGTGGACGGGAAGGTAAGAAGGTGGGATGAGTTAAGGGAGAAATGGTGTGAGGGGCAGGGAAACGAATGAAGTGGGAAGGGGGAAAGAGGAGGGAGGGGGGAAAGGTAGGAGGGATTTGGAGGGTGGCGTTCTGGAATGTAGCGGGGGTAAAGAGGAAGGATGAAGGATTTTGGAGGGGGCTGGAGGAATGGGATGTGATGGTACTGAGTGAGACGTGGGTGGAAGAGAAAGATTGGGGGTATGTTGAAAGGAGATTACCTAGAGGGTATATATGGGAAAAGCAGTGGGCCAGGAGAGAAAGTAAGAAGGGAAGAGCGATAGGAGGAATGTTGCTGGGGGTGAGAAAGGAGTTGGAAGTGGGAGTTGGGGGAGGGGGAGGGAAGGAGGGGATAATGGCTAAGAAAGTGAAAATTGGGGGGGGGTGGAAAATAGTTGGGGTGTATGTAAATAGGGACTTGAAAGAGAAGCTAGAGGATCTGGGGGAGTGGATGGAAGAAAGAGAGGAAGGGGTAAGAATAGTGATAGGGGGGGATTTTAATGCTCGCACGGGGAGGAAGGAGGGGAGGTACGGTGGGAAGAAGAGGATGAAGGAAGAGGGGGAGGGAAAAGGAGATCCAAGGATAAGGAGGTAAATGGGGAAGGGAAGAGGTTGTGTGGGTACTTAGAGGAAAGGGGGTGGGGAATTTTGAATGGAAATACAGAGGGGGACGAGGAGGGGGAGTGGACTTTCACAGGGGGAAGGGGGAATACGGTAATAGATTATGTGATAGGGAACGAAGATACAAGGGAGAAGGTAGAAAGGCTGGAGGTAGGGGAGAGGGTGGAATCGGATCACCACCCGGTAGTGGTGTGGTTAAGAGGGGAGGGGAGTGATGAAGGGGAAAGGAGGGGAAAAGGTGGGAAGAGGGGAGGAGGTAGGGGAGACTGGACGGAAGAGGGAAGATTGGAGTTTATGAGGAATTTTGGGAAAAGGGGTGAGGGGGAGAGGGGAGTAGAGGAGGAGTGGTGTGAGATGCGGGAAAGGATTAAGGACGCGATGGGTAAGATGGGAAAGGGGGGGGGAGAGGGTAAAGAAGGGTGGGTGGTGGGATAAGGAGTGTAGAGAGGAGAAGAGTAGGGTAAGGAGGGAGTTGAGAAAATGGAGGAGGGAAGGAGGGGATGGGAGAGAATATAAGGAGAAGAAGAGGGAGTATGGGAGGTTATGTGAGGAAAAAAGAAAGAAGGAGGTGGAGAAGTGGGTGAAGGAAGTGGAAGGAGTAAGAACAGAGGGGCAAGTATGGAAGGTGGTGAATAGGGGGAGGAAAAGGAGAGGGAGAGTTAATGAGGAAATAACAATGGGAGAATCGGACGGATATTTCAGGGGGTTGCTGGGGGGGGGTGGAGTGGAGGGTAAGAAGGGGTGGGGAGATGAGGAGGAGGATGGACGGAGAGGCGGAGATAGGGAGGGAGGAAATAGGAAAGGTGATAAGGAACTTAAAGGATGGGAAGGCGGGAGGGGGGGATGGGATCCCGAACGAGGTTTGGAAGTATGGAGGCGCGGAGGTGGAGAGGTGGCTATGGGAGTTGTGTAATAGGGTGTGGAGGGGGGAAGGATGGCCAGAAGGGTGGAGAGAGGGGGTGGTGGTACCTGTAGTGAAGAAGGGGATGGGAAAGAAGGTGGAGGATTTTATAGGGGGATAACACTAACACAGACGGCGTACAAGGTGTACGCGTCTGTGTTGGCGGAGAGATTGAGAGTGGAGGTGGAAGGGAAGGGACTACTGCCACCGAGTCAAACGGGCTTTAGGAGGGGGGTGGGGTGTATGGACAATGTGTACGTGTTAAATTATTTGATAAATAGGCAAGTGGGAAGAAAGGGGGGGAAAATGGTAGTGCTATTTATTGATTTGAAAGCGGCGTTTGACTCGGTGGACAGGGAGGTACTGCTGAGGGCGATGAGGGGGAGGGGGGTGAGGGAGGAACTGGTAGGTAGATGTGAGGAGATACTGAGGGAAACAACAGGTAGGGTACGGATAGGGGAGGAGGAGGGGGAAAGGTTTTGGACGGCGAGAGGGGTGAGACAGGGGTGCCCGCTGAGTCCGAGCCTATTCATTCTACTCACGGCGGATATGGAAGAGGTTCTGAAAAAGGGAGGATGGGGGGGAGTGAAGCTAGGGGGGGGGGAAAGTATACACGTTGGCTTATGCCGATGATGTGGCGGTGTTGGCGGAGGACGAGGAGGGAATGAAGGGGTTGATGGGGAAGTTGGAGAAGTACGTGGAGGGGAAAGGACTGCAGGTTAACGTAGAGAAGACGAAGGTGATGAGGTGTAGAAGGGGAGGGGGGAGATGGAAGAGGGTGACATGGAGATGGAAGGGGAAAGAGATAGAGGAGGTGAGGAGTTTTAAATATCTGGGGTACACGGTGATGGGAAACGGGGGGCAGGAGGAAGATGTGGGGGAGAGGGTGAAAAAAGGGGCGGCGGTGATGGGGAAGGTATGGGGTATTGGGAAAAGGCTATTTGGGAAAGATTGGGAAAGGAGGCTATGGCTTTTTGATAAGCTGGTGTGGCCGGTGGTTGGGTACGGAGTAGAGGTGTGGGGGTGGAGGGAAAGGGCGAAGGTAGAGCGACTGCAGGAGAGGTTTTTGAGGTGGGTGTTGGGGGTGGAGAGAAGTACGCCGGGATATATGGTCAGGGAGGAGGTACAAAGGGAAATGTTGAGGGGAAGGGCAGGGATGAGGGCGTGGGGGTTTGAAAGAAAGTTGGAAGAGGGGCTAGGGGATGAGCTGGCGAGGAGGTGCTGGGAAGAAATGAAGGGGAGGCTAAGGAGGGGAAAGGTGTTGGAGGGGTGGGAAGAAGAAAGGAAAGAGTTTTATGAGGAAAGGGGCTGGACACTGGAGGAGATGGAAGTGTTAAGGGAAAGGGGGGGAATAAGAGGAGAGGAGTTAGTGAGTAGGGAAAGGAAATTTCAGGAAGAGGAGAGGTGGAGAAAGATAGGGGAATCAAAGTCGAATAGATGGTATGGGAGAGTGAAGGGGGAAGGGTTGCCAAAGTATCTGAAGAAAGGGTGGGGAGAAAGTAGATGGAATAGGGTGGCGAGGTTTAGGTTGGGGAATGAAATGAGGGGGGGGAGGTATTGGGAGGAGGAGGGAAAAAGGAGATGTAGGGTATGTGGAGGGGGGGAAGAGACGTGGGAGCACGTGTGGGAGGTTTGTATGGGGTGGGGAGAGGAGAGGGGGTGGCAGGAGATGGCGGGGGAGGTTTTGGATGACGGGGGAGAGGGGGAGGAATGGTTGAGGAAAATTGAGGAAAGGAGAGAAGCAAACGAGGCATAAATGAAGAGATTGGAATGGAAGGTGAGACGAGTGGAAGCGGAGGTCCGGGAGAGAGGGGGTTGCGTGTGCGTGCGGCAGGGTTGTAGGTAGAGGGAGAGCGAGCGATGAGGGGGGAGAGGCGTGCGGGGGAAATAGGATATGGAAATAGAGTAAGATAGGCTAAGATAGGTTAAGATAGTATAAGGTAGATTTAAGGTAGGATTAAGGGAAGAAGAGATGTAAGGAGTGGAGAGGAAGGGAGATTGTAACCCCTAGGGGAATCAATAAAGTCAATACATACATCCTACAACAAAAATACTCAACTAACTCCAAATAAATCGAAGTTGGTTTCAAATAAATTTATTAAAATTTGACACTTCCAACTAAAATTTTTTTCTCATTCCTTAAAATTGAAGTTATTTTCATCTAAATTTACTCAAATATAAATCCTACAACAAAAATACTCAACAAAATCCAAAAAAATCGAAGTTGGTTTCAAATAAATTTATTAAACTTTTACACTTCCAAGTAAATTTTTTTTCACAATCCAAAAAATCGAAGTTAATTTTAACTGAAATTACTCAAATTAGGCTTCTCTATCAAAAAAACTCAACATAGTCGAGAAAAATCGAAATTGGTTTCAAATAATTTTATTAAAATTTGACACTTCCAACTAAAATTTTTTTCACAATCCAAAAAATTGACTTATTTTCATCTAAATTTACTCAAATATAGATCCTACAACAAAATACTCATCAAAATAAAAAAAAATCGAAGTTGGTTTCAAATAAATTTATTAAAATTTGACACTTCCAACTATAATTTTTTTTCACAATCCAAAAAAATTGTCGTTATTTTCATCTAAATTTACTCAAATATACATCCTACAACACAAATACTCAACAAAATCCAAAAAAATCGAAGTTGGTTTCAAATAAATTTATTAAAATTTGACACTTCCAACTAAAATTTTTTTCTCATTCCTTAAAATTGAAGTTATTTTCATCTAAATTTACTCAAATATAAATCCTACAACAAAAATACTCAACAAAATCCAAAAAAATCGAAGTTGGTTTCAAATAAATTTATTAAAATTTTACACTTCCAAGTAAATTTTTTTTCACAATCCAAAAAATTGAAGTTATTTTCATCTAAATTTACTCCAATATACATCCTACAACAAAAATACTCAACTAAATCCAAAAAAAACGAAGTTGGTTTCAAATAAATTTATTAAAATTTGACACTTCCAACTAAATTTTTTTCACAATCCCAAAAATTGAAGTTATTTTCATCTAAATTTACTCAAATATAGATCCTACAATAAAAGTACTCAACAAAATCCAAAATAATCCAAGTTGATTTCAAATAAATTAATTAAAATTTGACAAAAATCGTGACAAAATCCAAAAAATCGAAGTTAATTTCAACTGACATTACTCAAATTAAGCTTCTCTATCAAAAAAACTCAACATAGTCGAGGAAAATCGAAGTTGGTTTCAAATAAATTTATTAAAATTTGACACTTCCAACTAAAATTTTTTTTCACAATGCAATAAATTGTCGGTATTTTCATCTAAATTTACTCAAATATTCATCCTACAAACAAAAATACTCAACAAAATCCAAAAAAATCGAAGTTGGTTTCAAATAAATTTATTAAAATTTGACACTTCCAACTAAAATTTTTTTTCACAATCCAATAAATTGTCGTTATTTTCATCTAAATTTACTCAAATATACATCCTACAACAAAAATACTCAACTAAATCCAAAAAAATCGAAGTTGGTTTCAAATAAATTTATTAAAATTTGACACTTCCAACTAAATTTTTTTCACAATCCAAAAAATTGAAGTTATTTTCATCTAAATTTACTCAAATATAGATCCTACAACAAAAATACTCAACTAACTCCAAAAAAATCGAAGTTGGTTTCAAATAAATTTATTAAAATTTGGCAAAAATCGTGACAAAATCCAAAAAATCGAAGTTAATTTCAACTGAAATTACTCAAATTATGCTTCTCTATCAAAAAAACTCAACATAGTCGAGAAAAATCGAAATTGGTTTCAAATAAATTTATTAAAATTTGACACTTCCAACTAAAATTTTTTTCACAATCCAAAAAATTGACTTATTTTCATCTAAATTTACTTAATATAGATCCTACAACAAAATACTCAACAAAATAAAAAAAAATCGAAGTTGGTTTCAAATAAATTTATTAAAATTTGACACTTCCAACTATAATTTTTTTTCACAATCCAAAAAAATTGTCGTTATTTTCATCTAAATTTACTCAAATATACATCCTACAACAGAAATACTCGACAAAATCCAAAAAAATCGAAGTTGGTTTCAAATAAATTTATTAAAATTTGACACTTCCAACTAAAATTTTTTTTACAATCCTAAAAATTGAAGTTATTTTCATCAAAATTTACTCAAATATAGATCCTACAACAAAAATACTCAACTAAATCCAAAAAAATCGAAGTTGGTTTCAAATAAATTTAGTAAAATTTGACACTTCCAACTAAAATTTTTTTCTCATTCCTTAAAATTGAAGTTATTTTCATCTAAATTTACTCAAATATAGATCCTACAACAAAAATACTCAACAAAATCTAAAAAAATCGAAGTTGGTTTCAAATAAATTTATTAAAATTTAACACTTCCAACTAACATTTTTTTCACAATCCAAAAAATAATAGTTATTTTCAACTAAATTTACTCAAATACACATCCTACAACAAAAATACTCGACAAAATAAAAAAAAATCGAAGTTGGTTTAAAATAAATTTATTAAAATTTGACACTTCCAAGTAAAATTTTTTTCACATTCCTAAAAATTGAAGTTATTTTCATCTAAATTTATTCAAATGTAGACCCTACAACAAAAATACTCAACAAAATCCAAAATAATCCAAGTTGATTTCAATTAAATTTATTAAAATTTGGCAAAAATCGTGACAAAATCCAAAAAATCGAAGTTAATTTTAACTGAAATTACTCAAATTAGGCTTCTCTATCAAAAAAACTCAACATAGTCGAGAAAAATCGAAATTGGTTTCAAATAAATTTATTAAAATTTGACACTTCCAACTAAAATTTTTTTCACAATCCAAAAAATTGACTTATTTTCATCTAAATTTACTCAAATATAGATCCTACAACAAAATACTCATCCAAATAAAAAAAAATCGAAGTTGGTTTCAAATAAATTTATTAAAATTTGATACTTCCAACTATAATTTTTTTTCACAATCCAAAAAAATTGTCGTTATTTTCAACTAAATTTACTCAAATATACATCCTACAACAGAAATACTCGACAAAATCCAAAAAAATCGAAGTTGGTTTCAAATAAATTTATTAAAATTTGACACTTGCAACTAAATTTTTTTTCACAATCCTAAAAATTGAAGTTATTTTCATCAAAATTTACTCTAATATAGACCCTACAACAAAAATACGCTACAAAATCCAAAAAATCGAAGTTGGTTTCAAATAAATTTATTAAAATTTGACACTTCCAACTAAAATTTTTTTTACAATCCTAAAAATTGAAGTTATTTTCATCAAAATTTACTCAAATATAGATCCTACAACAAAAATACTCAACTAAATCCAAAAAAATCGAAGTTGGTTTCAAATAAATTTATTAAAATTTGACACTTCCAACTAAAATTTTTTTCACAATCCTAGAAATTTAAGTTATTTTCATAAAAAATTACTCTAATATAGACCCTACAACAAAAATACTCAACAAAATCCAAAAAAATCGAAGCTGGTTTCAAATAAATTTATTAAAATTTGACACTTCCAACTAAAATTTTTTTTCACAATCCAATAAATTGTCGTTATTTTCATCTAAATTTACTCAAATATACATCCTACAACAAAAATACTCAACTAAATCCAAAAAAATCGAAGTTGGTTTCAAATAAATTTATTAAAATTTGACACTTCCAACTAAATTTTTTTCACAATCCAAAAAATGAAGTTATTTTCATCTAAATTTACTCAAATATAGATCCTACAACAAAATACTCATCAAAATAAAAAAAAATCGAAGTTGGTTTCAAATAAATTTATTAAAATTTGACACTTCCAACTATAATTTTTTTTCACAATCCAAAAAAATTGTCGTTATTTTCAACTAAATTTACTCAAATATACATCCTACAACAGAAATACTCGACAAAATCCAAAAAAATCGAAGTTGGTTTCAAATAAATTTATTAAAATTTGACACTTCCAACTAAATTTTTTTTCACAATCCTAAAAATTGAAGTTATTTTCATCAAAATTTACTCTAATATAGACCCTACAACAAAAATACTCAACTAAATCCAAAAAAAACGAAGTTGGTTTCAAATAAATTTATTAAAATTTGACACTTCCAACTAAAATTTTTTTCTCATACCTTAAAATTGAAGTTATTTTCATCTAAATTTACTCAAATATAGATCCTACAACAAAAATACTCAACAAAATCTAAAAAAATCGAAGTTGGTTTCAAATAAATTTATTAAAATTTAACACTTCCAACTAACATTTTTTTCACAATCCAAAAAATAGTAGTTATTTTCAACTAAATTTACTCAAATACACATCCTACAACAAAAATACTCGACAAAATAAAAAAAAATCGAAGTTGGTTTCAAATAAATTTATTAAAATTTGACACTTCCAAGTAAAATTTTTTTCACATTCCTAAAAATTGAAGTTATTTTCATCTAAATTTATTCAAATATAGACCCTACAACAAAAATACTCAACAAAATCCAAAATAATCCAAGTTGATTTCAATTAAATTTATTAAAATTTGGCAAAAATCGTGACAAAATCCAAAAAATCGAAGTTAATTTTATCTGAAATTACTCAAATTAGGCTTCTCTATCAAAAAAACTCAACATAGTCGAGAAAAATCGAAATTGGTTTCAAATAAATTTATTAAAATTTGACACTTCCAACTATAATTTTTTTCACAATCCAAAAAATTGACTTATTTTCATCTAAATTTACTCAAATATAGATCCTACAACAAAATACTCATCAAAATAAAAAAAAATCGAAGTTGGTTTCAAATAAATTTATTAAAATTTGACACTTCCAACTAAATTTTTTTCTCAATCCAAAAAATTGAAGTTATTTTCATCTAAATTTACTCAAATATAGATCCTACAACAAAAATACTCAACTAAATCCAAAAAAATCGCAGTTGGTTTCAAATAAATTTATTAAAATTTGACACTCCCAACTAAAATTTTTTTTCACAATCCAATAAATTGTCGTTATTTTCATCTAAATTTACTCAAATATACATCCTACAACAAAAATACTCAACTAAATCCAAAAAAATCGAAGTTGGTTTCAAATAAATTTATTAAAATTTGACACTTCCAACTAAATTTTTTTTCACAATCCTAAAAATTGAAGTTATTTTCATCAAAATTTACTCTAATATAGACCCTACAACAAAAATACGCTACAAAATCCAAAAAATCGAAGTTGGTTTCAAATAAATTTATTAAAATTTGACACTTCCAACTAAAATTTTTTTTCACAATCCAATAAATTGTCGTTATTTGCATCTAAATTTACTCAAATATACATCCTACAACAAAAATACTCAACTAAATCCAAAAAAATCGAAGTTGGTTTCAAATAAATTTATTAAAATTTGACACTTCCAACTAAATTTTTTTCTCAATCCTTAAAATTGAAGTTATTTTCATCTAAATTTACTCAAATATAGATCCTACAACAAAAATACTCAACAAAATCTAAAAAAATCGAAGTTGGTTTCAAATAAATTTATTAAAATTTAACACTTCCAACTAACATTTTTTTCACAATCCAAAAAATAGTAGTTATTTTCAACTAAATTTACTCAAATACACATCCTACAACAAAAATACTCGACAAAATAAAAAAAAATCGAAGTTGGTTTCAAATAAATTTATTAAAATTTGACACTTCCAAGTAAAATTTTTTTCACATTCCTAAAAATTGAAGTTATTTTCATCTAAATTTATTCAAATATAGACCCTACAACAAAAATACTCAACAAAATCCAAAATAATCCAAGTTGATTTCAATTAAATTTATTAAAATTTGGCAAAAATCGTGACAAAATCCAAAAAATCGAAGTTAATTTTAACTGAAATTACTCAAATTAGGCTTCTCTATCAAAAAAACTCAACATAGTCGAGAAAAATCGAAATTGGTTTCAAATAAATTTATTAAAATTTGACACTTCCAACTATAATTTTTTTCACAATCCAAAAAATTGACTTATTTTCATCTAAATTTACTCAAATATAGATCCTACAACAAAATACTCATCAAAAAAAAAAAAAATCGAAGTTGGTTTCAAATAAATTTATTAAAATTTGACACTTCCAACTAAATTTTTTTCACAATCCAAAAAATTGAAGTTATTTTCATCTAAATTTACTCAAATATAGATCCTACAACAAAATACTCATCAAAATAAAAAAAAATCGAAGTTGGTTTCAAATAAATTTATTAAAATTTGACACTTCCAACTATAATTTTTTTTCACAATCCAAAAAAATTGTCGTTATTTTCAACTAAATTTACTCAAATATACATCCTACAACAGAAATACTCGACAAAATCCAAAAAAATCGAAGTTGGTTTCAAATAAATTTATTAAAATTTGACACTTCCAACTAAATTTTTTTTCACAATCCTAAAAATTGAAGTTATTTTCATCAAAATTTACTCTAATATAGACCCTACAACAAAAATACTCAACTAAATCCAAAAAATCGAAGTTGGTTTCAAATAAATTTATTAAAATTTGACACTTCCAACTAAAATTTTTTTCTCATACCTTAAAATTGAAGTTATTTTCATCTAAATTTACTCAAATATAGATCCTACAACAAAAATACTCAACAAAATCTAAAAAAATCGAAGTTGGTTTCAAATAAATTTATTAAAATTTAACACTTCCAACTAAAATTTTTTTTCACAATCCAATAAATTGTCGTTATTTTCATCTAAATTTACTCAAATATACATCCTACAACAAAAATACTCAACTAAATCCAAAAAAATCGAAGTTGGTTTCAAATAAATTTATTAAAATTTGACACTTCCAGCTAAATTTTTTTTCACAATCCTAAAAATTGAAGTTATTTTCATCAAAATTTACTCTAATATAGACCCTACAACAAAAATACGCTACAAAATCCAAAAAATCGAAGTTGGTTTCAAATAAATTTATTAAAATTTGACACTTCCAACTAAAATTTTTTTTCACAATCCAATAAATTGTCGTTATTTTCATCTAAATTTACTCAAATACACATCCTACAACAAAAATACTCGACAAAATAAAAAAAAATCGAAGTTGGTTTCAAATAAATTTATTAAAATTTGACACTTCCAAGTAAAATTTTTTTCACATTCCTAAAAATTGAAGTTATTTTCATCTAAATTTATTCAAATATAGACCCTACAACAAAAATACTCAACAAAATCCAAAATAATCCAAGTTGATTTCAATTAAATTTATTAAAATTTGGCAAAAATCGTGACAAAATCCAAAAAATCGAAGTTAATTTTATCTGAAATTACTCAAATTAGGCTTCTCTATCAAAAAAACTCAACATAGTCGAGAAAAATCGAAATTGGTTTCAAATAAATTTATTAAAATTTGACACTTCCAACTATAATTTTTTTCACAATCCAAAAAATTGACTTATTTTCATCTAAATTTACTCAAATATAGATCCTACAACAAAATACTCATCAAAATAAAAAAAAATCGAAGTTGGTTTCAAATAAATTTATTAAAATTTGACACTTCCAACTAAATTTTTTTCACAATCCAAAAAATTGAAGTTATTTTCATCTAAATTTACTCAAATATAGATCCTACACAAAAATACTCAACTAAATCCAAAAAAATCGCAGTTGGTTTCAAATAAATTTATTAAAATTTGACACTTCCAACTAAAATTTTTTTCTCAATCCTTAAAATTGAAGTTATTTTCATCTAAATTTACTCAAATATAGATCCTACAACAAAAATACTCAACAAAATCTAAAAAAATCGAAGTTGGTTTCAAATAAATTTATTAAAATTTAACACTTCCAACTAACATTTTTTTCACAATCCAAAAAATAGTAGTTATTTTCAACTAAATTTACTCAAATACACATCCTACAACAAAAATACTCGACAAAATAAAAAAAAATCGAAGTTGGTTTCAAATAAATTTATTAAAATTTGACACTTCCAACTATAATTTTTTTCACAATCCAAAAAATTGACTTATTTTCATCTAAATTTACTCAAATATAGATCCTACAACAAAATACTCATCAAAATAAAAAAAAATCGAAGTTGGTTTCAAATAAATTTATTAAAATTTGACACTTCCAACTAAATTTTTTTCACAATCCAAAAAATTGAAGTTGTTTCCATCTAAATTTACTCAAATATAGATCCTACAACAAAAATACTCAACTAAATCCAAAAAAATCGAAGTTGGTTTCAAATAAATTTATTAAAATTTGACACTTCCAGCTAAATTTTTTTTCACAATCCAATAAATTGTCGTTATTTTCATCTAAATTTACTCAAATATACATCCTACAACAAAAATACGCTACAAAATCCAAAAAATCGAAGTTGGTTTCAAATAAATTTATTAAAATTTGACACTTCCAACTAAAATTTTTTTTCACAATCCAATAAATTGTCGTTATTTTCATCTAAATTTACTCAAATACACATCCTACAACAAAAATACTCGACAAAATAAAAAAAAATCGAAGTTGGTTTCAAATAAATTTATTAAAATTTGACACTTCCAAGTAAAATTTTTTTCACATTCCTAAAAATTGAAGTTATTTTCATCTAAATTTATTCAAATATAGACCCTACAACAAAAATACTCAACAAAATCCAAAATAATCCAAGTTGATTTCAATTAAATTTATTAAAATTTGGCAAAAATCGTGACAAAATCCAAAAAATCGAAGTTAATTTTATCTGAAATTACTCAAATTAGGCTTCTCTATCAAAAAAACTCAACATAGTCGAGAAAAATCGAAATTGGTTTCAAATAAATTTATTAAAATTTGACACTTCCAACTATAATTTTTTTCACAATCCAAAAAATTGACTTATTTTCATCTAAATTTACTCAAATATAGATCCTACAACAAAATACTCATCAAAATAAAAAAAAATCGAAGTTGGTTTCAAATAAATTTATTAAAATTTGACACTTCCAACTAAATTTTTTTCACAATCCAAAAAATTGAAGTTATTTTCATCTAAATTTACTCAAATATAGATCCTACACAAAAATACTCAACTAAATCCAAAAAAATCGCAGTTGGTTTCAAATAAATTTATTAAAATTTGACACTTCCAACTAAAATTTTTTTCTCAATCCTTAAAATTGAAGTTATTTTCATCTAAATTTACTCAAATATAGATCCTACAACAAAAATACTCAACAAAATCTAAAAAAATCGAAGTTGGTTTCAAATAAATTTATTAAAATTTAACACTTCCAACTAACATTTTTTTCACAATCCAAAAAATAGTAGTTATTTTCAACTAAATTTACTCAAATACACATCCTACAACAAAAATACTCGACAAAATAAAAAATAATCGAAGTTGGTTTCAAATAAATTTATTAAAATTTGACACTTCCAACTAATTTTTTTTTCACAATCCTAAAAATTGAAGTTATTTTCATCAAAATTTACTCTAATATAGACCCTACAACAAAAATACTCAACAAAATCCAAAATAATCCAAGTTGATTTCAATTAAATTTATTAAAATTTGGCAAAAATCGTGACAAAATCCAAAAAATCGAAGTTAATTTTATCTGAAATTACTCAAATTAGGCTTCTCTATCAAAAAAACTCAACATAGTCGAGAAAAATCGAAATTGGTTTCAAATAAATTTATTAAAATTTGACACTTCCAACTATAATTTTTTTCACAATCCAAAAAATTGACTTATTTTCATCTAAATTTACTCAAATATAGATCCTACAACAAAATACTCATCAAAATAAAAAAAAATCGAAGTTGGTTTCAAATAAATTTATTAAAATTTGACACTTCCAACTAAATTTTTTTCACAATCCAAAAAATTGAAGTTGTTTCCATCTAAATTTACTCAAATATAGATCCTACAACAAAAATACTCAACTAAATCCAAAAAAATCGCAGTTGGTTTCAAATAAATTTATTAAAATTTGACACTTCCAACTAAAATTTTTTTTCACAATCCAATAAATTGTCGTTATTTTCATCTAAATTTACTCAAATATACATCCTACAACAAAAATACTCAACTAAATCCAAAAAAATCGAAGTTGGTTTCAAATAAATTTATTAAAATTTGACACTTCCAACTAAATTTTTTTTCACAATCCTAAAAATTGAAGTTATTGTCATCTAAATTTACTCAAATATAGATCCTACAACAAAAATACTCAACAAAATCTAAAAAAATCGAAGTTGGTTTCAAATAAATTTATTAAAATTTAACACTTCCAACTAACATTTTTTTCACAATCCAAAAAATAGTAGTTATTTTCAACTAAATTTACTCAAATACACATCCTACAACAAAAATACTCGACAAAATAAAAAAAAATCGAAGTTGGTTTCAAATAAATTTATTAAAATTTGACACTTCCAAGTAAAATTTTTTTCACATTCCTAAAAATTGAAGTTATTATCATCTAAATTTATTCAAATATAGACCCTACAACAAAAATACTCAACTAAATCCAAAAAAATCGAAGTTGGTTTCAAATAAATTTATTAAAATTTGACACTTCCAACTAAAATTTTTTTCTCATTCCTTAAAATTGAAGTTATTTTCATCTAAATTTACTCAAATATAGATCCTACAACAAAAATACTCAACAAAATCTAAAAAAATCGAAGTTGGTTTCAAATAAATTTATTAAAATTTGACACTTCCAACTAAAATTTTTTTTCACAATGCAATAAATTGTCGATATTTTCATCTAAGTTTACTCAAATATTCATCCTACAGACAAAAATACTCAACTAAATCCAAAAAAATCGAAGTTGGTTTCAAATAAATTTATTAAAATTTGACACTTCCAACTAAAATTTTTTTCACAATCCTAAAAATTGAAGTTATTTTCATCTAAATTTACTCTAATATAGACCCTACAACAAAAATACGCTACAGAATCCAAAAAATCGAAGTTGGTTTCAAATAAATTTATTAAAATTTGACACTTCCAACTAAAATTTTTTTTCACAATCCAATAAATTGTCGTTATTTTCTTCTAAATTTACTCAAATATACATCCTACAACAAAAATACTCAACTAAATCCAAAAAAATCGAAGTTGGTTTCAAATAAATTTATTAAAATTTGACACTTCCAACTAAAATTTTTTTCTCAATCCTTAAAATTGAAGTTATTTTCATCTAAATTTACTCAAATATAGATCCTACAACAAAAATACTCAACAAAATCTAAAAAAATCGAAGTTGGTTTCAAATAAATTTATTAAAATTTAACACTTCCAACTAACATTTTTTTCACAATCCAAAAAATAGTAGTTATTTTCAACTAAATTTACTCAAATACACATCCTACAACAAAAATACTCGACAAAATAAAAAAAAATCGAAGTTGGTTTCAAATAAATTTATTAAAATTTGACACTTCCAACTAAATTTTTTTTCACAATCCTAAAAATTGAAGTTATTTTCATGAAAATTTACTCTAATATAGACCCTACAACAAAAATACGCTACAAAATCCAAAAAATCGAAGTTGGTTTCAAATAAATTTATTAAAATTTGACACTTCCAACTAAAATTTTTTTTACAATCCTAAAAATTGAAGTTATTTTCATCAAAATTTACTCAAATATAGATCCTACAACAAAAATACTCAACTAAATCCAAAAAAATCGAAGTTGGTTTCAAATATATTTATTTAAATTTGACACTTCCAACTAAAATTTTTTTCACAATCCTAGAAATTTAAGTTATTTTCATAAAAAATTACTCTAATATAGACCCTACAACAAAAATACTCAACAAAATCCAAAAAAATCGAAGCTGGTTTCAAATAAATTTATTAAAATTTGACACTTCCAACTAAAATTTTTTTTCACAATCCAGTAAATTGTCGTTATTTTCATCTAAATTTACTCAAATATACATCCTACAACAAAAATACTCAACTAAATCCAAAAAAATCGAAGTTGGTTTCAAATAAATTTATTAAAATTTGACACTTCCAACTAAATTTTTTTCACAATCCAAAAAATTGAAGTTATTTTCATCTAAATTTACTCAAATATAGATCCTACAACAAAAATACTCAACTAAATCCAAAAAAATCGCAGTTGGTTTCAAATAAATTTATTAAAATTTTACACTTCCAACTAAATTTTTTTCACAATCCAAAAAATTGAAGTTATTTTCATCAAAATTTACTCTAATATAGACCCTACAACAAAAATACGCTACAAAATCCAAAAAATCGAAGTTGGTTTCAAATAAATTTATTAAAATTTGACACTTCCAACTAAAATTTTTTTTCACAATCCAATAAATTGTCGTTATTTTCATCTAAATTTACTCAAATATACATCCTACAACAAAAATACTCAACTAAATCCAAAAAAATCGAAGTTGGTTTCAAATAAATTTATTAAAATTTGACACTTCCAACTAAAATTTTTTTCTCAATCCTTAAAATTGAAGTTATTTTCATCTAAATTTACTCAAATATAGATCCTACAACAAAAATACTCAACAAAATCTAAAAAAATCGAAGTTGGTTTCAAATAAATTTATTAAAATTTAACACTTCCAACTAACATTTTTTTCACAATCCAAAAAATAGTAGTTATTTTCAACTAAATTTACTCAAATACACATCCTACAACAAAAATACTCGACAAAATAAAAAAAAATCGAAGGTGGTTTCTAATACATTTATTAAAATTTGACACTTCCAACTAAATTTTTTTTCACAATCCTAAAAATTGAAGTTATTTTCATCGAAATTTACTCTAATATAGACCCTACAACAAAAATACGCTACAAAATCCAAAAAATCGAAGTTGGTTTCAAATAAATTTATTAAAATTTGACACTTCCAACTAAAATTTTTTTTCACAATCCAATAAATTGTCGTTATTTTCATCTAAATTTACTCAAATATACATCCTACAACACAAATACTCAACAAAATCCAAAAAAATCGAAGTTGGTTTCAAATAAATTTATTAAAATTTGACACTTCCAACTAAAATTTTTTTTCACAATGCAATAAATTGTCGATATTTTCATCTAAATTTACTCAAATATTCATCCTACAGACAAAAATACTCAACAAAATCCAAAAAAATCGAAGTTGGTTTCAAATAAATTTATTAAAATTTGACACTTCCAACTAAAATTTTTTTCACAATCCTAAAAATTGAAGTTATTTTCATCAAAAATTACTCTAATATAGACCCTACAACAAAAATACTCAACAAAATCCAAAAAAATCGAAGCTGGTTTCAAATAAATTTATTAAAATTTGACACTTCCAACTAAAATTTTTTTTCACAATCCAGTAAATTGTCGTTATTTTCATCTAAATTTACTCAAATATACATCCTACAACAAAAATACTCAACTAAATCCAAAAAAATCGAAGTTGGTTTCAAATAAATTTATTAAAATTTGACACTTCCAACTAAATTTTTTTCACAATCCAAAAAATTGAAGTTATTTTCATCTAAATTTACTCAAATATAGATCCTACAACAAAAATACTCAACTAAATCCAAAAAAATCGCAGTTGGTTTCAAATAAATTTATTAAAATTTGACACTTCCAACTAAATTTTTTTCACAATCCAAAAAATTGAAGTTATTTTCATCAAAATTTACTCTAATATAGACCCTACAACAAAAATACGCTACAAAATCCAAAAAATCGAAGTTGGTTTCAAATAAATTAATTAAAATTTGACACTTCCAACTAAAATTTTTTTTCACAATCCAATAAATTGTCGTTATTTTCATCTAAATTTACTCAAATATACATCCTACAACAAAAATACTCAACTAAATCCAAAAAAATCGAAGTTGGTTTCAAATAAATTTATTAAAATTTGACACTTCCAACTAAAATTTTTTTCTCAATCCTTAAAATTGAAGTTATTTTCATCTAAATTTACTCAAATATAGATCCTACAACAAAAATACTCAACAAAATCTAAAAAAATCGAAGTTGGTTTCAAATAAATTTATTAAAATTTAACACTTCCAACTAACATTTTTTTCACAATCCAAAAAATAGTAGTTATTTTCAACTAAATTTACTCAAATACACATCCTACAACAAAAATACTCGACAAAATAAAAAAAAATCGAAGGTGGTTTCTAATAAATTTATTAAAATTTGACACTTCCAACTAAATTTTTTTTCACAATCCTAAAAATTGAAGTTATTTTCATCGAAATTTACTCTAATATAGACCCTACAACAAAAATACGCTACAAAATCCAAAAAATCGAAGTTGGTTTCAAATAAATTTATTAAAATTTGACACTTCCAACTAAAATTTTTTTTCACAATCCAATAAATTGTCGTTATTTTCATCTAAATTTACTCAAATATACATCCTACAACACAAATACTCAACAAAATCCAAAAAAATCGAAGTTGGTTTCAAATAAATTTATTAAAATTTGACACTTCCAACTAAAATTTTTTTTCACAATGCAATAAATTGTCGATATTTTCATCTAAATTTACTCAAATATTCATCCTACAGACAAAAATACTCAACAAAATCCAAAAAAATCGAAGTTGGTTTCAAATAAATTTATTAAAATTTGACACTTCCAACTAAAATTTTTTTCACAATCCTAAAAATTGAAGTTATTTTCATCAAAAATTACTCTAATATAGACCCTACAACAAAAATACTCAACAAAATCCAAAAAAATCGAAGCTGGTTTCAAATAAATTTATTAAAATTTGACACTTCCAACTAAAATTTTTTTCACAATCCAAAAAATTGAAGTTATTTTCATCTAAAATTACTCAAATATACATCCTACAACAAAAATACTCAACTAAATCCAAAAAAATCGAAGTTGGTTTCAAATAAATTTATTAAAATTTGACACGTCCAACCAAATTTTTTTCACAATCCAAAAAATGAAGTTATTTTCATCTAAATTTACTCAAATATAGATCCTACAACAAAATACTCATCAAAATAAAAAAAAATCGAAGTTGGTTTCAAATAAATTTATTAAAATTTGACACTTCCAACTATAATTTTTTTTCACAATCCAAAAAAATTGTCGTTATTTTCAACTAAATTTACTCAAATATACATCCTACAACAGAAATACTCGACAAAATCCAAAAAAATCGAAGTTGGTTTCAAATAAATTTATTAAAATTTGACACTTCCAACTAAATTTTTTTTCACAATCCTAAAAATTGAAGTTATTTTCATCAAAATTTACTCTAATATAGACCCTACAACAAAAATACTCAACTAAATCCAAAAAAATCGAAGTTGGTTTCAAATAAATTTATTAAAATTTGACACTTCCAACTAAAATTTTTTTCTCATACCTTAAAATTGAAGTTATTTTCATCTAAATTTACTCAAATATAGATCCTACAACAAAAATACTCAACAATATCTAAAAAAATCGAAGTTGGTTTCAAATAAATTTATTAAAATTTAACACTTCCAACTAACATTTTTTTCACAATCCAAAAAATAGTAGTTATTTTCAACTAAATTTACTCAAATACACATCCTACAACAAAAATACTCGACAAAATAAAAAAAAATCGAAGTTGGTTTCAAATAAATTTATTAAAATTTGACACTTCCAAGTAAAATTTTTTTCACATTCCTAAAAATTGAAGTTATTCTCATCTAAATTTATTCAAATATAGACCCTACAACAAAAATACTCAACAAAATCCAAAATAATCCAAGTTGATTTCAATTAAATTTATTAAAATTTGGCAAAAATCGTGACAAAATCCAAAAAATCGAAGTTAATTTTAACTGAAATTACTCAAATTAGGCTTCTCTATCAAAAAAACTCAACATAGTCGAGAAAAATCGAAATTGGTTTCAAATAAATTTATTAAAATTTGACACTTCCAACTATAATTTTTTTCACAATCCAAAAAATTGACTTATTTTCATCTAAATTTACTCAAATATAGATCCTACAACAAAATACTCATCAAAATAAAAAAAAATCGAAGTTTGTTTCAAATAAATTTATTAAAATTTGACACTTCCAACTAAATTTTTTTCACAATCCAAAAAATTGAAGTTATTATCATCTAAATTTATTCAAATATAGACCCTACAACAAAAATACTCAACAAAATCCAAAATAATCCAAGTTGATTTCAATTAAATTTATTAAAATTTGGCAAAAATCGTGACAAAATCCAAAAAATCGAAGTTAATTTTAACTGAAATTACTCAAATTAGGCTTCTCTATCAAAAAAACTCAACATAGTCGAGAAAAATCGAAATTGGTTTCAAATAAATTTATTAAAATTTGACACTTCCAACTATAATTTTTTTCACAATCCAAAAAATTGACTTATTTTCATCTAAATTTACTCAAATATAGATCCTACAACAAAATACTCATCAAAATAAAAAAAAATCGAAGTTGGTTTCAAATAAATTTATTAAAATTTGACACTTCCAACTATAATTTTTTTTCACAATCCAAAAAAATTGTCGTTATTTTCAACTAAATTTACTCAAATATACATCCTACAACAGAAATACTCGACAAAATCCAAAAAAATCGAAGTTGGTTTCAAATAAATTTATTAAAATTTGACACTTCCAACTAAATTTTTTTTCACAATCCTAAAAATTGAAGTTATTTTCATCAAAATTTACTCTAATATAGACCCTACAACAAAAATACGCTACAAAATCCAAAAAATCGAAGTTGGTTTCAAATAAATTTATTAAAATTTGACACTTCCAACTAAAATTTTTTTTCACAATCCAATAAATTGTCGTTATTTTCATCTAAATTTACTCAAATATACATCCTACAACACAAATACTCAACAAAATCCAAAAAAATCGAAGTTGGTTTCAAATAAATTTATTAAAATTTGACACTTCCAACTAAAATTTTTTTTCACAATGCAATAAATTGTCGATATTTTCATCTAAGTTTACTCAAATATTCATCCTACAGACAAAAATACTCAACTAAATCCAAAAAAATCGAAGTTGGTTTCAAATAAATTTATTAAAATTTGACACTTCCAACTAAAATTTTTTTCACAATCCTAAAAATTGAAGTTATTTTCATCTAAATTTACTCTAATATAGACCCTACAACAAAAATACGCTACAAAATCCAAAAAATCGAAGTTGGTTTCAAATAAATTTATTAAAATTTGACACTTCCAACTAAAATTTTTTTTCACAATCCAATAAATTGTCGTTATTTTCTTCTAAATTTACTCAAATATACATCCTACAACAAAAATACTCAACTAAATCCAAAAAAATCGAAGTTGGTTTCAAATAAATTTATTAAAATTTGACACTTCCAACTAAATTTTTTTCACAATCCAAAAAATTGAAGTTATTTTCATCTAAATTTACTCAAATATAGATCCTACAACAAAAATACTCAACTAAATCCAAAAAAATCGAAGTTGGTTTCAAATAAATTTATTAAAATTTGACACTTCAAACTAAAATTTTTTTCTCATTCCTTAAAATTGAAGTTATTTTCATCTAAATTTACTCAAATATAGATCCTACAACAAAAATACTCAACAAAATCCAAAATAATCCAAGTTGATTTTAAATAAATTTATTAGAATTTGGCAAAAATCGTGACAAAATCCAAAAAATCGAAGTTAATTTCAACTGAAATTACTCAAATTATGCTTCTCTATCAAAAAAACTCAACATAGTCGAGAAAAATCGAAATTGGTTTCAAATAAATTTATTAAAATTTGACACTTCCAACTATAATTTTTTTTCACAATCCAAAAAAATTGTCGTTATTTTCAACTAAATTTACTCAAATATAGATCCTACAACAAAAATACTCAACTAAATCCAAAAAAATCGAAGTTGGTTTCAAATAAATTTATTAAAATTTGACACTTCAAACTAACATTTTTTTCTCATTCCTTAAAATTGAAGTTATTTTCATCTAAATTTACTCAAATATAGATCCTACAACAAAAATACTCAACAAAATCCAAAAAAATCGAAGTTGGTTTCAAATAAATTTATTAAAATTTTACACTTCCAAGTAAATTTTTTTTCACAATCCAAAAAATTGAAGTTATTTTCATCTAAATTTACCCAAATATAGATCCTACAACAAAAATACTCGACAAAATCCAAAAAAATCGAAGTTGGTTTCAAATAAATTTATTAAAATTTGACACTTCCAACTAAATTTTTTTTCACAATCCTAAAAATTGAAGTTATTTTCATCAAAATTTACTCTAATATAGACCCTACAACAAAAATACGCTACAAAATCCAAAAAATCGAAGTTGGTTTCAAATAAATTTATTAAAATTTGACACTTCCAACTAAAATTTTTTTTCACAATCCAATAAATTGTCGTTATTTTCATCTAAATTTACTCTAATATAGACCCTACAACAAAAATACTCAACAAAATCCAAAAAAATCGAAGCTGGTTTCAAATAAATTTATTAAAATTTGACACTTCCAACTAAAATTTTTTTTCACAATCCAATAAATTGTCGTTATTTTCATCTAAATTTACTCAAATATACATCCTACAACAAAAATACTCAACTAAATCCAAAAAAATCGAAGTTGGTTTCAAATAAATTTATTAAAATTTGACACTTCCAACTAAATTTTTTTTCACAATCCTAAAAATTGAAGTTATTTTCATCAAAATTTACTCTAATATAGACCCTACAACAAAAATACGCTACAAAATCCAAAAAATCGAAGTTGGTTTCAAATAAATTTATTAAAATTTGACACTTCCAACTAAAATTTTTTTTCACAATCCAATAAATTGTCGTTATTTTCATCTAAATTTACTCAAATATACATCCTACAACACAAATACTCAACAAAATCCAAAAAAATCGAAGTTGGTTTCAAATAAATTTATTAAAATTTGACACTTCCAACTAAAATTTTTTTTCACAATGCAATAAATTGTCGATATTTTCATCTAAGTTTACTCAAATATTCATCCTACAGACAAAAATACTCAACTAAATCCAAAAAAATCGAAGTTGGTTTCAAATAAATTTATTAAAATTTGACACTTCCAACTAAAATTTTTTTCACAATCCTAAAAATTGAAGTTATTTTCATCTAAATTTACTCTAATATAGACCCTACAACAAAAATACGCTACAAAATCCAAAAAATCGAAGTTGGTTTCAAATAAATTTATTAAAATTTGACACTTCCAACTAAAATTTTTTTTCACAATCCAATAAATTGTCGTTATTTTCTTCTAAATTTACTCAAATATACATCCTACAACAAAAATACTCAACTAAATCCAAAAAAATCGAAGTTGGTTTCAAATAAATTTATTAAAATTTGACACTTCCAACTAAATTTTTTTCACAATCCAAAAAATTGAAGTTATTTTCATCTAAATTTACTCAAATATAGATCCTACAACAAAAATACTCAACTAAATCCAAAAAAATCGAAGTTGGTTTCAAATAAATTTATTAAAATTTGACACTTCAAACTAAAATTTTTTTCTCATTCCTTAAAATTGAAGTTATTTTCATCTAAATTTACTCAAATATAGATCCTACAACAAAAATACTCAACAAAATCCAAAATAATCCAAGTTGATTTTAAATAAATTTATTAGAATTTGGCAAAAATCGTGACAAAATCCAAAAAATCGAAGTTAATTTCAACTGAAATTACTCAAATTATGCTTCTCTATCAAAAAAACTCAACATAGTCGAGAAAAATCGAAATTGGTTTCAAATAAATTTATTAAAATTTGACACTTCCAACTATAATTTTTTTTCACAATCCAAAAAAATTGTCGTTATTTTCAACTAAATTTACTCAAATATAGATCCTACAACAAAAATACTCAACTAAATCCAAAAAAATCGAAGTTGGTTTCAAATAAATTTATTAAAATTTGACACTTCAAACTAACATTTTTTTCTCATTCCTTAAAATTGAAGTTATTTTCATCTAAATTTACTCAAATATAGATCCTACAACAAAAATACTCAACAAAATCCAAAAAAATCGAAGTTGGTTTCAAATAAATTTATTAAAATTTTACACTTCCAAGTAAATTTTTTTTCACAATCCAAAAAATTGAAGTTATTTTCATCTAAATTTACCCAAATATAGATCCTACAACAAAAATACTCGACAAAATCCAAAAAAATCGAAGTTGGTTTCAAATAAATTTATTAAAATTTGACACTTCCAACTAAATTTTTTTTCACAATCCTAAAAATTGAAGTTATTTTCATCAAAATTTACTCTAATATAGACCCTACAACAAAAATACGCTACAAAATCCAAAAAATCGAAGTTGGTTTCAAATAAATTTATTAAAATTTGACACTTCCAACTAAAATTTTTTTTCACAATCCAATAAATTGTCGTTATTTTCATCTAAATTTACTCTAATATAGACCCTACAACAAAAATACTCAACAAAATCCAAAAAAATCGAAGCTGGTTTCAAATAAATTTATTAAAATTTGACACTTCCAACTAAAATTTTTTTTCACAATCCAATAAATTGTCGTTATTTTCATCTAAATTTACTCAAATATACATCCTACAACAAAAATACTCAACTAAATCCAAAAAAATCGAAGTTGGTTTCAAATAAATTTATTAAAATTTGACACTTCCAACTAAATTTTTTTTCACAATCCTAAAAATTGAAGTTATTTTCATCAAAATTTACTCTAATATAGACCCTACAACAAAAATACGCTACAAAATCCAAAAAATCGAAGTTGGTTTCAAATAAATTTATTAAAATTTGACACTTCCAACTAAAATTTTTTTTCACAATCCAATAAATTGTCGTTATTTTCATCTAAATTTACTCAAATATACATCCTACAACACAAATACTCAACAAAATCCAAAAAAATCGAAGTTGGTTTCAAATAAATTTATTAAAATTTGACACTTCCAACTAAAATTTTTTTTCACAATGCAATAAATTGTCGATATTTTCATCTAAGTTTACTCAAATATTCATCCTACAGACAAAAATACTCAACTAAATCCAAAAAAATCGAAGTTGGTTTCAAATAAATTTATTAAAATTTGACACTTCCAACTAAAATTTTTTTCACAATCCTAAAAATTGAAGTTATTTTCATCTAAATTTACTCTAATATAGACCCTACAACAAAAATACGCTACAAAATCCAAAAAATCGAAGTTGGTTTCAAATAAATTTATTAAAATTTGACACTTCCAACTAAAATTTTTTTTCACAATCCAATAAATTGTCGTTATTTTCTTCTAAATTTACTCAAATATACATCCTACAACAAAAATACTCAACTAAATCCAAAAAAATCGAAGTTGGTTTCAAATAAATTTATTAAAATTTGACACTTCCAACTAAATTTTTTTCACAATCCAAAAAATTGAAGTTATTTTCATCTAAATTTACTCAAATATAGATCCTACAACAAAAATACTCAACTAAATCCAAAAAAATCGAAGTTGGTTTCAAATAAATTTATTAAAATTTGACACTTCAAACTAAAATTTTTTTCTCATTCCTTAAAATTGAAGTTATTTTCATCTAAATTTACTCAAATATAGATCCTACAACAAAAATACTCAACAAAATCCAAAATAATCCAAGTTGATTTTAAATAAATTTATTAGAATTTGGCAAAAATCGTGACAAAATCCAAAAAATCGAAGTTAATTTCAACTGAAATTACTCAAATTATGCTTCTCTATCAAAAAAACTCAACATAGTCGAGAAAAATCGAAATTGGTTTCAAATAAATTTATTAAAATTTGACACTTCCAACTATAATTTTTTTTCACAATCCAAAAAAATTGTCGTTTTTTTCAACTAAATTTACTCAAATATAGATCCTACAACAAAAATACTCAACTAAATCCAAAAAAATCGAAGTTGGTTTCAAATAAATTTATTAAAATTTGACACTTCAAACTAAAATTTTTTTCTCATTCCTTAAAATTGAAGTTATTTTCATCTAAATTTACTCAAATATAGATCCTACAACAAAAATACTCAACAAAATCCAAAAAAATCGAAGTTGGTTTCAAATAAATTTATTAAAATTTTACACTTCCAAGTAAATTTTTTTTCACAATCCAAAAAATTGAAGTTATTTTCATCTAAATTTACCCAAATATAGATCCTACAACAAAAATACTCGACAAAATCCAAAAAAATCGAAGTTGGTTTCAAATAAATTTATTAAAATTTGACACTTCCAACTAAATTTTTTTTCACAATCCTAAAAATTGAAGTTATTTTCATCAAAATTTACTCTAATATAGACCCTACAACAAAAATACGCTACAAAATCCAAAAAATCGAAGTTGGTTTCAAATAAATTTATTAAAATTTGACACTTCCAACTAAAATTTTTTTTCACAATCCAATAAATTGTCGTTATTTTCATCTAAATTTACTCTAATATAGACCCTACAACAAAAATACTCAACAAAATCCAAAAAAATCGAAGCTGGTTTCAAATAAATTTATTAAAATTTGACACTTCCAACTAAAATTTTTTTTCACAATCCAATAAATTGTCGTTATTTTCATCTAAATTTACTCAAATATAGATCCTACAACAAAAATACTCAACTAAATCCAAAAAAATCGAAGTTGGTTTCAAATAAATTTATTAAAATTTGACACTTCAAACTAAAATTTTTTTCTCATTCCTTAAAATTGAAGTTATTTTCATCTAAATTTACTCAAATATAGATCCTACAACAAAAATACTCAACTAAATCCAAAAAAATCGAAGTTGGTTTCAAATAAATTTATTAAAATTTGACACTTCCAACTAAAATTTTTTTCTCATTCCTTAAAATTGAAGTTATTTACATCTAAATTTACTCAAATATAGATCCTACAACAAAAATACTCAACAAAATCTAAAAAAATCGAAATTGCCCGACTAGAATTATTAGTTGGGCAGACATTAGGTCCGTATTAGGCTAGCCTAATTTCGCTGTTAGGCCCGGATGGGGCAGCCCCATCAGGCCGGCGTGCGGCATGTAACGCGAAACATCCGTGACTGCCTAATTGGGAAATTCGCACGAGGCCCGTATTAGGAACCCCGCGTATGGGCCACATTAGGCTTTCCCAATGACTATCCGGTGTGGCCGAACGCATTAGGCCCACATTATGCTTTCCCAATGACTATCCAATGACGCCAAATGCATTAGGCCCACATTAGGCTATCCCAATGACTATCCAGTGACGCCAAATGCATTAGGCCCACATCAGGATAGCCTTATTAGGCCCTCATTGGGAGACATTAATGAAATCTCATGAGGGATCCCTCAAAAGATCTGTGGTGTAGGCTTCAGTTCGTTAAATTAATTCGTAAATGAAATAAGACTGCTCTTTTATTACAATTTTTCATTTATTATGTATATATATATATATACAAAAAGTATAAAGACAAAATACCAGACATTGAGAGAAAGAAGTGATCGATTTGGCGTGGAATGAACCTTTTTCTTATGGCGTTTTCGGACGGTCGCACTGGGGCGCACTGAGTGCGAATTTTGGCCAATCGAAGGCGAAAAAGTTCACACTCTCCGCTTCCGATTGGGTAGGGTTCGCACTCGGGCCGCCCCAGTGCGACCGTCCAAAAACGCCATTAATGATTTTATTTCCTTAATTATTATTATTTATTTATTATTCTATTGTTACCTATACCCACAACCATGCAATCAACATATATAAATTACACATATATATAATCGTTGATTGCAAGGTTATAGGTAACAATAAAATAATAAATAATGATAATTAAGGAAATAAAATCATTAAGAAAAAGGATCATTCCACCCCAAAATCGATCACTTTTTTCTCTCAATGTCTATATATTTCGATTGACTTCCGAGACATTTGAAACATCCGACTCAAAATTTTCTGAATTTACACTCCCACATTCTTCATAGATTCTTCTGGTTTTGGGCATCACTATCGTATCTGCAGCTTCATAATTTACAAATTCTGGGCATTGCTGATCACTGAATAATTTACGCCGCTTACGAAGTCGTTGAACTCTGAGACGTGTGAGTTCACGAGTTTTCAGATCTCGCATATCCGACATCGCAGAGGAAAACAATTAACTTACGGGAACAGTCTTAGAAATAGTATTGGGAATTCCAATTATTTATAATCGTAAAAACTCTATTACGTCAACGTAACCTCTACACGGAAGCTTGCGTATACGTCGATGTCAGATTTGACACTGCGAGAAGCTGACTGCAAAATAACCTCTAGTTTGAGAGGCAAATGTTAGGCATGCCCAACTTAGGCGCGTGCTCGGCCATCCCCATTTGCGCCACGTATGGCAAATGTTAGGAATGCCCAACTTGGCGCACGCTCGGCCGTCCCCATTTGAGCCACGTATGGCAAATGTTAGGAATGCCCAACTTGGCGCGCGCTCGGCCATCCCCATTTGCGCTACGTATGGCAAATGTTAGGAATGCCCCACCTAGGCGCGCGCTCGGCCATCCCCATTTGAGCCACATATGGCAAATGTTAGGAATGCCTAACTTAGGCGCGCGCTCGGCCGTCCCCATTTGAGCCACGTATGGCAAATGTTAGGAATGCCTAACTTAGGCGCGCGCTCGGCCGTCCCCATTTGAGCCACGTATGGCAAATGTTAGGAATGCCCAACTTGGCGCGCGCTCGGCCATCCCCATTTGCGCCACGTATGGCAAATGTTAGGAATGCCCAACTTGGCGCGCGCTCGGCCGTCCCCATTTGAGCCACGTATGGCAAATGTTAGGAATGCCTAACTTAGGCGCGCGCTCGGCCGTCCCCATTTGAGCCACGTATGGCAAATGTTAGGAATGCCTAACTTAGGCGCGCGCTCGGCCGTCCCCATTTGAGCCACGTATGGCAAATGTTAGGAATGCCTAACTTAGGCGCGCGCTCGGCCGTCCCCATATGAGCCACGTATGACAAATGTTAGGAATGCCTAACTTAGGCGCGCGCTCGGCCGTCCCCATTTGCGCCACGTATGACAAATGTTAGGAATGCCCAACTTAGGCGCGTGCTCGGCCATCCCCATTTGCGCCACGTATGGCAAATGTTAGGGATTCCCAACGTAGGCGTGCATCATTCTTTCCGGATTACGGCCTAATGGGGTAACAATTAGGCTTGCCCAATGTAGGTGTACCTAATCATTTCCGCACTAGGCCCACATTCGTGTTTAGGCATGCCTAACTGAAATTCTAGTCGGGTGGTTTCAAATAAATTTATTAAAATTTGACACTTCCAACTAAAATTTTTTTCACAATCCAAAAAATTGACTTATTTTCATCTAAATTTACTCAAATATAGATCCTACAACAAAATACTCATCAAAATAAAAAAAAATCGAAGTTCGTTTCAAATAAATTTATTAAAATTTGACACTTCCAACTATAATTTTTTTTCACAATCCAAAAAAATTGTCGTTATTTTCAACTAAATTTACTCAAATACACATCCTACAACAAAAATACTCGACAAAATAAAAAAAAATCGAAGTTGGTTTAAAATAAATTTGTTAAAATTTGACACTTCCAAGTAAAATTTTTTTCACATTCCTAAAAATTGAAGTTATTTTCATCTAAATTTATTCAAATATAGACCCTACAACAAAAATACTCAACAAAATCCAAAATAATCCAAGTTGATTTCAATTAAATTTATTAAAATTTGGCAAAAATCGTGACAAAATCCAAAAAATCGAAGTTAATTTTAACTGAAATTACTCAAATTAGGCTTCTCTATCAAAAAAACTCAACATAGTCGAGAAAAATCGAAATTGGTTTCAAATAAATTTATTAAAATTTGACACTTCCAACTATAATTTTTTTTCACAATCCAAAAAAATTGTCGTTATTTTCAACTAAATTTACTCAAATATACATCCTACACCAGAAATACTCGACAAAATCCAAAAAAATCGAAGTTGGTTTCAAATACATTTATTAAAATTTGACACTTCCAACTAAATTTTTTTCACAATCCAAAAAATTGAAGTTATTTTAATCTAAATTTACTCAAATATAGATCCTACAACAAAAATACTCAACAAAATCTAAAAAAATCGAAGTTGGTTTCAAATAAATTTATTAAAATTTAACACTTCCAACTAACATTTTTTTCACACTCCAAAAAATAATAGTTATTTTCAACTAAACTTACTCAAATACACATCCTACAACAAAAATACTCGACAAAATAAAAAAAAATCGAAGTTGGTTTCAAATAAATTTATTAAAATTTGACACTTCCAACTATAATTTTTTTCACAATCCAAAAAAATTGTCGTTATTTTCAACTAAATTTACTCAAATATACATCCTACAACAGAAATACTCGACAAAATCCAAAAAAATCGAAGTTGGTTTCAAATAAATTTATTAAAATTTGACACTTCCAACTAAATTTTTTTCACAATCCTAAAAATTGAAGTTATTTTCATCAAAATTTACTCTAATATAGACCCTACAACAAAAATACTCAACAAAATCCAAAATAATCCAAGTTGATTTCAATTAAATTTATTAAAATTTGGCAAAAATCGTGACAAAATCCAAAAAATCGATGTTAATTTTAACTGAAATTACTCAAATTAGGCTTCTCTATCAAAAAAACTCAACATAGTCGAGAAAAATCGAAATTGGTTTCAAATAAATTTATTAAAATTTGATACTTCCAACTAAATTTTTTTCACAATCCAAAAAATTGAAGTTATTTTCATCTAAATTTACTCAAATATAGATCCTACAACAAAAATACTCAACTAAATCCAAAAAAATCGAAGTTGGTTTCAAATAAATTTATTAAAATTTGACACTTCAAACTAAAATTTTTTTCTCATTCCTTAAAATTGAAGTTATTTTCATCTAAATTTACTCAAATATAGATCCTACAACAAAAATACTCAACAAAATCCAAAAAAATCGAAGTTGGTTTCAAATAAATTTATTAAAATTTTACACTTCCAAGTAAATTTTTTTTCACAATCCAAAAAATTGAAGTTATTTTCATCTAAATTTACCCAAATATAGATCCTACAACAAAAATACTCGACAAAATCCAAAAAAATCGAAGATGGTTTCGAATAAATTTATTAAAATTTGACACTTCCAACTAAAATTTTTTTCACATTCCTAAAAATTGAAGTTATTTTCATCTAAATTTATTCAAATATAGATCCTACAGCAAAAATACTCAACAAAATCCAAAATAATCCAAGTTGATTTTAAATAAATTTATTAGAATTTGGCAAAAATCGTGACAAAATCCAAAAAATCGAAGTTAATTTCAACTGAAATTACTCAAATTATGCTTCTCTATCAAAAAAACTCAACATAGTCGAGAAAAATCGAAATTGGTTTCAAATAAATTTATTAAAATTTTACACTTCCAACTATAATTTTTTTTCACAATCCAAAAAAATTGTCGTTATTTTCATCTAAATTTACTCAAATATACATCCTACAACAGAAATACTCGACAAAATCCAAAAAAATCGAAGTTGGTTTCAAATAAATTTATTAAATTTTGACACTTCCAACTAAAATTTTTTTTACAATCCTAAAAATTGAAGTTATTTTCATCAAAATTTACTCAAATATAGATCCTACAACAAAAATACTCAACTAAATCCAAAAAAATCGAAGTTGGTTTCAAATAAATTTATTAAAATTTGACACTTCCAACTAAAATTTTTTTCACAATCCAAAAAATTGACTTATTTTCATCTAAATTTACTCAAATATAGATCCTACAACAAAATACTCATCAAAATAAAAAAAAATCGAAGTTGGTTTCAAATAAATTTATTAAAATTTGACACTTCCAACTAAAATTTTTTTTCACAATCCAACAAATTGTCGTTATTTTCATCTAAATTTACTCAAATATACATCCTACAACAAAAATACTCAACTAAATCCAAAAAAATCGAAGTTGGTTTCAAATAAATTTATTAAAATTTGACACTTCCAACTAAATTTTTTTCACAATCCAAAAAATTGAAGTTATTTTCATCTAAATTTACTCAAATATAGATCCTACAACAAAAATACTCAACTAAATCCAAAAAAATCGAAGTTGGTTTCAAATAAATTTAGTAAAATTTGACACTTCCAACTAAAATTTTTTTCTCATTCCTTAAAATTGAAGTTATTTTCATCTAAATTTACTCAAATATAGATCCTACAACAAAAATACTCAACAAAATCTAAAAAAATCGAAGTTGGTTTCAAATAAATTTATTAAAATTTAACACTTCCAACTAACATTTTTTTCACAATCCAAAAAATAGTAGTTATTTTCAACTAAATTTACTCAAATACACATCCTACAACAAAAATACTCGACAAAATAAAAAAAAATCGAAGTTGGTTTCAAATAAATTTATTAAAATTTGACACTTCCAAGTAAAATTTTTTTCACATTCCTAAAAATTGAAGTTATTTTCATCTAAATTTATTCAAATATAGACCCTACAACAAAAATACTCAACAAAATCCAAAATAATCCAAGTTGATTTCAATTAAATTTATTAAAATTTGGCAAAAATCGTGATAAAATCCAAAAAATCGATGTTAATTTTAACTGAAATTACTCAAATTAGGCTTCTCTATCAAAAAAACTCAACATAGTCGAGAAAAATCGAAATTGGTTTCAAATAAATTTATTAAAATTTGACACTTCCAACTATAATTTTTTTCACAATCCAAAAAATTGACTTATTTTCATCTAAATTTACTCAAATATAGATCCTACAACAAAATACTCATCAAAATAAAAAAAAATCGAAGTTGGTTTCAAATAAATTTATTAAAATTTGACACTTCCAACTATAATTTTTTTTCACAATCCAAAAAAATTGTCGTTATTTTCAACTAAATGTACTCAAATATACATCCTACAACAGAAATACTCGACAAAATCCAAAAAAATCGAAGTTGGTTTCAAATAAATTTATTAAAATTTGACACTTCCAAGTAAATTTTTTTTCACAATCCTAAAAATTGAAGTTATTTTCATCAAAATTTACTCTAATATAGACCCTACAACAAAAATACGCTACAAAATCCAAAAAATCGAAGTTGGTTTCAAATAAATTTATTAAAATTTGACACTTCCAACTAAAATTTTTTTCACAATCCTAAAAATTGAAGTTATTTTCATAAAAAATTACTCTAATATAGACCCTACAACAAAAATACGCTACAAAATCCAAAAAATCGAAGTTGGTTTCAAATAAATTTATTAAAATTTGACACTTCCAACTAAAATTTTTTTTCACAATCCAATAAATTGTCGTTATTTTCATCTAAATTTACTCAAATATACATCCTACAACACAAATACTCAACAAAATCCAAAAAAATCGAAGTTGGTTTCAAATAAATTTATTAAAATTTGACACTTCCAACTAAAATTTTTTTTCACAATGCAATAAATTGTCGATATTTTCATCTAAATTTACTCAAATATTCATCCTACAGACAAAAATACTCAACAAAATCCAAAAAAATCGAAGTTGGTTTCAAATAAATTTATTAAAATTTGACACTTCCAACTAAAATTTTTTTCACAATCCTAAAAATTGAAGTTATTTTCATCAAAAATTACTCTAATATAGACCCTACAACAAAAATACTCAACAAAATCCAAAAAAATCGAAGCTGGTTTCAAATAAATTTATTAAAATTTGACACTTCCAACTAAAATTTTTTTTCACAATCCAACAAATTGTCGTTATTTTCATCTAAATTTACTCAAATATACATCCTACAACAAAAATACTCAACTAAATCCAAAAAAATCGAAGTTGGTTTCAAATAAATTTATTAAAATTTGACACTTCCAACTAAATTTTTTTCACAATCCAAAAAATTGAAGTTATTTTCATCTAAATTTACTCAAATATAGATCCTACAACAAAAATACTCAACTAAATCCAAAAAAATCGAAGTTGGTTTCAAATAAATTTAGTAAAATTTGACACTTCCAACTAAAATTTTTTTCTCATTCCTTAAAATTGAAGTTATTTTAATCTAAATTTACTCAAATATAGATCCTACAACAAAAATACTCAACAAAATCTAAAAAAATCGAAGTTGGTTTCAAATAAATTTATTAAAATTTAACACTTCCAACTAACATTTTTTTCACACTCCAAAAAATAATAGTTATTTTCAACTAAATTTACTCAAATACACATCCTACAACAAAAATACTCGACAAAATAAAAAAAAATCGAAGTTGGTTTCAAATAAATTTATTAAAATTTGACACTTCCAACTATAATTTTTTTTCACAATCCAAAAAAATTGTCGTTATTTTCAACTAAATTTACTCAAATATACATCCTACAACAGAAATACTCGACAAAATCCAAAAAAATCGAAGTTGGTTTCAAATAAATTTATTAAAATTTGACACTTCCAACTAAATTTTTTTTCACAATCCTAAAAATTGAAGTTATTTTCATCAAAATTTACTCTAATATAGACCCTACAACAAAAATACTCAACTAAATCCAAAAAAATCGAAGTTGGTTTCAAATAAATTTATTAAAATTTGACACTTCCAACTAAAATTTTTTTCTCATTCCTTAAAATTGAAGTTATTTTAATCTAAATTTACTCAAATATAGATCCTACAACAAAAATACTCAACAAAATCTAAAAAAATCGAAGTTGGTTTCAAATAAATTTATTAAAATTTAACACTTCCAACTAACATTTTTTTCACACTCCAAAAAATAATAGTTATTTTCAACTAAATTTACTCAAATACACATCCTACAACAAAAATACTCGACAAAATAAAAAAAAATCGAAGTTGGTTTCAAATAAATTTATTAAAATTTGACACTTCCAACTATAATTTTTTTTCACAATCCAAAAAAATTGTCGTTATTTTCAACTAAATTTACTCAAATATACATCCTACAACAGAAATACTCGACAAAATCCAAAAAAATCGAAGTTGGTTTCAAATAAATTTATTAAAATTTGACACTTCCAACTAAATTTTTTTTCACAATCCTAAAAATTGAAGTTATTTTCATCAAAATTTACTCTAATATAGACCCTACAACAAAAATACTCAACTAAATCCAAAAAAATCGAAGTTGGTTTCAAATAAATTTATTAAAATTTGACACTTCCAACTAACATTTTTTTCACAATCCAAAAAATAGTAGTTATTTTCAACTAAATTTACTCAAATACACATCCTACAACAAAAATACTCGACCAAATAAAAAAAAATCGAAGTTGGTTTCAAATAAATTTAGTAAAATTTGACACTTCCAAGTAAAATTTTTTTCACATTCCTAAAAATTGAAGTTATTTTCATAAAAAATTACTCTAATATAGACCCTACAACAAAAATACTCAACAAAATCCAAAAAAATCGAAGCTGGTTTCAAATAAATTTATTAAAATTTGACACTTCCAACTAAAATTTTTTTTCACAATCCAATAAATTGTCGTTATTTTCATCTAAATTTACTCAAATATACATCCTACAACAAAAATACTCAACTAAATCCAAAAAAATCGAAGTTGGTTTCAAATAAATTTATTAAAATTTGACACTTCCAACTAAATTTTTTTCACAATCCAAAAAATTGAAGTTATTTTCATCTAAATTTACTCAAATATAGATCCTACAACAAATATACTCAACTAAATCCAAAAAAATCGAAGTTGGTTTCAAATAAATTTATTAAAATTTGACACTTCCAACTAAAATTTTTTTCTCATTCCTTAAAATTGAAGTTATTTTCATCTAAATTTACTCAAATATAGATCCTACAACAAAAATACTCAACAAAATCTAAAAAAATCGAAGTTGGTTTCAAATAAATTTATTAAAATTTAACACTTCCAACTAACATTTTTTTCACAATCCAAAAAATAGTAGTTATTTTCAACTAAATTTACTCAAATACACATCCTACAACAAAAATATTCGACAAAATAAAAAAAAATCGAAGTTGGTTTCAAATAAATTTATTAAAATTTGACACTTCCAAGTAAAATTTTTTTCACATTCCTAAAAATTGAAGTTATTTTCATCTAAATTTATTCAAATATAGACCCTACAACAAAAATACTCAACAAAATCCAAAATAATCCAAGTTGATTTCAATTAAATTTATTAAAATTTGGCAAAAATCGTGACAAAATCCAAAAAATCGATGTTAATTTTAACTGAAATTACTCAAATTAGGCTTCTCTATCAAAAAAACTCAACATAGTCGAGAAAAATCGAAATTGGTTTCAAATAAATTTATTAAAATTGGACACTTCCAACTAAATTTTTTTCACAATCCAAAAAATTGAAGTTATTTTCATCTAAATTTACTCAAATATAGATCCTACAACAAAAATACTCAACTAAATCCAAAAAAATCGAAGTTGGTTTCAAATAAATTTATTAAAATTTGACACTTCAAACTAAAATTTTTTTCTCATTCCTTAAAATTGAAGTTATTTTCATCTGAATTTACTCAAATATAGATCCTACAACAAAAATACTCAACAAAATCCAAAAAAATCGAAGTTGGTTTCAAATAAATTTATTAAAATTTTACACTTCCAAGTAAATTTTTTTTCACAATCCAAAAAATTGAAGTTATTTTCATCTAAATTTACTCAAATATACATCCTACAACAAAAATACTCAACTAAATCCAAAAAAATCGAAGTTGGTTTCAAATAAATTTATTAAAATTTGACACTTCCAACTAAATTTTTTTCACAATCCAAAAAATTGAAGTTATTTTCATCTAAATTTACTCAAATATAGATCCTACAACAAATATACTCAACTAAATCCAAAAAAATCGAAGTTGGTTTCAAATAAATTTATTAAAATTTGACACTTCCAACTAAAATTTTTTTCTCATTCCTTAAAATTGAAGTTATTTTCATCTAAATTTACTCAAATATAGATCCTACAACAAAAATACTCAACAAAATCTAAAAAAATCGAAGTTGGTTTCAAATAAATTTATTAAAATTTAACACTTCCAACTAACATTTTTTTCACAATCCAAAAAATAGTAGTTATTTTCAACTAAATTTACTCAAATACACATCCTACAACAAAAATATTCGACAAAATAAAAAAAAATCGAAGTTGGTTTCAAATAAATTTATTAAAATTTGACACTTCCAAGTAAAATTTTTTTCACATTCCTAAAAATTGAAGTTATTTTCATCTAAATTTATTCAAATATAGACCCTACAACAAAAATACTCAACAAAATCCAAAATAATCCAAGTTGATTTCAATTAAATTTATTAAAATTTGGCAAAAATCGTGACAAAATCCAAAAAATCGATGTTAATTTTAACTGAAATTACTCAAATTAGGCTTCTCTATCAAAAAAACTCAACATAGTCGAGAAAAATCGAAATTGGTTTCAAATAAATTTATTAAAATTGGACACTTCCAACTAAATTTTTTTCACAATCCAAAAAATTGAAGTTATTTTCATCTAAATTTACTCAAATATAGATCCTACAACAAAAATACTCAACTAAATCCAAAAAAATCGAAGTTGGTTTCAAATAAATTTATTAAAATTTGACACTTCAAACTAAAATTTTTTTCTCATTCCTTAAAATTGAAGTTATTTTCATCTGAATTTACTCAAATATAGATCCTACAACAAAAATACTCAACAAAATCCAAAAAAATCGAAGTTGGTTTCAAATAAATTTATTAAAATTTTACACTTCCAAGTAAATTTTTTTTCACAATCCAAAAAATTGAAGTTATTTTCATCTAAATTTACCCAAATATAGATCCTACAACAAAAATACTCGACAAAATCCAAAAAAATCGAAGATGGTTTCAAATAAATTTATTAAAATTTGACACTTCCAACTAAAATTTTTTTCACATTCCTAAAAATTGAAGTTATTTTCATCTAAATTTATTCAAATATAGATCCTACAGCAAAAATACTCAACAAAATCCAAAATAATCCAAGTTGATTTTAAATAAATTTATTAGAATTTGGCAAAAATCGTGACAAAATCCAAAAAATCGAAGTTAATTTCAACTGAAATTACTCAAATTATGCTTCTCTATCAAAAAAACTCAACATAGTCGAGAAAAATCGAAATTGGTTTCAAATAAATTTATTAAAATTTTACACTTCCAACTATAATTTTTTTTCACAATCCAAAAAAATTGTCGTTATTTTCATCTAAATTTACTCAAATATACATCCTACAACAGAAATACTCGACAAAATCCAAAAAAATCGAAGTTGGTTTCAAATAAATTTATTAAAATTTGACACTTCCAACTAAATTTTTTTCACAATCCAAAAAATTGAAGTTGTTTTCATCTAAATTTACTCAAATATAGATCCTACAACAAAAATACTCAACTAAATCCAAAAAAATCGAAGTTGGTTTCAAATAAATTTAGTAAAATTTGACACTTCCAACTAAAATTTTTTTCTCATTCCTTAAAATTGAAGTTATTTTAATCTAAATTTACTCAAATATAGATCCTACAACAAAAATACTCAACAAAATCTAAAAAAATCGAAGTTGGTTTCAAATAAATTTATTAAAATTTAACACTTCCAACTAACATTTTTTTCACACTCCAAAAAATAATAGTTATTTTCAACTAAATTTACTCAAATACACATCCTACAACAAAAATACTCGACAAAATAAAAAAAAATCGAAGTTGGTTTCAAATAAATTTATTAAAATTTGATACTTCCAACTATAATTTTTTTTCACAATCCAAAAAAATTGTCGTTATTTTCCACTAAATTTACTCAAATATACATCCTACAACAGAAATACTCGACAAAATCCAAAAAAATCGAAGTTGGTTTCAAATAAATATATTAAAATTTGACACTTCCAACTAAATTTTTTTTCACAATCCTAAAAATTGAAGTTATTTTCATCAAAATTTACTCTAATATAGACCCTACAACCAAAATACGCTACAAAATCCAAAAAATCGAAGTTGGTTTCAAATAAATTTATTAAAATTTGACACTTCCAACTAAAATTTTTTTTCACAATCCAATAAATTGTCGTTATTTTCATCTAAATTTACTCAAATATACATCCTACAACACAAATACTCAACAAAATCCAAAAAAATTGAAGTTGGTTTCAAATAAATTTATTAAAATTTGACACTTCCAACTAAAATTTTTTTTCACAATGCAATAAATTGTCGATATTTGCATCTAAATTTCCTCAAATATTCATCCTACAGACAAAAATACTCAACAAAATAAAAAAAATTCGAAGTTGGTTTCAAATAAATTTATTAAAATTTGACACTTCCAACTAAAATTTTTTTCACAATCCTAAAAATTGAAGTTATTTTCATAAAAAATTACTCTAATATAGACCCTACAACAAAAATACTCAACAAAATCCAAAAAAATCGAAGCTGGTTTCAAATAAATTTATTAAAATTTGACACTTCCAACTAAAATTTTTTTTCACAATCCAATAAATTGTCGTTATTTTCATCTAAATTTACTCAAATATACATCCTACAACAAAAATACTCAACTAAATCCAAAAAAATCGAAGTTGGTTTCAAATAAATTTATTAAAATTTGACACTTCCAACTAAATTTTTTTCACAATCCAAAAAATTGAAGTTATTTTCATCTAAATTTACTCAAATATAGATCCTACAACAAATATACTCAACTAAATCCAAAAAAATCGAAGTTGGTTTCAAATAAATTTATTAAAATTTGACACTTCCAACTAAAATTTTTTTCTCATTCCTTAAAATTGAAGTTATTTTCATCTAAATTTACTCAAATATAGATCCTACAACAAAAATACTCAACAAAATCTAAAAAAATCGAAGTTGGTTTCAAATAAATTTATTAAAATTTAACACTTCCAACTAACATTTTTTTCACAATCCAAAAAATAGTAGTTATTTTCAACTAAATTTACTCAAATACACATCCTACAACAAAAATACTCGACAAAATAAAAAAAAATCGAAGTTGGTTTCAAATAAATTTATTAAAATTTGACACTTCCAAGTAAAATTTTTTTCACATTCCTAAAAATTGAAGTTATTTTCATCTAAATTTATTCAAATATAGACCCTACAACAAAAATACTCAACAAAATCCAAAATAATCCAAGTTGATTTCAATTAAATTTATTAAAATTTGGCAAAAATCGTGACAAAATCCAAAAAATCGATGTTAATTTTAACTGAAATTACTCAAATTAGGCTTCTCTATCAAAAAAACTCAACATAGTCGAGAAAAATCGAAATTGGTTTCAAATAAATTTATTAAAATTTGACACTTCCAACTAAATTTTTTTCACAATCCAAAAAATTGAAGTTATTTTCATCTAAATTTACTCAAATATAGATCCTACAACAAAAATACTCAACTAAATCCAAAAAAATCGAAGTTGGTTTCAAATAAATTTATTAAAATTTGACACTTCAAACTAAAATTTTTTTCTCATTCCTTAAAATTGAAGTTATTTTCATCTGAATTTACTCAAATATAGATCCTACAACAAAAATACTCAACAAAATCCAAAAAAATCGAAGTTGGTTTCAAATAAATTTATTAAAATTTTACACTTCCAAGTAAATTTTTTTTCACAATCCAAAAAATTGAAGTTATTTTCATCTAAATTTACCCAAATATAGATCCTACAACAAAAATACTCGACAAAATCCAAAAAAATCGAAGATGGTTTCAAATAAATTTATTAAAATTTGACACTTCCAACTAAAATTTTTTTCACATTCCTAAAAATTGAAGTTATTTTCATCTAAATTTATTCAAATATAGATCCTACAGCAAAAATACTCAACAAAATCCAAAATAATCCAAGTTGATTTTAAATAAATTTATTAGAATTTGGCAAAAATCGTGACAAAATCCAAAAAATCGAAGTTAATTTCAACTGAAATTACTCAAATTATGCTTCTCTATCAAAAAAACTCAACATAGTCGAGAAAAATCGAAATTGGTTTCAAATAAATTTATTAAAATTTTACACTTCCAACTATTATTTTTTTTCACAATCCAAAAAAATTGTCGTTATTTTCATCTAAATTTACTCAAATATACATCCTACAACAGAAATACTCGACAAAATCCAAAAAAATCGAAGTTGGTTTCAAATAAATTTATTAAAATTTGACACTTCCAACTAAAATTTTTTTTACAATCCTAAAAATTGAAGTTATTTTCATCAAAATTTACTCAAATATAGATCCTACAACAAAAATACTCAACTAAATCCAAAAAAATCGAAGTTGGTTTCAAATAAATTTATTAAAATTTGACACTTCCAACTAAAATTTTTTTCACAATCCAAAAAATTGACTTATTTTCATCTAAATTTACTCAAATATACATCCTACAACAAAAATACTCAACTAAATCCAAAAAAATCGAAGTTGGTTTCAAATAAATTTATTAAAATTTGACACTTCCAACTAAATTTTTTTCACAATCCAAAAAATTGAAGTTATTTTCATCTAAATTTACTCAAATATAGATCCTACAACAAAAATACTCAACTAAATCCAAAAAAATCGAAGTTGGTTTCAAATAAATTTATTAAAATTTGACACTTCAAACTAAAATTTTTTTCTCATTCCTTAAAATTGAAGTTATTTTCATCTAAATTTACTCAAATATAGATCCTACAACAAAAATACTCAACTAAATCCAAAAAAATCGAAGTTGGTTTCAAATAAATTTATTAAAATTTGACACTTCCAACAAAAATTTTTTCTCATTCCTTAAAAATGAAGTTATTTTCATCTAAATTTACTCAAATATAGATCCTACAACAAAAATACTCATCAAAATCTAAAAAAATCGAAATTGGTTTCAAATAAATTTATTAAAATTTGACACTTCCAACTAAAATTTTTTTTCACAATGCAATAAATTGTCGATATTTTCATCAAAATTTACTCAAATATAGATCCTACAACAAAAATACTCAACTAAATCCAAAAAAATCGAAGTTGGTTTCAAATAAATTTATTAAAATTTGACACTTCCAACTAAAATTTTTTTCACAATCCAAAAAATTGACTTATTTTCATCTAAATTTACTCAAATATAGATCCTACAACAAAATACTCATCAAAATAAAAAAAAATCGAAGTTGGTTTCAAATAAATTTATTAAAATTTGACACTTCCAACTATAATTTTTTTTCACAATCCAAAAAAATTGTCGTTATTTTCAACTAAATTTACTCAAATATAGATCCTACAACAAAAATACTCAACTAAATCCAAAAAAATCGAAGTTGGTTTCAAATAAATTTATTAAAATTTGACACTTCAAACTAAAATTTTTTTCTCATTCCTTAAAATTGAAGTTATTTTCATCTAAATTTACTCAAATATAGATCCTACAACAAAAATACTCAACAAAATCCAAAAAAATCGAAGTTGGTTTCAAATAAATTTATTAAAATTTTACACTTCCAAGTAAATTTTTTTTCACAATCCAAAAAATTGAAGTTATTTTCATCTAAATTTACCCAAATATAGATCCTACAACAAAAATACTCGACAAAATCCAAAAAAATCGAAGTTGGTTTCAAATAAATTTATTAAAATTTGACACTTCCAACTAAATTTTTTTTCACAATCCTAAAAATTGAAGTTATTTTCATCAAAATTTACTCTAATATAGACCCTACAACAAAAATACGCTACAAAATCCAAAAAATCGAAGTTGGTTTCGAATAAATTTATTAAAATTTGACACTTCCAACTAAAATTTTTTTTCACAATCCAATAAGTTGTCGTTATTTTCATCTAAATTTACTCTAATATAGACCCTACAACAAAAATACTCAACAAAATCCAAAAAAATCGAAGCTGGTTTCAAATAAATTTATTAAAATTTGACACTTCCAACTAAAATTTTTTTTCACAATCCAATAAATTGTCGTTATTTTCATCAAAATTTACTCTAATATAGACCCTACAACAAAAATACTCAACTAAATCCAAAAAAATCGAAGTTGGTTTCAAATAAATTTATTAAAATTTGACACTTCCAACTAAAATTTTTTTCTCATTCCTTAAAATTGAAGTTATTTTCATCTAAATTTACTCAAATATAGATCCTACAACAAAATACTCATCAAAATAAAAAAAAATCGAAGTTGGTTTCAAATAAATTTATTAAAATTTGACACTTCCAACTAAAATTTTTTTTCACAATGCAATAAATTGTCGATATTTTCATCTAAATTTACTCAAATATTCATCCTACAGACAAAAATACTCAACAAAATCCAAAAAAATCGAAGTTGGTTTCAAATAAATTTATTAAAATTTGACACTTCCAACGAAAATTTTTTTCACAATCCTAAAAATTGAAGTTATTTTCATCAAAAATTACTCTAATATAGACCCTACAACAAAAATACTCAACAAAATCCAAAAAAATCGAAGCTGGTTTCAAATAAATTTATTAAAATTTGACACTTCCAACTAAAATCTTTTTTCACAATCCAACAAATTGTCGTTATTTTCATCTAAATTTACTCAAATATACATCCTACAACAAAAATACTCAACTAAATCCAAAAAAATCGAAGTTGGTTTCAAATAAATTTATTAAAATTTGACACTTCCAACTAAATTTTTTTCACAATCCAAAAAATTGAAGTTGTTTTCATCTAAATTTACTCAAATATAGATCCTACAACAAAAATACTCGACAAAATCCAAAAAAATCGAAGTTGGTTTCAAATAAATTTATTAAAATTTGACACTTCCAACTAAATTTTTTTTCACAATCCTAAAAATTGAAGTTATTTTCATCAAAAATTACTCTAATATAGACCCTACAACAAAAATACTCAACAAAATCCAAAAAAATCGAAGCTGGTTTCAAATAAATTTATTAAAATTTGACACTTCCAACTAAATTTTTTTCACAATCCAAAAAATTGAAGTTATTTTCATCTAAATTTACTCAAATATAGATCCTACAACAAAAATACTCAACTAAATCCAAAAAAATCGAAGTTGGTTTCAAATAAATTTATTAAAATTTGACACTTCAAACTAAAATTTTTTTCTCATTCCTTAAAATTGAAGTTATTTTCATCTAAATTTACTCAAATATAGATCCTACAACAAAAATACTCAACTAAATCCAAAAAAATCGAAGTTGGTTTCAAATAAATTTATTAAAATTTGACACTTCCAACAAAAATTTTTTCTCATTCCTTAAAATTGAAGTTATTTTCATCTAAATTTACTCAAATATAGATCCTACAACAAAAATACTCATCAAAATCTAAAAAAATCGAAATTGGTTTCAAATAAATTTATTAAAATTTGACACTTCCAACTAAAATTTTTTTTCACAATGCAATAAATTGTCGATATTTTCATCTAAATTTACTCAAATATAGATCCTACAACAAAAATACTCAACTAAATCCAAAAAAATCGAAGTTGGTTTCAAATAAATTTATTAAAATTTGACACTTCCAACTAAAATTTTTTTCACAATCCAAAAAAATTGTCGTTATTTTCATCTAAATTTACTCAAATATACATCCTACAACAGAAATACTCGACAAAATCCAAAAAAATCGAAGTTGGTTTCAAATAAATTTATTAAAATTTGACACTTCCAACTAAAATTTTTTTTACAATCCTAAAAATTGAAGTTATTTTCATCAAAATTTACTCAAATATAGATCCTACAACAAAAATACTCAACTAAATCCAAAAAAATCGAAGTTGGTTTCAAATAAATTTATTAAAATTTGACACTTCCAACTAAAATTTTTTTCACAATCCAAAAAATTGACTTATTTTCATCTAAATTTACTCAAATATAGATCCTACAACAAAATACTCATCAAAATAAAAAAAAATCGAAGTTGGTTTCAAATAAATTTATTAAAATTTGACACTTCCAACTATAATTTTTTTTCACAATCCAAAAAAATTGTCGTTATTTTCAACTAAATTTACTCAAATATAGATCCTACAACAAAAATACTCAACTAAATCCAAAAAAATCGAAGTTGGTTTCAAATAAATTTATTAAAATTTGACACTTCAAACTAAAATTTTTTTCTCATTCCTTAAAATTGAAGTTATTTTCATCTAAATTTACTCAAATATAGATCCTACAACAAAAATACTCAACAAAATCCAAAAAAATCGAAGTTGGTTTCAAATAAATTTATTAAAATTTTACACTTCCAAGTAAATTTTTTTTCACAATCCAAAAAATTGAAGTTATTTTCATCTAAATTTACCCAAATATAGATCCTACAACAAAAATACTCGACAAAATCCAAAAAAATCGAAGTTGGTTTCAAATAAATTTATTAAAATTTGACACTTCCAACTAAATTTTTTTTCACAATCCTAAAAATTGAAGTTATTTTCATCAAAATTTACTCTAATATAGACCCTACAACAAAAATACGCTACAAAATCCAAAAAATCGAAGTTGGTTTCAAATAAATTTATTAAAATTTGACACTTCCAACTAAAATTTTTTTTCACAATCCAATAAGTTGTCGTTATTTTCATCTAAATTTACTCTAATATAGACCCTACAACAAAAATACTCAACAAAATCCAAAAAAATCGAAGCTGGTTTCAAATAAATTTATTAAAATTTGACACTTCCAACTAAAATTTTTTTTCACAATCCAATAAATTGTCGTTATTTTCATCAAAATTTACTCTAATATAGACCCTACAACAAAAATACTCAACTAAATCCAAAAAAATCGAAGTTGGTTTCAAATAAATTTATTAAAATTTGACACTTCCAACTAAAATTTTTTTCTCATTCCTTAAAATTGAAGTTATTTTCATCTAAATTTACTCAAATATAGATCCTACAACAAAATACTCATCAAAATAAAAAAAAATCGAAGTTGGTTTCAAATAAATTTATTAAAATTTGACACTTCCAACTAAAATTTTTTTTCACAATGCAATAAATTGTCGATATTTTCATCTAAATTTACTCAAATATTCATCCTACAGACAAAAATACTCAACAAAATCCAAAAAAATCGAAGTTGGTTTCAAATAAATTTATTAAAATTTGACACTTCCAACGAAAATTTTTTTCACAATCCTAAAAATTGAAGTTATTTTCATCAAAAATTACTCTAATATAGACCCTACAACAAAAATACTCAACAAAATCCAAAAAAATCGAAGCTGGTTTCAAATAAATTTATTAAAATTTGACACTTCCAACTAAAATTTTTTTTCACAATCCAACAAATTGTCGTTATTTTCATCTAAATTTACTCAAATATACATCCTACAACAAAAATACTCAACTAAATCCAAAAAAATCGAAGTTGGTTTCAAATAAATTTATTAAAATTTGACACTTCCAACTAAATTTTTTTCACAATCCAAAAAATTGAAGTTGTTTTCATCTAAATTTACTCAAATTTAGATCCTACAACAAAAATACTCGACAAAATCCAAAAAAATCGAAGTTGGTTTCAAATAAATTTATTAAAATTTGACACTTCCAACTAAATTTTTTTTCACAATCCTAAAAATTGAAGTTATTTTCATAAAAAATTACTCTAATATAGACCCTACAACAAAAATACTCAACAAAATCCAAAAAAATCGAAGCTGGTTTCAAATAAATTTATTAAAATTTGACACTTCCAACTAAAATTTTTTTCTCATTCCTTAAAATTGAAGTTATTTTCATCTAAATTTACTCAAATATAGATCCTACAACAAAATACTCATCAAAATAAAAAAAAATCGAAGTTGGTTTCAAATAAATTTATTAAAATTTGACACTTCCAACTAAAATTTTTTTTCACAATGCAATAAATTGTCGATATTTTCATCTAAATTTACTCAAATATTCATCCTACAGACAAAAATACTCAACAAAATCCAAAAAAATCGAAGTTGGTTTCAAATAAATTTATTAAAATTTGACACTTCCAACGAAATTTTTTTTCACAATCCTAAAAATTGAAGTTATTTTCATCAAAAATTACTCTAATATAGACCCTACAACAAAAATACTCAACAAAATCCAAAAAAATCGAAGCTGGTTTCAAATAAATTTATTAAAATTTGACACTTCCAACTAAAATTTTTTTTCACAATCCAACAAATTGTCGTTATTTTCATCTAAATTTACTCAAATATACATCCTACAACAAAAATACTCAACTAAATCCAAAAAAATCGAAGTTGGTTTCAAATAAATTTATTAAAATTTGACACTTCCAACTAAATTTTTTTCACAATCCAAAAAATTGAAGTTGTTTTCATCTAAATTTACTCAAATATAGATCCTACAACAAAAATACTCGACAAAATCCAAAAAAATCGAAGTTGGTTTCAAATAAATTTATTAAAATTTGACACTTCCAACTAAATTTTTTTTCACAATCCTAAAAATTGAAGTTATTTTCATAAAAAATTACTCTAATATAGACCCTACAACAAAAATACTCAACAAAATCCAAAAAAATCGAAGCTGGTTTCAAATAAATTTATTAAAATTTGACACTTCCAACTAAAATTTTTTTTCACAATCCAATAAATTGTCGTTATTTTCATCTAAATTTACTCAAATATACATCCTACAACAAAAATACTCAACTAAATCCAAAAAAATCGAAGTTGGTTTCAAATAAATTTATTAAAATTTGACACTTCCAACTAAATTTTTTTCACAATCCAAAAAATTGAAGTTATTTTCATCTAAATTTACTCAAATATAGATCCTACAACAAAAATACTCAACTAAATCCAAAAAAATCGAAGTTGGTTTCAAATAAATTTATTAAAATTTGACACTTCAAACTAAAATTTTTTTCTCATTCCTTAAAATTGAAGTTATTTTCATCTAAATTTACTCAAATATAGATCCTACAACAAAAATACTCAACTAAATCCAAAAAAATCGAAGTTGGTTTCAAATAAATTTATTAAAATTTGACACTTCCAACAAAAATTTTTTCTCATTCCTTAAAATTGAAGTTATTTTCATCTAAATTTACTCAAATATAGATCCTACAACAAAAATACTCATCAAAATCTAAAAAAATCGAAATTGGTTTCAAATAAATTTATTAAAATTTGACACTTCCAACTAAAATTTTTTTCACAATCCAAAAAATTGACTTATTTTCATCTAAATTTACTCAAATATAGATCCTACAACAAAATACTCATCAAAAAAAAAAAAATCGAAGTTGGTTTCAAATAAATTTATTAAAATTTGACACTTCCAACTATAATTTTTTTTCACAATCCAAAAAAATTGTCGTTATTTTGAACTAAATTTACTCAAATATACATCCTACAACAGAAATACTCGACAAAATCCAAAAAAATCGAAGTTGGTTTCAAATAAATTTATTAAAATTTGACACTTCCAACTAAATTTTTTTTCACAATCCTAAAAATTGAAGTTATTTTCATCAAAATTTACTCTAATATAGTCCCTACAACAAAAATACGCTACAAAATCCAAAAAATCGAAGTTGGTTTCAAATAAATTTATTAAAATTTGACACTTCCAACTAAAATTTTTTTTCACAATCCAATAAATTGTCGTTATTTTCATCTAAATTTACTCAAATATACATCCTACAACACAAATACTCAACAAAATCCAAAAAAATCGAAGTTGGTTTCAAATAAATTTATTAAAATTTGACACTCCCAACTAAAATTTTTTTTCACAATGCAATAAATTGTCGATATTTTCATCTAAATTTACTCAAATATTCATCCTACAGACAAAAATACTCAACAAAATCCAAAAAAATCGAAGTTGGTTTCAAATAAATTTATTAAAATTTGACACTTCCAACTAAAATTTTTTTCACAATCCTAAAAATTGAAGTTATTTTCATCAAAAATTACTCTAATATAGACCCTACAACAAAAATACTCAACAAAATCCAAAAAAATCGAAGCTGGTTCCAAATAAATTTATTAAAATTTGACACTTCCAACTAAAATTTTTTTTCACAATCCAACAAATTGTCGTTATTTTCATCTAAATTTACTCAAATATAGATCCTACAACAAAAATACTCAACTAAATCCAAAAAAATCGAAGTTGGTTTCAAATAAATTTATTAAAATTTGACACTTCCAACTAAAATTTTTTTCTCATTCCTTAAAATTGAAGTTATTTTCATCTAAATTTACTCAAATATAGATCCTACAACAAAAATACTCAACAAAATCTAAAAAAATCGAAATTGGTTTCAAATAAATTTATTAAAATTTGACACTTCCAACTAAAATTTTTTTCACAATCCAAAAAATTGACTTATTTTCATCTAAATTTACTCAAATATAGATCCTACAACAAAATACTCATCAAAATAAAAAAAAATCGAAGTTGGTTTCAAATAAATTTATTAAAATTTGACACTTCCAACTATAATTTTTTTTCACAATCCAAAAAAATTGTCGTTATTTTCAACTAAATTTACTCAAATATACATCCTACAACAGAAATACTCGACAAAATCCAAAAAAATCGAAGTTTGTTTCAAATAAATTTATTAAAATTTGACACTTCCAACTAAAATTTTTTTTCACAATGCAATAAATTGTCGATATTTTCATCTAAATTTACTCAAATATTCATCCTACAAACAAAAATATTCAACAAAATCCAAAAAAATCGAAGTTGGTTTCAAATAAATTTATTAAAATTTGACACTTCCAACTAAAATTTTTTTCACAATCCTAGAAATTTAAGTTATTTTCATAAAAAATTACTCTAATATAGACCCTACAACAAAAATACTCAACAAAATCCAAAAAAATCGAAGCTGGTTTCAAATATATTTATTAAAATTTGACACTTCCAACTAAAATTTTTTTTCACAATCAATTAAATTGTCGTTATTTTCATCTAAATTTACTCAAATATACATCCTACAACAAAAATACTCAACTAAATCCAAAAAAATCGAAGTTGGTTTCAAATAAATTTATTAAAATTTGACACTTCCAACTAAATTTTTTTCACAATCCAAAAAATTGAAGTTATTTTCATCTAAATTTACTCAAATATAGATCCTACAACAAAAATACTCAACTAAATCAAAAAAAATCGCAGTTGGTTTCAAATAAATTTATTAAAATTTGACACTTCCAACTAAATTTTTTTTTCACAATCCAATAAATTGTCGTTATTTTCATCTAAATTTACTCAAATATACATCCTACAACAAAAATACTCAACTAAATCCAAAAAAATCGAAGTTGGTTTCAAATAAATTTATTAAAATTTGACACTTCCAACTAAATTCTTTTCACAATCCAAAAAATTGAAGTTATTTTCATCTAAATTTACTCAAATATAGATCCTACAACAAAATACTCATCAAAATAAAAAAAAATCGAAGTTGGTTTCAAATAAATTTATTAAAATTTGACACTTCCAACTATAATTTTTTTTCACAATCCAAAAAAATTGTCGTTATTTTCAACTAAATTTACTCAAATATACATCCTACAACAGAAATACTCGACAAAATCCAAAAAAATCGAAGTTTGTTTCAAATAAATTTATTAAAATTTGACACTTCCAACTAAAATTTTTTTTCACAATGCAATAAATTGTCGATATTTTCATCTAAATTTACTCAAATATTCATCCTACAAACAAAAATATTCAACAAAATCCAAAAAAATCGAAGTTGGTTTCAAATAAATTTATTAAAATTTGACACTTCCAACTAAAATTTTTTTCACAATCCTAGAAATTTAAGTTATTTTCATAAAAAATTACTCTAATATAGACCCTACAACAAAAATACTCAACAAAATCCAAAAAAATCGAAGCTGGTTTCAAATATATTTATTAAAATTTGACACTTCCAACTAAAATTTTTTTTCACAATCAATTAAATTGTCGTTATTTTCATCTAAATTTACTCAAATATACATCCTACAACAAAAATACTCAACTAAATCCAAAAAAATCGAAGTTGGTTTCAAATAAATTTATTAAAATTTGACACTTCCAACTAAATTTTTTTCACAATCCAAAAAATTGAAGTTATTTTCATCTAAATTTACTCAAATATAGATCCTACAACAAAAATACTCAACTAAATCAAAAAAAATCGCAGTTGGTTTCAAATAAATTTATTAAAATTTGACACTTCCAACTAAATTTTTTTTTCACAATCCAATAAATTGTCGTTATTTTCATCTAAATTTACTCAAATATACATCCTACAACAAAAATACTCAACTAAATCCAAAAAAATCGAAGTTGGTTTCAAATAAATTTATTAAAATTTGACACTTCCAACTAAATTCTTTTCACAATCCAAAAAATTGAAGTTATTTTCATCTAAATTTACTCAAATATAGATCCTACAACAAAAATACTCAACTAAATAAAAAAAAATCGAAGTTGGTTTCAAATAAATTTATTAAAATTTGACACTTCCAACTAAAATTTTTTTCACAATCCAAAAAATTGACTTATTTTCATCTAAATTTACTTAATATAGATCCTACAACAAAATAAAAAAAAATCGAAGTTGGTTTCAAATAAATTTATTAAAATTTGACACTTCCAACTATAATTTTTTTTCACAATCCAAAAAAATTGTCGTTATTTTCATCTAAATTTACTCAAATATACATCCTACAACAAAAATACTCGACAAAATCCAAAAAAATCGAAGTTGGTTTCAAATAAATTTATTAAAATTTGACACTTCCAACTAAAATTTATTTTACAATCCTAAAAATTGAAGTTATTTTCATCAAAATTTACTCAAATATAGATCCTACAACAAAAATACTCGACAAAATCCAAAAAAATCGAAGTTGGTTTCAAATAAATTTATTAAAATTTGACACTTCCAACTAAAATTTTTTTCTCATTCCTTAAAATTGAAGTTATTTTCATCTAAATTTACTCAAATATAGATCTTACAACAAAAATACTCAACAAAATCCAAAAAAATCGAAGCTGGTTTCAAATAAATTTATTAAAATTTGACACTTCCAACTAAAATTTTTTTCTCATTCCTTAAAATTGAAGTTATTTTCATCTAAATTTACTCAAATATAGATCCTACAACAAAATACTCATCAAAATAAAAAAAATCGAAGTTGGTTTCAAATAAATTTATTAAAATTTGACACTTCCAACTAAAATTTTTTTTCACAATGCAATAAATTGTCGATATTTTCATCTAAATTTACTCAAATATTCATCCTACAGACAAAAATACTCAACAAAATCCAAAAAAATCGAAGTTGGTTTCAAATAAATTTATTAAAATTTGACACTTCCAACGAAAATTTTTTTCACAATCCTAAAAATTGAAGTTATTTTCATAAAAAATTACTCTAATATAGACCCTACAACAAAAATACTCAACAAAATCCAAAAAAATCGAAGCTGGTTTCAAATAAATTTATTAAAATTTGACACTTCCAACTAAAATTTTTTTCTCATTCCTTAAAATTGAAGTTATTTTCATCTAAATTTACTCAAATATAGATCCTACAACAAAATACTCATCAAAATAAAAAAAAATCGAAGTTGGTTTCAAATAAATTTATTAAAATTTGACACTTCCAACTAAAATTTTTTTTCACAATGCAATAAATTGTCGATATTTTCATCTAAATTTACTCAAATATTCATCCTACAGACAAAAATACTCAACAAAATCCAAAAAAATCGAAGTTGGTTTCAAATAAATTTATTAAAATTTGACACTTCCAACGAAATTTTTTTTCACAATCCTAAAAATTGAAGTTATTTTCATCAAAAATTACTCTAATATAGACCCTACAACAAAAATACTCAACAAAATCCAAAAAAATCGAAGCTGGTTTCAAATAAATTTATTAAAATTTGACACTTCCAACTAAAATTTTTTTTCACAATCCAACAAATTGTCGTTATTTTCATCTAAATTTACTCAAATATACATCCTACAACAAAAATACTCAACTAAATCCAAAAAAATCGAAGTTGGTTTCAAATAAATTTATTAAAATTTGACACTTCCAACTAAATTTTTTTCACAATCCAAAAAATTGAAGTTGTTTTCATCTAAATTTACTCAAATATAGATCCTACAACAAAAATACTCGACAAAATCCAAAAAAATCGAAGTTGGTTTCAAATAAATTTATTAAAATTTGACACTTCCAACTAAATTTTTTTTCACAATCCTAAAAATTGAAGTTATTTTCATAAAAAATTACTCTAATATAGACCCTACAACAAAAATACTCAACAAAATCCAAAAAAATCGAAGCTGGTTTCAAATAAATTTATTAAAATTTGACACTTCCAACTAAAATTTTTTTTCACAATCCAATAAATTGTCGTTATTTTCATCTAAATTTACTCAAATATACATCCTACAACAAAAATACTCAACTAAATCCAAAAAAATCGAAGTTGGTTTCAAATAAATTTATTAAAATTTGACACTTCCAACTAAATTTTTTTCACAATCCAAAAAATTGAAGTTATTTTCATCTAAATTTACTCAAATATAGATCCTACAACAAAAATACTCAACTAAATCCAAAAAAATCGAAGTTGGTTTCAAATAAATTTATTAAAATTTGACACTTCAAACTAAAATTTTTTTCTCATTCCTTAAAATTGAAGTTATTTTCATCTAAATTTACTCAAATATAGATCCTACAACAAAAATACTCAACTAAATCCAAAAAAATCGAAGTTGGTTTCAAATAAATTTATTAAAATTTGACACTTCCAACAAAAATTTTTTCTCATTCCTTAAAATTGAAGTTATTTTCATCTAAATTTACTCAAATATAGATCCTACAACAAAAATACTCATCAAAATCTAAAAAAATCGAAATTGGTTTCAAATAAATTTATTAAAATTTGACACTTCCAACTAAAATTTTTTTCACAATCCAAAAAATTGACTTATTTTCATCTAAATTTACTCAAATATAGATCCTACAACAAAATACTCATCAAAAAAAAAAAAATCGAAGTTGGTTTCAAATAAATTTATTAAAATTTGACACTTCCAACTATAATTTTTTTTCACAATCCAAAAAAATTGTCGTTATTTTGAACTAAATTTACTCAAATATACATCCTACAACAGAAATACTCGACAAAATCCAAAAAAATCGAAGTTGGTTTCAAATAAATTTATTAAAATTTGACACTTCCAACTAAATTTTTTTTCACAATCCTAAAAATTGAAGTTATTTTCATCAAAATTTACTCTAATATAGTCCCTACAACAAAAATACGCTACAAAATCCAAAAAATCGAAGTTGGTTTCAAATAAATTTATTAAAATTTGACACTTCCAACTAAAATTTTTTTTCACAATCCAATAAATTGTCGTTATTTTCATCTAAATTTACTCAAATATACATCCTACAACACAAATACTCAACAAAATCCAAAAAAATCGAAGTTGGTTTCAAATAAATTTATTAAAATTTGACACTCCCAACTAAAATTTTTTTTCACAATGCAATAAATTGTCGATATTTTCATCTAAATTTACTCAAATATTCATCCTACAGACAAAAATACTCAACAAAATCCAAAAAAATCGAAGTTGGTTTCAAATAAATTTATTAAAATTTGACACTTCCAACTAAAATTTTTTTCACAATCCTAAAAATTGAAGTTATTTTCATCAAAAATTACTCTAATATAGACCCTACAACAAAAATACTCAACAAAATCCAAAAAAATCGAAGCTGGTTCCAAATAAATTTATTAAAATTTGACACTTCCAACTAAAATTTTTTTTCACAATCCAACAAATTGTCGTTATTTTCATCTAAATTTACTCAAATATAGATCCTACAACAAAAATACTCAACTAAATCCAAAAAAATCGAAGTTGGTTTCAAATAAATTTATTAAAATTTGACACTTCCAACTAAAATTTTTTTCTCATTCCTTAAAATTGAAGTTATTTTCATCTAAATTTACTCAAATATAGATCCTACAACAAAAATACTCAACAAAATCTAAAAAAATCGAAATTGGTTTCAAATAAATTTATTAAAATTTGACACTTCCAACTAAAATTTTTTTCACAATCCAAAAAATTGACTTATTTTCATCTAAATTTACTCAAATATAGATCCTACAACAAAATACTCATCAAAATAAAAAAAAATCGAAGTTGGTTTCAAATAAATTTATTAAAATTTGACACTTCCAACTATAATTTTTTTTCACAATCCAAAAAAATTGTCGTTATTTTCAACTAAATTTACTCAAATATACATCCTACAACAGAAATACTCGACAAAATCCAAAAAAATCGAAGTTTGTTTCAAATAAATTTATTAAAATTTGACACTTCCAACTAAAATTTTTTTTCACAATGCAATAAATTGTCGATATTTTCATCTAAATTTACTCAAATATTCATCCTACAAACAAAAATATTCAACAAAATCCAAAAAAATCGAAGTTGGTTTCAAATAAATTTATTAAAATTTGACACTTCCAACTAAAATTTTTTTCACAATCCTAGAAATTTAAGTTATTTTCATAAAAAATTACTCTAATATAGACCCTACAACAAAAATACTCAACAAAATCCAAAAAAATCGAAGCTGGTTTCAAATATATTTATTAAAATTTGACACTTCCAACTAAAATTTTTTTTCACAATCAATTAAATTGTCGTTATTTTCATCTAAATTTACTCAAATATACATCCTACAACAAAAATACTCAACTAAATCCAAAAAAATCGAAGTTGGTTTCAAATAAATTTATTAAAATTTGACACTTCCAACTAAATTTTTTTCACAATCCAAAAAATTGAAGTTATTTTCATCTAAATTTACTCAAATATAGATCCTACAACAAAAATACTCAACTAAATCAAAAAAAATCGCAGTTGGTTTCAAATAAATTTATTAAAATTTGACACTTCCAACTAAATTTTTTTTTCACAATCCAATAAATTGTCGTTATTTTCATCTAAATTTACTCAAATATACATCCTACAACAAAAATACTCAACTAAATCCAAAAAAATCGAAGTTGGTTTCAAATAAATTTATTAAAATTTGACACTTCCAACTAAATTCTTTTCACAATCCAAAAAATTGAAGTTATTTTCATCTAAATTTACTCAAATATAGATCCTACAACAAAAATACTCAACTAAATAAAAAAAAATCGAAGTTGGTTTCAAATAAATTTATTAAAATTTGACACTTCCAACTAAAATTTTTTTCACAATCCAAAAAATTGACTTATTTTCATCTAAATTTACTTAATATAGATCCTACAACAAAATAAAAAAAAATCGAAGTTGGTTTCAAATAAATTTATTAAAATTTGACACTTCCAACTATAATTTTTTTTCACAATCCAAAAAAATTGTCGTTATTTTCATCTAAATTTACTCAAATATACATCCTACAACAAAAATACTCGACAAAATCCAAAAAAATCGAAGTTGGTTTCAAATAAATTTATTAAAATTTGACACTTCCAACTAAAATTTATTTTACAATCCTAAAAATTGAAGTTATTTTCATCAAAATTTACTCAAATATAGATCCTACAACAAAAATACTCGACAAAATCCAAAAAAATCGAAGTTGGTTTCAAATAAATTTATTAAAATTTGACACTTCCAACTAAAATTTTTTTCTCATTCCTTAAAATTGAAGTTATTTTCATCTAAATTTACTCAAATATAGATCTTACAACAAAAATACTCAACAAAATCCAAAAAAATCGAAGCTGGTTTCAAATAAATTTATTAAAATTTGACACTTCCAACTAAAATTTTTTTCTCATTCCTTAAAATTGAAGTTATTTTCATCTAAATTTACTCAAATATAGATCCTACAACAAAATACTCATCAAAATAAAAAAAATCGAAGTTGGTTTCAAATAAATTTATTAAAATTTGACACTTCCAACTAAAATTTTTTTTCACAATGCAATAAATTGTCGATATTTTCATCTAAATTTACTCAAATATTCATCCTACAGACAAAAATACTCAACAAAATCCAAAAAAATCGAAGTTGGTTTCAAATAAATTTATTAAAATTTGACACTTCCAACGAAAATTTTTTTCACAATCCTAAAAATTGAAGTTATTTTCATCAAAAATTACTCTAATATAGACCCTACAACAAAAATACTCAACAAAATCCAAAAAAATCGAAGCTGGTTTCAAATAAATTTATTAAAATTTGACACTTCCAACTAAAATTTTTTTTCACAATCCAACAAATTGTCGTTATTTTCATCTAAATTTACTCAAATATACATCCTACAACAAAAATACTCAACTAAATCCAAAAAAATCGAAGTTGGTTTCAAATAAATTTATTAAAATTTGACACTTCCAACTAAATTTTTTTCACAATCCAAAAAATTGAAGTTGTTTTCATCTAAATTTACTCAAATATAGATCCTACAACAAAAATACTCGACAAAATCCAAAAAAATCGAAGTTGGTTTCAAATAAATTTATTAAAATTTGACACTTCCAACTAAATTTTTTTTCACAATCCTAAAAATTGAAGTTATTTTCATAAAAAATTACTCTAATATAGACCCTACAACAAAAATACTCAACAAAATCCAAAAAAATCGAAGCTGGTTTCAAATAAATTTATTAAAATTTGACACTTCCAACTAAAATTTTTTTTCACAATCCAATAAATTGTCGTTATTTTCATCTAAATTTACTCAAATATACATCCTACAACAAAAATACTCAACTAAATCCAAAAAAATCGAAGTTGGTTTCAAATAAATTTATTAAAATTTGACACTTCCAACTAAATTTTTTTCACAATCCAAAATATTGAAGTTATTTTCATCTAAATTTACTCAAATATAGATCCTACAACAAAAATACTCAACTAAATCCAAAAAAATCGAAGTTGGTTTCAAATAAATTTATTAAAATTTGACACTTCAAACTAAAATTTTTTTCTCATTCCTTAAAATTGAAGTTATTTTCATCTAAATTTACTCAAATATAGATCCTACAACAAAAATACTCAACTAAATCCAAAAAAATCGAAGTTGGTTTCAAATAAATTTATTAAAATTTGACACTTCCAACTAAAATTTTTTTCACAATCCAAAAAATTGACTTATTTTCATCTAAATTTACTCAAATATAGATCCTACAACAAAATACTCATCAAAATAAAAAAAAATCGAAGTTGGTTTCAAATAAATTTATTAAAATTTGACACTTCCAACTATAATTTTTTTTCACAATCCAAAAAAATTGTCGTTATTTTGAACTAAATTTACTCAAATATACATCCTACAACAGAAATACTCGACAAAATCCAAAAAAATCGAAGTTGGTTTCAAATAAATTTATTAAAATTTGACACTTCCAACTAAATTTTTTTTCACAATCCTAAAAATTGAAGTTATTTTCATCAAAATTTACTCTAATATAGTCCCTACAACAAAAATACGCTACAAAATCCAAAAAATCGAAGTTGGTTTCAAATAAATTTATTAAAATTTGACACTTCCAACTAAAATTTTTTTTCACAATCCAATAAATTGTCGTTATTTTCATCTAAATTTACTCAAATATACATCCTACAACACAAATACTCAACAAAATCCAAAAAAATCGAAGTTGGTTTCAAATAAATTTATTAAAATTTGACACTCCCAACTAAAATTTTTTTTCACAATGCAATAAATTGTCGATATTTTCATCTAAATTTACTCAAATATTCATCCTACAACAAAAATACTCAACTAAATCCAAAAAAATCGAAGTTGGTTTCAAATAAATTTATTAAAATTTGACACTTCCAACTAAAATTTTTTTCTCATTCCTTAAAATTGAAGTTATTTTCATCTAAATTTACTCAAATATAGATCCTACAACAAAAATACTCAACAAAATCTAAAAAAATCGAAATTGGTTTCAAATAAATTTATTAAAATTTGACACTTCCAACTAAAAATTTTTTCACAATCCAAAAAATTGACTTATTTTCATCTAAATTTACTCAAATATAGATCCTACAACAAAATACTCATCAAAATAAAAAAAAATCGAAGTTGGTTTCAAATAAATTTATTAAAATTTGACACTTCCAACTATAATTTTTTTTCACAATCCAAAAAAATTGTCGTTATTTTCAACTAAATTTACTCAAATATACATCCTACAACAGAAATACTCGACAAAATCCAAAAAAATCGAAGTTTGTTTCAAATAAATTTATTAAAATTTGACACTTCCAACTAAAATTTTTTTTCACAATGCAATAAATTGTCGATATTTTCATCTAAATTTACTCAAATATACATCCTACAACACAAATACTCAACAAAATCCAAAAAAATCGAAGTTGGTTTCAAATAAATTTATTAAAATTTGACACTCCCAACTAAAATTTTTTTTCACAATGCAATAAATTGTCGATATTTTCATCTAAATTTACTCAAATATTCATCCTACAACAAAAATACTCAACTAAATCCAAAAAAATCGAAGTTGGTTTCAAATAAATTTATTAAAATTTGACACTTCCAACTAAAATTTTTTTCTCATTCCTTAAAATTGAAGTTATTTTCATCTAAATTTACTCAAATATAGATCCTACAACAAAAATACTCAACAAAATCTAAAAAAATCGAAATTGGTTTCAAATAAATTTATTAAAATTTGACACTTCCAACTAAAAATTTTTTCACAATCCAAAAAATTGACTTATTTTCATCTAAATTTACTCAAATATAGATCCTACAACAAAATACTCATCAAAATAAAAAAAAATCGAAGTTGGTTTCAAATAAATTTATTAAAATTTGACACTTCCAACTAAAATTTTTTTCTCATTCCTTAAAATTGAAGTTATTTTCATCTAAATTTACTCAAATATAGATCTTACAACAAAAATACTCAACAAAATCCAAAAAAATCGAAGCTGGTTTCAAATAAATTTATTAAAATTTGACACTTCCAACTAAAATTTTTTTCTCATTCCTTAAAATTGAAGTTATTTTCATCTAAATTTACTCAAATATAGATCCTACAACAAAATACTCATCAAAATAAAAAAAATCGAAGTTGGTTTCAAATAAATTTATTAAAATTTGACACTTCCAACTAAAATTTTTTTTCACAATGCAATAAATTGTCGATATTTTCATCTAAATTTACTCAAATATTCATCCTACAGACAAAAATACTCAACAAAATCCAAAAAAATCGAAGTTGGTTTCAAATAAATTTATTAAAATTTGACACTTCCAACGAAAATTTTTTTCACAATCCTAAAAATTGAAGTTATTTTCATCAAAAATTACTCTAATATAGACCCTACAACAAAAATACTCAACAAAATCCAAAAAAATCGAAGCTGGTTTCAAATAAATTTATTAAAATTTGACACTTCCAACTAAAATTTTTTTTCACAATCCAACAAATTGTCGTTATTTTCATCTAAATTTACTCAAATATACATCCTACAACAAAAATACTCAACTAAATCCAAAAAAATCGAAGTTGGTTTCAAATAAATTTATTAAAATTTGACACTTCCAACTAAATTTTTTTCACAATCCAAAAAATTGAAGTTGTTTTCATCTAAATTTACTCAAATATAGATCCTACAACAAAAATACTCGACAAAATCCAAAAAAATCGAAGTTGGTTTCAAATAAATTTATTAAAATTTGACACTTCCAACTAAATTTTTTTTCACAATCCTAAAAATTGAAGTTATTTTCATAAAAAATTACTCTAATATAGACCCTACAACAAAAATACTCAACAAAATCCAAAAAAATCGAAGCTGGTTTCAAATAAATTTATTAAAATTTGACACTTCCAACTAAAATTTTTTTTCACAATCCAATAAATTGTCGTTATTTTCATCTAAATTTACTCAAATATACATCCTACAACAAAAATACTCAACTAAATCCAAAAAAATCGAAGTTGGTTTCAAATAAATTTATTAAAATTTGACACTTCCAACTAAATTTTTTTCACAATCCAAAATATTGAAGTTATTTTCATCTAAATTTACTCAAATATAGATCCTACAACAAAAATACTCAACTAAATCCAAAAAAATCGAAGTTGGTTTCAAATAAATTTATTAAAATTTGACACTTCAAACTAAAATTTTTTTCTCATTCCTTAAAATTGAAGTTATTTTCATCTAAATTTACTCAAATATAGATCCTACAACAAAAATACTCAACTAAATCCAAAAAAATCGAAGTTGGTTTCAAATAAATTTATTAAAATATGACACTTCCAACAAAAATTTTTTCTCATTCCTTAAAATTGAAGTTATTTTCATCTAAATTTACTCAAATATAGATCCTACAACAAAAATACTCATCAAAATCTAAAAAAATCGAAATTGGTTTCAAATAAATTTATTAAAATTTGACACTTCCAACTAAAATTTTTTTCACAATCCAAAAAATTGACTTATTTTCATCTAAATTTACTCAAATATAGATCCTACAACAAAATACTCATCAAAATAAAAAAAAATCGAAGTTGGTTTCAAATAAATTTATTAAAATTTGACACTTCCAACTATAATTTTTTTTCACAATCCAAAAAAATTGTCGTTATTTTGAACTAAATTTACTCAAATATACATCCTACAACAGAAATACTCGACAAAATCCAAAAAAATCGAAGTTGGTTTCAAATAAATTTATTAAAATTTGACACTTCCAACTAAATTTTTTTTCACAATCCTAAAAATTGAAGTTATTTTCATCAAAATTTACTCTAATATAGTCCCTACAACAAAAATACGCTACAAAATCCAAAAAATCGAAGTTGGTTTCAAATAAATTTATTAAAATTTGACACTTCCAACTAAAATTTTTTTTCACAATCCAATAAATTGTCGTTATTTTCATCTAAATTTACTCAAATATACATCCTACAACACAAATACTCAACAAAATCCAAAAAAATCGAAGTTGGTTTCAAATAAATTTATTAAAATTTGACACTCCCAACTAAAATTTTTTTTCACAATGCAATAAATTGTCGATATTTTCATCTAAATTTACTCAAATATTCATCCTACAACAAAAATACTCAACTAAATCCAAAAAAATCGAAGTTGGTTTCAAATAAATTTATTAAAATTTGACACTTCCAACTAAAATTTTTTTCTCATTCCTTAAAATTGAAGTTATTTTCATCTAAATTTACTCAAATATAGATCCTACAACAAAAATACTCAACAAAATCTAAAAAAATCGAAATTGGTTTCAAATAAATTTATTAAAATTTGACACTTCCAACTAAAAATTTTTTCACAATCCAAAAAATTGACTTATTTTCATCTAAATTTACTCAAATATAGATCCTACAACAAAATACTCATCAAAATAAAAAAAAATCGAAGTTGGTTTCAAATAAATTTATTAAAATTTGACACTTCCAACTATAATTTTTTTTCACAATCCAAAAAAATTGTCGTTATTTTCAACTAAATTTACTCAAATATACATCCTACAACAGAAATACTCGACAAAATCCAAAAAAATCGAAGTTTGTTTCAAATAAATTTATTAAAATTTGACACTTCCAACTAAAATTTTTTTTCACAATGCAATAAATTGTCGATATTTTCATCTAAATTTACTCAAATATACATCCTACAACACAAATACTCAACAAAATCCAAAAAAATCGAAGTTGGTTTCAAATAAATTTATTAAAATTTGACACTCCCAACTAAAATTTTTTTTCACAATGCAATAAATTGTCGATATTTTCATCTAAATTTACTCAAATATTCATCCTACAACAAAAATACTCAACTAAATCCAAAAAAATCGAAGTTGGTTTCAAATAAATTTATTAAAATTTGACACTTCCAACTAAAATTTTTTTCTCATTCCTTAAAATTGAAGTTATTTTCATCTAAATTTACTCAAATATAGATCCTACAACAAAAATACTCAACAAAATCTAAAAAAATCGAAATTGGTTTCAAATAAATTTATTAAAATTTGACACTTCCAACTAAAAATTTTTTCACAATCCAAAAAATTGACTTATTTTCATCTAAATTTACTCAAATATAGATCCTACAACAAAATACTCATCAAAATAAAAAAAAATCGAAGTTGGTTTCAAATAAATTTATTAAAATTTGACACTTCCAACTATAATTTTTTTTCACAATCCAAAAAAATTGTCGTTATTTTCAACTAAATTTACTCAAATATACATCCTACAACAGAAATACTCGACAAAATCCAAAAAAATCGAAGTTTGTTTCAAATAAATTTATTAAAATTTGACACTTCCAACTAAAATTTTTTTTCACAATGCAATAAATTGTCGATATTTTCATCTAAATTTACTCAAATATTCATCCTACAAACAAAAATATTCAACAAAATCCAAAAAAATCGAAGTTGGTTTCAAATAAATTTATTAAAATTTGACACTTCCAACTAAAATTTTTTTCACAATCCTAGAAATTTAAGTTATTTTCATAAAAAATTACTCTAATATAGACCCTACAACAAAAATACTCAACAAAATCCAAAAAAATCGAAGCTGGTTTCAAATATATTTATTAAAATTTGACACTTCCAACTAAAATTTTTTTTCACAATCAATTAAATTGTCGTTATTTTCATCTAAATTTACTCAAATATACATCCTACAACAAAAATACTCAACTAAATCCAAAAAAATCGAAGTTGGTTTCAAATAAATTTATTAAAATTTGACACTTCCAACTAAATTTTTTTCACAATCCAAAAAATTGAAGTTATTTTCATCTAAATTTACTCAAATATAGATCCTACAACAAAAATACTCAACTAAATCAAAAAAAATCGCAGTTGGTTTCAAATAAATTTATTAAAATTTGACACTTCCAACTAAATTTTTTTTTCACAATCCAATAAATTGTCGTTATTTTCATCTAAATTTACTCAAATATACATCCTACAACAAAAATACTCAACTAAATCCAAAAAAATCGAAGTTGGTTTCAAATAAATTTATTAAAATTTGACACTTCCAACTATAATTTTTTTTCACAATCCAAAAAAATTGTCGTTATTTTCATCTAAATTTACTAAAATATACTTCCTACAACAGAAATACTCGACAAAATCCAAAAAAATCGAAGTTGGTTTCATATAAATTTATTAAAATTTGACACTTCCAACTAAAATTTATTTTACAATCCTAAAAATTGAAGTTATTTTCATCAAAATTTACTCAAATATAGATCCTACAACAAAAATACTCAACTAAATCCAAAAAAATCGAAGTTGGTTTCAAATAAATTTATTAAAATTTGACACTTCCAACTAAAATTTTTTTCTCATTCCTTAAAATTGAAGTTATTTTCATCTAAATTTACTCAAATATAGATCTTACAACAAAAATACTCAACAAAATCTAAAAAAATCGAAGTTGGTTTCAAATAAATTTATTAAAATTTAACACTTCCAACTAACATTTTTTTCACAATCCAAAAAATAGTAGTTATTTTCAACTAAATTTACTCAAATACACATCCTACAACAAAAATACTCGACAAAATAAAAAAAAATCGAAGTTGGTTTCAAATAAATTTATTAAAATTTGACACTTCCAAGTAAAATTTTTTTCACATTCCTAAAAATTGAAGTTATTTTCATCTAAATTTATTCAAATATAGACCCTACAACAAAAATACTCATCAAAATCCAAAATAATCCAAGTTGATTTCAATTAAATTTATTAAAATTTGGCAAAAATCGTGACCAAATCCAAAAAATCGAAGTTAATTTTAACTGAAATTACTCAAATTAGGCTTCTCTATCAAAAAAACTCAACATAGTCGAGAAAAATCGAAATTGGTTTCAAATAAATTTATTAAAATTTGACACTTCCAACTAAAATTTTTTTCACAATCCAAAAAATTGACTTATTTTCATCTAAATTTACTCAAATATAGATCCTACAACAAAATACTCATCCAAATAAAAAAAAATCGAAGTTGGTTTCAAATAAATTTATTAAAATTTGATACTTCCAACTATAATTTTTTTTCACAATCCAAAAAAATTGTCGTTATTTTCAACTAAATTTACTCAAATATACATCCTACAACAGAAATACTCGACAAAATCCAAAAAAATCGAAGTTGGTTTCAAATAAATTTATTAAAATTTGACACTTGCAACTAAATTTTTTTTCACATTCCTAAAAATTGAAGTTATTTTCATCTAAATTTATTCAAATATAGACCCTACAACAAAAATACTCAACAAAATCCAAAATAATCCAAGTTGATTTCAATTAAATTTATTAAAATTTGGCAAAAATCGTGACAAAATCCAAAAAATCGAAGTTAATTTTAACTGAAATTACTCAAATTAGGCTTCTCTATCAAAAAAACTCAACATAGTCGAGAAAAATCGAAATTGGTTTCAAATAAATTTATTAAAATTTGACACTTCCAACTAAAATTTTTTTCACAATCCAAAAAATTGACTTATTTTCATCTAAATTTACTCAAATATAGATCCTACAACAAAATACTCATCAAAATAAAAAAAAATCGAAGTTGGTTTCAAATAAATTTATTAAAATTTGACACTTCCAACTATAATTTTTTTTCACAATCCAAAAAAATTGTCGTTATTTTGAACTAAATTTACTCAAATATACATCCTACAACAGAAATACTCGACAAAATCCAAAAAAATCGAAGTTGGTTTCAAATAAATTTATTAAAATTTGACACTTCCAACTAAATTTTTTTTCACAATCCTAAAAATTGAAGTTATTTTCATCAAAATTTACTCTAATATAGTCCCTACAACAAAAATACGCTACAAAATCCAAAAAATCGAAGTTGGTTTCAAATAAATTTATTAAAATTTGACACTTCCAACTAAAATTTTTTTTCACAATCCAATAAATTGTCGTTATTTTCATCTAAATTTACTCAAATATACATCCTACAACACAAATACTCAACAAAATCCAAAAAAATCGAAGTTGGTTTCAAATAAATTTATTAAAATTTGACACTCCCAACTAAAATTTTTTTTCACAATGCAATAAATTGTCGATATTTTCATCTAAATTTACTCAAATATTCATCCTACAACAAAAATACTCAACTAAATCCAAAAAAATCGAAGTTGGTTTCAAATAAATTTATTAAAATTTGACACTTCCAACTAAAATTTTTTTCTCATTCCTTAAAATTGAAGTTATTTTCATCTAAATTTACTCAAATATAGATCCTACAACAAAAATACTCAACAAAATCTAAAAAAATCGAAATTGGTTTCAAATAAATTTATTAAAATTTGACACTTCCAACTAAAAATTTTTTCACAATCCAAAAAATTGACTTATTTTCATCTAAATTTACTCAAATATAGATCCTACAACAAAATACTCATCAAAATAAAAAAAAATCGAAGTTGGTTTCAAATAAATTTATTAAAATTTGACACTTCCAACTATAATTTTTTTTCACAATCCAAAAAAATTGTCGTTATTTTCAACTAAATTTACTCAAATATACATCCTACAACAGAAATACTCGACAAAATCCAAAAAAATCGAAGTTTGTTTCAAATAAATTTATTAAAATTTGACACTTCCAACTAAAATTTTTTTTCACAATGCAATAAATTGTCGATATTTTCATCTAAATTTACTCAAATATTCATCCTACAAACAAAAATATTCAACAAAATCCAAAAAAATCGAAGTTGGTTTCAAATAAATTTATTAAAATTTGACACTTCCAACTAAAATTTTTTTCACAATCCTAGAAATTTAAGTTATTTTCATAAAAAATTACTCTAATATAGACCCTACAACAAAAATACTCAACAAAATCCAAAAAAATCGAAGCTGGTTTCAAATATATTTATTAAAATTTGACACTTCCAACTAAAATTTTTTTTCACAATCAATTAAATTGTCGTTATTTTCATCTAAATTTACTCAAATATACATCCTACAACAAAAATACTCAACTAAATCCAAAAAAATCGAAGTTGGTTTCAAATAAATTTATTAAAATTTGACACTTCCAACTAAATTTTTTTCACAATCCAAAAAATTGAAGTTATTTTCATCTAAATTTACTCAAATATAGATCCTACAACAAAAATACTCAACTAAATCAAAAAAAATCGCAGTTGGTTTCAAATAAATTTATTAAAATTTGACACTTCCAACTAAATTTTTTTTTCACAATCCAATAAATTGTCGTTATTTTCATCTAAATTTACTCAAATATACATCCTACAACAAAAATACTCAACTAAATCCAAAAAAATCGAAGTTGGTTTCAAATAAATTTATTAAAATTTGACACTTCCAACTATAATTTTTTTTCACAATCCAAAAAAATTGTCGTTATTTTCATCTAAATTTACTCAAATATACATCCTACAACAGAAATACTCGACAAAATCCAAAAAAATCGAAGTTGGTTTCATATAAATTTATTAAAATTTGACACTTCCAACTAAAATTTATTTTACAATCCTAAAAATTGAAGTTATTTTCATCAAAATTTACTCAAATATAGATCCTACAACAAAAATACTCAACTAAATCCAAAAAAATCGAAGTTGGTTTCAAATAAATTTATTAAAATTTGACACTTCCAACTAAAATTTTTTTCTCATTCCTTAAAATTGAAGTTATTTTCATCTAAATTTACTCAAATATAGATCTTACAACAAAAATACTCAACAAAATCTAAAAAAATCGAAGTTGGTTTCAAATAAATTTATTAAAATTTAACACTTCCAAGTAAAATTTTTTTCACATTCCTAAAAATTGAAGTTATTTTCATCTAAATTTATTCAAATATAGACCCTACAACAAAAATACTCATCAAAATCCAAAATAATCCAAGTTGATTTCAATTAAATTTATTAAAATTTGGCAAAAATCGTGACAAAATCCAAAAAATCGAAGTTAATTTTAACTGAAATTACTCAAATTAGGCTTCTCTATCAAAAAAACTCAACATAGTCGAGAAAAATCGAAATTGGTTTCAAATAAATTTATTAAAATTTGACACTTCCAACTAAAATTTTTTTCACAATCCAAAAAATTGACTTATTTTCATCTAAATTTACTCAAATATAGATCCTACAACAAAATACTCATCCAAATAAAAAAAAATCGAAGTTGGTTTCAAATAAATTTATTAAAATTTGATACTTCCAACTATAATTTTTTTTCACAATCCAAAAAAATTGTCGTTATTTTCAACTAAATTTACTCAAATATACATCCTACAACAGAAATACTCGACAAAATCCAAAAAAATCGAAGTTGGTTTCAAATAAATTTATTAAAATTTGACACTTGCAACTAAATTTTTTTTCACATTCCTAAAAATTGAAGTTATTTTCATCTAAATTTATTCAAATATAGACCCTACAACAAAAATACTCAACAAAATCCAAAATAATCCAAGTTGATTTCAATTAAATTTATTAAAATTTGGCAAAAATCGTGACAAAATCCAAAAAATCGAAGTTAATTTTAACTGAAATTACTCAAATTAGGCTTCTCTATCAAAAAAACTCAACATAGTCGAGAAAAATCGAAATTGGTTTCAAATAAATTTATTAAAATTTGACACTTCCAACTAAAATTTTTTTCACAATCCAAAAAATTGACTTATTTTCATCTAAATTTACTCAAATATAGATCCTACAACAAAATACTCATCCAAATAAAAAAAAATCGAAGTTGGTTTCAAATAAATTTATTAAAATTTGATACTTCCAACTATAATTTTTTTTCACAATCCAAAAAAATTGTCGTTATTTTCAACTAAATTTACTCAAATATACATCCTACAACAGAAATACTCGACAAAATCCAAAAAAATCGAAGTTGGTTTCAAATAAATTTATTAAAATTTGACACTTGCAACTAAATTTTTTTTCACAATCCTAAAAATTGAAGTTATTTTCATCTAAATTTACTCAAATATAGATCCTACAACAAAAATACTCAACAAAATCCAAAAAATCGAAGTTGGTTTCAAATAAATTTATTAAAATTTGACACTTCCAACTAAAATTTTTTTTCACAATCCAATAAATTGTCGTTATTTTCATCTAAATTTACTCAAATATACATCCTACAACACAAATACTCAACAAAATCCAAAAAAATCGAAGTTGGTTTCAAATAAATTTATTAAAATTTGACACTTCCAACTAAAATTTTTTTTCACAATGCAATAAATTGTCGATATTTTCATCTAAATTTACTCAAATATTCATCCTACAGACAAAAATACTCAACATAATCCAAAAAAATCGAAGTTGGTTTCAAATAAATTTATTAAAATTTGACACTTCCAACTAAAATTTTTTTCACAATCCAAAAAATTGAAGTTATTTTCATCTAAATTTACTCAAATATACATCCTACAACAAAAATACTCAACTAAATCCAAAAAAATCGAAGTTGGTTTCAAATAAATTTATTAAAATTTGACACTTCCAAGTAAAATTTTTTCACATTCCTAAAAATTGAAGTTATTTTCATCTAAATTTACTCAAATATAGATCCTACAACAAAAATACTCAACTAACTCCAAAAAAATCGAAGTTGGTTTCAAATAAATTTATTAAAATTTGACACTTCCAACTAAAATTTTTTTTCACAATCCAATAAATTGTCGTTATTTTCATCTAAATTTACTCAAATATACATCCTACAACAAAAATACTCAACTAAATCCAAAAAAATCGAAGTTGGTTTCAAATAAATTTATTGAAATTTGTCACTTCCAACTAAATTTTTTTCACAATCCAAAAAATTGAAGTTATTTTCATCTAAATTTACTCAAATATAGATCCTACAACAAAAATAATCGACAAAATCCAAAAAAATCGAAGATGGTTTCAAATAAATTTATTAAAATTTGACACTTCCAACAAAATTTTTTTTCACATTCCTAAAAATTGAAGTTATTTTCATCTAAATTTATTCAAATATAGATCCTACAACAAAAATACTCAACAAAATCCAAAATAATCCAAGTTGATTTTAAATAAATTTATTAGAATTTGGCAAAAATCGTGACAAAATCCAAAAAATCGAAGTTAATTTCAACTGAAATTACTCAAATTATGCTTCTCTATCAAAAAAACTCAACATAGTCGAGAAAAATCGAAATTGGTTTCAAATAAATTTATTAAAATTTGACACTTCCAACTAAAATTTTTTTCACAATCCAAAAAATTGACTTATTTTCATCTAAATATACTTAATATAGATCCGACAACAAAATACTCAACAAAATAAAAAAAAATCGAAGTTGGTTTCAAATAAATTTATTAAAATTTGACACTTCCAACTATAATTTTTTTTCACAATCCAAAAAAATTGTCGTTATTTTCATCTAAATTTACTCAAATATACATCCTACAACAGAAATACTCGACAAAATCCAAAAAAATCGAAGTTGGTTTCAAATAAATTTATTAAAATTTGACACTTCCAACTAAAATTTTTTTTACAATCCTAAAAATTGAAGTTATTTTCATCAAAATTTACTCAAATATAGATCCTACAACAAAAATACTCAACTAAATCCAAAAAAATCGAAGTTGGTTTCAAATAAATTTAGTAAAATTTGACACTTCCAACTAAATTTTTTTTCTCATTCCTTAAAATTGAAGTTATTTTCATCTAAATTTACTCAAATATAGATCCTACAACAAAAATACTCAACAAAATCTAAAAAAATCGAAGTTGGTTTCAAATAAATTTATTAAAATTTAACACTTCCAACTAACATTTTTTTCACAATCCAAAAAATAATAGTTATTTTCAACTAAATTTACTCAAATACACATCCTACAACAGAAATACTCGACAAAATCCAAAAAAATCGAAGTTGGTTTCAAATAAATTTATTAAAATTTGACACTTGCAACTAAATTTTTTTTCACAATCCTAAAAATTGAAGTTATTTTCATCAAAATTTACTCTAATATAGACCCTACAACAAAAATACGCTACAAAATCCAAAAAATCGAAGTTGGTTTCAAATAAATTTATTAAAATTTGACACTTCCAACTAAAATTTTTTTTCACAATCCAATAAATTGTCGTTATTTTCATCTAAATTTACTCAAATATACATCCTACAACAAAAATACTCAACTAAATCCAAAAAAATCGAAGTTGGTTTCAAATAAATTTATTAAAATTTGTCACTTCCAACTAAAATTTTTTTCTCATTCCTTAAAATTGAAGTTATTTTCATCTAAATTTACTCAAATATAGATCCTACAACAAAAATACTCAACAAAATCTAAAAAAATCGAAGTTGGTTTCAAATAAATTTATTAAAATTTAACACTTCCAACTAACATTTTTTTCACAATCCAAAAAATATTAGTTATTTTCAACTAAATTTACTCAAATACACATCCTACAACAAAAATACTCGACAAAATAAAAAAAAATCGAAGTTGGTTTCAAATAAATTTATTAAAATTTGACCCTTCCAAGTAAAATTTTTTTCACATTCCTAAAAATTGAAGTTATTTTCATCTAAATTTATTCAAATATAGACCCTACAACAAAAATACTCAACAAAATCCAAAATAATCCAAGTTGATTTCAATTAAATTTATTAAAATTTGGCAAAAATCGTGACAAAATCCAAAAAATCGAAGTTAATTTTAACTGAAATTACTCAAATTAGGCTTCTCTATCAAAAAAACTCAACATAGTCGAGAAAAATCGAAATTGGTTTCAAATAAATTTATTAAAATTTGACACTTCCAACTATAATTTTTTTCACAATCCAAAAAATTGACTTATTTTCATCTAAATTTACTCAAATATAGATCCTACAACAAAATACTCATCAAAATAAAAAAAAATCGAAGTTGGTTTCAAATAAATTTATTAACATTTGACACTTCCAACTATAACTTTTTTTCACAATCCAAAAAAATTGTCGTTATTTTCAACTAAATTTACTCAAATATACATCCTACAACAGAAATACTCGACAAAATCCAAAAAAATCGAAGTTGGTTTCAAATAAATTTATTAAAATTTGACACTTCCAACTAAATTTTTTTTCACAATCCTAAAAAATGAAGTTATTTTCATCAAAATTTACTCTAATATAGACCCTACAACAAAAATACGCTACAAAATCCAAAAAATCGAAGTTGGTTTCAAATAAATTTATTAAAATTTGACACTTCCAACTAAAATTTTTTTTCACAATCCAATAAATTGTCGTTATTTTCATCTAAATTTACTCAAATATACATCCTACAACACAAATACTCAACAAAATCCAAAAAAATCGAAGTTGGTTTCAAATAAATTTATTAAAATTTGACACTTCCAACTAAAATTTTTTTTCACAATGCAATAAATTGTCGATATTTTCATCTAAATTTACTCAAATATTCATCCTACAGACAAAAATACTCAACATAATCCAAAAAAATCGAAGTTGGTTTCAAATAAATTTATTAAAATTTGACACTTCCAACTAAAATTTTTTTCACAATCCTAGAAATTTAAGTTATTTTCATAAAAAATTACTCTAATATAGACCCTACAACAAAAATACTCAACAAAATCCAAAAAAATCGAAGCTGGTTTCAAATAAATTTATTAAAATTGGACACTTCCAACTAAAATTTTTTTTCACAATCCAATAAATTGTCGTTATTTTCATCTAAATTTGCTCAAATATACATCCTACAACAAAAATACTCAACTAAATCCAAAAAAATCGAAGTTGGTTTCAAATAAATTTATTAAAATTTGACACTTCCAACTAAATTTTTTTCACAATCCAAAAAATTGAAGTTATTTTCATCTAAATTTACTCAAATATAGATCCTACAACAAAAATACTCGACAAAATCCAAAAAAATCGAAGATGGTTTCAAATAAATTTATTAAAATTTGACACTTCCAACAAAAATTTTTTTCACATTCCTAAAAATTGAAGTTATTTTCATCTAAATTTATTCAAATATAGATCCTACAACAAAAATACTCAACAAAATCCAAAATAATCCAAGTTGATTTTAAATAAATTTATTAGAATTTGGCAAAAATCGTGACAAAATCCAAAAAATCGAAGTTAATTTCAACTGAAATTACTCAAATTATGCTTCTCTATCAAAAAAACTCAACATAGTCGAGAAAAATCGAAATTGGTTTCAAATAAATTTATTAAAATTGGACACTTCCAACTAAAATTTTTTTCACAATCCAAAAAATTGACTTATTTTCATCTAAATATACTTAATATAGAGCCTACAACAAAATACTCAACAAAATAAAAAAAAATCGAAGTTGGTTTCAAATAAATTTATTAAAATTTGACACTTCCAACTATAATTTTTTTTCACAATCCAAAAAAATTGTCGTTATTTTCATCTAAATTTACTCAAATATACATCCTACAACAGAAATACTCGACAAAATCCAAAAAAATCGAAGTTGGTTTCAAATAAATTTATTAAAATTTGACACTTCCAACTAAAATTTTTTTTTCAATCCTAAAAATTGAAGTTATTTTCATCAAAATTTACTCAAATATAGATCCTACAACAAAAATACTCAACTAAATCCAAAAAAATCGAAGTTGGTTTCAAATAAATTTAGTAAAATTTGACACTTCCAACTAAAATTTTTTTCTCATTCCTTAAAATTGAAGTTATTTTCATCTAAATTTACTCAAATATAGATCCTACAACAAAAATACTCAACAAAATCTAAAAAAATCGAAGTTGGTTTCAAATAAATTTATTAAAATTTAACACTTCCAACTAACATTTTTTTCACAATCCAAAAAATAATAGTTATTTTCAACTAAATTTACTCAAATACACATCCTACAACAGAAATACTCGACAAAATCCAAAAAAATCGAAGTTGGTTTCAAATAAATTTATTAAAATTTGACACTTGCAACTAAATTTTTTTCACAATCCTAAAAATTGAAGTTATTTTCATCAAAATTTACTCTAATATAGACCCTACAACAAAAATACGCTACAAAATCCAAAAAATCGAAGTTGGTTTCAAATAAATTTATTAAAATTTGACACTTCCAACTAAAATTTTTTTTCACAATCCAATAAATTGTCGTTATTTTCATCTAAATTTACTCAAATATACATCCTACAACAAAAATACTCAACTAAATCCAAAAAAATCGAAGTTGGTTTCAAATAAATTTATTAAAATTTGTCACTTCCAACTAAAATTTTTTTCTCATTCCTTAAAATTGAAGTTATTTTCATCTAAATTTACTCAAATATAGATCCTACAACAAAAATACTCAACAAAATCTAAAAAAATCGAAGTTGGTTTCAAATAAATTTATTAAAATTTAACACTTCCAACTAACATTTTTTTCACAATCCAAAAAATATTAGTTATTTTCAACTAAATTTACTCAAATACACATCCTACAACAAAAATACTCGACAAAATAAAAAAAAATCGAAGTTGGTTTCAAATAAATTTATTAAAATTTGACCCTTCCAAGTAAAATTTTTTTCACATTCCTAAAAATTGAAGTTATTTTCATCTAAATTTATTCAAATATAGACCCTACAACAAAAATACTCAACAAAATCCAAAATAATCCAAGTTGATTTCAATTAAATTTATTAAAATTTGGCAAAAATCGTGACAAAATCCAAAAAATCGAAGTTAATTTTAACTGAAATTACTCAAATTAGGCTTCTCTATCAAAAAAACTCAACATAGTCGAGAAAAATCGAAATTGGTTTCAAATAAATTTATTAAAATTTGACACTTCCAACTATAATTTTTTTCACAATCCAAAAAATTGACTTATTTTCATCTAAATTTACTCAAATATAGATCCTACAACAAAATACTCATCAAAATAAAAAAAAATCGAAGTTGGTTTCAAATAAATTTATTAACATTTGACACTTCCAACTATTACTTTTTTTCACAATCCAAAAAAATTGTCGTTATTTTCAACTAAATTTACTCAAATATACATCCTACAACAGAAATACTCGACAAAATCCAAAAAAATCGAAGTTGGTTTCAAATAAATTTATTAAAATTTGACACTTCCAACTAAATTTTTTTTCACAATCCTAAAAAATGAAGTTATTTTCATCAAAATTTACTCTAATATAGACCCTACAACAAAAATACGCTACAAAATCCAAAAAATCGAAGTTGGTTTCAAATAAATTTATTAAAATTTGACACTTCCAACTAAAATTTTTTTTCACAATCCAATAAATTGTCGTTATTTTCATCTAAATTTACTCAAATATACATCCTACAACACAAATACTCAACAAAATCCAAAAAAATCGAAGTTGGTTTCAAATAAATTTATTAAAATTTGACACTTCCAACTAAAATTTTTTTTCACAATGCAATAAATTGTCGATATTTTCATCTAAATTTACTCAAATATTCATCCTACAGACAAAAATACTCAACATAATCCAAAAAAATCGAAGTTGGTTTCAAATAAATTTATTAAAATTTGACACTTCCAACTAAAATTTTTTTCACAATCCTAGAAATTTAAGTTATTTTCATAAAAAATTACTCTAATATAGACCCTACAACAAAAATACTCAACAAAATCCAAAAAAATCGAAGCTGGTTTCAAATAAATTTATTAAAATTGGACACTTCCAACTAAAATTTTTTTTCACAATCCAATAAATTGTCGTTATTTTCATCTAAATTTGCTCAAATATACATCCTACAACAAAAATACTCAACTAAATCCAAAAAAATCGAAGTTGGTTTCAAATAAATTTATTAAAATTTGACACTTCCAACTAAATTTTTTTCACAATCCAAAAAATTGAAGTTATTTTCATCTAAATTTACTCAAATATAGATCCTACAACAAAAATTCTCGACAAAATCCAAAAAAATCGAAGATGGTTTCAAATAAATTTATTAAAATTTGACACTTCCAACAAAAATTTTTTTCACATTCCTAAAAATTGAAGTTATTTTCATCTAAATTTATTCAAATATAGATCCTACAACAAAAATACTCAACAAAATCCAAAATAATCCAAGTTGATTTTAAATAAATTTATTAGAATTTGGCAAAAATCGTGACAAAATCCAAAAAATCGAAGTTAATTTCAACTGAAATTACTCAAATTATGCTTCTCTATCAAAAAAACTCAACATAGTCGAGAAAAATCGAAATTGGTTTCAAATAAATTTATTAAAATTGGACACTTCCAACTAAAATTTTTTTCACAATCCAAAAAATTGACTTATTTTCATCTAAATATACTTAATATAGATCCTACAACAAAATACTCAACAAAATAAAAAAAAATCGAAGTTGGTTTCAAATAAATTTATTAAAATTTGACACTTCCAACTATAATTTTTTTTCACAATCCAAAAAAATTGTCGTTATTTTCATCTAAATTTACTCAAATATACATCCTACAACAGAAATACTCGACAAAATCCAAAAAAATCGAAGTTGGTTTCAAATAAATTTATTAAAATTTGACACTTCCAACTAAAATTTTTTTTTCAATCCTAAAAATTGAAGTTATTTTCATCAAAATTTACTCAAATATAGATCCTACAACAAAAATACTCAACTAAATCCAAAAAAATCGAAGTTGGTTTCAAATAAATTTAGTAAAATTTGACACTTCCAACTAAAATTTTTTTCTCATTCCTTAAAATTGAAGTTATTTTCATCTAAATTTACTCAAATATAGATCCTACAACAAAAATACTCAACAAAATCTAAAAAAATCGAAGTTGGTTTCAAATAAATTTATTAAAATTTAACACTTCCAACTAACATTTTTTTCACAATCCAAAAAATAATAGTTATTTTCAACTAAATTTACTCAAATACACATCCTACAACAAAAATACTCGACAAAATAAAAAAAAATCGAAGTTGGTTTAAAATAAATTTATTAAAATTTGACACTTCCAAGTAAAATTTTTTTCACAATCCAAAAAATATTAGTTATTTTCAACTAAATTTACTCAAATACACATCCTACAACAAAAATACTCGACAAAATAAAAAAAAATCGAAGTTGGTTTCAAATAAATTTATTAAAATTTGACCCTTCCAAGTAAAATTTTTTTCACATTCCTAAAAATTGAAGTTATTTTCATCTAAATTTATTCAAATATAGACCCTACAACAAAAATACTCAACAAAATCCAAAATAATCCAAGTTGATTTCAATTAAATTTATTAAAATTTGGCAAAAATCGTGACAAAATCCAAAAAATCGAAGTTAATTTTAACTGAAATTACTCAAATTAGGCTTCTCTATCAAAAAAACTCAACATAGTCGAGAAAAATCGAAATTGGTTTCAAATAAATTTATTAAAATTTGACACTTCCAACTATAATTTTTTTCACAATCCAAAAAATTGACTTATTTTCATCTAAATTTACTCAAATATAGATCCTACAACAAAATACTCATCAAAATAAAAAAAAATCGAAGTTGGTTTCAAATAAATTTATTAAAATTTGACACTTCCAACTATAACTTTTTTTCACAATCCAAAAAAATTGTCGTTATTTTCAACTAAATTTACTCAAATATACATCCTACAACAGAAATACTCGACAAAATCCAAAAAAATCGAAGTTGGTTTCAAATAAATTTATTAAAATTTGACACTTCCAACTAAATTTTTTTTCACAATCCTAAAAAATGAAGTTATTTTCATCAAAATTTACTCTAATATAGACCCTACAACAAAAATACGCTACAAAATCCAAAAAATCGAAGTTGGTTTCAAATAAATTTATTAAAATTTGACACTTCCAACTAAAATTTTTTTTCACAATCCAATAAATTGTCGTTATTTTCATCTAAATTTACTCAAATATACATCCTACAACACAAATACTCAACAAAATCCAAAAAAATCGAAGTTGGTTTCAAATAAATTTATTAAAATTTGACACTTCCAACTAAAATTTTTTTTCACAATGCAATAAATTGTCGATATTTTCATCTAAATTTACTCAAATATTCATCCTACAGACAAAAATACTCAACATAATCCAAAAAAATCGAAGTTGGTTTCAAATAAATTTATTAAAATTTGACACTTCCAACTAAAATTTTTTTTCACAATGCAATAAATTGTCGATATTTTCATCTAAATTTACTCAAATATTCATCCTACAGACAAAAATACTCAACATAATCCAAAAAAATCGAAGTTGGTTTCAAATAAATTTATTAAAATTTGACACTTCCAACTAAAATTTTTTTCACAATCCTAGAAATTTAAGTTATTTTCATAAAAAATTACTCTAATATAGACCCTACAACAAAAATACTCAACAAAATCCAAAAAAATCGAAGCTGGTTTCAAATAAATTTATTAAAATTGGACACTTCCAACTAAAATTTTTTTTCACAATCCAATAAATTGTCGTTATTTTCATCTAAATTTGCTCAAATATACATCCTACAACAAAAATACTCAACTAAATCCAAAAAAATCGAAGTTGGTTTCAAATAAATTTATTAAAATTTGACACTTCCAACTAAATTTTTTTCACAATCCAAAAAATTGAAGTTATTTTCATCTAAATTTACTCAAATATAGATCCTACAACAAAAATACTCGACAAAATCCAAAAAAATCGAAGATGGTTTCAAATAAATTTATTAAAATTTGACACTTCCAACAAAAATTTTTTTCACATTCCTAAAAATTGAAGTTATTTTCATCTAAATTTATTCAAATATAGATCCTACAACAAAAATACTCAACAAAATCCAAAATAATCCAAGTTGATTTTAAATAAATTTATTAGAATTTGGCAAAAATCGTGACAAAATCCAAAAAATCGAAGTTAATTTCAACTGAAATTACTCAAATTATGCTTCTCTATCAAAAAAACTCAACATAGTCGAGAAAAATCGAAATTGGTTTCAAATAAATTTATTAAAATTGGACACTTCCAACTAAAATTTTTTTCACAATCCAAAAAATTGACTTATTTTCATCTAAATATACTTAATATAGATCCTACAACAAAATACTCAACAAAATAAAAAAAAATCGAAGTTGGTTTCAAATAAATTTATTAAAATTTGACACTTCCAACTATAATTTTTTTTCACAATCCAAAAAAATTGTCGTTATTTTCATCTAAATTTACTCAAATATACATCCTACAACAGAAATACTCGACAAAATCCAAAAAAATCGAAGTTGGTTTCAAATAAATTTATTAAAATTTGACACTTCCAACTAAAATTTTTTTTTCAATCCTAAAAATTGAAGTTATTTTCATCAAAATTTACTCAAATATAGATCCTACAACAAAAATACTCAACTAAATCCAAAAAAATCGAAGTTGGTTTCAAATAAATTTAGTAAAATTTGACACTTCCAACTAAAATTTTTTTCTCATTCCTTAAAATTGAAGTTATTTTCATCTAAATTTACTCAAATATAGATCCTACAACAAAAATACTCAACAAAATCTAAAAAAATCGAAGTTGGTTTCAAATAAATTTATTAAAATTTAACACTTCCAACTAACATTTTTTTCACAATCCAAAAAATAATAGTTATTTTCAACTAAATTTACTCAAATACACATCCTACAACAAAAATACTCGACAAAATAAAAAAAAATCGAAGTTGGTTTAAAATAAATTTATTAAAATTTGACACTTCCAAGTAAAATTTTTTTCACAATCCAAAAAATATTAGTTATTTTCAACTAAATTTACTCAAATACACATCCTACAACAAAAATACTCGACAAAATAAAAAAAAATCGAAGTTGGTTTCAAATAAATTTATTAAAATTTGACCCTTCCAAGTAAAATTTTTTTCACATTCCTAAAAATTGAAGTTATTTTCATCTAAATTTATTCAAATATAGACCCTACAACAAAAATACTCAACAAAATCCAAAATAATCCAAGTTGATTTCAATTAAATTTATTAAAATTTGGCAAAAATCGTGACAAAATCCAAAAAATCGAAGTTAATTTTAACTGAAATTACTCAAATTAGGCTTCTCTATCAAAAAAACTCAACATAGTCGAGAAAAATCGAAATTGGTTTCAAATAAATTTATTAAAATTTGACACTTCCAACTATAATTTTTTTCACAATCCAAAAAATTGACTTATTTTCATCTAAATTTACTCAAATATAGATCCTACAACAAAATACTCATCAAAATAAAAAAAAATCGAAGTTGGTTTCAAATAAATTTATTAAAATTTGACACTTCCAACTATAACTTTTTTTCACAATCCAAAAAAATTGTCGTTATTTTCAACTAAATTTACTCAAATATACATCCTACAACAGAAATACTCGACAAAATCCAAAAAAATCGAAGTTGGTTTCAAATAAATTTATTAAAATTTGACACTTCCAACTAAATTTTTTTTCACAATCCTAAAAAATGAAGTTATTTTCATCAAAATTTACTCTAATATAGACCCTACAACAAAAATACGCTACAAAATCCAAAAAATCGAAGTTGGTTTCAAATAAATTTATTAAAATTTGACACTTCCAACTAAAATTTTTTTTCACAATCCAATAAATTGTCGTTATTTTCATCTAAATTTACTCAAATATACATCCTACAACACAAATACTCAACAAAATCCAAAAAAATCGAAGTTGGTTTCAAATAAATTTATTAAAATTTGACACTTCCAACTAAAATTTTTTTTCACAATGCAATAAATTGTCGATATTTTCATCTAAATTTACTCAAATATTCATCCTACAGACAAAAATACTCAACATAATCCAAAAAAATCGAAGTTGGTTTCAAATAAATTTATTAAAATTTGACACTTCCAACTAAAATTTTTTTCACAATCCTAGAAATTTAAGTTATTTTCATAAAAAATTACTCTAATATAGACCCTACAACAAAAATACTCAACAAAATCCAAAAAAATCGAAGCTGGTTTCAAATAAATTTATTAAAATTTGACACTTCCAACTAAAATTTTTTTTCACAATCCAATAAATTGTCGTTATTTTCATCTAAATTTACTCAAATATACATCCTACAACAAAAATACTCAACTAAATCCAAAAAAATCGATGTTGGTTTCAAATAAATTTATTAAAATTTGACACTTCCAACTAAATTTTTTTCACAATCCAAAAAATTGAAGTTATTTTCATCTAAATTTACTCAAATATAGATCCTACAACAAAAATACTCAACAAAATCCAAAAAAATCGAAGCTGGTTTCAAATAAATTTATTAAAATTTGACACTTCCAACTAAAATTTTTTTTCACAATCCAATAAATTGTCGTTATTTTCATCTAAATTTACTCAAATATACATCCTACAACAAAAATACTCAACTAAATCCAAAAAAATCGAAGTTGGTTTCAAATAAATTTATTAAAATTTGACACTTCCAACTAAATTTTTTTCACAATCCAAAAAATTGAAGTTATTTTCATCTAAATTTACTCAAATATAGATCCTACAACAAAAATACTCAACTAAATCCAAAAAAATCGAAGTTGGTTTCAAATAAATTTATTAAAATTTTACACTTCCAACTATAATTTTTTTTCACAATCCAAAAAAATTGTCGTTATTTTCATCAAAATTTACTCAAATATAGATCCTACAACAAAAATACGCAACTAAATCCAAAAAAATCGAAGTTGGTTTCAAATAAATTTATTAAAATTTGACACTTCCAACTAAATTTTTTTCACAATCCAAAAAATTGAAGTTATTTTCATCTAAATTTACTCAAATATAGATCCTACAACAAAAATACTCAACAAAATCCAAAATAATCCAACTTGATTTCAAATAAATTTATTAAAATTTGACAAAAATCGTGACAAAATCCAAAAAATCGAAGTTAATTTCAACTGAAATTACTCAAATTAAGCTTCTCTATCAAAAAAACTCAACATAGTCGAGGAAAATCGAAGTTGGTTTCAAATAAATTTATTAAAATTTGACACTTCCAACTAAAATTTTTTTCACTATCCAAAAAAATTGTCGTTATTTTCAACTAAATTTACTCAAATATACATCCTACAACAGAAATACTCGACAAAATCCAAAAAAATCGAAGTTGGTTTCAAATAAATTTATTAAAATTTGACACTTCCAACTAAATTTTTTTTCACAATCCTAAAAATTGAAGTTATTTTCATCAAAATTTACTCAAATATAGATCCTACAACAAAAATACGCAACTAAATCCAAAAAAATCGAAGTTGGTTTCAAATAAATTTATTAAAATTTGACACTTCCAACTAAATTTTTTTCACAATCCAAAAAATTGAAGTTATTTTCATCTAAATTTACTCAAATATAGATCCTACAACAAAAATACTCAACAAAATCCAAAATAATCCAAGTTGATTTCAAATAAATTTATTAAAATTTGACAAAAATCGTGACAAAATCCAAAAAATCGAAGTTAATTTCAACTGAAATTACTCAAATTAAGCTTCTCTATCAAAAAAACTCAACATAGTCGAGGAAAATCGAAGTTGGTTTCAAATAAATTTATTAAAATTTGACACTTCCAACTAAAATTTTTTTCACTATCCAAAAAAATTGTCGTTATTTTCAACTAAATTTACTCAAATATACATCCTACAACAGAAATACTCGACAAAATCCAAAAAAATCGAAGTTGGTTTCAAATAAATTTATTAAAATTTGACACTTCCAACTAAATTTTTTTTCACAATCCTAAAAATTGAAGTTATTTTCATCAAAATTTACTCTAATATAGACCCTACAACAAAAATACTCAACTAAATCCAAAAAAATCGAAGTTGGTTTCAAATAAATTTATTAAAATTTGACACTTCCAACTAAAATTTTTTTCTCATACCTTAAAATTGAAGTTATTTTCATCTAAATTTACTCAAATATAGATCCTACAACAAAAATACTCAACAAAATCTAAAAAAATCGAAGTTGGTTTCAAATAAATTTATTAAAATTTAACACTTCCAACTAACATTTTTTTCACAATCCAAAAAATAGTAGTTATTTTCAACTAAATTTACTCAAATACACATCCTACAACAAAAATACTCGACAAAATAAAAAAAAATCGAAGTTGGTTTCAAATAAATTTATTAAAATTTGACACTTCCAAGTAAAATTTTTTTCACATTCCTAAAAATTGAAGTTATTTTCATCTAAATTTATTCAAATATAGACCCTACAACAAAAATACTCAACAAAATCCAAAATAATCCAAGTTGATTTCAATTAAATTTATTAAAATTTGGCAAAAATCGTGACAAAATCCAAAAAATCGAAGTTAATTTTAACTGAAATTACTCAAATTAGGCTTCTCTATCAAAAAAACTCAACATAGTCGAGAAAAATCGAAATTGGTTTCAAATAAATTTATTAAAATTTGACACTTCCAACTAAAATTTTTTTCACAATCCAAAAAATTGACTTATTTTCATCTAAATTTACTCAAATATAGATCCTACAACAAAATACTCATCCAAATAAAAAAAAATCGAAGTTGGTTTCAAATAAATTTATTAAAATTTGATACTTCCAACTATAATTTTTTTTCACAATCCAAAAAAATTGTCGTTATTTTCAACTAAATTTACTCAAATATACATCCTACAACAGAAATACTCGACAAAATCCAAAAAAATCTAAGTTGGTTTCAAATAAATTTATTAAAATTTGACACTTGCAACTAAATTTTTTTTCACAATCCTAAAAATTGAAGTTATTTTCATCAAAATTTACTCTAATATAGACCCTACACCAAAAATACGCTACAAAATCCAAAAAATCGAAGTTGGTTTCAAATAAATTTATTAAAATTTGACACTTCTGTTACGTATGTGGAATATTCCCATACGCCGCTCTCAACAATTTTTCGAGCTCGCGTCTGCGAAGGGAAAACGCCCTAAGAATCTTTTTGTTTATCACATACCACTCAGGGGGTCGTGATCTTGACCATCTGGAACACGACCATGGGAACGGGAGTGACACGACGACGACCCCGAAGGATTTCCTTATATGGAAATCTCCTAACGAACCCCCACTCATTTTTGGGACTATATAAACCCTTTGGTTTCAACCCTCGTTGGTTAAAAGCAGTACAGTCACGCGTAGAGCAACGTCGTGTCACGCTCGTACAGAGTTGGTCATATTCAGTAAGATCGAGCTAAAGTCTCCGTCAGAATCATAGTTAACCTCATAGAATCCGCGAGTCCGGGTTATATTCTATTGGGCACTTTGAAATAGCCACTCTTACGCCCCGCATCGCCAGTGCGTCAACACCGTGCAGCTAGTGGTAACTCACACACTTTTATTCTTTATTTAATCGCGACACTTACATTTGTACAATAACCTATTATTGAATATACGAATGGTGTTCACGTGTAAATCGAGTAGATTCGTTAAACCCATCTCTTACCCAGCGATCCTTATAATATTAGTAGCATTCACCCACTGATACAACTTTACCGCTCGAGTTGTATCAAATATTAATTAAGAGTTACGAGGCATTACTAACATTTCCCGCGACTCCCTGATTAAGCATCAGGTTCGTTCGCAACCTTTCATCCAAAACAAGGTATATTTCCCAACCCAGTGGCTCCCCGATTTCGCATTGGGTTCGTCCACGAAACCTCACCCTCCTACGGCTCCCTGATTTCGCATCAGGTTCGTCCGTATCCTACAGCTCCCTGATTTCGCATCAGGTTCGTCTGTAAATCTACCAACTTCCGAACAGCTCCCTGGTTTAGCACCAGGTTCGTCTGTGAACTTTATCCTAGTGACTCCCCGATTTCGCATTGGGTTCGTTCACGACGTTTCACCATTCCTAGAGGCTCCCTGATTTCGCATCAGGTTCGTCCTCGCCGTCAATAATCCTAGCGGCTCCCTGATTTCGCATCAGGTTCGTCCGCGTGTGACTCCATTCCTAGAGGCTCCCTGATTTCGCATCAGGTTCGTCCTCGCCGTCAATAATCCTAGCGGCTCCCTGATTTCGCATCAGGTTCGTCCGCGCACCTAACTAACAAACTCATAAACCGTATTCCTTGGGAAATACCCTTCTCGCCGGCCTCGCGCGTTGCCGCAGCCCCGGCTCGTAACAGAACTGGTGACAGCGGTGGGATGCTACTGCATTAGAATCGCCGTAAATTTGGGTTTTTAAATACGTTAAAATCACTCGTAATTTTTATCGACGATATACTAGTTTTCTCTAGTCAAGTCACTTAGTAATTTTATGATGGCAACCGCACAGGCGAACGTCTCTTCTAATGATATAATGAACCTGACAGTTTCAATTGCAAACTCAATGTCGCTCTTGACGCAACGGACATGTATACAAAATATTACTATGTCAATTCCAACCTTCGACGGTGAAAGTCCACCCTTGACGCGCTTTGCACAAAATGTTGAAGACGGGTTAACTTTGATTCCTGAGGGTACGGAAGCTGAGTATCTTGCGATAATACTAACGAAACTGATCGGTCCGGCACGCAGGTGCACGTTAGAACATAAATTCGAATCTATTAAGAAATTAGTCCAACATCTGAAAAAGAGATTCGCGCCGGGAAGAAGTTTGTCATATTTTCAAGTCGAAATCGCGAAACTAAGCATACGCGAAGGAGAAAGTCTGCGACAGTACGTCGACAGAACTAGCCATCTCGTTTATTGTGCGCGCGGAGCTATTCGGGAAAGGTATCTGGATCACGCTGAAGATTTCGTCAAAGAAATGGAAAAGGACGTTAAGGAAAACTTCATCGATGGTTTACCGGATCGAATTTCTTGGAAAGTGTCGGCTCAGACTCAAGATATTCAAACACTTGAACAAGCTTACGACGCCGTGCTACAGATAGATAGGAAATTAAGGAATCGACGACAGTCGCCCCGTAATGAATCACCCTCCAGGTGGTCTCGCCGAGATCATTACACCGAAAACTCTCGCCACCACGACCGCGAAGTGTCGTACCCACTTTCTCCGAGTAGATACGACCAGAACAGGGATCGGCCTCTTAGAACATCTGGGTTTGAAGAAGAACGAGAAGGACGGACACGTACGACGGCCTGGACCTTGCGTCACCGAAGCCCCTCGAAATCCCCTTCTTATCGCTCCGACTCATCGTACGCAGATGATAGAGAAAAACACTATTCTATTTTAAAAAATCCCGATAAAGATCGCAAGCCGAGTTTATATTGCTGGCATTGCGGCACAGCCGGACATGACGGAAAGTCCTGTAGGAAACAACCGCGTAACCCTAGATATCAACGAGACTCGCGAGATTCGTCCGTTGAATCAAACAAGTCTTTAAACTTCAATCGCGCTCAACGTATAGGCGACACGATGAGCGGAAACAAGGAAGCTCGCCAAAGGACAGTCCGCTTCGAAGAGGAACCCTCATCAAGGAAGCACCTGCCCCACGCATCAACATCAAGGTTCCAGAATTGGAGTCAGGAACGGGAGAATTCCTAATCGACGGTGGAGCATCCGTTAATTTAGTAGTCATTAACGCCCTGGGAGAAAAAGCCGCGATAAACTCTCGGGAAGAAATCGAGTTAACCGGAATTACCACTAATCCAATTCATACTTTAGGAACAACAATTCTTCATATCCACGAAGCTCCTGCACTTTTCTATGTAGTAAAAGAGCTGGCCATAGAAGCAGATGGACTTATAGGAAGCCCATTTTTAAAACAGGAAGAGGCTGAAATCTCCTATTATCATGGGACTCTGGTATTAAAAAATAAACCAACCCGACCTCTACGTTTTTCAAATTATCAAGATCTACCTCAAATGAAAGAACTATTGACATCGACCAAACATCGTATCGAGCCTAGGACGTCGCAACAGATTGCTATAACAATTACAAACTCGAAGATTAAGGAAGGATATTTACCGCGTATCAAGACCCTTGAACATCTTTACATAGGAGAAGCAGTTGTGAGGAATAATAAAGGGAAGTGCTACGTTATGGCAACAAATACCAGCGATGAACCCCTAGACGTAGAGATAGAACCACAAACATTAGAGTCATTCGATATCTTCGGGTCATCAGACGAAGATTCTTACCCAGCTGCAGAACACCCGTCAAAATTCAAAACACACGAAGATAGGATACAAAAAATTTTAGAAGCCCTAAACACTAAACATTTGAACAAGGAGGAACTAGATTTCGTTACTAATCTAGTTAGAGATTTTCCCGACCGATTTTATCTTTCTGGAGATAAACTTGGGAAGGCCCGCGACTTTAAACACTCAATCCATACATCCAATGATATTCCAATCAACACAAGACAATATCGTTATCCTCTCATTCATCAAAAGGAAATTCAAAAACAAATCAGCGCGCTATTATCAAACGGTATAATTACGCCTTCAAAATCTCCGTACAATTCACCCTTATGGATTGTACCGAAGAAAGAAGACGAAAACGGAGTGAAACGTTGGCGCCTGGTAATAGATTTCCGCGGCCTCAACGAAATAACCATTTCTGATAGGTATCCATTACCTCAAATCACAGAGATCTTAGATCGATTAGGAGGAGCCAAATATTTCTCAGTTTTTGATCTCGCAAGTGGATTTCATCAAATAGAGATGGACCCGAAGGATAAGGCAAAAACAGCATTCACCACTCCAAATGGACATTACGAATTTTCTCGAATGCCTTTCGGATTAAAAAATGCACCACCCACCTTTCAACGCCTGATGGACCAAGCACTCACTGGACTTCAAGGAACAGACCTCTTTGTCTACTTGGACGACATAGTGATTTACGCATCATCGTTACAGGAGCACAATATCAAAGTCAAAAAATTGTTAAACCGCCTTCGAGAACACGGATTAACCCTTCAGACCAACAAGTGCCAATTCCTGCGAAAGGAAGTCGCATACCTTGGACACATTATTTCAAAGGAAGGGGTAAGACCTGATCCTAGGAAATTAAAAGCTGTTCAAGATTTTCCAACACCCACATCGCAGAAGAACATTCAACAATTCTTGGGACTTGTTGGATATTACCGAAGATTCGTACCTAATTTTACCACAAAAGCAAAACCATTAATTAACTTATTAGGAAAAGGCATCAAATTCAAATGGACAGAAGAACAAGACCAGAGTTTTAAGCAATTACGCAACGAACTTTGTCAACAGCCCATATTGCAATACCCTGATTTCAGTAAACCTTTCATTGTAACCACAGATGCATCTGATTACGCTATTGGAGCCGTACTTAGCCAAGGGGAGATAGGAAACGACCTACCGATTGCTTATGCCTCCCGCAGCCTAAATAAACCTGAGAAGAATTATTCAGCTACGGAAAAGGAATGTTTGGCCATGGTTTACGCAGTAAGATACTTCAGGCCCTACATCTATGGAACCCCATTCACCCTTGTTACAGACCACAGACCACTTGTCTGGTTACATTCTGTCAAGGACCCAACTTCTAGACTTATGAAGTGGAAGCTACGTCTTTTGGAATACGAGTACCAGGTTGTCCATAAATCCGGAAAGACGAATAAGAACGCAGACGCATTATCGCGCAACCCTACGCCTACCTGCTTACCACTTATTCCACGAGAGCTCCAGGACCCCGACTTCAAAGCCCAGATACCGAAAACAGATGCCAATATCGAAACAATCGGGCACCGCATACGACAGTTACGACGAGATAGAGAAAGCCGACCCAAGTACCAAGAGACAAGCAGCAGCTCAGAAGAAGAAACCGCACGTGGGAACATTCAACATTCTCCAATAATATACAAGAACCGATCTTTTCCCAGCTTATCTCAAGAGGTAACCATGCCAGATGAACGCCAGGAAACCATAAACAGTTTTTCGCCCGCAGCTAATTCTACACAAATTGCCCCTTTAGATAAGGACCAGACCGTATTTGACAATTTAATATCGTTTGAGGAGCCGCTCGAAAATACTGTAATAGAAAATGCAAGAAATACTCAACTAGATTTACTCAGTACCCCGCAAGTACCATCGGAAGTCATGGAAGAACCTTTACAACCCTCAATAAACCAGCTACCTGCAGGTACAACGCCCGAAGCAAGTGTGGGACAACCACCTGACAACAGGTCAACCGAACCTAGGGTCCCTGACCACACGATCGACTCCTACCCTTTCTCCACTACCGAAATCGAGGATCCAAATGACCTTGACGACCTGGAAGAAACCCCATTAGATCGACCACATAAAATCATCGTTTCTTCAAATACTTTTACCGCTGAAGAAGGACATTACGTACACTTCATTTCTGCCGACTGCAATTTAATAAACCCCGTTGGAAAATTACTGGTAGACACTGAACTAATCAATCAACCAAACCTTCTAGCAGAAGAACCAAAAAAGGGAAATGTGATAACTACGGACAATGGATTATTTAAAACCTTCAGTATAATAATCTCAGACAATTTCTTCGATAATATTAAAAGAGTAGATGTGCTCAACGGATTGAAAACTCTTCGACACACCTTAGATCAAAATCAGATTAAATCATTTCGAATTTCTGCCACGGGAGACCTTCACAAAATACCATCCAACGAATTCGTCAAAATTTTAGAAGAGGTTTTCATAGGAACGGGCATGCAGATTATCCTATGCAATTGTACCATCACAACACCATCCGAAGAAGACAGACAGCACATCATTTGCGAGGCTCACGATAGTTTAATTGGAGGACATAAAGGAGTAACGAAAACATATAAACGCATCCGATCAAAATTCCATTGGTCACAAATGCGCAACGACATTCAAGACTACATTCGAAGATGCCAAAGTTGTCAGGAACAGAAATTAGTTCGAGCAAAAACTCGTCAACCGATGTTAATCACCGACACACCTATAGGAGCCTTTGACAAAATTTCCTTGGATACAGTAGGACCTTTACCAATTACACCCAGTGGGAATAGACATATTCTCACCATTCAAGATAACTTAACGAAATATTGCGTAGCCATAGCAATACCTAACATTCGAGCTGCTACAATTGCAGATGCTTTCGCTAGACACTTCATCGCAATATACGGTACACCTCGCGCAATACTAACAGACAAAGGAACTAGCTTCATCGGAACGCTCATGACCAATCTCTCCGAAATATTCAAAATCAAGCAAATCACAACCTCAGGATATAGACCACAAACCAATGGATCTCTGGAACGAAGCCACATCGTCCTCACTGAATACCTCAAGCATTACATGGATAGTTACGAAGACTGGGATTTATTAATACCGTTCGCAATGTTCTCTTACAATACATCCGTTCACGAAGCAACAAATTTCACCCCATACGAATTAATCTTTGGAAAACCAGCCCGAGAACCAACCTCGTTTCCAACCGGTGAAAAACTAAAGTCGTATGGAGATTATTTAATAGAATTAATAACGCACATGACTAATATTCGCAATATAGCCTCCTCGCCAACATCCAGCTAACTCCAACCGGCATCACTGCAACGCTGACGCTCGACCGGCTACCCGGACAACCACCAGTGGACATCATTGAGCACTGGCTGCAGCTCGGCTACGTAGTACCTAGCGACGATTAAAACACTTACACCTCACAACACCTAGCGATAAGTACACTAATACACCTACACCCGACAATTCTCTTCTACATTTTTGCTTATAAAAAGATTTTTGGGGCGTTTTTTTCCTTCTTTTGAAAAGCATCACGAGAATCGCGATGTTTTATCTTAGGGGGGAGATGTTACGTATGTGGAATATTCCCATACGCCGCTCTCAACAATTTTTCGAGCTCGCGTCTGCGAAGGGAAAACGCCCTAAGAATCTTTTTGTTTATCACATACCACTCAGGGGGTCGTGATCTTGACCATCTGGAACACGACCATGGGAACGGGAGTGACACGACGACGACCCCGAAGGATTTCCTTATATGGAAATCTCCTAACGAACCCCCACTCATTTTTGGGACTATATAAACCCTTTGGTTTCAACCCTCGTTGGTTAAAAGCAGTACAGTCACGCGTAGAGCAACGTCGTGTCACGCTCGTACAGAGTTGGTCATATTCAGTAAGATCGAGCTAAAGTCTCCGTCAGAATCATAGTTAACCTCATAGAATCCGCGAGTCCGGGTTATATTCTATTGGGCACTTTGAAATAGCCACTCTTACGCCCCGCATCGCCAGTGCGTCAACACCGTGCAGCTAGTGGTAACTCACACACTTTTATTCTTTATTTAATCGCGACACTTACATTTGTACAATAACCTATTATTGAATATACGAATGGTGTTCACGTGTAAATCGAGTAGATTCGTTAAACCCATCTCTTACCCAGCGATCCTTATAATATTAGTAGCATTCACCCACTGATACAACTTTACCGCTCGAGTTGTATCAAATATTAATTAAGAGTTACGAGGCATTACTAACATTTCCCGCGACTCCCTGATTAAGCATCAGGTTCGTTCGCAACCTTTCATCCAAAACAAGGTATATTTCCCAACCCAGTGGCTCCCCGATTTCGCATTGGGTTCGTCCACGAAACCTCACCCTCCTACGGCTCCCTGATTTCGCATCAGGTTCGTCCGTATCCTACAGCTCCCTGATTTCGCATCAGGTTCGTCTGTAAATCTACCAACTTCCGAACAGCTCCCTGGTTTAGCACCAGGTTCGTCTGTGAACTTTATCCTAGTGACTCCCCGATTTCGCATTGGGTTCGTTCACGACGTTTCACCATTCCTAGAGGCTCCCTGATTTCGCATCAGGTTCGTCCTCGCCGTCAATAATCCTAGCGGCTCCCTGATTTCGCATCAGGTTCGTCCGCGCACCTAACTAACAAACTCATAAACCGTATTCCTTGGGAAATACCCTTCTCGCCGGCCTCGCGCGTTGCCGCAGCCCCGGCTCGTAACACTTCCAACTAAAATTTTTTTTCACAATCCAATAAATTGTCGTTATTTTCATCTAAATTTACTCAAATATACATCCTACAACAAAAATACTCAACTAAATCCAAAAAAATCGAAGTTGGTTTCAAATAAATTTATTAAAATTTGTCACTTCCAACTAAAATTTTTTTCTCATTCCTTAAAATTGAAGTTATTTTCATCTAAATTTACTCAAATATAGATCCTACAACAAATATACTCAACAAAATCTAAAAAAATCGAAGTTGGTTTCAAATAAATTTATTAAAATTTAACACTTCCAACTAACATTTTTTTCACAATCCAAAAAATATTAGTTATTTTCAACTAATTTTACTCAAATACACATCCTACAACAAAAATACTCGACAAAATAAAAAAAAATCGAAGTTGGTTTCAAATAAATTTATTAAAATTTGACACTTCCAAGTAAAATTTTTTTCACATTCCTAAAAATTGAAGTTATTTTCATCTAAATTTATTCAAATATAGACCCTACAACAAAAATACTCAACAAAATCCAAAATAATCCAAGTTGATTTCAATTAAATTTATTAAAATTTGGCAAAAATCGTGACAAAATCCAAAAAATCGAAGTTAATTTTAACTGAAATTACTCAAATTAGGCTTCTCTATCAAAAAAACTCAACATAGTCGAGAAAAATCGAAATTGGTTTCAAATAAATTTATTAAAATTTGACACTTCCAACTATAATTTTTTTCACAATCCAAAAAATTGACTTATTTTCATCTAAATTTACTCAAATATAGATCCTACAACAAAATACTCATCAAAATAAAAAAAAATCGAAGTTCGTTTCAAATAAATTTATTAAAATTTGACACTTCCAACTATAATTTTTTTTCACAATCCAAAAAAATTGTCGTTATTTTCAACTAAATTTACTCAAATATACATCCTACAACAGAAATACTCGACAAAATCAAAAAAAAATCGAAGTTGGTTTCAAATAAATTTATTAAAATTTGACACTTCCAACTAAATTTTTTTTCACAATCCTAAAAATTGAAGTTATTTTCATCAAAATTTACTCTAATATAGACCCTACAACAAAAATACGCTACAAAATCCAAAAAATCGAAGTTGGTTTCAAATAAATTTATTAAAATTTGACACTTCCAACTAAAATTTTTTTTCACAATCCAATAAATTGTCGTTATTTTCATCTAAATTTACTCAAATATACATCCTACAACACAAATACTCAACAAAATCCAAAAAAATCGAAGTTGGTTTCAAATAAATTTATTAAAATTTGACACTTCCAACTAAAATTTTTTTTCACAATGCAATAAATTGTCGATATTTTCATCTAAATTTACTCAAATATTCATCCTACAGACAAAAATACTCAACATAATCCAAAAAAATCGAAGTTGGTTTCAAATAAATTTATTAAAATTTGACACTTCCAACTAAAATTTTTTTCACAATCCAAAAAATTGAAGTTATTTTCATCTAAATTTACTCAAATATACATCCTACAACAAAAATACTCAACTAAATCCAAAAAAATCGAAGTTGGTTTCAAATAAATTTATTAAAATTTGACACTTCCAAGTAAAATTTTTTCACATTCCTAAAAATTGAAGTTATTTTCATCTAAATTTACTCAAATATAGATCCTACAACAAAATACTCATCAAAATAAAAAAAAATCGAAGTTGGTTTCAAATAAATTTATTAAAATTTGACACTTCCAACTAAAATTTTTTTCACAATCCAAAAAATTGAAGTTATTTTCATCTAAATTTACTCAAATATACATCCTACAACAAAAATACTCAACTAAATCCAAAAAAATCGAAGTTGGTTTCAAATAAATTTATTAAAATTTGACACTTCCAAGTAAAATTTTTTCACATTCCTAAAAATTGAAGTTATTTTCATCTAAATTTACTCAAATATAGATCCTACAACAAAATACTCATCAAAATAAAAAAAAATCGAAGTTGGTTTCAAATAAATTTATTAAAATTTGACACTTCCAACTAAAATTTTTTTCACAATCCAAAAAATTGAAGTTATTTTCATCAAAATTTACTCTAATATAGACCCTACAACAAAAATACGCTACAAAATCCAAAAAATCGAAGTTGGTTTCAAATAAATTTATTAAAATTTGACACTTCCAACTAAAATTTTTTTTCACAATCCAATAAATTGTCGTTATTTTCATCTAAATTTACTCAAATATACATCCTACAACACAAATACTCAACAAAATCCAAAAAAATCGAAGTTGGTTTCAAATAAATTTATTAAAATTTGACACTTCCAACTAAAATTTTTTTTCACAATGCAATAAATTGTCGATATTTTCATCTAAATTTACTCAAATATTCATCCTACAGACAAAAATACTCAACATAATCCAAAAAAATCGAAGTTGGTTTCAAATAAATTTATTAAAATTTGACACTTCCAACTAAAATTTTTTTCACAATCCAAAAAATTGAAGTTATTTTCATCTAAATTTACTCAAATATACATCCTACAACAAAAATACTCAACTAAATCCAAAAAAATCGAAGTTGGTTTCAAATAAATTTATTAAAATTTGACACTTCCAAGTAAAATTTTTTCACATTCCTAAAAATTGAAGTTATTTTCATCTAAATTTACTCAAATATAGATCCTACAACAAAATACTCATCAAAATAAAAAAAAATCGAAGTTGGTTTCAAATAAATTTATTAAAATTTGACACTTCCAACTAAAATTTTTTTCACAATCCAAAAAATTGAAGTTATTTTCATCTAAATTTACTCAAATATACATCCTACAACAAAAATACTCAACTAAATCCAAAAAAATCGAAGTTGGTTTCAAATAAATTTATTAAAATTTGACACTTCCAACTAAATTTTTTTCACAATCCAAAAAATGAAGTTATTTTCATCTAAATTTACTCAAATATAGATCCTACAACAAAATACTCATCAAAATAAAAAAAAATCGAAGTTGGTTTCAAATAAATTTATTAAAATTTGACACTTCCAACTATAATTTTTTTTCACAATCCAAAAAAATTGTCGTTATTTTCAACTAAATTTACTCAAATATACATCCTACAACAGAAATACTCGACAAAATCCAAAAAAATCGAAGTTGGTTACAAATAAATTTATTAAAATTTGACACTTCCAACTAAATTTTTTTTCACAATCCTAAAAATTGAAGTTATTTTCATCAAAATTTACTCTAATATAGACCCTACAACAAAAATACTCAACTAAATCCAAAAAAATCGATTTTGGTTTCAAATAAATTTATTAAAATTTGACACTTCCAACTAAAATTTTTTTCTCATACCTTAAAATTGAAGTTATTTTCAACTAAATTTACTCAAATACACATCCTACAACAAAAATACTCGACAAAATAAAAAAAAATCGAAGTTGGTTTCAAATAAATTTATTAAAATTTGACACTTCCAAGTAAAATTTTTTTCACATTCCTAAAAATTGAAGTTATTTTCATCTAAATTTATTCAAATATAGACCCTACAACAAAAATACTCAACAAAATCCAAAATAATCCAAGTTGATTTCAATTAAATTTATTAAAATTTGGCAAAAATCGTGACAAAATCCAAAAAATCGAAGTTAATTTTAACTGAAATTACTCAAATTAGGCTTCTCTATCAAAAAAACTCAACATAGTCGAGAAAAATCGAAATTGGTTTCAAATAAATTTATTAAAATTTGACACTTCCAACTATAATTTTTTTCACAATCCAAAAAATTGACTTATTTTCATCTAAATTTACTCAAATATAGATCCTACAACAAAATACTCATCAAAATAAAAAAAAATCGAAGTTGGTTTCAAATAAATTTATTAAAATTTGACACTTCCAACTAAATTTTTTTCACAATCCAAAAAATTGAAGTTATTTTCATCTAAATTTACTCAAATATAGATCCTACAACAAAAATACTCAACTAACTCCAAAAAAATCGAAGTTGATTTCAAATAAATTTATTAAAATTTTACACTTCCAACTATAATTTTTTTTCACAATCCAAAAAAATTGTCGTTATTTTCATCAAAATTTACTCAAATATAGATCCTACAACAAAAATACGCAACTAAATCCAAAAAAATCGAAGTTGGTTTCAAATAAATTTATTAAAATTTGACACTTCCAACTAAATTTTTTTCACAATCCAAAAAATTGAAGTTATTTTCATCTAAATTTACTCAAATATAGATCCTACAACAAAAATACTCAACAAAATCCAAAATAATCCAAGTTGATTTCTAATAAATTTATTAAAATTTGACAAAAATCGTGACAAAATCCAAAAAATCGAAGTTAATTTCAACTGAAATTACTCAAATTAAGCTTCTCTATCAAAAAAACTCAACATAGTCGAGGAAAATCGAAGTTGGTTTCAAATAAATTTATTAAAATTTGACACTTCCAACTAAAATTTTTTTTCACAATCCAATAAATTGTCGTTATTTTCATCTAAATTTACTCAAATATACATCCTACAACAAGGGACTTCCGTTTCCGGTCGCGTGGATGGTAACTGTGAGTAAGAGTGACTGGAGTTTGTGGCTGGAGCGAAAGGCGAGTGAGGTGGTGAGGGAGAGTGGAAAGTGGAGTGAAAGGTAGAGGGGAGTTGAGGAAGGGACGGGGGATAAAGGGAAAGGGACGGTGTTAGGGGGTGGCAGAAGTGCGGAAGGGATACGGGAGGCTTTGGAGGTTAGGTGGTAGAGATAGGTGAAGAAAGGCGGGAAGGAACGTGGAGTGTGACAGGTAGTGACGCAGGTGGGAGAAGAGTGAAACAGGAGAGAAGAGTTGGTGGGAAAGCGGGAAGTTTGAAAAAGTGAGAAGGCAAAAAGTGTAAGGAAGGACGAGGATATAAGGAGTAAGGAAAAAGGAGCAGGAGATAAAGGAAAAGAGGGTAGGATAGAAGGGTAACAGGGCAAGGAAGGTGGGAAAGGGGAAGAAAGGGGAAAAGGGATAGAGAGGAATGGAAGAGATGGAGGCGGAAAAAGGGGGAGAAAAAGAAGTGGGAAAGAAGGCAAACGAAGGTAGGAGTAGAAAGGACAGTGAGAACAGCATAGGGAGTAGCGCGGGAAGTTTAGACAGTTTGTGGGGAAAGAAGAGAGAAAGAGAAGAGGACGCTGGGGCAATGGGGCAGGATAAAGCAGGAGGTTTTAAAAGATGCTCCAAGACGTGGAGGTCGCCAGAAAAGGGCGGTAAAGGGGGGAGGAAGGAGGGAGGGGAAGAAGAGGGGTCGATGGAGGGAATGATAAGGGAAATGATGTTGGAGATGAGGAGGATGAGGGAGGAAATGAGGAGGGATAGGGAAGAGAGAAGGATGTTGGAGGAGGAGATAAGGAAGGAGAGGGAGGAGATGAAAAAGGAAAGGGAGGACAGAAGAAGAAGTGAGGAGGAGTGGAGAGAGGAAAGGAGGAGATGGGAGGAGGAGATGAGAGAAGAGAGTGTTATGCCAAGGCGCCTGGGGTCGAGATTCTGGATAGAATCTCGAGGTGCTCCGGGTCGTCCTTCACAGTCGTCGTCCAGCGGGCTCCGAAAGGTTCGGGTGATAATGCCGGGACGAGGATATTCGGTTAGAAACCGAAGGTAGGGGATCGTTGCGGGTTGAAGAGTTAGAACTCACCGTAAGGTTAACAAGTTTATTCTGTCCCGATCTGGGTGACAGGAGTACTATAGCGTATGTCTGTTATTAATCTGTTCGCGCTCGTAGTTTGTACAGAGTCTTATAGTTAGTCCGGGGCGAAGCGGGGACCAGCGGGGTCGCCGCCTTCGGCTCGCTTTTCGGCGTTTCGTCGGAAACGCTGACGGTGCTCGCGGGTTGTTGCCCGCGCTTTGGCGCTCGCGTGTGCCATCGGAATGCGCGACGGTTGTAACACGCGGTCGTTGACTGGGTTACAACATCCCCCCCCCCCCCCCCCCCCTTGAGAGAAGGGTGCTTAGGGGAATTTTACAATTATCGGAAATTTCCCTGTACCCTTATATCGATTCGGCTACTACGGCATATTTGTGGTCCGTGGGGGCCTCTCTGATGGGCGTAACGTTGGACGTGGACGCTGATCTTTTTGTTTTCCGTGTTTTCGCCGGTTTGGGTATTTGTACCTTTCGGCGCTGTTGGTAGTCGCGTATTAACAAATAAATGACGAGTACGATAGTTATTGTTTGTACCGTAGTCGTCGCCGTCGGGTGTACAAGTTGCCAGGTCGCCAGTCCTGATTGATAGTTGTTAGTATCGACTGTTAGGTCGCTTTCCACTTGGTTGAGTTGGTTATACAGTGCGGAAAATTCGGACGGATTCTTTAAGAGGTTATGGAGTTGAAAACGCGTGAGAGGGTGCGCTATTTTGCCCTTTTGTGTTTCATTTATCGCCGCGGTAATGTCGTATCGCGGTGCTGTCATTAGTTCGACGTCCTGCCCTATTCGCAGTTTTCCGCTTCCTTAGTACTACGTCCTTACTTCGGATATTACAATTCCCTGTGATTCTTAGGATTCCTGACCTATCTATTGTGACGCGTTCAGGTTGTCGTTCGTCGCATTGGATGGTCAGCGTCTCGGGTTGACGTGCTGCGAAAATCCACGTATCTGCGCGCGAGGTGCCTATCCACATCGTGTGGTTTACCGCGATGTGTTTTATTTCGCAATTTTTTGGGAATTCGTCCGAGGGTTGCAGCCACAGGCTTGCTTCACACTCGAGATCGTTATTTATGTTATGCGCGATCATTGTTTGTTCGCAGTAATATTGCGCGGCTATCTGTTTACATTCTTCTAATTCTTGGTGGTCGGTGAGCACATATTGATTACTGTTCGCGTCGATGACGAGGAGCGGCGTTCTTACGACTAATAACGCGTACATGTTGTCGTAGGTGTGGATCGGGGCTGGGGTTGCCTCGATCACTGTGAATGTTTGTGAGGATATTAGCGGGATGGTTATTACTGCTATTAACGTGTATTTATCGAAATACGCGACGATCGATGACAATTTTTCGATTACGTTCGTATTTTCTAGGTTTGGGGCTATTGGGAACGCGAGTCCGTTCGGAAGGTGTTGTACGGCGGTCTGTAGCAATTTAGTGATCTGCGCGCTCGCTATTACGTTAGTGCTGATGATGCCTCCTTTGAGGCCGGTGTAGTATTGCAATACGTCGTCTGCGTCCTGAGTCAAGTCGGTCACCAGGGCATTTAAAGTCGTGAAATGATCAACTATGTCAGCTCTTTGTGTCTGTCTGGTGGAGGTCGTCTCGACTTGTACCCGTAACATTCTGATCTGTTCTGCTAATATGTTTTCGTTGTGTTTTATTGTCGTTTTATTTTTGTTTGAGTAGATCTTGTTTTATTATTATTCTTATTATTATTTATATATATATTTTGTATGCCGACTTTATTATATTTTGTGGTTTCTTTATTCGATGAAGTGCTTTAGTCGGTTCGCGTGTGTGTGCAGTGTTTTTCTCCCCTTTTTTAGGGTTACGTTAACCTTTGAATTCTTGCCTATTATTTCATATGGGCCTACCCATTTATTATCTAACTTTTTCGATCTACCGCGTCGTACGGATTCGTCGTAGAGCCATACTTTGTCGCCTATCTTGAACTCTATTTCGCGTGCTTTTTTATCATAGTCTTTCTTTGATTTTTCTTTTGCGTGTTGGAGTCGTTCCCTCGCTATTTCGTTCGTTGTTCTTATGCGTTCTCTTGTTTGTTGCGCATAGTCGTCGTAGTTGTATGTCTGTTTAGGCGGGCTTTTCAGCGCGGTCGGTAGCAATGCTGTCTTTCCGTAAACCAATTCATACGGGGTAAAGCCTGTCGCGGTATGGGGTGTAGTATTATAAGTAAACATCGCGTAGGGTAACCATCTGTCCCAGTCAGTCTGATCGCTGTCTATGTAGTGTCGCAGGTATTCTACTAGGGTTCTATGTGACCTTTCTAGTGCCCCATTCGATTCTGGGTGATACGCGGTTGTTTGCAGTTTCGTAATTCGTAGCAATTTGCATATGTTTTTGAACATCTCGCTTAGGAAGTTTGTACCTTGGTCCGTTAGTATCTTTTCGGGGATGCCGTATTCGCAGACAATTTTTTCGACGAATGCTTCGGCTACCGTTGTTGCTTCTTGGTTCGGCAAGGGGATCGCCTTGCTAAATTTCGTAAGGAGATCCTGAAATGTTAGAATGTAGATGTTTCCGTGGTTACTTTCGGGGAGTGGCCCTACTATATCTAACGCGACTTTTTCAAAGGGTTCTCGTGGTGTATCCGTGATCTCCATTGGGGCCCTCGTTTTCCGGCCTAGTTTGTTCTTTTGGCAGAGGCTACATTTTTGTATGTATTCCTCAATATCCTTATTCATACCAGGCCATTTGTATTTTTGCTTTATTCGTTTCGTGGTTCGTTGAATACCTTGGTGACCTCCCGTGGGTGTGCAGTGGTATTCGTATAGAATTTGTTGTTTCTCGGCTTCTTCGTTAATTTCGATCGGTTTGGTTTCTACTGATTTTCTGTTCTGTCCTTTTTCTTTCTCGCTATTCTGCAACGCGTGCACATTCCTGCTCAGCGCGTCCGCGTTGGTATTATTCTTCCCTGATTTATGAATAATTTCGTAGTCGTGTTCGGCAAGTTGGATTCTCCATCTTGTTAATCTGGATCCAGGGTCCTGTACTTTAAATAACCATACTAGTGCCTTGTGGTCGGTGACTACTTTGAATGCAGTCCCATAAACGTACGGTCGGAAGTGTTTGACTGCCCAGACTATGGCTAATAGTTCCTTTTCTGTTGTACTATAGTTTCGTTCGGCTTTGTTTAGTATCCGACTCGCGTAAGCAATTGGTTTATCTTCGCCTATTTTTCCTTGCGATAGTATCGCGCCTATTGCTACGTCTGATGCGTCTGTGGTTACTATAAACTCTTTTGTAAAATCTGGATAAATTAGAAGGGGTGCCGTGGTCAATGTCTCTTTCAGTGTGTCGAACGCGTTCTGCTGCTCGGCGGTCCAGACGAACTCGACTTTGCTGCTCGTGATGCTGGATAAGGGCTTGGCTATTTTTGAATATTCCGGAATGAATCTACGGTAGTATCCGGCTAGTCCCAGGAATGCTTGTAATTCTTTTAGTTTTTTGGGGACAGGAAACTCTTTCACGGCCTTCGTTTTTTCGGGATTTGGTTTGATCCCGTCGGGCGTGATTATGTGTCCCAAAAAACCTACTTCCTTTCTTAGAAACGCGCATTTTTCTGGTTGTAGTTTTAAGTTGTATTTGCGAAGTGTGTCTAAAACTTTTCGTAGTCTTGTATTATGTTCTTTTAGGCTTGCTCCGTGGACGACAATGTCGTCGAGGTAGACGAAACAGTCTATTCCTTGTAATCCGATGAGTGCGGCGTTCATGGCTCGTTGAAACGTTGCAGGTGCATTTTTCAGTCCGAAAGGCATGCGATTGAATTCGTAGTGACCTTGTGGAGTTGAAAAGGCTGTCTTGCATTTGTCGCGTTCGTCCATCGGAATCTGGTGGTATCCGGACGCCAGATCGAGGGTGGTAAAATATTGTGCTTTTCCCAATTGATCTAGTATGTCTGTGATATTAGGTAGTGGGAATGAGTCACCTATGGTAACTTCATTGAGTTTTCTATAGTCGACTACTACGCGATATTTAATATTTCCCTCTGCGTCGGGTTTTTTGGGTACTACCAGTAGGGGTGCGTTCCACGGGCTGGAGCTGTGTCGGATGATGCCGTCTTTCAGCATCTGTTCCACTTGTTTTTGCACTTCTCGCTTGTGGATGTCTGGTAATCTATATGGCTTGACATTACAGGGTGTTGTGTCGCGTTTTACAGGGACCCGGTGGCCGGTTACGGTGGCCGTGGTTAGTCGGTCTCCCGGTAAGTGGAACGTATCGTGATATTCCTTGCATATTTCCTTCATGGCTTTCTTTTCTTCTTCATTCATGTGTATACTATCTACCTGGTCTGTTACCCGAGCAATGCGCGTAGTCAGCGATTCGTTCACGGTCAAGGCGCGAACAGCTGCGGCGCTATCGTTGCTGTGGATTATTTCGTTGTCCATCATTTCGCTTAATTGCACTTGTGGTACGATTATTGTTTTTGCTTCTGCGGTTGTGTTCATAATGCACGCTACGCATTTCCCATTTTCGGGTCTTGTTAGTCCTTCTCCTAAATATATGCCTTCCGCTAGCTGTTGTTTTTCTATTATCCCGTCTCGCGTACTACTTGTTGGGACCATTATTAATTGTTGTGTGCGCGCGGGTATTGTTATTTCCGTGTTTCTATGTAGGGTTTTCCACGGTTTTCTATCTGCTAGGAGGCTCTTGCTGGGGTAGTCTATGGTTGTCCTGTTATCTGTGAGGAAGTCTACTCCTAGTATTCCGTCTGCGTTCGTTAGGATGTCTTCTTCTATGACATGTAGGGGGTACACGATTTCTTTTCCGTTTATGTAGAACGTGGCCTCAATTTTCCCTAACGTTTTTGTTTTATCCCCCGAAAATGAGATAAGAAGGATGTCGCTTTCTTCCATTATTGCGTCTTTGGGGAGGGCGCTTTTTTTGATTAGGGATACTTCTGCCCCGTTATCTATCAGCATTATGGTGTTTTTATTTTTGGTATTCTTTATTTCTACCTCTATCTTATCTGCTGTGTGTCCATTCTTAAAGAGGGATCCTATTTCAACCATACGGAGGGGTCTCGCGGTTCCTCGGGTAGGTGACTCGCGTCTCGGCGGACCGGTGTAATCGCGGCTGCCTTGCGCGGAATGTGCATGATCAGCGTTTCTGTATTGTGGCTGTGATTCTGTTTCGTAGGCGGATCGGGTGTTTCCCGGTTCGCGCCTTGTCGATTCCCAACTTTCTTCGTTGGTTGCTATGGGTTGCATCCGCCGGTTATTTTCTGAGGGGAAAAATTTTTTGGGCGGTCTGTCCCTATTTTGGGTCTTCCAACACTCCTTGGTGTCGTGTCCCGATCGTCTGCAATCGTTGCAGTACCGTGGTGCTGCCCTATCCCGACTTTGATAAGTGCGGGAAGGGGAGTATGCCCTGCGCGTTCCTACTGACGTCGCGGGTCGGCTTGTAATTGACCGCTCTTCATCTATAGCTATCGTGATTGCTTCCTGTAGATCGGCGGGTTTTTGTGATTTTACTAGGACCTTCAGGTCGTCGCGAAGTCCGTCCTCGAATAGGTCTAACGCTTGCTCTTTGTAGACCCGTGCAGTTATTGTTTTTTCCATCATGCTAGCCTTGGTTTTGATCCCGGTTGCTATTAATTCTTTTAATAAAGTGGATATTCGACTCCTGTAGTGGTGTGCGTCTTCGTGGGCGCCCTGTCTACAGTGTACCAATTCCCTTTGTACGGTCGAGTGCGTGCGGGGAGGCTTGTATACCGAAGTCAGTACGTCCTCGAGGTCTTGTATGGACATTATCTGGCGCGTCTGTACTTCGGCTAGGGCGTCGCGTTGGACTCTCATCGATATGATCCCTTTTAAAATCTGGGCCCTTTCCATCGGCGTTCGGTAGGAGTAGTACACGTACTTACAGGCGGTCAGGAAACCGGGTAACCCTTTGGGGTCGGTTCCATCGAACGGTGGTATGGCTCTTATCGCGTGGAAGAATTTTTGGTTGTCTACTTCTGTCGGTACGTCGGGTGGGTTGTCTATCTCGAAATTAGGAGGGACGAAAAGACTAGCGCGCCTCGGTCCTTCCTCTGGCTCGCAAGAGGGGTCAAAGTGGACCGCGTTCCTGCCTGAGGGGCCGGGGGTTGCGTGCGTAGTGTTCATTGTTTCCCGTAGTTTTTCTATTTCGCGGTCTATCGAATCCTGTGGTGCCCCCTCTTTTGCCTCTAATGCCCCTATTCTATCGTTCGTCGCTATCATGCTGTCGGCCATACTAGCCAGGGTGGAGGTTATTCCTGCGAGTATTTTTTCTATGTTCGCTAGGCGGTCTTCGCTTCCTGCGGGACCCTGCTCGGCGTTATCGCTCGCGGTTGCTAAGGGGGTGGACGGCATTCTGATGTCGGTTTCTAAGCCTACTCTCGGAATTAAACTATAATCTAATTCGTCGAACGGGTATAGTCGTCGGGCGGTTAAACGTCCGGAGTGGCTTGACGCAGTCGGAAATACAATTGGAACGTCAAGTTCTTCGCTAGTGTTTGCGTCTAGAGTATTCTGCGTACGTTCTCCGATTTCCCGAAATGCTTCGAATGTCGCGTCGAAGAGAGATTTCTCGGAGGGTTGTCGCGGGTGTATGTTACCGAATCGGCGCGGATTACCTCGGCTAGATGGTATAGGCGTACGGATTTCTTTTCGCTCAATTAATTCTAGATCGCGCTCGATATTCGCATCCAGGGATTTCGCTCGGCGCATGAGAATAGCAGCGTACGGCCTGGATTTGCTGAGAGTGGTATTTCGCACTTACAGCACGTGGATCAGGTGATGCATCGCTGGTCTCTGCGTTGTCCTAGAGTTTCCTGGAGGCTTCCTCTGCAGACGTCTGTCGGTACCGCGAAGTGGATTGCCCTTCTATCAAGTGGGTCGTTGTCTCCGCTATGTCCTGTTGTCTCCGTCGGTCAGGCTTGTTCCCTACGTTGGCAGGATCCCACCGCTGCCACCAATTTTGTTATGCC